>OY728119.1:2072318913-2073585049 GCA_963277665.1 Viscum album
AAAATGTATAATAAATTTACTCCAAATATATTTAGATATTAAATATAACTATAATTTTTATCCCATGGTAGGATAATTCCATGAATAAATAAGGTATAAAATGGAGAAATAGTACATTATCTCTAAAATTCATTAATAATACCCAATTTTGAAACTAAACCATCCCACAACCAAATTACCCTATATCAAAAATATCCAAAATAACATAAAAAATTAAATATTTTTTAAACATTAAATTATATATCATACCTTTAATATTACAAGAAGAAATGTATATATATCTCCTTTTGAAATAAAATTAATCACAAGTTTAGAAAATAAATTTTATGTCCCATAGTTATTTATACCATTAAACAAGTGCTCCACTAATTAACTCAAAATCAAATATAATATAACCCATAAATATTATCAATACCTTAAAAACATATCCATAAAATGTTAATTCATACTTCCCAATAAACAAAAAAATTACACATATGTCGGCCTAATAAAACAGATCAGGAAATATCACTATTCACAATAAGATCTCAATAACTAAAACCTAAAATTGGTTTCAATTAATTTTGACATATGTTCATCAATAATATTATAGACCTAATACGATTTCCATAACTATTATTAAAACACTCTAATCTTAAATATTATATAAATCTTTCCTCTGATGCCAAATATACCATCCTCAAACTCGCACTCCTGAATCTATTTCTAAAAACTTTAAAATTACATTTAATGAGTTGATAATGATAAAGGTTGTCAAATTTTATCTATCCACACTTTACAACATAAAATGAAAAAAGGATCAATTTCAATTTCTTGTACATTTTTTGTTTAGAGTTTATTATAATCAGGAACAAATGACACGTAAACAATAATAATGTCATTAAATTTTAATGGCTCCCACCATACAAAAATTTTATTATTTAAAATTAATTCATCTCCATGATCCATATTAAATTAATTTTAGAAAAAAAAAATCATTATAAATCTTAATAAATTATGGAGAATGAAAAATAACAATGGTGATCTCAAATTATTATCATTGGTAAATGTAGGCATTGATAATTGAATTTCATCCAGGATGATAACAAGAGAATAATGGTGTGATTAAATAATCTATTTATAGATTAAAATCATAAAATTACTAATTCCCAACAATAATTAAACAATAAATCATCAAATATTGTAGAATGGTTTAACAAAGAAAATTTTATATGCTTCAATAATCATGATCCTTGGGATAAAATTTTTTATCATAGTAAATATTATTATCTCATAGAATCCATAGATAAATCAAATTAGAATCTTGGAATATAATCTCTTCGTCACATCTTAATTATTGAATAATCAACATAATAGACATCCATCATCGATGTAACGAATATTATAAGGGTCTATAATTCACTCATATATCCAAATATTATAATATAACCAACCATCCTTGGTTTATTATTAAACCACACATCCTTGGTTATTAATGTATTATCCCTTGATTTTTATAATGGATCCACCTTCCAACATTATCAATTCCCAATAACTATAAAATAATAATAAAACATGGAAGCATAAGAATCATCAGAAAACCCATGAAACAACCATCATTATTTTCATAACATTACTAACCTGTGGAAATTGAATGGGTTCCATGAAAATCTCTTTGAAATGTGATTTAATGATTGAAATGAAATAGGTTCTATAATGTTGGTCAGAGTGGATACTCAAGAGGGGGGGTGAATTGAGTTCCAATTAAAATTTCTGTTAAAAAGATTTCTCTTAAAATCCCCCAATTTAAAAACTAAGTTAAACTGTAGTGAATTTGTAAAACTGTAATGGTTCGATTTGGTTCTCAAAATATTTATTAGGTCTTAGTTAATTTAATATAAAGATTAAATTAGCTTTTATAACTAATCTACTGATTTACAATAGTTACAAACACTTTCTAGATTAACTATCAATGTAACTTTAAAACAAATTGAATTTAAAAGTAATTAGCATCAGAAAAATAAATTATGTAATATACTTTAGACTTAATCTTAGATGCACAGAAGATATAACCAAGACATTCAGTCTCAAGCCGAGACTTAGTCCTCTCAAACAATTTATATAAATTTGATCCACACCCTGGAATGGGGTAAACAACAGTGAAAAGACTGTCTAGGTACTAAGACCTCTACCACAGTTCTACGTGGGAAAACAAAAAAACAACACACTGGATGTCCAGGTCTTACTTGACCTCTACCACTATCCACAGTGGGATACAAAAGTGTTTTGGAAGGTTTGTGTGAGGATTTAGAGATCCTCTAGTTTAGCACAAGAGATAGTGTGTCACGACCAACCTTCACCAAAAGGAGGGAAGGGACACCAGATTTCCATGCCCTTCCTTCTTTAAGTTGAAGGAGATATAATGACCCCCAAAACCCGCCTTCAATAGGTCCTGGAGTGGTGACCAGCACCACCAAGGGTATAGAATATCACACAAAAGGAAGGAATTACCATTTTATTTTAATAGGATCGGGAGATAAGATAGAAAATCCCAAACAACACTGAATCTGTAGGTAAAGGTAAGACCCAAAGTAAACCATTCACACATGCATGTTCAAAAGTAAAAGATACAAGCCACAAAAACTCCAAAGGTAAAGTACCAAGAAAAAAGGAAAACAACAACAGCAACTACCCCAAGGTCCGAGCTAGTATGGTCCCGGACGATCCCTGAAGTCCTCCGGGAAACCTAATAGTAGTTTTATATATGTAGGGTGATCATACAAGTATACTCAGTAGGGAAAGCCAAAAGCTCTCGTGCACAATTGGAGGTACATTATAATGCCCTGTGAGAAAGGAGATAACCAAAAAATCTAGCAAAGTAAACTATCCACCCAAGCCTCACCAAGGCACACTCCCCAAATAACGCAATTCAAGTAAAGTATTGTAATAGAACATCGATGTTTGGGTACCCCGCGCCACTTTCCCACTGGTTATTGAAGACATCCTATGCATCGAACCAATCCTGCTATTCTCACCGCAGTCCCACTACCACACCCACCCGCACACACACCTGGGCCACAACTGCACATCCTGCCCGAATACACATGGGCCACAACCGCCACGCATAACCACACCCGCAAACACCTGGGCCAGAACAACTACTGCCATTCCCGAAGACACCTGGGCCTCATCTCGAAGACACTTGGAAAACAACCCACCCGCAAACACATGGTCCAGCCACCAAAACTACCATGCCCGAAGATTCTTCGGCTAATAATGGACTTCAGGCCATCACAGTCTTCCCGAAGAGTCTTGGGCTATTCGGGAAAGGGAGAAGAAAATGATCCAATAACCAGCCACTCAGAGGAGTGTTGGGAAAAACACCATCCCCCATGAAATGGGGGTGTTCGGCACTAAGTTCTCAACTTGGGTGGGGTGAAAAGAAGAAAAGTAAAAGCTACAGATATATGTATAGGTGACAAGAACTCATCCCAAACTAGGGTTCCAAAATCTAAGCACAAACACCCATGTTACTATTCATTCATAAAAGAACAGCACAACACACACAACTGAGTCACAACTCATTTCCCAAATCCAATAACCCCTTTAAAACATTCTTGCTTACATGGTCAAGTGATCTCATTTATGTGGATTCTACACTACTGGGAAACTAACAGGCATAACCACAAGCTAGGAAAAGAGAAACATCCAAAGAGCAATTTAAGCATTCACACTCAGTTCTCTTGTGAAGTAACGACAACAAAGGGATAAGTGAGATCCCTCAAAGTACTGGAACCAAAGAAAGCCTTAATAAAAAGGGATAACTTTGATCCCTCGAAGTACTCGAACCAAAGAAAGCCTCACAAAAGGGATAAGTCATATCCCTCAAAGTACTAGACACAAAACAAGCCTGAGTATAAGGCCCCAGCCTTAAACCTTACTTAATCTTGAGTTATTAAAAGATTACACATTGAGGATCTTTTCAGGTTTAGAGTTTTAGAGAATTAGATCATGAAACTTGCATTACATTCCACATTTAAACAAAGTGGTTACAAAAAAGACAATATTCATTCTTCCAATCAACGGAAACATATTGAAAATAAAACATGGATTCTTTCTTGACACATCCTTGACACTATCACCACATAATGTACCTTTCCCTTGACCTGAAAAACATTTCAAAAAAACGTGGGAGGAGCATAAAAAGCTTAGTAAGGGTTATAAAAATATGGAATGGAAACATGAGTTCATATATACATAAGAATGAAATCATACTTTACCCATAAAACATAGGTACTTTAACATACCTCATCAAACCATGAATAAATCATAGAAAACATAAGACATAAAGGTAACTTGAGGCATTCATAACATTCTTACGTAGGGAGTAACCCTCTTGGTTACGTTTGGAATACCCATCACAGTATATTCCCTAAATCTCTTCGGAGAAACCTCAATGTTTCACTCCTTCGCGTTACCCAATGCATTGGAGAGCTATATCAGGCTCACCCGCCCTTAGTTTATCACGGAACCACCCGTATTCATAATAATTCCCAAGAACCATAACATAATCGTATCACATAAAACATGCATAAGGGAAACATAACATTTCCACATTTCAATCACAAGATATAAATACAATACAGAAACATTGTGAAAACCATTTTCAATACCAAAATAAAAGAAAATTAAAACATGGTATTTATTTTTCTTTTAAAAAGAAGGTATGGCTTGTAGAGGAAGCTGAAACTAAAATAACGGTCATGACGGCGGAGAAGTCGTTTTCGCCGCATACGTACGACAAAAACATTCCCTTTTGACGTTTAGTAAATGATTCGTATAAAAAAGATTCCTTTTTAATAAACGTAAAAGTCAAAGGGGTTTATACACCGTATAAAAGAAAGTTGTGTATAAAATAAAATATGCCTCAATGAAAGGAGATTGAGACGAAGTCCCATACCACCTTGAAGCTTAAAATTTTAAACCATTAATATCCATATAAATAAATCCTTAAAACCATTTTTAAAACATGGATATTAATAAGAACAAATAATTAAAACATTTAAAACGATATTTTGGTTAAAGGGGTTTTACCAAAATTAGAGACACTTGAATACAATAATTGAGGAATAACATTTAGTCAGAACTTTATAATATTAGGAGAATAAATGGATTCATGATATAATACTCCAAAGGACAGTATATACACCATATAAGAGTGAATTGGTGAATAACAACAATGAACCCTCAATAGAAATGTCAAATGTGATGAAATCCCTTATAAAGAAGGTATCCTTAAATTAAGGACAAATCAATCTCAAAAATATGTGTGACAAATATAAATACACCCAATATAAGAGGATATTAATTTTAAAACAATAAAAGGACATTCACACATATTCAATGGATGACATATTCAATGACTACATGTTGAACCCAAAGAAATCGAAATTGGGTTAAAAAGTTCCCTTGACAGCCTAACGGCATCACATCAAAATGAGTTGATGAGAGATAAAAAGTTTATCTAATCACTTGGACATAAAATTTACATCAATAAGGATATATGAGAACATATCCCAACAAAACAATATGTAAATTAAAAGACCCAACAAAAGAAGTCTTTTAAAAAAAAGAGGGTGAAAGGTTCCCTTACCAACTTGGGTATCTTTCAAAACATACACCCTATGAAAGAAAGACAATAGATCATTGATGTAAATACTCATAAACAAAATTATATTACACAAAGATTAGAATAATGGGAAGTACATACACCACTCAATGGAATTTGTGGTAAATGTAGCATAAATCTCACGGGAATAAAAGTGACATGAAAAATCCCTTACGAAAACTCGGCAGCCTAACGGCGCCACATAAAACTTCTGAATATGGATTGATGAGATCAAATAGGGTATCTCATCACATTACAATAAAATTTACAGAAATAGTAATATAAAAGAACATCCCCCAACATTACAAATAGGACCTTAAAATAAGTGACATAAAGGAGAGTACTTAAAAAGAAAGAGAGAGGTTAGATCTCTTACGAAAGTTCGGCAGCCTAACGGCGCCACTCAAAACTTCCAAAATGGATTGAGGAGAGAGAATAGGGTCTCTCATCACATGAACATAAAAATTACAGTAAATTTAATGTAAAAGATCATCCCAATAACAATAAAGATGAGCTATAAAAGGAATGACATAAAAGTGTGTACTTAAAAAGAAAGAGAGGAGTAGGATCCCTTACCTTGGGTCCGACTTGACTCGATCATTCTTTAACGTCCTGAATAATAAACTTGAGTTAATCTCTACTTTATTAAGAACATTTTTCAAGTTCATTATTCCTTTTACACCATGTTATAAACATCATGTAATCATTTAAGTTAATAATGTTCATTTTGTCGGTATTTGGTTCTTAAGTCGAAAGTGGACTTCTTACAATTACATGTTGTTCGTGTGGTCAAAGGTTCTTTATATCAAGAATTAAATTCCTTATTTGGATATCATATATATCATATATATCCATCATATATATGTATTTATAATATTACATAATCATTTGGAGGTAAGAAATGAAATGCACCGTTCATGGAGACGGTAAGCCGTACGTACGCATAAACGCTACTTTCATTTCTATTTCATATTTTATAGAATACAATAATAATGATATAAAGGTATATTATAATTATAGTATAATATCATATATAATATCATATTTCCATCCTTTATACGTCCCACATATGGTATTTAACGAATCAAATCACTTTGAGGGGGCGGTAATCCGCACTTCCTTAAATGAAGATATCGCGTTTACCCATAATGGAAACCATAAAGGTATGCCCAAAATGAAAAAAAAAGAAGCTTAAGGAAAACATAAACATATCATATATCATATATAAAAATATTGACATCATAATGGCCACCTTTGAAGGTGTTAAATGAGTATTAAACATTCATCGTTTCGGGAGGCAGAATTTCGCCATCCACGGAAACCGTATGTTCTTTAACCATTTGATGTAGTTGTGTGAGAGTGTAGCTCGAATAAATCTTATAAAAACATCCTATTATATTGAAGATACTTTTTTTGTTACAAAATAAGTAAATAAAAAGAGTTTAGGGGGTTGTAGAAGCAAAATAAAACAAATGAACATGAGAGAATGAATTACCTTTAAAAGTGTAACTCCTTTCGATTTAAGCCTAAAGGCTTCCTTTGAAAGGATTATGCCCAAAGGGAATCCTCTAGGATTAGGAGAGGGATGTGGAGAGAGTAATTGGTCAGGGGTTGGCCGAGCCAAAGGCTTTAGGAGTGTGTGTAATGAGGTAGAGGTGGGGGCCTTTTATAAGAGGAGAGGAGGGGCACTTTTGGAACCTAAAGAAATATTACTTTATTTGAAAATGTGTTTCGGTTTTAAAAGGTCCCACATTGATATAATTAGTGGATAAGGTGATAAGGGTTCGAAATACACCAATCCAATAAGTTTTTTACATGTTTAGTTCATAGATTTTACATTATCTTTCCATTTTATTTAAATCGTCAAATAATGATGTCATCGATGCATCATTATTATGTCATAAATAATTTAATTTATTAAATGTCTAAAAATTATAAAAAAAATACTATGATGTATGAAATCGTTTTATCTTTCCAATTACTATTTATAATCAAAAATATGACTTGTATAACCCTATTTAAAATTTTTTTTAGTAAAACATATCATGTTTGTGCCATTTTTACTTTTACATTAAATAAAAAGTTATTTATGTCATTTCTCAACCAAAGTGGCTCCATGGGGTCCCCAAGTTGACCCATGGCTTGTCTTGGTCGGCCATTACACATCCAATGAGGTTAGGACATGTTTCAAGTTCATTTCATATTATTAAAACATTATTTTTATCTTAAACTACACTAATTACCTCTAATCGCGATTAATGAAAAAAAGTTACTATTCACCAAAAAATTATTTTCATCCCATTGAACCACATTTTACTTCTTAATGACAACCATGTATGTCGTATTTTTTAAATTCAAAACACAAAGATGTAAAAATTTCATTTAAACGGAAAAATCAGTTTTTATAAGTACCACTTAGTGGTTTCACTATTCATCAATAATTGAAGTTTTTCAGAAAAATCCCAAAAATTCACCCTAAGCTATATTTGATATTTCAAATTAAAAAATGAATTCCATTTTACAAAATTAAAAACATATAAGTCACATTAATTAATTTAATAATTAATTCTCGTTGTCAGAGCAAATAGCGTGTTTTTATGAAACAATAAGTATCAAAAGATTGACACTAGTTTAAGTCTGATTTCAAAGTGAAATTAATTCCAATGACCACTATTGGATTTAATGGTAAAAATATATTCTAATTTCACTTTAAAACCAATTAAAAAGATAATCTAATCATATAAATAAATTATATTAAAAAGAGGTTTTGAACATTTTACACTATTCATTAAAAAATGAACTTTATCGGAAAAATACCAAAAATTTACACAAAGTAAAATTTGATGTCCCGATTCTTAATAAGAGTTTTATTTGGTCCAAAAGAATGTTTAAGAGTGAACAAAACTATATTTAATAATGGTTCAACATCAAAAGGTGATAAGTGAACCTTTAGTGAAAACTAGGGCATATACGCCTAAAATTGAATTCTTTCCGTATTTTAATCCTCTATACTTTATTGGATAAATGTAAAAACATTTAAAAACATATATAATCATATTTTAGTTATTTATATCGATTCCCGCCATTACAACGGCTACATGTTAACTACCATTTAAAATAATATTATTTTATTATTAGAGTGCAACGTAAGATTACCAAGAAACCCGTTGTTGCGTGTTGGGTACGCCATCGAGCATAGCATCCCCTTTAAAGTCATATTAATATTTTATTCACAAATATGGATGAATATGAAAATGTCATATTCTTTATTTACCTAGGGTGTTACATCCTTCCCCCCTTTTGGGAATTGCGTCCTCGCAATTTTTAAAATTGAGCTTGGAAATATCCTTGAACGTCCCACATCGGAACAAGAGTCAGTAAAACAATCACTTTAAAATAACGGAAGATAAGTACAGAGGTCACCCGAGTTAACCCATACTAGGATTCCAAGTATGAAAAGATGGACATGGAGGAAAAAACAAAGGGTCATGTTCTGATGGAGAGTGATAGAAAACATGTTTAGGAGAAAGTTAATCACAAGAAAATCACAAACTTGTGATGGGTTAAATGGTATTCGATTCCCCAGTAGGAAAAGTTAATAGACAACATTTTTGTTTTAAGTTACTTTTTATTGAGAAATTTATTCATAAGGAAACATAATCACTTATCATGTTGACTTTCAACTTTTACTAGATTCCTTAATCAAACTCATATTTTTTCCAAAAGACGAGTATTTAGGGAGACTTGTTCGCATTAAGAGTACTATAATCAACATCTAGAGAATCACCTAATCCACAAAAGAGAACTATATACATCCCATGTCTTTAGGCTTTAACCAAAACCAAAACCAAAAAGGTTAGTACAAGGTCAGATAATCCAGAAAAGGATAACCCATTTAAAAGAAAATCCATGCTTAATCTCCAAAATTTGTCCAACAAAACCCAAAGTTCAATGAGGACTATCCTATAAACAATTTTTCCATACAATTCTTCAAATTAAACCAATATAAGATTGAAACCCAAATATTTGAAGGATTTAGTCACATAGTCTTCCAAGTTAAATCGTAACAGTTATCTCCAAACAACATCAGTTGCTCCTAAAGTCTCGTATTGAAAAGTAATTAACCTAATAACATATCCTCTATGATAGGTTAATAATTTTCATAAATAACCCAAAATCAACTTACTCTTAAAAAAAGAATCAGTCAAACTAACCAGGGACTTCACGTAGTCCAGTGGTAGGCGATAAATACCAGTTGCACTTTGATTGTGGGTTCGATTCCCGCAGCTTTGTCCGACGCGATGGGTAGTCACATGGTCTACGTGTTGTCCTTTTTCCAAAACTATATAATTCTCAAATCATTCCCCAAAAAGGGATAAAATCATCAAAAATAACCATAACATAATTTAACCTCAATTTTATCTCATGCCTTTCACTTCAATCATAAAATACAGTAACCCATAATTACCTCAAAAGTAAGCATCATATAAACCCAAATGGTTCTTTATAACTATGTCCACAAAAGAAAGGTTAACTATTACTTGAATAAAATTTTCCTATTTTAAACATCAGGGTTACACATAATATAAAAAGTCTTCTAATGTAACCCCATCATCAAAAGAGACTTAATACTCTTATGAATTTCACCATAACTCTTGAAGCCCTTATATGTTGACATCTTACTCATTAAACATTCTTCATGATCCATTATCCATTCCATTCCAACTTTTTCTGAAATACCTCTTTCCTACAAACAAAATCATGAATCATATCCTAAGATTCCAAAATAGGAAAACAATAGTCATGAAATAGTACATAACTTTGATTGGTCATTGTTAGTTTCTTCATCCTCAATCGGAATGGCATTAGGTATTGGTAAACGAATATTGGTACGCTCTTGGTGACCCCATTCACGAAACTTCTTCATAGGACATGTGTTTTCATAATAACCATGCACACCACATTTAAAACATTCAATTGATCCCTCAGAAATAACTTCTTTCCCTTTCCTCGAGTCAACTAGATGCTTCCTTTTTCCATGGCAGGTTCTTGCTTTATGACCTTCATTTCCACATCTATAGAATATTTCTATCCCTTTGAAACATTTTCCTAGGTGTTTCTTTCCACATCTTTGACACATAGGTTTTTGAACACACTTACCTTTATGATTATTACCTGTACTTCCGTAGGGATTTCTTTCTTGCATATATGATGCCTTAGAGAAATCTCCAAGGTTTAGGTGGTCAATCATGACTCCAGATAGTTGGTTGAGGATAATCACAAGAGTTCTCATTGCAGCTCCCATATCATTCAGTTTCTTGCTCAAAAAACTGTCACAGTTTCCTTCACATCCATTTTTACTTTGGTGCCTGCTAGATCCATCCATTTACTAAAACCAAAAAGGTCAGTGTGAGTATATCAACAAAACCATCATGTACTAATGAGTAAGATAAACACTAAGATATACTTACTCATTCACTTTATCTAAAACTAGGACTCTTTCTAAAATCCTAACCATTATGGTAATGTCACTTATGCTTAAAGAATACCCTAACCTCTAAAGTTATCTAAACCGGCCTTTGATACCAACTATAAGGCCCCAGCCTTAAAACTTACTTAATCTTGAGTTATTAAAATATTACACATTGAGGATCTTTTCAGGTTTAGAGTTTTAGAGAATTAGATCATGAAACTTGCATTACATTCCACAGTTAAACAAAGTGGTTACAAAAAAGACAATATTCATTCTTCCCATCAACGGAAACATATTGAAAAAAAACATGGATTCTTTCTTGACACATCCTTGACACTATCACCACATCATGTACCTTTCCCTTGACCTGAAAAACATTTCAAAAAAACTTGGTATGAGCATAAAAAGCTCAGTAAGGGTTATAAAAATATGGAAAGGAAACATGAGTTCATATATATATAAGAATGAAATCATACTTTATCCATAAAACATAGGTACTTTAACATACCTCATCAAACCATGAATAAATCATAGAAAACATAAGACATAAAGATAACTTGAGGAATTCATAACATTCTTACGTAGGGAGTAACCCTCTTGGTTACGTTTGGAATACCCATCATAGTATATTCCCTAAATCTCTTCGGAGAAACCTCAATGTTTCACTCCTTCACGTTACCCAATGCATTGGAGAGCTATATTGGGTTCACCCGCCCTTAGTTTATCACGGAACCACCCGTCTTCATAATAATGCCCAAGAACCATAACATAATTGTATCACATAAAACATGCATAAGGGAAACATAACATTTCCACATTTCAATCACAAGATATCAATACAACACAGAAACATTGTGACAACCATTTTCAATACCAAAATAAAAGAAAAGTAAAACATGGTATTTATTTTTCTTTTAAAAAGAAGGTATGGCTTGTAGAGGAAGCTGAAACTCAAATAACGATCATGACGGAGGAGAAGTCGTTTTCGCCACATACGTACGAAAAAAACATTCCCTTTTGACGTTTAGTAAACGCTTCGTATAAAAAAGATTCCTTTTGAATAAACATAAAAGTCAAAGGGGTTTATACACCGTATAAAAGAAAGTTGTGTATAAAATAAAATATGCCTCAATGAAAGGAGATTGAGACGAAGTCCCATACCACCTTGAAGCTTAAAATTTTAAACCATTAATATCAATATAAATAAATCCTTAAAACCATTTTTAAAACATGGATATTAATAAGAACAAATAATTAAAACATTTAAAACGATATTTTGGTTAAAGGGGTTTTACCAAAATTAGAGTCACTTGAATACAATAATTGAGGAATAACATTTAGTCAGAACATTATAATATCATGAGAATAAATGGATTCATGATATAATACTCCAAAGGACAGTATATACACCATATAATAGTGAATTGGTGCATAACAACAATGAACCCTCAATAGAAATGTCAAATGTGATGAAATCCCTTATAAAGAAGGTATCCTTAAATTAAGGACAAATCAATCTCAAAAATATGTTTGAAAAATATAAATACACCCAATATAAGTGTATATTAAGTGTAAAACAATAAAAGTACATTCACACATATTCAATGGATGACATATTCAATGACTACATGTTGAACCCAAAGAAATCGAAATTGGGTTAAAAAGTTCCCTTGACAGCCTAACGACATCACATCAAAATGAGTTGATGAGAGATAAAAAGTGTATCTCATCACTTGGACATAAAATTTACATCAATAAGGATATATGAGAACATATCCCAACATAAAAATATGTAAATTAAAAGACCCAACAAAAGAAGTATTTTAAAAAAAGGAGGGTGAAAGGTTCCCTTACCGACTTGGGTATCTTTCAAAACATACACCCCATGAAAGAAAGACAATAGATCATTGATGTAAATACTCATAAACGAAATTATATTACACAAATATTAGAATAATGGGAATTACATACACCACTCAATGGAATTTGTGGTAAATGTAGCATAAATCTCACGGGAATAAATGTGAGATGAAAAATATCCCTTACAAAAACTCGGCAGCCTAACGGCGCCACATAAAACTTCCGAATATAGATTGATGAGATCAAATAGGGTATCTCATCAAATTAAAATAAAATGTACAGAAAGAGGAAAATAAAAGAACATCCCCCAACATTACAAATACGATCTTAAAAGAAGTGACATAAAGGAGAGTACTTTAAAAGAAAGAGAGAGGTTAGATCTCTTACGAAAGTTCAGCAGCCTAACGGCGCCACTCAAAACTTCCAAAATGGATTGATGAGAGAGAATAGGGTCTCTCATCACATGAACATAAAAATTACAGTATATTTAATATAAAAGATCATCCCAATAACAATAAAGATGAGATTTAAAAGGAATGACATAAAAGTGTGTACTTAAAAAGAAAGAGAGGAGTAGGATCCCTTACCTTGGGTCCGACTTGACTCAATCGTTCTTTAACGTCCTAAATAATAAACTTGAGTTAATATCTACTTGATTAAGAACATTTTTCAAGTTCATTATTCCTTTTACACCGTGTTATAAACATTATGTAATCATTTAAGTTAATAATGTTCATTTTGTCGGTATTTGGTTCTTAAGTCGAAAGTGGACTTCTTACAATTACATGTTGTTCGTGTCGTCAAAGGTTCTTTATATCCAGAATGACATTCCTGATTTGGATATCATATATATCATATATATCCAGCATATACATGTATTTATAATATTACATAATCATTTAGAGGTAAGAAATGAAATGCACCGTTCATGGAGACGGTAAGCCGTACATACGCATGAACGCTACTTTCATTTCTATTTCATATTTTATAGAATGGAATAATAATGATATAAAGTTATATTATAATTCTAGTATAATATCATATATAATATCATAGTTCCATCCTTTATACGTCCCATATATGGTATTTAACGAATCAAATCACTTTGAGGGGGCGGTAGTCCGCACTTTCTTAAATGAAGATATCGCGTTTACCCATAATGGAAACCATAAAGGTATGCCCAAAATGAAAAAAACAGAAGCTTAAGAAAAACATAAACATATTATATATCATATATAAAAATAGTGACATCATAATGGCCACCTTTGAAGGTGTTAAATGAGTATTAAACATTCATCATTTCGGGAGGCAGAATTTCGCCATCCACGGAAACTGTATGTTCTTTAACCATTTGATGTAGTTTTGTGAGAGTGTAGCTCGAATAAATATTATAACAACATCCTATTATATTGAAGATACTTGTGTTGTTACAAAATAAGTAAATAAAAAGAGTTTAGGGGGTTGTAGAAGCAAAATAAAACAAATTAACATGAGAGAATGAATTACCTTTAAAAGTGTAACTCCTTTCGATTTGAGCCTAAAGGCTTCCTTTGAAAGGATTCTTCCCAAAGGGAATCTTCTAGGATTAGGATAGGGATGTGGAGAGAGTAATTGGGCAGGGGTTGGCCGAGCCAAAGGCTTGAGGAGTGTGTGTAATGAGGTAGAGGTGGGGGACTTTTATAAGAGGAGAGGAGGGGCACTTTTGGAACGTAAAGAAATATTACATTATTTGAAAATGTGTTTCGGTTTTAAAAGGTCCCACATTGATATAATTCGTGGATAAGGTGATAAGGGTTCGAAATACACCCATCCAATAAGTTTTGGACATGTGTAGTTCATAGATTTTACATTATCTTTCCATTTTATTTAAATCGTCAAATAATGATGTCATCGCTGCATCATTATTATGTCATAAATACTTTAATTTATTAAATGTCTAAAAATTATAAAAAAAATACTATGATGTATGAAATCTTTTTATCTTTCCAATGACTATTTATAATCAAAAATATGACTTGTATAACCCTATTTAAAAATTGTTTTAATAAAACATATCATGTTTGTGCCATTTTTACTTTTACATTAAATAAAAAGTTATTTATGTCATTTCCCAACCAAAGTGGCTCCATGGGGTCCCCAAGTTTACCCATGGCTTGTCTGGGTCGTCCATTACACATCCAATGAGGTTAGGACATGTTTCAAGTTCATTTCATATTATTAAAACATTGTTTTTATCTTAAACTACACTAATTACCTCTAATCGCGATTAATGAAAAAAAGTTACTATTCACAAAAAAATTATTTTCATCCCATTGAACCACATTTTACTTCTTAATGAAAACCATGTATGTAGGATTTTTGAAATTCAAAACACAAAGATGTAAAAATTTCATTTAAACGGAAAAATCAGTTTTTATAAGTACCACTTAGTGGTTTCACTATTCATCAATAATTGATGTTTTTCAGAAAAATCCCAAAAATTCACCCTAAGATATATTTGATATTTCAAATTCAAAAATGTATTCCATTTTACAAAATTCAAAACATATAAGTCACATTAATTAATTTAATAATTAATTTCCGCTGTCAGAGCAAATAGCGTGTTTTTATGAAACAATAAGTATCAAAAGGTTGACACTAGTTTAAGTCTGATTTCAAAGTGAAATTAATTCCAATGACCACTATTGGATTTAATGTTAAAAATATATTCTAATTTCACATTAAAACCAATTCAAAAGATTATCTAATCATATAAATAAATTAGATTAAAAAGAGGTTTTGAACATTTTACACTATTCATTAAAAAAATGAACTTTATCGGAAAAATGCCAAAAATTTACACAAAGTAAAATTTGATGTCCCGATTCTTAATAATAGTTTTATTTGGTCCAAAAGAATGCTTAAGAGTGAACAAAACTATATTTAATTATGGTTCAACATCAAAAGGTGATAAGTGAACCTTTAGTGAAAACTAGGGCATATACACCTAAAATTGAATTCTTTCCGTATTTTAAGCCTCTATCCTTTGTTGGATAAATGTAAAAACATTTAAAAACATATATAATCATATTTTAGTTATTTCTATAGATTCCCTCCATTACAACGGCTACATGTTAACTACCATTTAAAATAATATTATTTTATTATTAGAGTGCAACGTAAGATTCCCAAAAAACTCGTTGTTGCGTGTTGGGTACGCCATCGAGCATAGCATCCCATTTAAATTCATATTAATATTTTATTCACAAATATGGATGAATATGAAAATGTCATATTCTTTATTTACCTGGGGTGTTACACTGAGACACAGCCCCATGTCCCCAAAACCAATGGTTTCTCAACAATAGAGGATCCCACCCGAGTTCTTGTCATAGCAGAGCAACCACACAGCTTCAGATTCATAACCAATAACCATTCCACAATAGAGGATCCCATCCCTGTCTACATATTCTCATAAACACCAAGCAGAACGACACACTACCACCAAAAATAGTGGGAAACTTCCCGGTTCAAGCACATCATTCATTAGGTTCTTCTATCTATTTTCTAACTGAGGTGGTCACACATGGATTCTTGTTTTACTAAGAATCCATTTACACCGTCTGAGTTTAGGCGGCTAACCAATTTCCTTATTAAAAACATTTAATCATCACAGAAGACATGGTTCATTAGTGCGCAAGGAAAGACCACCAATGGCCGTGATTTTCAGTGAGCAGAAGCCCGCAGAATTCAAAACACATATCAACATACAACAGTACAGAAAAACATCGATCACACCCCCCCCCCCTCCATTATTTAATGTCCATTTATTATCTTTCTTATGTTTGGTTTCATCAATCCCCACAGAAAAAAAAGAATACCCTCCCCGAATGATGAACAGTAAGGAAAGACGAAGGAAAACCCTACTTGATTGATCAAAGATCGAAGTTCTTCTTCGTTCGCCAAGAACAGGGGGAGGCGCGACTTGTAGGGGAGGGACGTCGGGAACTCCAAACGCAATAAGAAGAAAAGAAAGCTATCCAAGAGGAAGAATAAGGATGAAGAAATTCCTGTGCGATATATAGATAGGATCCCGTTGTTACGGGATATGGGGATTTGATCGGCTTTAAATTAGGATCATGGTTCCCCGAGCGATTGGGTGGTTACGCACGATGAGATTAATTTTTCTTTAATATCCCCCATTGGGGTGGTTCCTCATGATTTTTGGGTATTAATTATGGGATTTAAATGTCTTTGAACCACTTTAAAAGGGTTAAAAATCCCAAAAGAGGCGTTACGGGAAAACTGTAGAAGTGAAACCCGAAAAGGGTGGGTGACACCGATCGATCGCGCCGATTGGTCGCGCTGGAATGAAGTCCTTCCACCGAGATGCCACCCATAGGATCCGGAAATTGGAAATGGGATGGACCGTGAGGGTCTGGGTCGTCACATCAGATACCTCTCAATGAATTATGACCAACGAGAATTTAAAACCAGAAGAGAAAGGGGGGTCTGAACAACCACCTCCAAAGATACATCTCAGGAATGAACCTCCCCGACATTTACAAACACCTCTCCCTCAAGAAACCATGAAACATTAAAGGGTCAATTTGTCCAGTCATATGGGTTAGGGAGTCTCTTCTTCCATGTCAAGATATTATCCACTTTGGGTGGCACAGACTCGCCAGCACGGGTTTAATCACATCCACTTTAATGCGTCTTGATTAGGGATTAGTTCCTCCCCTCCTCGTAGTCGGGACTTTTCACATGCATCTAAGAGAATAAGGAAAACCACACATTCCATGGTTAACAAGGTAAAGTTTTCCATCACGACCAAGTATAAAAAAATTGGGACAAAACTCAAAACAGCTATGGGTACTGGGCACGCATCTACGTCTCCCGTTCCCATGTACTTTCCTTGAGCCCACCATGCCTCCACAACACACGAATCAGAGGAATGGTTTGTCCATGGATCACCTTCTCCTCACAATCCTTGATCATCATTGGATTCTCCACGAACGCTGAATAGTCTTCGTTATCTAGCTCTCCCCAGTCAAGGATGTGTGAGTCGTCATGCAGATACCGAAGCAGCTAGGATACATGGAAGACATCATGCACTCTTTGTAGTTGTAGTGGCAACGCAAGCAGGTATGCCACCTCACCGACCCGCTGCAACACCTGGAAGGGTCCGATGAACCTGGGAGAAAGCTTACTCCCTCTGCCGAATCTCCACTGCCCACGCTGAGTGGAGACCTTCAATAACACGTGGTCGCCGACCTCGAACTCGAAGGGTCTCCTCCTATCGTCGGCATACGACTTATGTCATTCTTGAGCTGCCTTCATCCTCTCTCGTATAAGATGCACCTTCTCCGTCGTGCTCTGCACCACCTATGGTCCAAGGACGCATGCCTTTCCGTCTTCTGTCCAGCACATGGGTGAGTGACACGGCCTTCCGTACAAATATTCTAACGGAGCCTTGATAATGGTAAAGTGATAGCTATTATTCTAGGAAAACTTGACCAATATTTAAGTGTCATGCCCACGATCACCCAAAATCCAGAACGCATGCTCGCAGCATATCTTCCAAGGTCTGGATAGTGCGCTCTATCTATCCATCTGTCTGTAGGTGGAAAGCAGTGCTAAGATGTAGCTGGGTTCCAAAAGCATGCTGCAATACCCTCCAGACTCGTGAGGTTAACCATGCATCACTTTCTGAGAATATGGACCTCAGAACTCCATGCAACCGCACCACCTTGTCTATATACCTCTGTGCTAAGGTATCCACTACACTCGACTCCTTCATCACCAGAAAGTGGGCCGATTTCACCAACTTATCCACCACTACCCAGATAGCATCGTAGCCTCCTTGAACCTTGGGTAGCCCCATGATGAAATCAATTGATATATCATCCCACTTCCACTCGGTAACGTCTAAAGGTTGCAACAAGCCACTTGGAACACGGTGTTCAGCCTTCACCTGCTGACACACTAGGCACTTTGCTACGAACTTTTCTACTACCCGTTTCACCCCGGGCCACCAAAACAGTCTCCTTAGACCCTGGTATATCCTGAAAACTCCCAGGTGAACCTCTAGGGGTGAGTTGTGGAACTCACTAAGAACTCTCTCACACATCACCTCCAGAACAAACATATTTCCTCGGAAAAGAACCTGATTCTGACCATCCACCGTCCACCCTTCCGGAGCTTCACCTAGGTTAACCTGGTCACACACCACTTTGCATTCTAAGTACCCCCACTATGACTCATCCACCTGCCGCAGTAGAGAATACAACATTTTCATTTGATACAGGAATCCTCTTCCACCTTCCATCCTTGCATCCAGGTATAGGGCATCCAACTCTTCCATCGCCTTCCAAGCATCTGTCGACTCTCGGACCGCATCCTTCTGCGACTTCCTGCTCAAGGCATCATCCACCACATTCCCCTTTCTTGAGGTGTAGGAAATCTCGAAGTCTTAGTCTTGAAGGAATTCCATCCACCTTCACTGCCGTAAGTTCAGGTCCCGCTGGGAGAAGACATACTTCAAGCTCTTGTGATCGATGAAGACCACGAAGCGCTCCTCGACAAGGTAGTGCCACCACAACTTTAGTGCGAACATGACCGCTGTAAGCTCCAGATCATGGCTGGAATAGTTACACTCATGGGGAAATAACTGCCTAGACACATAGAAGATAACCCCTTGCCGCTGCATCAACACACATCTGAGGCCTTGCCCTGAGGCATCACAGAACACCACATACGCCGCCCCTTATTCTGGAAACCTCAGCACTGGGGAACTGACCAACTTCTCCTTCAGATAACTGAAGGCCGCCTCACACTTTTCATCCCACACGAAAGCTTGGTCTTTCTTGGTCAGATCTGTCAAGGGTGCTGCAACTTGGGAGAAGTTGAGCATGAACCTCCGGTAGTAACCTACCAGCCCGAGGAAACTACGAACCACCGCCACGTTCTTGGGTGCTTCCCGAGAAACAACAGCCTCGACCTTCGATGGGTCCACTGCTATCCCCTGCTCGGACACCATGTGCCCATGGAAGTGCACCTCTCGCATCCATAACTTTCACTTGGACAACATCCCATAGAGTTGGTGACGTCAGAGGACCTCTAAAACCATTCTCAAGTGCTCAGCGTGATCCTCCTCTGATCTTGAGTAGATCAAGATTTCGTCAATAAATACAACTACGAACCGATCCAGGTACTCCCAGAAGATGGAGTTCATGATCCCCATGAACACAGCTGGAGAGTTTGTAACACCGAATGGAATGACTACAAACTCGAAGTGCCCATATCTGCACCTGAAGGCAGTCTTCGAGATATCACCCTCCCTCACCCTCAACTGGGGGTATCTTGACCGTAGGTCAATCATAGAGAACCAACCCACTCCCTTAAGTTGGTCAAAGAGATTTTCTATCCTCAGGAGGGGGTAACGGTTCTTGAACATTACCTGGTTCAGTCTCCGGTTGTCTTTACACAGCCTGATACCACCGTCCGCCTTCTTGGCGAATAAGACTGGAGCACCCCATGGCGACGTACTTGGTCGAACAAAACCCTTCTTCATCATATCGTCAATATGAATCCATAACTCCCGAAACTCAGATGGTGACATCCGGTAGGGATCTATCAATATCGGACAAGCACCAGGTTGCAGGTCTATCCCAAATGCGATATCACGTTGAGGGGGTAGATTCACTACTTCTTCAGGGAATATGTCCATAAACTCACTAAAGATCCCTGGGACTTCCACCATCTTTCCATCCCCCGACTCCATATATAGGTCAGCTAGAAAGGAGATGAGGGGTTCTCCTCACTTTCTTCTCCCCTGGAAACTCTGCTCGCCGATGAAAGTCACCCGTCAGCCGCCCAAGTCTGAAAACAAAACCCTTCCTCAGAAGCATTCCATGATGGAAATACAGATAACAACATGTCAATGCCTAGGATGACATCGTATGGATGTATCTGCAACAGAAGATGATCCATGACTGACTGATGTGGCCCTATCATCAGTCTGCATCCTTGACAAACTTACAACAAGTCGGTCTGAGCTCTGACTGGTGTGCTTAGAACCGGGGGCACTGGAAGTCTCTCAGCATCTAAACCTAGAGCATGGGCCAGACTGGGTGTAACAAAGGAGTGTGAAGCTCCTGTATCGAACAAGGAATATGCAAGGGTAGTAAACAAGTTGATTGTACCTCGAACGACCTCTCACCCAACTGAAATTGCTGCCTCTGTGGCGTGAAACTGCCCCAGCCTAGATCATCTGCCCCTCGGTTGTCGGACACCTCCCCAACCACACCCGAGTCGAGGTCCCTAAGGAGTGCCCTAAGGCCAGCCTCCTTCTGCAACGTCTGCCCTCGGCGGAGCAGGAGCCTGCTTCCCCTGCTGCTGTTGTTGAAAGGTCCTAGCCGAGAACTACTGCTGCGGAGGTGGGTGATCGACCTTCCCACCTCCTCCATATTATACCCTATCTGGGCACTGATTCCGAAGGTGCCCATGGCTTCCATAGATGAAGCACCTCGGCCGTAGGCCCCAAAGAAAAGGGTGAGGTCTGGAAGGTCGAAACTAGAACTGATGAGGCCTACTCCCTACTGGTCGGAACCTAGAGGGTCCTGATGCTGGAGTCCTGCTGCTAACGGCCTTCCCCTTCGACGATCCCAACTAAATCCCCTCTCATGACACACCTCCCATCATCCTTCTTCTGCACCTCTAAGTAGGTCGGTAGGTTGAAGGGAGTAACAGCATACTGAAGAAAAGGTCTAAGTGCCTCCTCCAAATGTCTCGCCCGAGACTCCTCATCTGGAAAGAGGTCCGGAGCGAAGAAAAGGAGGTCCTTGAACTTGACCCCCCAACTCTCTCACTGACATACTCCCCTGCTGGAGGGGGAGTAGCTCCTGAATATTCTCAGCCTTCATCGTGGAAGAGAGTAATTCCTCCCGGAACTCCTTCTCGAAGTCTTCCCACGTCACCTCGGTCTCCCTCTTCTACCCAAGATAAAGCATCCACCACTGACGCACTGCTACAAGAATTTGTCTTACAGCCAAAGGAACCCAGTACTCCGTCAGAGCCCGGATCAAGCTAGAGGTTATCACCAGCTCTTCTAGCCAGCTCTCTGTCTCCATATCTGAGATGCTACCCTTGTACTTCCCAAGGGTATGTCGCTGAAAGGCTTGAAGAATCTTCTACCACTGATCATCCTCTTCCTCTCGTTCGGTCCCCCTCCGATTGGCCAAGTCAACCTCCTGGGCCTCGATCACCCGCACTACTCATGGTCACCTCCCAGGTGCCATAGATGCAAGGTAAACAAGTAATGCCTAAGCCCGAGTAGTGTATAATATTGTTCTTAAATTTTCTTAGACTTATTTATTTATTTTTAAATTCCCAAGGCACCCATGAAACATATGAACATAAGTCATTATGATGTATGTACCTTTCCTATGGTCTCTACCCAGCAATCAGTGTAGCCTCACTTGGTCATTCAGTATGTCTAGAGTCCTTACATCGGATCATAGGGGGCCTTAAAATCTCGTGTCCTAGCCGGTCTTCCCTGGCCTAATTCATGCACCAATGTCACCCAAAACTGTTTCCCTACCAACCCATGAAATCCTCAGTGTGCCTAACATCATACTCGATCCTATCTCTCAACCTCGCCTTGGATACCATTCTTTCATGACCTGCCTTCACCAAAAGGAGGGTAGGGACAACAGATTGCCAAGACCTTCCTTATTTAACTTTATGGAGAGATAATGACCCCCGAAACCCACCTTCAATAGGTCCGAGAGTGGCGAACAGCACCAAGGGTATAGAATCTCACAAAAAAGGAAGGCATTACACTTTTATTTTAATAGGATCAGGAGATAAGATAGAAAATCCCAAACAACACCAATGTTGGAGGTAAAGGTAAAACCCAAAGTAAACCATTCCTACATGCATGTTCAAAAGTAAAAGATAAAAGCCACAAAAACTACAAAGGTAAAGTACCAAGAAAAAAAGGAAAACAACAACAGCAACTGCCCCAAGGTCCAAGCTAGTACGGTCCCGCACGATCCCTGAAGTCCTCTTTGAAACCTGAAAGCTGTTTTATATACGTAGTGTGAGCATACAAGTATACTCAGTAGAGAAATCCAAAATATCTTGTGCACAAGTGGAGAGACATTATAATGCCCTGTGAGAAAGGATATAACCAAAACATCTAGCAAGGTAAACTATCCACCCAAGCCTCACCAAGGCACACTCCCCAAATAACGCAAGTTAAGTAAAGTATAGTAATAGCACATCGATGTTTGGGTACCTCGTGCCACTTCCCAATGGTTATTGAAGACATCCTATGCATCGAACCAATCCTTCCATTCTCACTGCAGTCCCACTACCAAACCCACCTGCACACACACCTGGGCCACAACCGCACATCCCGAACGCAGACACCTGGGCCACAATCTCCCATCCCACCTATAGACACCTGGGCCACAACCGCACATCCTACATGCAGACACTTGGGCCACAACCGCCACGCATAACCATACCCGCAAACACTTGGGTCAGAACAACAACTGCCACACCCGAAGACACATGGGCCTCATCCCGAAGAAACTTGGGAAACAACCCGCCCACAAAAACTTCGGCAAGCCACCACAACTACCCTACCTGAAGATTATTGGGCTAATAATGGACTTTAGGCCATCCTAGCCTGCCTGAAGAGTCTTGGGATATTTTGGAAATGGAGTAGAAAAGGAGCTAATAACCATCCACTCAGAGGAGTGTTGGAAAAAACACCATCCCCTGTGAAATGGGGTTGTTCGTCACTAAGTAATCAAATTGGGTGGGGTGCGCATAAGAAATGTAAAAGCTACATATATATGTATAGGTAACAAGCAATCATCCCAACATAAGGTTCCAAAATCTAAGCACAAACTCCCCTGTTACTATTCATTCATAAAAGAACAGCACAACACACATGGCCGAGTCACAACTCATTTCCCAAAAACCAATACCCCCTTTAAACCATTCTTGATTATATGTTCAAGTTATCTCATTTAGGTGGATTCTACACTATTGGGAAACTAACAGACATAACCACAAGCTAGGAAAAGAGAAACAGCCAAACTGCAATTTAATCATTCACACCCGGTTCTCTTGTGAAGTCATGACAACAAAGGGATAAGTGAGATCCCTCAAAGTACTAGAACCAAAGAAAGCCTCAAAAAAGGGATAAGTCAGATCCCTCGAATTAATGGAACCAAATAAAGCCTCACAAAAGGGATAAGTGAGATCCCTCGAAGTACTGGAAACAAAACAAGCCCGAGACATAGCCCCATGTCCCCAAAACCAACGGTTTCTCAACAATAGAGGATCCCACCCGAGTTCATGTCATAGCAGAGCAACCACACAACTTCAGATTCAGAACCAAAAACCATTCCACAACAGAGGATCCCATCCCCATCCACATCTTCCCATAAGCACCAAGAATAATGACACACTACCACCAAACAGAGTGGGAAACTTCCCGGTTCAAGCACATTATATATTAGGTTCTTCTTTCTGTTTACTAATCAGGGTGGTCACGCAGGGATTATTGTTTTACTGAACATCCATTTAAACCATATGAGTTTAGGTGGCTAAAAAATTTCCATGTTACAAACATTTAATAATCATAGAAGACATGGTTCATTAGTGTACAAGGAAATACCACCAACGGCCGTGATTTTCAGTGATCTGAAGCCCGTACAATTCACAACACATATCAACATAAAAGAGTACAACAAAACATCAATCACACCCCCTCCATTATTTAAGGTACATTTATTATCTTTGTTAATTTTGGGTTCATCAACCCCCACAGAAACAAAATATTACCCTCCCCTTATGATGCATAATAAAAAAAGATGATGGAAAACCATACTTGATTGATCAAAGATTGAAGTTCTTCTCCACCTTCCAAGAACAGGGGAAGGCACGACTTGTAGGGGAGGGACGTCGGGAACTCCAAACGCACTAAGAAGAAAAGGAAGCCAACCAATAGTAAGAAGAAGAAAGAAGAAATTCCCATGCGATATAGAGATAGGATCCCGTTGTAACAGGATATGGGGATTTGATCGGCTTTAAATTCAGATTGTGGTTCCCCATGTGGTTGGGTGGCTACACACGACGGGATTAATTGTTATTTAATATCCCCCTTTGGGGAGGTTCCTCTGGATTTTTGGGTATTAATTATGGGATTTAAATGGATTTGAACCACTTGAAAGGGGTTAAAAATCCCAAAAGTGGCGTTACTGGAAAACTGTAGAAGAGAAACCCGACAAGGCTGGGTCACGCCAATCGGTCGCGCAGATCGGTCTTGTCAGAATGACGTCCTTCCACCGAGACACCACTCTTATGATCCGAAAATTGGCAAAGGGATAGATCGTGAGGGTCTGGTTAATCACATCAGATACATCACAAATCATTCTCTCCCTCGAGAATTTAAAACCAGAAGATAAAGGGGGGTCCGAACAACCACATTCATAGATACCTTTTAGGAATGAACCTCTCCGACATCTAGAAACACCTCTCCCTCAAGAAACCATGCGACATTAAAGGTTCAAGTTGTCCAGTCATATGGGTTAGGGAGTTTCTTCCTCCATGTCAAGATACTATCTGCTTTGGGTGGCACTGACTTGCCTGCACGGGTATAATCACATCCACCTTAATGTGTCTTGATTAGGGATCTGGTCCTCCCCTCCCCGCAGTCAGGACTTTTCACATGCATCTTAGAGAATAATGAAAACCACACATTCCATGGTTAACAAGGTAAAGTGTTCCATCAAAACCAAGTACAAACAAATTGGTACAAAACTCAACACCGCTATGGGTACTAGGCACGCATTTGTGTCTCCCATTCCCAGGTACTTTTTTCGAGCCCACCATGCCTCCAGAACACACGAACCAGAGGAATTGTTCATCCACGGAGCACCTTATCCTCACAATCCTCGATCATCAGTGGATTCTCCCTGAATGTTGAATTGCCTTCAATATCTAGCTCTCCCCAGTCAAGGATGTGTGAGTCTTCATACAGATACCGACGAAGTTGGGACACATGGAAGACATCATGCACTCTTTGTAGCTGTGGTGGCAACGCAAGATGGTAAGCCACCTCACCAACCCGCTGTAACACCTGGAAGGGTCCGACGAACCTGGGAGAAAGCTTACTCCCTTTGCCAAACCTCTCCTGCCCACGCCGAGGGGAGACCTTCAAGAACACGTGGTCCCCAACCTCAAACTCCAAGGGTCTCCTCCTATCGTTAGGATATGACTTCTCCCAGTCCTGATCCACCTTAATCATCTCTCGTATAAGCTGAACCTTCTCTTTCATGCTCTACACTACCTTTGGTCCAAGGACTCCTGGCTCTCCGTCTTCTGTCCAGCACATGGGTGAACAACACGGCCTTCCGTACAATTCTTAGAATGGAGCCATGCCAATGGTAGAGTGATATCTATTATTGTAGGAAAACCCTACCAGAGTCAAGTTCTGCACCCACGATCCCCCAAAATTCAGAACGCATGCTCGAAGCATATCTTCCAAGTTCTGGATGGTGCACTCTGTCTGTCCATATTTATGGGGGTGGAAAGTAGTGCTAAGACGTAGGTGGGTTCCAAAAGAATGCGGTAATCCCCTCCAGACTCGTGAGGTAAACCGCGCATCCCTATCCGAGACTATGGACCTCATAACTCCATGAAATCGCACAACCTCATCCACATACCTTTGTGA
This sequence comes from Viscum album, assembly GCA_963277665.1. Lineage (NCBI taxonomy): Eukaryota > Viridiplantae > Streptophyta > Magnoliopsida > Santalales > Viscaceae > Viscum > Viscum album. The sequence goes on from OY728119.1 coordinate 2,072,345,629, forward strand.
TAAGGCATCCACTGCACTCGACTCCTTGATTGCCAGAAAGTGGGCCGATTTCGTCAACTGATCCACCACTACCCAGATAGCGTTATAGCCACCTTGAACCTTGGGTATCCCCATGATGAAGTTCATCAATATGTCATCCCACATTCACTCGGGAACGTATAAAGGTTGCAATAAGCTGCCTGGAACACGGTGTTCAGCCTTCACCTGCTGACACACTAGGCACTTTGCTACGAACTCTACTACTTCCTGTTTCACCCCGGGCCACCAAACCTGTCTCATTAGACCCTCTTACATCTTGGAAACTCCCAGGTGCACCACTAGGGGTGAGTTGTGGAACTCACTAAGAACTCTCTCGTACATCACCTCTGGAACAAATAGCTTTCCTCGGAAAAGCACCCGATTTTGACCATCCTCTGCCCATCCTTCTGAAGCATCACCTTGGTTAACCTGTTCGTGCACCACTTTGCTTTCTGAGTCTCCCCACTGAGACTCCTCCACCTTCCGCAGTACATAAGACTACACTATCATCCGATACATGCAACCTCTTCCACCTTCCATCCTTGCATCTAGGTGTAGGGAAGACAACTCTTCTATCGCCTTCCAAGAATCTGCTAACTCTCAGACCACATCCTTCTGCGACTTCCTTCTCAAGGCATCGACCACCACATTCCCCTTTCCTAAGGTTTAGGAAATCTCAAAGTCATAGTCTTGAAATAATTCCATCCACCTTCGTTGTCGTAAGTTCAGGTCCCGCTGGGAGAAGACATACTTCAAGCTCTTACAATCAGTGAAGACCACGAAGCTCTCCCCGACAAGGTAGTGCCACCACAACTTTAGTGCGAACACGACCACCAAAAGATCCAGATCATGGGTGGCATAGTTATTCTCATGGGGGCATAACTGCCTAGACCCATAAGAGACCACCCCTTGTCACTACATCAACACACATCTAAGGCCTTGCCCAGAAGCATCACAAAACACCTCATAAGCCGCCCCTTCTTCTGGAAACCTCATCACTGGCGCACTAACCAACTTCTCCTTCAGATAACTAAACGCTGCCTCACACTACTCATCTCACACGAAATCCTGGTCCTTCTTGGTCAAAGATGTCAAGGGTGCTGCAACTCGGGAAAAGTTGGGCACGAACCTCCAGTAGTAACCTTCCAGCCCAAGGAAACTATGAACCTCCACCATGTTATTGGGTACTGCCCAAGAAACAACTGCCTCAACCATCGATGTGTCCACTACTATCCCCTTCTCGGACACCACATGCCCAAGGAAGTGCACCTCTCACATTCAGAACATGCACTTGGACAACATCCCATAGAGTTGATGTCATCGGAGGACCTCTAAAACCGTTCTCAAGTGCTCAGCGTGATCCTCCTCATCTATTGAGTAGATCAAGATGTTGTCAATAAATACGACAACAAACTGGTCCAGGTAAAACCAGAAGACAGAGTTCATGAGCCCCATGAACACAGCTGGAGCGTTCGTAACACCGAACGACATGACTACAAACTCGAAGTGCCCATATCTGACCCTGAAGGCAGTCTTCGTGATGTCACCCTCCCTCACCCTCAACTAGTGGTATCCTGACCATAGGTCAATCTTATAGAACCAACCTACTCCCCTCCACTGGTCAAATAGACCGTCTATCCTCGGGAGGGGGTAACTGTTCTTGACTGTTACCTGGTTTAGTCTCTAGTAGTCTATGCATAGCCTGAGACCACCATCCGCCTTCTTGGAGAATAATATTGTAGCACCCCATGGAGACGTACTTGGTCAAACAAAAACCTTCTTCATCAGATCGTCCCTCTAAATCCGTAACTCCCGCAACACAGAAGGTGCCATCCTGTAGGGATCCATCTAAATCAGATGAGCACCAGGATGCAGGTCTATCCCAAACTCTATATCACGTCGAGGGGTAGAGTCGCTACATCTTCAGGGAAGACGTCTATAAACTCACTGATGATCCCTGGGACATCCATCATCTATGCATCCCCTGACTCCACTAATAGGTAAGCTAGAAAGGAGATGAGGGGTTCTCCTCGCTTACTGCTCCCATGGAAACTCTGCTCACCAATGAAAGTCAGCTGTCGGCTACCCAAGTCTGAAAACACAACCCTTTATTGGAAGCAGTCAATGATGGAACATACATGGAACAACTAGTCAATGCCTAGGATGACATCGTATGGTTGTATCTGCACCAGAAGAAGATCCTTGACTGACTGATGTGTCCCTATCATCAGTCTACATCCTCGACAAATTTATAACAAGTCGGTCTGACCTCTGACTGGTGTGCTCAGCACCAGGGGCATTGGAAGTCTCTCAGTTTCTAAACCCAGAGCATTGTCCAAACTGGGTGTAACAAAGAAGTGTGAAGCTCCTGTATTGAACAAGTCATATTCAAGGGTACTAAACAAGTTGATCATACCTTGAATGACCTCTGGCCCTACTGGAACTACTGCCTCTATGGCGTGCAACTGCCCACGCCCAACTCCTCTACTCCTCGGTTGTTAGCCACCTCCCTGACCACACCCAGGTCGAGGTCCCCAAGGAGCACCCTGAGGTCGGCCTCCTCTTGCAACGTATGCCCTCGGCGGAGTGGGAGCCCACTGCCCCTACTGCTACTGCTGATAGTGCCTAGCTGGGAACTGCTGCTGTTGAGGTGGGTACTGGACCTGCCCACCTCCTCCATATTGTACCCTATCCGGGAATTGATTCTGAAGGTGCCCATGGATTCCATAGATGAAGCACCTAATCCATGGGCCCAAAAGAAAAGGGCGAGGGCCGGAAGGTCAGAACTGGAACTGCTGAGGCCTACTCCCTGCTGGTCGAAACCTAGAGGGTCCTATTGCTAGAGGCCTGCTGCTAATGGCCTTCCCCTTCAACATGCCCAACTGGATCCCCTCTTGTGACACACCTCCCAGCGTGTGCATTGTCTCCACCACTTCATCCTTCTTCTACACCTCTAATTAGGTTGGTAGGGTGAAGGGAGTAATAGCATACTGAAGAGAAGTTCGAATTGCCTCCTCCAAACATCTCGCCCGAGACGCCTCATCTGGAAAGAGGTCTGGGCCAAAGAGAAGGAGATCCTTGAACATGATCCCCAACTCTCTCACTAACATACTCCCCTTATTGAGGGAGAGTACCTCCAGCCTCTTCTTAGCATTCATCGTGGAAGAGGGGAATTCTTCCCGGAACTCCTTCTCGAAGTCTACCCACGTCACCTCTGTCTCCCTCTTCTCCCCAAGATAAAGCGTCCACCACTGATATGCTGCTCCACGCATCTAGCTTATAGCCAGAGGAACTCAGTACTCTGTCGAAGCCCGGATCAAGCTGAATTCTATCACCAGCTCTTCTTGCCAGCTCTCTATCTTCATATCTGAGATGTTGCCCTCGTACTTCCCGAGGGTCTGTCGTTGGAAGGCTTGAAGCATCGAAGCCACTAATCATCCTCCTCCTCTTGGTCGGTCCTCTTCCAATTATCCATGTCAAACTTCTGGGCCTCGATCGCCCGCACTACTCATGGTCACCTCCCAGGTGCCATAGTTGTAAGGTAAAGAAGGAATTCCTAAGACATAATAGTGAAGAATATTATTCTTAAATTTTCTTAGACTTATTTATTTATTTTTAAATTACCAAGACACCCATGAAACATATGAAAACAAGTCATTATGATGTATGTACCTTTCCTAGGGTCTCTACCGTGCAATTAGTGTAGCCTCACTTGGTCATTCGGTAGGTCCAGAGTCCTTTCATCGGATCACGGGGGACCTAAAATCTCGTGTCCTAGCTGGTCTTCCCTGGCCTAATTCATGGCCCAAGGTCATCCAACACTGTTGCACAACCACCCCATGCAATCCTCACTGTTCCTAACTTCAGACTCCATCCTATCTCTCAACCTCGCCTCTGATACCATTCTGTCATGACCCACCTTCACCAAAAGGAGGGAAGGGACATCAGATTGCCAAGCCCTTGCATCTTTAAGTTGAAGGATAGATAATGACCCCTAAAACCCGCCTTCAATAGGTCCCAGAGTGGAAACCAGCACCAAGGTTATAGAATCTCACACAAAAAGAAGGCATTACCCTTTTATTTTAATAGGATCGGGAGATAAGATAGAAAATCCCAAAAAACACCAAAGTTGGAGGTAAAGGTAAAACCCAAAGTAAACCATTCCCACTTGCATGTTCAAAAGTAAAAGATACAAGCCAAAAAAAACTCCAAAGGTAAAGTACCAAGAAAGAAGGAAAACAACAACAAAAACTGCCCCAAGGTCCGAGCTAGTATGGTCCCACACAATCCCTGAAGTCCTCCTGGAAACCTGAAAGCAGTTTTATATACGTTGGGTGTGAATACAAGTATACTCAGTAAAGAAATCCAAAATCTCTCATGCACAAGTGGAGGGACATTCTAATGCACTGTGAGAAAGAATATAACCAAAACATCTAGCATGGTAAACTATCCACCCAATCCTCACCAAATCACACTCCCCAAATAACGCAAGTCAAGTAAAGTATAGTAAAAACACATCGATGTTTGGGTACCCCACACCACTTTCCCACTGGTTATTGAATACATCCTACGCATCGAACCAATCATCGTCATTCTCACCGTAGTCCCACTGCCACACCTCCCCGCACACACACCTGGGACACAACTGCACATCCCGCCCGTAGACACCTGGGCCACAACCGTACATCCCTCTCACAGACACCTGGGCCACAACCCCACATCCCGACCGTAGACACCTAGTCCACAACCACCACCCATAACCACACCCGCAAACACCTGGGTCAGAACAACTACTGCCATGCCTGAAGACCCCTGGGCCTCATCCCGAAGACACTTGGGAAACAACCCGCCTGAAAACACCTAGGCCAGGCACCACAAATACCCTTCCCGAAGATTCTTGGTCTAATAATGGACTTCAGGCCATCACAGCCTGCACGAAGAGTCCTGGGCTATTCGGGAAAGGGAGTAGAAAAGGAGCCAATAACCAGCCACTCAGAGGAGTGTTTGGAAAAACACCCTCCCCCATGAAATGGGGGTCTTCGGCACTAAGTGCTCAACTTGGGTGGGGAGAGAATAAGAAACGTAAAAGCTATCGATATATGTATAGCTAACAATCACTCATCCCAACCTAGAGTTCTAAAATCTAAGCACAAACACCCTTGTAAATATTCATTCATAAAAGAACATGACAACACACACGGCCGAGTCACAACTCATTTCCCAAAACCAATCCCCCCTTTAAACCATTATTTCTTACATGTTCAATTGATCTCATTTAGGTGGATTCTATACTAATGGGAAACTAAAAGAAATAACTACAAGCTATGAATAGAGAAACAACCAAACAACAATTTTAGCATTCACACCCGGTTCTCTTGTGAAGTCCTGACAACAAAGGGATAACTGAGATCCCTCAAATTACTCGAACCAAAGAAAGCCTAAAAAAGGGATAAGTGAGATCCCTCAAATTACAGGATCCAAAGAAAGCCTCAAAAAAGGGATAAGTGAGATCCCTCGAAGTACTGGAAACAAACAAGCCCAATACAAAGCCACATGTCCCCAAAACCAATGGTTTCTCAACAATAGAGGATCCCACCCAAGTTCGTGTCACAACAGAGTAACCACATAGCTTCAGATTCACAACCAACAACCATGCCACAACAGAGGATCCCATCCCCATCCACATCTTCCCATAAGCACCAAGTTGAATGGAACATTAACATCAAACAGAGTGGGAAACTTCCCAGTTCAAGCACGTCATTCATTAGGTTCTTCTTTTTGTTTGTTAACCGGGGTGGTCACACAGGGATTCTTGTTTTTCTGAAAAACCATTTAAACCATCTGAGTTTAGGTGGCTAACCAATTTCCATCTTACAAACATTTAATCATCACATAATACATGGTTCATTAGTACGCAAGGATAGACCACCAAAGGTCATGATTTTCAGTGAGCAGAAGCCCGTACAATTCAAAACACATATCAACATACAAGATTACAGAAAAACATCGATCACACCCCCCTCCATTCGTTAAGGTCCATTTATTATCTCCATTATGTTTGGTTTCATCAATCCCCACATAAACAAAAGCTTACCCACACCACATGATGCACAGTAAGGAAAGTAGAAGGAAAACCCTACTTGATTGATCAAATATTGAAGTTCTTCTCCACGTGCCAAGAACAGGGGAAGGCGCGACTTGCAGGGGGGATGTCAGGAACTCCAAACGCACTAAGAAGAGAAGGAATCTTGCCAAGAGGAATAATAAGGAAGAAGAAGTTCCCATTCAATATATAGATAAGATCTCGTTGTTACGGGATATGGTGATTTGATCAGCTTTAAATTCAGATCGTGGTTCCCCACGCGGTTGGGTGGTTATGCACAACAGGATTAATTTTTTTTAATATCCACCATTTGGGAGGTTCCTCAGGATTTTTGGGTATTAATTATGTGATTAAAATGGCTTTGAACCACTTGAAAAGGGTTCAAAAGACCAAAAGAGGTGTTATGGGAAAATTGTAGAAGAGAAACCCAAAAAGGATGGGTGACACCGATCGGTCGCGCCGATCGGTCGCGCCGATCGGTTGCACCGATCGGTCATGCTGGAATGAAGTCCTTCCACCGAGACGCAACCCTTAAGATCTAGAAATTGGAAAAGGGATGGACCGTGAGGGTCTGGTTCATCACACACTGTGTGTGTAAAATATACATGGTACACACACTGCTCAAAATGTAAATAGAAGAATCACTAAGATAGTAGATATGAGTTTAGAATGCTCTAGTGATTTGTAGTGCAGTTTTGGACTCCTTTTGATTTGTCGGAAATTCTTCTGAGTCCTTATCTGGTTTTTGTTTGCAAAACAGAGTGTCGTTTTCTTCCTTGGTTTTTAGGTTCAGCTTGATCAGCTTGAGTGTATGAGCAGCTTGTTGTAGTTCTTCACTCCTTGACTGAAGTTCGGTTTTTGTGTTCTCTTCTCGTATAGATCGCTTTGTGTATGTCTAGTGTTCTTCGAGTATTGATGTATTATTTCTATATGCACCACCTTACAACATTATTTTTCCCTTTTTGTAAACCTCACACAACTTCTTGTTCTAATATTTTGCCCGGTCTTTGTCCTTCCTTATATAGCTTTCAGCTCGGGCAATGGGAATGATTACCTTTTTACAGGTATGAGGTATGGTTCCCTAACCTACCAAAAAATACCATTAAATAACATTAATTGCATTAAAATCATAATATATGATTATTTCTTAATAAATAAATAATGTTGACAAAAGTGGAGTTTAGGAATCAGTTACTGGTAAGTCTTTCATTAGTAGCATTATATCTGTAGATATGTAATGGTGGACTTTGTATAGCAGTGAGCTCCTATCGGTAGCTCTTAGTCCTTGTACAGGTAGCTCCTTGTATCGGTAGTTGTTACTCTATGTATCAGTAGCTCTATGTACCAGTGACTCCTTCTATCGGTAGCTCTTGGTCTATCGATAGCTTTGTTCTGTACCAGTGATTAAGTATATATCTGTAGACTTGTTCTATCGGTAGCTCTACTTCCATCAGTAGCTGTCTGTATCGGTGGACTTGATCTATCAGTGACATGTTCTTACTGGTGGACTTATACATACCGGTATCTATACGTATCGGTGACCTTTTCTTATCGGTGACTATGTCTATCGGTAGACTAAGTACCGGTAGATCTGTATCAGTAGCTATAATCATATCATTTCTTTAAAACTTATTTGCTTTATGAAAAACCTATCCGATTGAGTTAGAATTATTTCAAAATTCATATACACATAGATAAAAATTGGTTAACATATTTCAAATATTATTTTAATATTATTATCATCTTGATAAAAGAATTTCATAGATTGAAATAATTAATATATAGATCAACATTATTTGGGATTATCAAAGTAAGTGAAAGCATAATTGGGATTATCAAAACAGGTGAGGTCAACAATCTCCCCCTTTTTGATAATCACAACTTATGATATTATAAGCCCAATATAATTAGTAATGTATCTGAGGATATTTCATTAGATTGAATTGTATTGGAGAAAACAATGTATTATAAAATATATATAGCAGAGATGAAATATAAAACAATTGTACCAGAGGAAAATGAATTAAGCTCATAAAATATAGTATTACTCCCCCATAGACATAAAATATATTATTTCTCCTGCAGATATGTTTCCCTTATATAGTATTTCTTCCCCTTTGTGATAAGAAAAAAGTGGGACAAAAAGGAAATATAGGAGAAGAGAAGTAACAGAGGGTAAAATAAAGTAAGATCATATATATTTATTGGAGAAAATAGATACAAAGAAATACATAAATAAAAAAATAAATATAGGTGATTACTATAAAAAATCCTAGCCACTGATCAATCCACATCCTCAGAATGAGATTTCCCCTTGGGATCAGAAGAGGATTCAGGTGTGGTTGATTCAGGTGGAGGCTTAGGAACACCAGAGATGATCAGAGGTGACTGAGCTACTGAAACTATTCCTAGCCTGTACTGTGTAGTTCTCTGAGTGATAATAGGAGTGAGGCTTCAGATAGCTTGTACTAGAGTCATCTGGGAAGGAGAAGTATCAGAGGTAGATGCAGGTAAATCTGGAGGTACAATCACAGGTCGAGCATCAACATGCGGAAAAGGCAACAAGAGATTTCTGAAATCCATAATGATTACTCCTCCTCTTTCCATAGCAGAAATGAAATCGTCCTTGTTCTCAATGAATTTGTCTAGTGTAGGTGTCAATTCTATGAGATTTCTGACTTATACTATGAAGGCTTGACTGACTCGTGGTAGCTTCATGTTTTCTAATAGAATCTTGAAATGGTTTTTGAGATGATTCTTGGTATAAACCCTTTGGAAATAATAATCTACCTTGTCCTTCACTTCTTTTTGAGAAATAGAAGCTTCTCTCATATATTCTTGAACAATATTCATGATATCTATAGTGGTATCTCTAGTACAAGTTACCACTTTGGTCAGATCAGATGAGTTCATAGAGCCACTAGTTGATGCTGAACCAATCTCCTCCTTCATGAAAGCTCTAATCTGATCCAAATCCACTGATGGTCTGGAAGCAAGAGAGCCAAGATAAAATGTCACAATTTCCTTAAAACTCTTAGTTATCCCACTAATAAGATTTTTCATGGAAGAATCTTGGGTGATAACATGATTTGTTATGGAATGCTTAAACTCCTCAAAAACTGAGGCCATTTGGCTAACTACACTCTTCACATAAGCCAAATCCTTGTCTGATTGTGACTTAGAACTCATATGGGATTCCAGAGAGATAACTGATTGATTTATAATTTCAACAGTCTCTACTAGTCTAGATACTTGAGTCTAGAAAGTTGTAACTTTATCCACTATCTTTTCCACAAAGGATGACACATTACAACCAAGAGAGAGTTTGAAGTACTTTTCCAAATTTCTCATATCTTCAACAATGCATCTCTTTAACTCAGCAACAGAAGCATTCAAAAGCTCTTTCATCTCACCCTTTAAAGACGCTAAGTCATCCCTGGTGATCATATCCGCAGGTGCAACCACAACAGGTGCTCTTTCATACACTATACTGGACTTAGATTCATTCATAATCGATTGAATAGATGACACCAGTGAAGCTTCCATTTTCCTTATTTCTTCCACAAAATTGATTTTGAGATCAGACTTCAGCTTATCCAGATCATCAGTTCTAACCACATCTTCAGGTAATATCTCATACTGAATAATGTAAATGATTTTTGGTCTCCAAGGGGATGTCTCATTATCAGAGTCTGGATAATCTAATCCATAAAATACAAACCCTGGGTCCTCTTCCCAGTCTTCAAACTCAACAGCCACTGAAACACTGCCAAACCTGGTTGGATGCTCCCCCTTAACTGGTGCATTCTCCTGTACAACAATGACTTCCTCAACAACTCTTTCTTCCTCAGAAGAATCTTGCACAACCATCTCCATGTCTGCAACAGCAAAAGGTTCCTCAAGAATAGGTAAAGGTTTATCAACTTCATAAAATTCCTCAAAAGGCATTCGGGAATGTCCAATCGGTGGACTAAGTCTCAAGCTGATAGAAACAGATGCTTTACTTGCATGAACTTCTTCTCCATATTCTCGAGAAGCCTCTTCCTGATATAATTTCTATTGGTCTTCGTCATCCATAGGTGCCTCTTTATTTCTTATACCCAAAATAGTTTCTGTACTAGGTAGGTTCAAAGAATCACTCTCCTTTTATTGTGATACAATTTCAAGAGTTGGGCTACGAGGAAAGTCCGGATCTCCTCCATCTACTATAGAGGAATCTTCCTCTTCTGAATCATTACTATATTGTGTCTCTTCTTCATCAGGTCCCATACCTAGATCCCTCACATCCTTAGGTCTTGAATGATGATCCACAATATTGAACTTATCATATAACGTTTTTTCATCAGTAAACCATTCTCCTTTCCATGGGTTCCAGTTTATCTTCATGTATTTACATACAGTGATTGTGATACAGAAGTTGTTTCTTACCACTATTGTCTCATCCTGAAACTCAGCTACTCCTTTTACCTTAATCATCACTGAGATCAATTTGGCAAAGAATAAGGCATTGGTCTTTGATTTTTTCTAGGTCATATCCTCCATTTGAGTCATCAGCAGCCTACATAGATTTACTTTCACACCATGTCTCAAGAGATGTAATAGATAGATATCTTGATATCTCAAATTTGAAAAGTCCCCTCTTCTTGGAATTAAAACATATTGAACAAACTTGAACAACAATATGTTCTCTCCATCCATTTCAGCAGCCACCACATGTCTTTGATTCCCACTACCGGTGAGCTCCTCTAAGGCAGTCTCATAGTCAAATATGTTGCTTGTAGGGGGTACGGATTTCCATAAATATCCAGAAACACCTTCGTGTGGAACCTTCAGGCATTCATCCCACTCAATAGAAGAAAAATCTATCTCATTTCCATTTACCCATGAAACCATTCTGTTTTCTTCATCAGATTTCTCAAAACTTACAAACTCATAGAACTGTTTTACCAGCTTCGGATAGTTGGGTCCATTTGTTGTTCGAAAAGCATTCTACCCACTTCTGATCTTACAGCACCTCCAGAACTAACGATTTACAAGAAAACAACCTTTCCACTCATAGCTCTTTTTCGATAAAAATAACTCTATTTTGTAAATATGGGTTCACTGGTCACATCCCTGACCTTGTTCTACAAACACTATTACTTCCTTCTTGGTCTTTCTTTTACTTCTTCACATTCGGCTCATCAATGTCATCTCTGACAGTAGGCATTTTTGTTTTTTCCATTTCTGGTTCGAGGAACTTAGGGTTTTCACGAGATTCAGGAGCTAAGACTTGAGGGAAAAGGGCTTGAGGTGGATCGATAAGTAATTAATACTTAGTTTTATCATTTAGGAATCATAAAACAAATAATTAAAATATAATAAGTAAAGTATAAACGAGACATATTCTGGAAGCAGACAGAAGTTTAAAACAACGCATACTTAATGGTATGGTATACCGGTCAGAATTACTAATAGTGAGATCCACTAATCAGGGAGGTATATCAGTGAGGTCCATACTGGGGAGGTATATCAGTCGGGATTCATACCGGTGAAGTATATCGGTGAGGTTTCATACCGGTGAGGTATATCGGTGAGTTTTCGTATGGGTGAGGTATATCTGTGAGGTTTCATACCGGTGAGGTATATCGGTTAGGTTTCATACCGGTGAGGTATATCGGTGAGGTTTCATACCGGTGATCTATCATTCCTAACTCATGTCTAATGAAACTTAACCTTTCTAAACTTAACTGCATTTTGAAAATGTCAGCTAATTGATGTTCTGTACCTATAAATTCAAGAGTAGTACCACCTTTTTAGTAATGATCTCTAAAGAAATGGTGTCTTACTTCAATTTGTTTGGCCCTAGAGTGAGACATAGGATTCTTAGAGATATTAATTGCACTAGTGTTATCACAGTTAATAGATACATGTCTAAATTGATATCCATAGTCCAAAAGAGTGTGTTTCATCCATAGAATTTGAGCACAAAAACTACCAGCAGTTATGTACTCTGCTTCAGCTGTAGACAATGCAACAGAATTATGATTCTTACTACACCATGATAAAAAGGATTTTCACAATAAATGACATGCCCCAGAAGTGATTTTTCTATCCAACTTGCAACCAGAAAAGTCATCATCTGAATAACTCATTAAATCGAATGATTTCCCTTTTGTATAAAACAAACCTAAATTTGCAGTATGTTTAAGATACATAAAAATTATTTTAACAACAAGCAAATGAGATTCTTTAGGATTATCTTTAAATCTTGCACACATGCACACACTAAACAGAATATATGGTCGACTAGAAGTAAGGTAAAGTAAGCTTCCAATCATACCTCTGTGACTAGTTTGATCCACTGGTTTCCCAGTTTCATCAATGTCAAATTTACAAGCAGTACTCATAGGTGTATCACTATCCTTAATACTATCCAAACCAAAACTTTTTAAAATATCCTTTGTATATTTACTTTGATTCAAAATAATACCATTTTCATTTTGAAAATCATGAAATCCAAGAAAATATTTGAGTTCTCCCATTAAACTCATTTCAAATTCATTTTGCATACTCAGTGAAAAATCAGTACATAAAGAATGTTTAGAAGATCCAAAAATAATACCATCAACATAGATTTGTACTATCAAAACATCTTTAGAAATTCTTTTAATAAAAAGATTTGCATCACCAATCCCTTTAGTTAAACATTTTGAAATAAGAAAATTGCTATGTCTATCATACCAAGCTCGTGGATCTTATTTTAAACCATATAAAGATTTAGAGGGTTTGAAAACATTATTTGGAAAATAAGGATTAGTAAATCCAGGTGGTTGTTCAACAAAAACATCTTCAATTATAAAACCATTTAGAAAAGCAGTTTTAACATCCATTTTATATAACTTGAATTTCAGATGAGCAGAATAGGCAAGTAGAATCCTAATAGCTTCTAATCTAGCTACAGGGGAAAAAGTTTCCTCATATCTTATTCCTTCCTCTTAACTATAACCTTGTTAAACTAACCTATCTTTGTTTCTAAATATATTTCCAGACTCATCATCTTTGTTTCTAAAAACCCATTTAGTGCATATGGTCAAAGTGTCCTTAGGTCTTTCAACTAATTCCTAGACTTTGTTTCTTTAAAATTGATTTAATTCTTCTTGCATAGCCATTACCCAAAATTCATCATTGATTGCATCATTGACATTTTTATGTTCTAATTGTGAAAGAAAGGCTTGATGTTCAACCTGATTTCTCAGAAAAGCTATAGTTTGTGTCCCTCTTTCAAGATTACCAACAACAGCATCTAAAGGATGATTCTTTAGAATCCTAGTCGATCTAGTAAAGGTGGGACTAGAAATTTCAGGTTCTTATATGGTTAGGTTTCATCAGAAGCTAGTTCTAGAACATTTCCAGAGCTGGTTGACTTAACAACAGGCTCTCTATTTTTGTCATAAAGGTTCATAACAGACAAATATTCTTCAAGATTTTCAAGCGATTTTTTAGGTTCATGTGGATCAGTTTCATCAAATTTGATGTGAACAAATTCTTCTACACACTTTGTTCACTTATTAAATACTCTATAGGATTTTCTAGTAATTGAATATCCTAAAATGATTCCTTCATCACTCTTGGATGAAAATTTTTCTAGATTATCCTTAGTATTGAGAATAAAGACTTTTCGACCAAAGAATCTGAAGTAACTAACTTTAGGTTTCCTATTATTCCACAATTCATAAGGGGTCTTTTTAAGAACAGCTCTAATCAAGACTCAATTTATGATACAGCAATCTGTATTTATAGTTTCATCCCAAAAGTAAATTGGCAGGTCATATTCATTAAGCATTATTCTAGGAATTTCCTGGAGGGTTCTATTTCTTCTTTCTCTACACCATTTTACTAAGGTGTCCTAGGGGCAGAAAAGTTGTGATTCTAGACATTGTGTGAGAAATAAGATTCAAAATAATGATTTTCAAACTCATGACCACGATCACTTCTTAGGTTTTTAATATTAAGTATACTAATGTTTTATACAGATTTGGAGTATTTAACAAAATAGGAACAAGCTTCACTTTTGTGAGCTAAGAAGTATACCCAAGTATGTCTAGAAAAGTCATCTACTAAGACATAGACATAGTTCTTCCCATTTAAACTAGAAACACTATTAGGTACAAACAAATCCATGTGAACCAACTCGAGAGGTTGAGAAGTTGAAACTTATTTTTTTGATTTGAAGGAAACTTTATGTTGTTGTCCCTTTTGACAGGGATTACAAAATTTGTCTGTTGGTAATTTATGTTTGGGTAGGTCTCTAACTATGTTCTTCCTATTCAGTTTTCTAAGTGAATAAAGGTTGCAATGTCTTAATATTCTATGACATAGCCAAGACTCTTTATGAAAATCATTTAAGCAAGTAATGTTTTGTTTAGCTAATGAATTCAAAACAACAACATAAACATTTTCATTTCTCAAAGCAGAAAATACTAAAACATTTTTAGAGTTAAAAACATTACAATAATTATTCTCAAATTTAAAATTGAAACCATCATCACACAACTAAGAGATACATAACAAATTATATTTAAGTCCATTAACAAATAAAACTTTGGAAATTAAAAATAAATCAGCGTTACCAATCTGGCCTAGGCCGATGATCTTTCCTTTAGAGTTATCACCAAAGGTGACATGGCATCCATAAACTTTGATTAAGTTTTTAAATCATGAGTAGTCTCCAGTCATGTGTCTTGAACATCCACTATCCAAGTACCATACCTTCGTATGAGAATTATTCAATCAAGTATCCTACAAAGCAGATTTAAACAGAAAATGAATTTGGTACCCAGATTTTCTTAGGTCTAGACAGGTTAGAAATCAAAGCTCTAGGAACCCAGATTTGTCTTATGGGTCTCAAATAATTTACAGAATCGATGGATTTTGAAATATAATATTTATTATTTCTATAACCAAATTAATAACTAGTTTAAGAATATGAATTTCCAGAACTAGAACTAGCAGCATTCTGTCTAGATTTAGGAATAAATCTAGTTTTGGTAATATGTCTCTGTCCAGGCTGATAGCCTATACTAGTGGCATATTTTGGTGCCACTTGTTTTCCTAAAATTTTTGTAAGAGTATCCTTTCCATTTGTGAATTTCTTTAAGTCCTTCCTTAATTTCTCATTAGAAAATTTTAGTTCAGTATTTTCCTTAAGTAATTGAGAATTCTTTTCCTTTTCTATATCAAGAGAGGATTTAACAGAACTAGTTACAGCATGATTTGTCTTAAAAGTCTTATATTTGTCCTTAAGCTCATTACAGGTTTCTTCGAGCATCTTGCAATATTCAAATAGTTCTTCAATATACCTGTTTTCTGATTTAGAATCAGAATAAATTTTAGAATAATATGAATTCAAAGCAGGAGTGTCCAATGTTATCTCAAATGTGTTTGTCATGAAACACATATTAGATTTTTGAGATTTTTCATCCTGAGTAGAATCAAAATCAGATGAATTGTCCTCTGAAGCACTCCAAGTTGCTTTCATATCTTTCTTATACTTTTTGTCCTTGTAGTAGTATTTAATTTTGAACATCAATTTTGGACAGTCTGCTTTTACATGTCCTTTCCTTTTGAATTCATAGCAGAAAATTTCATCACTTTTTTCAGGATTCTTCAACTCCTTCTTCCAATGACCTTTGTTATCATATTTTCCTTTTTAATTTGATTTTCTGAAAAATGTATTCTTCTTGTAGAACTTCCTGAATCTTCTAGCTATCTGAGCCATCTCAGCATCACTATCAGATGCACTCTCATTACTGCTTGAAATATCACTTTCACTTTGAATTTTTCCTTTGTCTTTACTCTTTGAAGCAGATGTCTTGAAGGCTAATGACTTATTCCGTGGTTCATCATCCTCTTATTTTTTGACCTTCAGCTCTTCCTCATACATCATTAGCTTACCAATTAATTTTTTAATAGGTAGTTTGCTGATGTTACACAATTATCTAATGGAAACAGATGTCCCTCTCCATATTTCTGGCAGACATCTTAATATCCACATGATCTGTTCTTTTGTAGGAACAACTTTACCAAGAGAGCTCATAGTGTTGAAAATCTCATTGAACATAAGATACATGTCAGAAATGGGTTCATCAGGCTTCATTTTAAAATTAACATATTTAATAGTATAGGTATTCGGCCTCATTTATTTAATATTGGTTGTTACCTCATGGGAAATAGCCATAGTGTCCCAAATTTCATAAGAAGTTTTACAAGCAGATATGCGATTAAATTCTTCATCTCCTAAAGTACAGTACGAGGAATTCATTGCTTTACAATTATTACTGTAAGCGGTTTTAGTAGGTTCATCCCAAGTAGTTCTAACAGTATCTGGAATCTTATATTGAGTTTCTATAGTAGTCCAGATAACAAATCCCATACTCTTTAAATGAATTTTCATTTTAAGCTTCCACTGGGCATAATTTATACCATTAAAGAAAGGTGGCATGTTGGTAGCAGAACCGTCAAGTCTATTTTACACACTTATATTTTAGAAAATATATTTAAAGAGATAAAATTTATAACTACAGAAATTTAAGATCTTCAATATTCAACTAAAATCACATTTAAAAAACAGAGTATTTTGAAAACCCTTAATAAATAAACAACCTCTGATACCAAATGATGGTCAGATTGGATACTCAAGAGGGGGGGTGAATTGTGTTCCAATTAAAAAAAAATTTAAAAATATTTCTCTTAAAATACCCCAATTTAAAAACCAAGTTAAACTGTAGTGAATTTGCAAAACTGTAATGGTCTGATTAGGTTCTCAAAATATTGATTATGTCTCAGTTAATTTAATCTGAAGATTAAATTAGCTTTTGAAACTAATATAATGATTTACAATAGTTACAAACACTTTCTATATTAACTATCAGAGTAACATTAAAACAAATTGAATTTCAAAGTAATTAGAAGAGGAAAAATAAATTATGTAATATACATTAAACTTAATCTAAGATGCACATCAGATATAACCAAGAGGTTCAGTCTAAATCCAAGACTTAGTCCTCTCAAACAATTTATATAAATTTGATCCACACCTTGGATCGGGTTAAAAAACAATGAAAAGACTATCCAGGTACTAAGACCTCTACCACAGTTCTACGTGGGAAAACAAAACAATAGCACACTGGATGTCCAGGTCTTACTTGACATCTACCACTATCCCAAATGGGATACAAAAATAGTTTTCGAAGGTTTGTGTGAGGATTTAGAGATCCTCTAGTTTATCACAGGAGACAGTGTGTGTATAAAATATACAGAGTACACACACTGCTCGAAATGTAAATAGAAGAATCACTAAGAGAGTAGATATGAGTTTATAATGCTCTAGTGATTTTAAGTGTAGCTTAGGACTCCTTTTGATTTGTCAAAAATGCTTCTAAGTCCTTCTCTGGTTTTTGTTTGGAAAATAGAGTGTCATTTTCTTCCTTGGTTTTTAGGTTCATCTTGATCAGCATGAGTGTATGAGCAGCCCATTGTAGTTCTTCACTCCTTGACTGAAGTTCAATTTTTGTGTTCTCTTCTTGTATGGATCTCTTTGTGTATGTCCAGTATTCTTTGAGTATGGATTTATTCTTTATGTATGCACCAATTTTCAACATTCTTTTTCCCTTTTTTTGCACCTCACACAACTTCTTGTTCTTATCTTTTCCCTGGCCTTTGTCCTTCCTTATATAGATTTTAGCTCGAGCAATGAGAATGATTACCTTTTTACAGGTACTGTTGGATTTGGTGGCCTAGAACCAACTACATTGTACTTTATTCATTCATAAAATCCTTATCACATCTTGTTTGTTCTTATACATGATAATCCATGTGATAATGTTCTAAGGAAAACTGTTGCATTAAAGGGGCATAACAGATCCCTACTATGACGAGAACCCAGAAGTGCCATAACACTGTTCTTGAATATATGTTCTATGGCCGGATGATGTTATTTGAGGGAAACAAATAATACAGGTCATTAGGGGTGAGGACTCATAAAACTTTGAGGCACCTTCTCATGGCGTGTTCCCTTGGTAATATCCAAGAGGATATTATGAGAATGAGACCCTCCAGTAGGAAATCCAAATTTCATAGTGTCAGTGGATGTTCCTATCTGCGGACATGTGTATTGGTCCTTAGACTTTAAGATTATTATTAATGGGTATTACAACTCACGCACTTAGATGAATTGACGAAAACTGTGACGACACACTGTTCGCAGCGAGGTAGGATACGTTGGGTGCGTCACGAGTAATACTGCATTAATTGATAATGAAAAAAGGATTTTCCCTTCTGTTCCATAATGGAAGTAGATATCACAGGCCCTTTGATGGAATTGATATAGCCTAAATAAATCCATGGCCCTGGTAAGGTATGGGCGAGTTCAGTTCCAGGAAATCAAAGAAAGAATAATCGAGCATATGGGTTGATGGCACTAGCATGCAACCCGCTTGATTATAGATATCGAGGAAAAGGGATTATATTACACGGTAAGCATTCGTAGGAGATGACATGTCATTGCGGCATTAAATTCTTTCTCTATGGGTTCTTGGCATGTTTCTAGACACTAACCTTGTACTTTAGGCAGGCTCCGCCTAATGCCACTGAGAAAGAGGCCTCGAGGGTCACACACTAAGTGTGTCCATGTATCTCAGTTAAATATTAATTTAACAAGTTAAATAAATATTATTCTCGATTTTGGTTTAATAATTATTTAAGGATGCCTGATCGCATTTATTTCGACACTAGTTATTCGAGAGAATGTATTGTGGGTGAAATAATATATTTATTAGAGAGTAATGCAGTTTCATTTATTTAAGAAATAAATATTCATTACTCAAGGTCTAATAAATGTGGTGGAGAAAAATGGAAAATAAAAGTACACGCTGTGTATATTATGTATACACGCCGTGTAGTTTTATGAAAATCAAGTACACACTGTGTATTAATTATTACACGCCGTGTAGTTTTCCATTTAGGATTTTGAGGATATAATATTGTTTTATTAAATGATATTAATTATAATCAGTGTGGGCACATGTCAAGGAATTAATAATTCGACATGGGGTTTCAATATGAGTTAATGAAATAAATAAAATGTGTAACGCATTTATTTATTGTCATAACTCTATTAACCTCAAACCTGATTATAAATATCCTTAAGACCCAACACTTTTCTTGAGCCATTTGTGTTGTGCACAACGGATTTTGAAATACTCTCGAGCCTAGAGAGAATTCCCTTTCCACCAAGGACGCCCTCAAGTTACGAGAGCGAGATCCTCCACCTGATCAAGGCAGTTGAAGGCGGACATCGTAAGCGAAGGCTCTTCCGTGCTATCACCCAGAGATCCCTTTGGCGAAATCTAGAGATACGTGGCACACGTGTGGATCACCGCTAGAGGAATCCTAAATTTGGATTCTATAACGCAATGACGGATCACCAGATCGTGACCGGAGACATCAACGAAGAAAAAATTCCACCAAGGTAATTCTTGTGAATTAATTAAATTAATTATAACCAATATATGATGATCCTATCTCTATGGTTCCGGGATTCCCTCTTAAGTTTTTCATTCTTCGTTCTATTCTGAAGATTCGGCATTTTAAATCCTGACAGATCTCGGATTGAACGTTGCTTAACGTTAAAATTAAAGTTGGGAAAACCCACCAACGCGCTTCTGCTGCGCTCAGAACCTACAAGTGGTATCAGAGGGGGGGTCATATCATTGATTATAATTACATAGTTTTTCGTTGATGATTAGCGCATTTAATAATTTAGTTGTTTTAATTCAAGTTTAATCGTTCTAGAAATCTGAATATCGAGATCCGTTCCTCCTCCCTCGTTTATCGTTCACCTTAGAGAAACAAATTTTTCTATTAATTTTGATTAAAATAAAATAGAAGAACACATCTGGAGGATCCAAACATTTCTGGCCGTACAACACTAGAAGACACGGCGTGTATTCAGAAGTGCACGTCGTGTAGTCTAGGTTAAATTCATTGATGGATCCGAAAAATCAGGCCATGTATTGGATTCTTTCATAGAATTTAAGACGTTGTGTGTTGACCAGAAATAGGTGGCACATGGTTTCCGAATTACACGATGTGTGGTCCAATGAAAACAGCATGTAGTCCCTTCGGGTTAGGGTTGGGCCGTGTTCCCCGTACACGTCTTTCCCGGCTGTAAATTGTGTAATGCATACACTACACGGCGTGTGTCCCACTGTACACGCCGTGTACTCTGAAAATTTATGAAGTACATTAACATGCCATGTCCCCGGGCGTGTACTTCAGATGGATGGTGAAGAAAAAGTACACGCCGTGTAGTCGGAACTACACGTCGTGTACCCACCCAAATTATGTAGATTTATTAAAATTTATTATTATCTTATACAGACCCTTGAGACGTGTACCATGGTGCAGGTGTAAAGCTGATGCACAACATGTGATAGGTGTTTTATATATATGTGTTTAATTTAACATCTGTGTAATAAATGGGAATTCATCGGGTTTCCTCCAAGGTAAAAGTTACGTACAAGGATAATTTTAACTGAATTTATTTGTTTAAAATTATGATGTATGAGAATCTCAAGGAAATTCAGAAAAAGGATTTAAGATAAAAGGATTGATTAATTAAAGATAATTAATTGATTCAAGTGTGATTTATCTTAAACAAGAACGATTAAAGAATCGAATGCTAGTTTTATTTATGCATAAATATCATTGCATGTATGGATGATCATGAGCTAAACTGAGACCTTTGTATGTGAATGGTTTCTTTTAATTTATTTACTTAAATTAATTTTGGTGGCCTGTGAGCCATCTCCTCATTAATATGTAGGGCTTGTACGCCCAAGAATTATTTTATGTAAAAACCCCTTTTACCCCTCACCTACGTGTGAGATAAATGCATATATAATGGAAGGAGCTCCCAATCTAGTGGAGGCGGCTCAAGTCAGGAGCCATGGTGAAACCAATCCAAGGAGATACAAAGGCGGACAGGTGGAAAGCTGTAAACACGAACCCGAAAGGTTCAAGGTGTTTCTCCCCTAGGTCTTGGGTTAGATTATCAACCACTAGATAAAATAACCAATAGAAAAGCTCATGATCATACCATTTATTTTATTTCAGTCAGTTTCATGGTTTATTTATTGTGGGTGTGTTGTCACGATCACACAATTAATAAATTAAACAAGCATGAAAGATGGAAGTAAAGTAAAACTGGCTTATACGTGAATATTATCTTTGACATGGTTAATCACTTAAGTAAATCCCACTTAATATTAACAAGAATGTAATAAAAGATAATAAAATGGTAATTTATGTATAAGTATAAAATCACTCAAAAGAAATATTAAGTCGGTATATCCTTCCATAATCTTGGTTAGAATCGAACCATAGTTCAAAGTGCTTGACCAACCCTATTTGGGGTGCTTTCAATTATCGGGGAATATTAATTCATGGTTTTGGGTTGACTTGACATGGTTCGCATCAAGGGTTGACTGCCACAGCAGGACTTGGTGTGACCAAGAGGCAAAGGTTGAGGAAATCCAAAATAAAATTATTTCAGGATTGGGGGGTCAACTCAGTGGATCAAGGAGCTTTGAGTTAATGTAGTTGGAATTTGGAATGCCTACCTAAAACCCTTCATGTTGCTTGACCAACCATAGTTGGGGTAAAGCGAAGGGCCATATGGATCTTTTCCACTAGAATATTCAGGCAACAGAATATTCTGAAGTCAATGGTGAGGGCTATTGGATTTCGATAAAATAGTGGAGGACTAATAAGTATTAATTTATTTATTTGTCTCAGTTTTGTAATAATGTACTAAATCGTTTCTCATATTAAATTTGTAGACACGACAAGAAAATGAATTCAAACATATCATTGCGAACCATACTCGAGAAGGAAAACCTTCTCACCGGAACCAATTTCCAAGAGTGGCAGAGGCGTTTACTCGTCATCCTTCACCACAAAAGGAAATTGTATGTGCTGGAAGAGCCTATTCCAGTTGCGCCTAGGAAATAAGTCAGTGATGAGGAATTATCTCACTATATGAAAAACATGGATGATGCCACAAATGTCCAGTGTTTCATGTTATCGTCCATGTCCAATGATCTCTTGAAGCAATATGAAAACATGGACGCGTATAGCATGATGTCTCACCTTAAGGATCTCTACCAAGAGAAGGTGATACAGGAGAGGTATGAGATCTCCAATTCTTTGTTTACAACTAATCTTGGAGAGTCTGTGACAGCTGGGCCTCATGTAGTCAAGCTTATTGGCTACATTGTACGCCTGAACATCTTAGGGATTAAATTCTCAGATGAGTTGCGTACAGATCTCATCTTATCATCACTTCTCAAGACCTTCTCTAGCTTCATTGTCAACTATAATATGAGCGGCAATGAGAAGAGTCTATCGGAGCTTCTGACCTTGATTCTCCAGGTAGATAAGGACATGGGGCATGACAAACCCGTGGTCCTTATGGTGAACAAGAAAAGGAAGGACAAGGTAAAGGGGCCAAAGACTTATAAATGGTCTGAAGCCCCCGAGCATCGTCCCTCCAAGAAGGGGAAGATCCAGAGGCAGGGCAAGGAATGGGAGTTAGTGTGTTTTGCATGTGGCAAGCAGGGCCACTGGAAGAGGAACTGCACCCAGAAGCATAGGGACACTAAAGGTGTGTTTGGTATCAAGTTCAATCTTTCTATTTATACACATTCGGTATTAGATACAGCTTGTGGGGATCACATCAGTATGAAATGAAGGAACCAAGTAGATTTAGAAAGATCTCTATAAGAGAGGTGGATCTTCAAGCTGCCAATGGCGCAAGGCTGGCTGCGTTGGCTATTGGCGACTATCACCTCTCATTGCCAACGGGCATGATTTGGTTTTACAAAACTGTTATTTTGTTCCTAGTGTTACCAAGAACATAATTTCTGTATCTTGTTTGGATATGGATGGATTTGTTTTCAAGTTTGGAAATAAGGGTTGTCTCTTTTATAAGAACAACGTATGTTATGGTATGGCACATTTCAATAATGGTTTGTATGTATTAAATTACGAAAACCAAGTGTTGGAAATCTATAATGAAACAAACTCACATGAATCATACACCATCCAGTTGTGGCATCCCCACCGTGGTCATGTAAACGAGAATCGCTTGACAAAGCTCTATCAAGATGGCTATTTAGACTCTACTGAGCTAAAACCACTTAATAGATGTCACACTTGTTTACAAGGAAAAATGACTAAGCCGCCTTTCGGTGGATAGGGTGAAAGGGCCAAAGAGCTTCTAGGATTGGCACACACGGATGTATGTGGACCATTTCTAGTAGAAGCTAGAGGTGGATATTCTTAATTCATTACTTTTACTGATGATTTGAGTAGATACAGATTTGTCTACTTAATGAGGTATAAGTCAGAAGCCTTAGAGAAATTTAAGGAATTCAAGAATGAAGTAGAGAATCAGCTTGGTAAGAAGATAAAGAAGCTTCAATCGGATCGAGGTGGAGAATATCTGAACCAAGTGTTCATCGATCTTCTACAGGAGTCTGGGATTCTATCTCATCTCACTCCTCCTTATGAACCATAGTGGAATGGTGTTAGTGAAAGGAGGAACCACACCTTGTTGGACATGGTGAGGTCAATGATGAGTCATGCAGATCCTCCAATATTCTTTTGGGGATATTCATTGCAAACTGCAACATACACATTAAACTGAGTACCGACTAAGGCAAAAAATGGAATTCCCTCTAAGTAATGGAGTGGAAAGAAACCCATTTTTTCGCATAAACGTGTATGGGTATGCGAGGAGTTTGTTAAGTCCTTCCCAGGCAACAAACTAGCACCTCGGGGAACGAAGTGTATCTTTATAGGATATCCCAAGGAAACAAAAGGATATTACCTATATAACCCTTGAGACAAGAAAGTGACTATCGCCGACAATCCGTCTTTCTTGTGAGGGAGAACATCCTCAAGAAGGATAGTGGGAGCAAGATTGACTTCGAAGAATTTGATGCTCACGATACACAAGAGTTGGTACAAGAACAAGTTCCACAGGTCCTTGTGGAAGAGGTTCTAGAAACACAAGTACTACGTAGGAGATCAAGAGAGGTAAGGGAACCAGAGAGATTTGGTTTCCTAGTCACCGAGGATTGTGAATAATTATTTTTTTGACAATGATGAACCTCTCTCCTAGAAGGAAGCATTAGAAAGCTCAGAAGCTACAAGATGGCTAGAATCTATGAATTCTGAGATGGATTCCATGTATCAGAATCAAGTTTGGGTTCTGGTCGATGAGCCAGTTGATGTAAAGCCTCTTGGATGAAAATGGCTATTCAACAGAAAGATGGACATAGAAGGTCAAGTTATCACTTACAAAGCAAGGCTAGTGGATAAAGGATTCAGACAGCATCAAGGAATTTACTATGATGAAACCTTCTCGCCAGTTTCCATGTTTAAATCCATAAGAATCATACTTTCCATAGCAGCTTACCATGACTACGAGATTTGGCAGATGGATGTCAAAACAGAATTCCTTAATGGGAACCTTCAGGAAGATGTCTATATGACACAACCAGAAGGGTTTGTAACCCCAAGTGAAGCCAAACGGGTTTCCAAGTTGCAGAAATCCATTTATGGATTGAATCAAGCATCCTGGTCATGGAACATTATATTTTATGAATCCATAAAGAAATTTGGTTTCATTAAGAACGAATGTGAGCCATGTGTTTATAAGCAGTTTAATGGGAATGTGGTCATCATCCTAGTAGAATATGTTGATGACATATTTCTTATAGGAAATGACGTACCAGCCTTACATTCAGTTAAGGATTGGATGGACAAGTGCTTCTCCACGAAAGATTTAGGTGAAGTAGCCTACATTCTAGGTATCAAGATTATCCGTGATAGATCCAAGAGGCTGCTTGGACTAAGTCAGGGTACATACATTGACCAGATACTAAAGAGATTTAGTATGGAACAATCCAAGAGAGGATTGGTTCCAGTGTCACATGGATTACATCTTTATAAGAAAATGTGTCCTCAGACACAACAAGAGAAAGATAAGATGAGCAAGATCCCATACGCATTGGCTATAGGATCCATCATGTATGCCATGTTATGTACCAGGCTTGATGTTGCCTATACACTGAGCATGGTAGGAAGATATCAAGAAGATCCAAGGGAATAACATTGGGTTGTTGTTAAGACTATCCTTAAGTATCTGAGAAAAACTAAGGATATGTTCATGGTGTATAGAGGAGATGAGGAGCTTGTCATAAGAGGGTATGTTGATGCTGGTTTTCCAATAGATTAAAATGATCTGAATTCGCAATCTGGATATGTTTCCTGTCTCAACGGAGGAGCTGTGAGCTGGAAGAGTTCAAATCAACCAGTTGTCACCGATTCTACAGTGGAGTCTGAGTATATAGTGGCTTCTGATGCAGCCAAGGAAGCCGTCTGGAGTCGGAACTTTGTCCAGGAGCTTGATGTGGTGCCTAGCAGTAAAGATATCATTACATTGTATTGTGATAATACTACAGCAGTGGCTCTTACAAAAGAACCAGGGTCACATCAACAGAAAAAGCACATACTCTGGAAGTATTACCTCTTGAGGGATTTCTATCAGAGCGGTGAAGTTGCTGTGAGCATAGTGTCAATGGAAGACAACATGGCGGACCCCATGAATACAGGCATATCTCAGCAGAAGCATGAATATCATTTGAGAGCTAGCGGGTTAATGGTTGTTAGCAGTTGGCTCTAGTCCAAGTGGGAGTCTGTTGGAGTTGGTGGCCTAGATCCAACTAGTTTGTACTTTATTCATTAATAAAATCCTTATCACATCTAGTTTGTTCTTCTGTGTGACAATTCATGTAATAATGTTCTAAGGACAGCTATTGCATTAAAGGGTCATAGCGAATCCCTGCTATGATAACAACCCGGAAGTGCCATAACACTGTTCTTGAATATATGTTCTATGGCCGGATGATGTTACTTGAGGGACACAAATAATACATGTCATTAGGGGTGAGGACTCATAAAACTTTGAGGCACCTTCTCATGGTGTGTGCCCTTGGTAATATCTAGGAGGATATTATGAGAACGAGACCCGCCGGTAGGAAATACAAATTTCATAGTGTCATTGGATGTTCCTATCTGCGGATGTGTGTATTGGTCCTTAGACTTTAAGATTATTATTAATGGGTATTAAAACTCGCGCACTTAGATGTATTGACGAAAACTGTGATGACAAACTATTATCAATGAGGTAGGATACGTAGGGTGTGTCACGAGTAATACTGCATTAATAGATAATGCAAGAAAGGATTTTTCCCTTCTATTCTATAATAGAAGTATATATCTTAGGCCCTTTGATGGTTTTGATATAGAATAAATAAATCCATGGCCATGGTAAGGTATGGGCGAGTTCAGTTCTGGGAAATCAAATAAAGAATAATCGAGCACATGGGTTGATGGAACTAGCATGCAACCCGCTTGATTAGAGATATCGAGAAAAAGGGATTATATTACATGGTAATCTTTCGTAGGAGGTGACATGTCATTGTGGTGTTAAATTATTTCTCTATGGGTTCCGTGGCGTGTTTCTAGACGCTAACCTTGGACTTTAGGTAGGCTCCTCCTAATTCCACTGATAAAGAGGCCTAGAGGGTCACACACTAAGTGTGTCCATGTATCAAAATTAAATATTAATTTAACAAGTTAAATAAATATTATTCCCGACTGTGGTTTAATAATTATTTAAGGATTCCTGATCTCATTTATTTCGACACTAGTTATTCGATAGAATATATTTTGTGTGAAATAATATATTTATTAGCGAGTAATACAGTTACATTTATTGAAAAAATAAATAGCCATTACTCAAGGTCTAATAAATGTGGTGGAGAAAATTGAAAATAAAATTACACGCCGTGTATATTAAATATACACACAGTGTAGTTTTATGGAAAACAAGTACACACCGTGTATTAATTATTACACGCCGTGTAGTTTTCCAATCAGGGTTTTGAGGATAAAATATTGTTTTATTAAATGATATTAATTATAATTAGCGTGGGCGCATGTCAAGGAATTAATAATTCGACATGGGGTTTCAATAAGAGTTAATGAAATAAATAAAACACGTAACGTGTTTATTTAATTTCATAACACTATTAACCTCAAACCTGATTATAAGTATCCTTACAACCCAAGACTTTTCCTGAGCAGTTTTTGTTGTGCACAACGGATTTGGAAATACTCTAAAGCCTAGAGATAATTCCCTTTCCACCAAGAACGCCCTCAAGTTACCAGAATTCCCTCTTTAGTTTTTCTTTCTTCGTTCTATTATGAAGATTCGACGTTTTAAATCATGACAGATCTCGGATTGAACATTGATTAACGTTAAAATTAATGTTGGGCAAACCCACCAACGCGCTTCCGCTGCGCCCGGAACCTACAGGTACGAGGTACGGTTCCCTGACATGCCAACAACTATCATTAAATAAAATTAATTACATTAAAATCATAAAATATGACTATTTCTTAATAAATAAAAAATGTAGAAAAAATTATAGTTTAGGAATCAGTGACTGGTAAGTATTTCATCAGTAGTTTTCTGTCGGTAGATATGTAATGGTGGAATTTGTATAGCATTGAGCTCCTATCGATAGCTCTTTTTCCTTGTACCAGTAGCTCCTTGTATCGGTAGCTGTTACTCTGTGTATCAGTAGCTCTATGTACCGGTGACTCCTTCTATCGGTAGCTCTTGGTCTATTGGTAGCTTCATTCTGTACCAGTGATTAAGGGTATATCGGTAGACTTGTTCTATCGGTAGCTCTGCTTCCATCGGTAGCTGTCTATATCGGTGGACTTGATCTATCAGTGACATGTGTTTACAGGTGGACTAATACATATCAGTAGCTCTGAATATCGGTGTCCTTTTCTTATCGGTAGACTAAATACCGGTAGATCTGTATCATTAGCTATAAGAATATCAGTGACATAACACTTATCTGCTTTATACTAAACATATATGATTGAGTTTGAATTATTTCAAAATTCATATAAACATAGATAAACATTGATTAACATATTTAAATGATTTTTTTAATATCATTTTCAGGTTTATAATAAAATGTCATAGATTGAAAGAATTAATATATAAATAAACATTATTTGGGATTATCAAAGTAAGTGAAAGAATAATTTGGATTATCAAAATAGGTGAGGTAAACATATAACAACCAATTTGAAACATGACCAAGTCATTGAAAATAAATGGTTTCCAAAATAATCCCTTTAAAACATTGCTAACCCATAATAAAGAAACTGATTACACAAAAATATATTTAAAACATGATTTAAAAATATAAAATTAATGAATTACCAAAAATTGTATTTAAAAATTGTTTGTAAAAAATCCCTCATGTTGTCTTATATGTATGTTTTGGGCATGGTTGTGTTTGTTAAAAAATCCAGATGACTGCAAATGAGTATTGTTGGTGTTTGTTGAAGACTAATTTTTAAGGTGGCTCTATTTCCCAATGTTTTCCAATTTTTTGTGCCTCAAAATCAAGTGTTTGATGTTTTAAATGGAAGTATTTATCCATAGGATTGAAATTTATGATGATCATTTAATAAAATCAACAAAATATGAGAACTGTGTACCAAAATTCATGGACTGCGTACCATTTTTTGGGAACGGTAGGCAGAGCTACGGGAATGGTATATCGTAGGAGTTCACAAAACCAAAAACGGTTCGTGGTGGGAGATGGTACGGTACTCGGGTGGCTTGATGTTGATAAAGGAGATAAACCACATAGGAATAAATGAAGTATGAAGAATGGATATGAAAAATGATTCGTAGGTGGCTTGCGGTTCGTGACGGCAGAAGGGTCCGTTGCTGTGGAGGTCGAATCAAAGATCTGGTATATCTACGATTAGGAAATTTTGAGGATAACATTTCCTATATCAGAATTGTGAATCCCAATAATTACTATTAATACCTAAGATCATTAGGGAACATATTTTTGGTCTGAAAATTCGAAAATGTATGAAATTGGTTCATGCAAAAGTAATTTTTCTGAAGGTTTTTTGGGGATTTTTAACCTGCAAAGGGTGTCTGGTACGCATTGGAGGAAGTCTGGTATGCGGAATGATTTGACTCAGTATTTGAAGGAGTAATCTCCAATAAGTGAGAGGTAGAGTTCTAGATGTGATCCGTAGAGGGGGAACTCCGGTACGAAAAAGCGAAGACAGTCTACGAATAGAGAACAGTTCACAGACATAGGGAAGTTTGCATAGGCAGAACAAAGGCAGCGGTATGCGGAGGTGATATCTGTTTGTTGATGATGTTGTTCTACACGGAGAGGGTGATCCACTTATCATTTTTGGTATGTTGTGCGTGGATGAGGTATGAGGTTCTTCAAAAACGCTAGGGAGGATGAAAATTCATACATTCATTTTGCGAAAGTATATTCTCGATATCCACCAATATCCGAAAAGGTGGAATTCATCTATGGGTGAAAAAGGAACCTCAAAATAGTTTCTACCTATAGTTGAGGATGAAGGAATTCATGAAAATGAAGGGAACTACATGTCTATAAACTATGTTTGACCTGAAAGTCTATAAACTATGAGTGGATTCCTTCACAAGATCAGTGAGCGAAGGAAGAGGAAGATGGTGACCCTTTCCACCGGTAGAGAGCTAGAAAACGAGGCATAGGGAGTGACCCTTGGGAATTCAGTGAGGAGACCTTAAACCATGTAAAGGCAGTGAGCCTAGGAATAAAAAATCTAGCCTGCACATTGTACTCATTATTGGATGTGAGCATTAGTGAATTTAGTACATCAGTAAAAATCCATTGTATGCTTCTTGGACGTAGTCCATTGGGGGTGAACCAAGTAAAAATAGTTCTGACCTATGTATGATTTCATATCTATTCATATATTACCACGGAAGAAAGGTGGAATTTAGTTTTGTCTAGAAACGAAACAAGATCTAAATGGGTGAATGTTTTATTATTTCATACCCGGATTCACCACCCCCCCCCCCCCACATAGGGTATTCGACCTACTAAATGTAACAATAGGTATCAGATGAAAAGGTTGAAAGTCAGTTTTTATCCCTCAAGAATAATAAATTGAGGTGATATATCATAAAGTAATTCTCATCTATGATGGAAATAATTTTCAAAAATATATGAATCGAATGCAGCACTCTACTTATGGTCAGTTGGGATGGATGTCTTCATAGAATCTATGCATGAAATATCAACTGACATTAAAGTGGTGCTTTATTAGAAGTTGAAAGAAGAGAATTGGATGCTGATGCTAAAGGGATCAATGCATTATAAGATCCCTATAAAATGAAATTTACAAGAAATATAGGTCTTTTAAAACATCACATTAAATGTGGGAAAATGTTTATACCATTTATGAGGGTGACACAAAAGTCTGAGAAGCAAATTTGTAGGTTCTATGGAATAAGTATGAGGATCTCTAAATGAATCACAGTGAGACTCTTGATGCATTATTTGACAAGATAAATATTATTGTGGAAGACATATAGGTTCTTGGAGAAGTCATTGAAGATATAATGATTATGAAATCTATCTTGAGGAAACTTCCACCATGGTTTAATCTGAACATTTTATTGTTGGAAAAAAAATACCCGAATGAGATGACAATAGATAACATACACATTAACCTTGAATCATATGGAATGAGAAACGACAATAACGATGTAGTGAAAATGGGTAGACTAAGGAAGTGGAATTAAAGGTCATGAAGAATTTCTATATTCCATATAGTCATAAGGAGGAAAATATGGAATGTAATATCATTTCTCTCCTCCAAACTGCAAAGGGGAAAAGGGAAGTCCAAAGGTTAAATTCCATTTGGATTATTTTGTTGTAGAAAGATAGAGATTATTTCGTCAAAATGTCTTAAGAATTATGATGATGAAAATGTTGAAAATGATGAAATTCCCCAAAATAATTTTTAATCAAATGAGAAAGGGATGAGAATTATAAGGAGAAGGTTTTCAAAATGAAGAATCTGCTTTCAAAAGATGATGATTGTTTAGAAGAATAAAAGGAAGTAGAGTTAGGGGAATGAAAGGATTATAAAATAGATGATCTTGTGGCAGTTGTCAGAAATTCATTATCAAGAGAGTGAAGAAGGAGAAATTTAAGGAATAGTTTATCTTAAGGATGAATTAGAAGCTAACCTTATAAAGGTAGATATTTTGAGAGCCAAAATAAAAAAATATTTCATATTTTTTCATGAAGAAAAAATCATTATACGACAACATGTAGAATAGAATTCTGATCTGAATGATGAAATTAAAAGGCTAAGGTCTTCAATGCTAGAAAACTGAAAAAATGTTATTGAGTACAAACTCAAAATTGACGAACAGAAAATAGAAATTGATAGTTTGACAGAAATATAAATATATAAAATCAAACGCATCGAACAACTAGAATAGGATGTTTTTAGTCTCTGATGAACAATTGATGATCATGAAAAAAACTAACTGTCAGTTCCACATCAGGAAAGAAGATCATACGGGAAAATGATAGGGTGATATTTGTGTAGAGTAGTTTATCAGAATAGAAGCAAAAATCTGTTCCGAATGATATGGTTGGTATCGGGCTTACTCTAAAATAGAAATTCATTATGGTTCAAGTCAGACCACAATCGTAGACAACGAAATTGAAAATTGATTTGGGTATAAACCAGAATCATAAAACATAGAGAACCCAAGGCACAACTAGTGTGGAATCATTGCCACCTAGGAATTTACCTCACATAAGTTGTTGATTCTGTGGAAAGATGGGGCACTTTAAAAATGTGTTTTCCATATAAAATAGGTACCAAAGGGAACAAGAACAACATAGGAAGTCATACAGAGCTCATATTTCTATATAATCATTTGATTTTCATTGTCTTATTTGTAATGGAATTAGACATATGGAAAGATATTTCACATCATAAATTCATATTAATGTGTGGAGGAAGACTGAATTTTTTCAAAAGAAGTGGCCAAATGTATCATCAAGAGAGTTAGAAATTCAAAATAGATTTTCATATCTACAAGTTTTAGCTAGTACATCATATGATGAGGAATATCAAGATTATCATTCCACAATGGGTATGATGTAAATGACTTGGGTCTAAGATAAAAGGGCCAAGAATGCAGTGGTTGTAGAAATTGCATTCAAGGCATCAGATCGCACTGGGATATGGATCATTGAAAACGAATGCACCCCCCACATGACCAAAAATAAGGATCTAGTGACTGAATTAAGTATGATAAGGAAGTTATCATAAGTTTTGGTAATGATGATGGATTGAAAATTATGGGTTCAGTAAAATCCAAGTTTGTAGGAAATGACATGAGATGAGCATATGTCATGGTTATTGAGGGGCTTAGTCACAACTTTCTTAATGTCAGTCAATTGTGTGTCTTAGGGAATGCCTTATGTTTTTCCAAGAAATTGTGTATCATCAAGGAAAGTATGGTGTTGTTGTGTTTCAAGGACAACATATGAAAGGGAATCTCTCCCTCATCAGAGTAGAATAAGATATGTTCATTATGACTATGGATGTAGAAAAAATGTTATGGCATAGGCGTCTTGGATACATAATCCAAGTTTCCATGGAATATATAATGAAATATGATGTATCTAGAAATATACCTAGATTATCATGTGATTTTACTCATACGTGTGATGCCTGTCAATAGGGGAAAATCATTCGAAAGACATATAAGGAAGTGGAGAAAATGTCAACAAGGTTACTTGAGTTGGTACATATTGATGTGTGTGAGCCAATTTCACCAAGGGCTATAAATGAGAGGATTAATTATGTTCTCTTAATTGATTAATATAGTAGTGTGGCATAGGTTTCAATAATTACCCAAAAATATGATGTATTCATTTTCATTACAAGTTATCTATGGGAATGTGAAAAGTTGATTGGTCAGAAAATTTGGACGATTTGAACAGATAATGGAATAGAGTTCACAAATATCCTAGTGGAGGATTGTCTCGAAATACATGGGATAAGGCATCAAGTTTCAGTAGTAATAACTCCACATTTTAATGGAGTAGTTGAGAGATGAAATTAGATTGTCCACAATATGGCCAGAACAATGCTCATTGAAAATGAAATTCTAGGAACATTTTGGAATGAAACAGTAATTACATATGTATAAACTTCAAATAGATCATTACGTTGTCCAAAAGACGAGAAGATTACATAAGAGTTATGGTGTGGAAATAATCCATCATTGAAGTAATTTCGAATATTCGGAAGTAAATGATTCATTCTCAATAAAGAAAAACATAGGAAATTGGAATCCCATGGGGATGAAGTGATATTTATTGGCTACAGAATGAAAATCAAAGAATATAAATGATTTAATGATTGGCTGGGAAAGATAGTTGAAAGTCAAGAATGTGACTATAGTAGAAAATTAACAAAATATTCAGTAGATACATGATCAGACTTGGGAGGAAATTGATAAATATATGATTAGATAAGGGGATTCGCTCGCTCCAGAGGTTGATTCATAAAAAGACTCAGATGATGAGAACAAATCAGTGTCTTCCTAGATAACAACAAGAAGAGATCAAGTTTATAGGTAGATCATAATTGGTGATCAGACAACACAATTACAGACAAGGAGGATTAAGACTCTATAGAATGAATCATACTTATCAAAAGTGGAGACTAAATGTTTTGATGAAGTGGATGGAGATGATAATTGGGTTCAGGAAATGAATTAAGAGCTTGACCAAATTGAATAGAATCATACCTGGGAAATTGATTCGAGACCAGAAGACAAGAATGTAATAGGGACAAATGGGTCTTTCACAACTAAATGAATGTAGATGGTTTTATGATTCAAAACAAAAAACACCTGGTGTTTAATGGGTACTCTCAGATATAGGGTGTTGATGTCGATTAGGTGTTTTCACCTACTGCAAGGTTGGAGACAATAAAATTATTCCTGGCTATAGATGTGCAAATAAGGTTTATGATTTTCTAGTTGGATGTCAAGTCAGTATTTCAAATGGAGTTCTAGAAGAATATGTCTACATTGTGAAACCATATTTTTTTCTCATTCATGAAGATGAAAACATTGTTTTTCGGTTGAAGAAGGATTTATATGATTTAAAGAAAACACCAAGATCATGGAATTCAAGGCTTGACCAATTTCTAATGAAGATTATTTTTCATCATGATGGATGTTATTAAAATATGTATTTCAGCAATGGAAAAAATCAAATGATTATGGTGCTAGGTTATGTCAATGAAATTATCTTTAGTGGATTTGATGAAGCACTATACATACAGTTTTTTGAATTCATGAAAAGTGAGTTTTAAATGTCGATGATTGGGGAGCTGACATTATATCTTGGCTTACAAGTGACGCAATGAAGGAATGAAACTTTTATTTCTCAATCTAAATATTCCAATGTGGTTTTGAGAATGTTCCTAATGGATAATTCCAAATAAATGAAGAATTTTGTTGCTACTCGGCTGAAACTATCACATGATGATAAAGTCAAGGTGGTTAATATTACAGAATATAGGAAAATCATTAGAAGTTTGTTATTCCTGATAGAAAAATGGCATGATATTGTATTTTCTATATGCCAAGAAGTGAGGTATAAAATAAATACCAAGGGGAGACACATTATTTAAATTAAAATAATTATTATCTATATTAAGGGAATAGTGGACTTTGGCCTAATTTATATTGAAAATTTATAGCCAGAGTTATTGGGATATACAGATGCAGATTGAGCTAGTTCAACAGATTATTGAAAATCAACATCAGGAGGTTCTTTTTATCATGGAGGTTTGTGTATTTCTTGGTTATGTTGGAAAAACGTTTTCATTTCATTGAGCACCACAGAAGATGAATACAATGATACTACTCAAGAATGCATGCAGACATTGTGGATGAAGACAAAACTTGATTATATGGGAATTAAAGTGATGTGTCTGATTGGAATCCATTTTGATAATTCAAGTACAATAAATATATGAAAAAATCAAGTCCATCACTAAAGGACAAAGAACATTGAAATCAAATAACATTTTCTTAAGGAGAATGCGGAAGAAGGGCCTGTGAAGTTGATGTATGTGCCTACAGAACAAAAACAATTAGATATTCTTACAAAGTCAATACCCAAAGAATATTTTGAAAGGAATCGATTGGCACTGGGAGTCTAATCAAATTACCACATTTGAAAAAGTGTGGATTTGGGCCCCCTCTCCCCATGGTATGATGTGTCTTTCCCTAATAATCTGATATGTGTTCTTTACCCTATTGTAGAAAACCATGAAGTACCCTTCAGGTTCATTGTCAAAGGGGGAGAAAGTGTGATTATTCCATGGGAGAAGCTTTTAATTGGAGAGGTGAAGTAGGGGGAGTTGAATCTGAGCTAAAGCAGGTTAGAGGAGCAATAACATAGGGGGGTCATTAAATTTGAAACTTCTAGAAGTGATTGATCAATGATTACATATCACAACAACTAAGGTTCATGATGAATGAAGCTTATTGGTATAAGTATGGAATCAAAAATTGGTGTTTTCTATTGAAGGGAATCATTATTTAACATTTCATACTACTCTTGTTTCTAATGTCGAGCATGGATCATTCGGACTTAGAGTATCTGTTGAGTAAATATATGATTTTGATCTTTATAGCATGAATTAATTGGTGGTTGAAATTGGAAGTAATATTAATGAGGTATCAAAATGTGCCTCATTTTTATGATAAGTGTTGTCAGTAGACACAAAGGGGGAGATTTTTGGAAAAAAATCCCTTAAGTTATCTTCTCAGTATGTTTTGGGTGTGGTTGTGTTTTTTGACAAAATCCAGATGACCACAAATGATTATGGTTCATGTTTTCTGAAGTTAGGTTTTTAAGGTGGCACACTTTCCTTGTATTTTCCAGAATTTTGGTCCGAAAAATTAGGAGATTGGTGTTTTCAATGGAAGGGATTCTTCATAAGAGTGAACTTTATTAAGATCATTGAATAAAATTGGAAAAGGATGAGAATCGTGTACCAAAATTCATGTACCACGTACCATGTTCCGGCAATGGTACGCAGAGCTACAAGATTGGTACATTGTAGTGGTTCATGAAACCAAAAATGGTTCACAGTGGGAGACGATGAAGTATGCGGGTGTCTTGATGTCGATAGAGCATATTGACCACATAGGGACAAAGATAGTACATAGAATGAATGGGATGAATGGATCATGGGTGGCTTGCAGTTCATGATGGAAGATGGGTCAGTATGTAGTGGAGGTTGAATCGATGATATGGTAAATCTTGGATTAATAGTCTTGGATTATATCTTTGACAATATAATAATTTCTAATCCCATTGATTATTGTTGACACTGAAGATCATTTCAGAACATATTTTTGGTCCATAAGTTTTGAAAAATATGAAATTGGTTCATGCAAAAGTAATTGTGCTAAAGGTGTTTACAGAGATTCTTGACCCGCAAAGGAAGTACAGTACATAGAGGAGAAATTCCAATATGCGGAAGTAGTTTACTCGATATGCATAAGAGGAATCTCCATTATGTGAGAGAGTGTGTTCCGCAAATGGTACTCCAAGGGGGAGCTCTGGTATAATGAAGTGAAGATAGTCTGCGAATAGAGAATAGTTCATTGACCTAGTGTGGTTTGAAGAGGCAGAACGAAGGTAGAATTTCACAGAGGTGATAGCGATTCACGGAAGAGGACGGTGTATGCGGATCGGGTGGTTTGCGTACCTTTATCGGTACATAGTACACCAATGTGGAAGGTGGTTTTT
Source organism: Viscum album (assembly GCA_963277665.1). Classification (NCBI taxonomy): domain Eukaryota; kingdom Viridiplantae; phylum Streptophyta; class Magnoliopsida; order Santalales; family Viscaceae; genus Viscum; species Viscum album. Next base: position 2,072,382,631 of record OY728119.1, read on the forward strand.
GAAACACACTAGGTAGATTGAAAATCATTACAATCAATTTGTGAAAGTGTTTTTCCGATATCTTCATATATCCGAGAATGTTGAATTCATCTATGGGTGAAAAAAGGAACATCAAAATAGCATATACCAATAGCTGAGGATGCAAGAATTCATTTTAATGAAGGAAAATACATGTCCATAAACTGTGTTTGACCTACAAGTCTATAAACTATGAGTGGATTCATTTCCAAGAGTAGTGAGTGAATGAAGAGGAATACGATGACCCTTTCCACTTATAGTGTGCAAGGGAAAGAGTCATAGGGACTGACCCTTGGAAATGTAGTGAGAAGACCTTAAACCTTGTAAAGGTGGTGATCCTGGGAAATGAAGATATAGCCCAAACAATGTACTTAATATTGGTCATGAGCCTTAGTGAATTTGTTACATCGTCAAATATCTATTGTATTCTCCTTGGATATAGCAGTATCAGGGTGAACCAAGTAAAAATCATTGTGTCATATGTATGATTTCATATCAGTTCGTATATTACTATGGGAGAAATTGAGAATTGATTTTTTTTCTAACAATGAAACAAGATCAAAATGGGTGAAAGTCGTAATCTTTCATACACTAATTAACCCCCCTACCCCCCCCCCCTGAGGGTATTTAATCTATTGGACCTAAAAACCCTGATTGATTTATATATAAATACTATATTTCAAAAAAATAACATTAAATCATCATTACACCATATAAAATTTGATTTAAAAAATTATATATTTGAAACATTATTAACCCATACAAAAGAAAAGTGTTCCATTCTAATCTTATTGAAGCAATCAAAATACATCCCAATGAATAATGAGGACTGCATCATTACAAAATACCAATATTTAATAATAAAGAGAAACAATTGTTTATATTGATGGATGGAAATTATATTAAATTATTAAAATATTTTTTAACAAAATAATGATTCCATTTTTAAAATAAATTTTTAAAACTAAAAATTCATGAAATGTTTTCAATAAACATTTCATGGAAAAAAATTCTGTAAAAATATAATGGATGTTTCAAATAAAATAGGGGTCATGATGATGAGAAAATCATAAAATGTTGTAATTATTAAAACCATTATATTCAAAACACTTTGATAATGAGAGTCAAATGTGACTCATTGGGAATAAAATAAGAAATTTAGTATCAAAATAATTGAAATTGATGTCAAATAATATGTAAAATAGATATAGGGTTTCATTTTTTTATTAAAAAAATTTCAAAACATTTTATAAAACATGGATATGAAAGCAAAAAATCCCTGATCTAAATGAAAATGCAATATCGGTATCACTTAAATAGATTTTGTTGATGTTTTTCTGACAAGTAATAGTTGAAATATAAATAAAACATGTTAAAAACATAGGTAAATAGTGGATAAGAACAATATGTGGTTGAGGAAAATAATATTATTATATTTCGTCAAAGGGGTCTTTTAAAAAAAAAATCCGAAAAACATAAAGAGTTCCTCACATTGGTTGAACATTGATTGTAAGACCCATGAAAGAATAACAACAAATGAAAGTTAAAATATAATTAAAATAAGTGTATATAAGATATAACATTACCAAGAATCATTATATAGACCATATAAATAATTTGGGTTTATATTATTCACATATATCCCAATGAATGAAAGTTGGGACAATTCACCCTTATAATGATCATATAACTGAATTGAGAGTTAATCAATAGAGATGAAAGTTATAAAAAATAAATATACACAAATAAAATTAAAAAATTTATTAAAATAATTTATGGAAAAATTCAAACATTATAATATCAAAACACAGTCAATGAAGATGATTTATAAACCAAAAAAAAGAAATTGAGTAAAGAAACTCTTTAATGCCTGGTAACTTTCATGTCAATCCCATTGGATAAATTGATTACAATTAAAAAATAGAACCATAATTTATGAAGTATTCGTGAAATTACATTTAAAATATAAATTATATATACCAAAAAATAAAAAAATTAATATGGAATATGTCAAATATAAGTAAAAGTGAGGCGAGAAAAATCTTACCTCATGTCTAGATATTCCTTGTATATCCATTAAGTACAACATAATAAGAAAACATAAATTAATTTATTTCCTAAGAAAATTTCATTTTTTAACACCTTATAAATAAATCATATAATATTTTTTTTAATTAAGTATTTAAATATTTAATTAGTTACGTCCATATTGGGTGTTTTTGGGACGTTTGTTTCATTGTTTCAAAACAGCTTCGGTGTATTGATCATGGTCAAAGATTTAATTAATTAAAAATATCTAGAATAATAATAATAATAAATCCACCATATCTTTTCATCAATTATAATTTTTTAAATCAATAATGAAATTTTTTTATGAAAAATGAACCACATTTTGATTATAGAGATGGTATGCTGTAGGTATTCATGAGAAACATTTCTACTTTTCAATGATCATTATGAAAGAATGTATGTTTTAGATTATCATTTATGAATAATAATAAGATAATAACTAAGATATTATATATTTAAATATACTTATATGTATCATTCCTTTGATTTGGTGATCAAAAAAAGAAACACATCCCTTGGTGGACGCGGTAGTCCTATGTATAAGAATGATGTTATCATTTACTAGTGTAAGAAAGAAAATGATATATTATATTTTCAAATGTTAAATGTTCTTATAATATAATTATTATTTCATATTTTTCTCATAAATTTCTAATAATTTTAATTTTTATCTACCACGTAACGAATTAATGAAAAAATAATAACATCGCTTTGTGATGGGGTAGTCCTTCATGCACACGAGTGTCGTTATCATACCCCCCAAAAATAGAATATGAAATGTTAATTTTTTATATCATAAATAAAGATGTATAAATATGTTAATATTATCATATATATATAGTATGAATCCAGAATTATAATAATATATTAGGGGTGATGATGGAAGATGGATGGCATCAGTTCGCACATCGGTAGTCCCACCTACACACGCCTGATTATTCATATCCCATTTGATGGAAGATGGGATGGAGGTCTGTTATTCCATAATATAATAAAATATATAATTTAGAAATTATATCAATTTTATCATGTTATCATATTTTAATATGATTTTAAAGATGTAGAAAAAACCTTAATACAAATATGAATAGTAATGGATGTTATATCTTCTTAGAGAACCTCTTTTGGATTTTACCTAATATATTTATAGAATGGATTTATGAAAAACCCAATAACTATTGGATTTGTTAATATATATTGAAAATATATTTTGGAATAGAATTTTTTAAGAAAATTTGATTTATGGATTTAATAAGAAATGATAGACGGTGGCCTTTTTAAATAAAGTGAGTGTTATAACTCTACATTCTTAAATAAAAAAGGTGTAACAAGTTTTTTCACTATCAGAAGGATCCATAATGGATCATTATAGAGATTTAAGAATTATAATTTAGTAAATATGACCTTTATATACTTTATAAATATGTTTTTAGGTTATTTTGACCCTTATCATCTTAGTTTAACAATCGTGTTAACTTAATTTCACCTAAACTATGTTAAATAATGTTTACTATTTTCACATGACATTATGGTCAAAAAAATGATTTCACATTATTAGATAATATAAATTCATATGAATCCAAATATAGAACATATTTTTCATAATTAAATTCAGAAAAGTGTAGTAACATTATTTAATTTTAAATCAATAAATGTGATGAAAAAGAGGGTTTCCATATATTCATTTTCCATGAAAAATATGATTTTATATTAAATCTATGACTAATAAAAAATAATTATATGAATATATAAAAATATTTATTTATATATAAAGATTAAAACACATTTAAATTATTCTGTATTAGTTGGTTTTTTTAATAAATTAATTGGATAATAATTATGGACTTCTAAAGAGTTCTCAGAAAACATATCAATTTAAAACCAATAGTCAATCATATAATATAATCCAATATAATATTGATTAAATATAAATTAATAGGATACAAAATAACTGAATTATATTTATATTACTTGAATTAATATCCATAAAATAATGAAACTTTTAAATTTATTAATTTCTTGAAAATAAATGATTTTTTTCAAAAAAATTGTATTGTTTACTATTTATTAAAAAAAAAATTTCTATAAAATACTAAAATTTGACTCATATTAAATATTATAAATCCGATTTAAAAACATTAATATAATTTTATCAAAAAAAATTTATAAAAGTTCTAAATTTTAAAGCGATTATTTTTTTCATTGAAATAATAAAAAATATTTTATTAAGATGACATATATTTGATGAAAAAATTTACATTACGAAAAATTGATTTATTATTTAGTAAAAATTTCTAATTAATTTTTATTGAGTAGAATATATATATATATATATATTTCAAAAATTATCTAGTTATATTTATACCCACCAATTTAACTATGAGGTTTTAACAGTTATATATTTCAGGGGTAATTTATACTTTGTGTTTCATGTCGAATATGGTATCGATCATACTTTTATTTTCTAAAATATCAGGTTGTTAAAAAAATTTTACAATATAGAGGGTATTACATATCATTATAAAAATATTGTGTATTATAAATTTTTATTTTCTTATAACTTAACCCATATGGTTTTATTGTTGTCTTTTTATCCTGACATATGATGTTATGTTCTAAATGATTTTCTATAAATTATTCGTTAATTATTTTTATGCTTCCTCCCATGTGATATTTTGAATAAATATAAAGATTCTTCTGTTTCATTGCATATTTTCTGTTCTTATCAACTTTTAAATTATTAAATATCATTTTATAGAAATATTCCTAACATAAAATCCAAAACTTATCCCAAAAAACAACTCCATAACATTAATTCTTCCGTTAATGAAAAAATTTAGAACATATGAAAAGATGTCATCAAGAATTATGATACCTATACATAAATAAATTCCAGGATTACACATATTAATATAATAAATTATAAAATAAAACATTAAAAAATCAATGAAATTTTATAACCACAACAGTATTAAGAATTCTACATATAGCTCTTCATCTTATAGAAAAAATTATAGTCATATATTCTATACTTCCAACTAACATATTAATATTTAAAAACATCATGTTTCCTTAATTATGAAATATGAAATCTTCAAATACTCTGAATAAAAATTTGTTACTAATAAACCTTGGGAAACTTCAATAGTTACTATCAAAAAAGACTATACACATTTCATTAGTGGAAACGTAGTCCCTTGGTCTTGATATTCATACAATGTGAAGAATTTACTGTATTTCTGTTTTATTGTAAATAATATGAAACAATATGTATAGCACCATGAGTTCTACAGAGTTTTTCTTATATGTATTATAAAATATATCATAATGAACCCAATTATAATGGGGATCCTATGTTATTTGGAATTTATCTTATAGTATTTGGGAATCCAGTTCATGTCTCCAAATAAGATAAAGGGACATTGATTTTTTCTAATAATGAACCAAATACCTATGAATTCATTATTATATATTAAAAATATTGAGTAATATGTATTATAATTCCATAAAACCTCTTAGTAACATCATTTATATGTCTATGGAAACACTATGAAAACAATAGGATGCAAGAAAATTCAATTCTTAATAGAATTGGATTTGTGATCATCATTTTTTATCTAGAAGATATTGTTCTAAATTACTCTTTCTTATTTATAGAGGGATGTAAAAAAATTATATATTTTATAATTCCATAATTAGTGTCTTAGAATAGACACTATAAATACTAGTTGACCAATTGAATATCAATAATGATTCAGAGTGGGAATTTGTGCCAATAAATGTTGGTTGTTTCATAATAAAAGAATAATTGATTCTATTTACAGATTATTTAATATGGTTGATGGATAAATTAACATGGAAATCAAAAAATACCAAATAATGAAATTTACCTCATCAAATAATACAAAAACTATATATATGTACCTTAAAATAGACTAACACTAAAATGAGATTCATATGGTGGAACAATACATAATAGAACATATCGGATTATTGGTAAAAATTATTTCTATTATATGTGGAAAACCAAAAATATAATACAAAAATATAACATCATAATTGAATAATATTCCTTAAATTTCACAAATAGATTCCCAAGTACCATAATGGTTTAATGAATTTGGAGACCAGGTACACAATCATATTATTCAGTGAATGATCTTCAACATCACCCATAATAATATTCCAGTTTTTTAATCATTAAAAATATAACATACCTAAAACAATTCACCATAATAAAAGAATGGATAAATAAGAGAAGGTGGTTTTAATATATTTATTATTGTTAAATATTGGAAATAAATAATCATAAGATGGCAATAAGCATATTAGAACATGAGAAAATATATGAAAACCATGACCTTCATAATAAAAAAAATTGTTTCATTGCATAATTATTGGAATTTCAAAAGTCAAGAATCATAATTAAATCAGTGAACATGAGGGATGATAACATAATATTGTCAATAGACATAGATTTGTGGAATATATATAATAACAGAAAATTTTATGCAATGGATACCCACATTGACATTAAAATCATGTTAGTCATGGTATAACCATAAATGTACCTACTTTGGTCTCCAGATACCTCCCCTGTACCCTCTTTTGGTTTGGGATAACCTCCCATGTATCATTATGCAGGATTGGTACCTCCTCTTGTGTATCATATTTCATACTTGGGATATCCTTAAGAGTACCATTTGAAAAAATATAACATTAATTGTTAACTAATTCCCTAGAGTGATATAAAGGTCCAAACCATCATAGAATCATTTTATTCATGTTCCATAAAATCCAAAATGATTTATCATAACATAATTCATTGAAAATAAATGGGCTTCAAAATCATAACATTATCAAAATAATAAATCATACATAGAAGGATTAATTATTATGTAATTGAATCATATATCTTGTTAATATTTATTAAAATATAAGGAAATCATCTTAGATGGAAAATAGTTTTCAAACGTCCCTTGGAATGTTTTGAGATGAAAATTAAATTTTCATTCTTCAAAAAATAGATTTGCATAAAAAAAATTTCACAAAATAATATTAATTTTATCTTATTTTATATTTTTCTCTATAACTTATATTTAAATATTTATGATTAATAATGGCCATGATTTTATGAAATTCGGTTCTTATAGAATATTCTATGATAAGGATTACTTTAACGTTTTCGATAAAATGTATACAAGCGGTGTTTTTTAAATGACATGATGATTAATTTTAAATAAATTCATAAAAACTAAAAAAATAGTTTAAAAGGAATTAAAAATATTTAAATAATAATAATAAATCTCTTAAAAACACCTTGATAAATCATTGATGATAATGTAAATTTTTTTTGAGCCAAAGATAAAAATATTGTTGGTTTTCATAAAAAAACTCACTTGGAATCATCATCCAATAAAGAGACAAAAAATTACGTAAAACATGTATTATCATGAAATAAGAATATTAGATGAAACATAATGAGTTTCATGATATATGGATCATAATAATTCATTATCATATGCATTAACGTAAACAATACCGATAAATGATGGGATTATAACATCAGACATTATTCCACATTGGAATTTATTGAATCATTGGACCCATTAAATTATAACATCAAATTAAACATTTAATATCATGAAAATATGTAGATTCATGATATGACAAGTCAATTGGGAATTATATACATCTCATATAAGGTGATAGGTGCATAACATAACTTATGTTTCGAATAAGGGAAATTGATTGAATAACCCCTTACTTTATTCGTAACATATGAACCTTAAACCACTTTAAATAGAGATCCTAAAATGGATATTTATATCCAAATAAATTAAGGAGAAAATCCATAAATAATTTCATTGTTATGATATATTCTATATAAAATAAGTAGTTGGTGAAAATGGTATGTGTCTCAAAGAAATAAAATGTGAGATAGAAATCTCATACCTTATGTATTGACTTCCATCATAAAGATTAGAACCTTGTGTATAATAAAAATATTTTTATAATAAATATATTAAAATTTTATTTTACATATCATACCATATATGATTTACATATGAAAATTTTTTACTCATTTATTAACAATTCCATGTTAGAATGATATTTTGGTTAATAACTACTTTGATTATTGTGTCTATTTTTATTTGTTATTTTTATTCCTAATTCAATTATTATTGTTAAATAATCATCATAATGATAACCATTACATAAATATAATATATATTTCATATATATGTATTTATTTAAATCATTAATATTAGATAAACACAATCAAATTAACTATCTGTATACACAGTTTTTCGTACGTACTTATGAATGATGATTTGATTTCCTTAGAAAATGTACTAAATAATGGGGAATAGTATATTAATATTTAAAAAAAATTAATTTAATATATATTACATTTCATTATTTTAACCTATCCTTATTACCATCAATATAAATTGCAAGTGAAAAATTAATCACATCTCTTCGCGAGATAGTAGTATGTCGTACACATGAATGACATTATCATATCCACCATGGAAAAGAATGTAAGAATGTATATGAGATATCATAATTACAAAATTATAATTATTTTAAAAATATTATTTTTATTCATTTAATCTAACCTTATTAACATTTATTTAAAACTAAAGTGAGAACACATCACATCAGTACGTGAGGCCGTTGTCCATCGTGCACACGAGTGACGTTACGGTTTTCCAATTGGTAATGAGGTTATAAGGAAGATAGGGTATTATAATTAAATTGACAAAAAAAATACGACATATCATATATAGAAATATTATATACTTCATTATATCCATACATGATATGTTTTTACTAGAAACAAATAACATCGGTTCATGAGGCGATAGACCTCCACACACACAAAATGTTGATTTTGTGTGAAATATAATAGAAGGTTAGATGGTTGTAAGTAATTTAATTAATATAAAAGTATATTAATACATAAAATTTAATGTGGTTATCATAAAATAATAGATAAAAAATAATTTAAGGACTTGGAGGAATAGGGAAAATAAAATTCTTGTTTTGGGATAATATGTCTTCTTTAGATAACTTCTTTTAGTTTGCACCAAAATCCATTATAGGATGGATTTATAACAAAATAAACAATTAAAGGATGAGAGGATGGAAATAAATATAGGAATTTAGTAGGTTTGTTTGGAACTAAATGGTTTTGGTTGTGTGAACAAGACAAGAGAGGGGTGGTCTTTTATAAGTGAGGTAGCTACCAAAAATGTAATTTTTTAGAAGAAAATGGATTAACCCCATTTTTTACATAAAATAATGACACAAAATGGGAAATTATATAAACATATAGGTTATAAGAAAAATAAAACTATTAAATAGTTTTCTTATATGGTTTTTGGTCAATTTTAATCAAATATTTTTATTTTACCAACCCTCCTTAAGTAAACCTATTTTAACATTAGCCGTGATAATTAATATTTTATGATTTTTCTATTAATAATGTCAAAATATAAAATTTAACTTATTGGAGAAAATAATATATTATTATTACAAATATGGTATCTATTTTTCTAAACTGAATTCACATTTTCGTAAAAACATAATTTAAAATAAAACTCATAGATATGATGAGAAAGTTGTTTTTTCAATGTTAAAATATTCTAAAATTTAAAAATTATTTATAACAAAATTAAAAATTAGATTGATTATAATGACATCAATTTATTTAAATCATATATAATTGAACTACTATTACATAAATTTCCATCTTGAGAAAAAATATATGTTTGAAATTCTTGAAAAAAATGAAAATTCTTAATAAAACCCAGTATTATTCACTATTACCTGAAAAATAATGCTTCATATAAAATTGTCAAAAATTAAACTAATTCGTATTAGTATATTATGATATCGAAAATTAATTGAATTATTTTAAAAAAATTATAAAAGTGTAATATTTTAATTAAAATTTATTTTTAGAAAAGGAAACAAAACTTTTTTTAAAAAAATGTGTTTTTCATAAAAAAAGTGGAATTAATCACATATATTTTCTAGAAAACAAATAATATGAATATTAGAACATTTTATTGAATATATAATATATCAATTTCATTAAAATAATTCACCAAAAGTGAATAATTTATTTTACTGATATAAAAAACATTTTTGAACATAAAAATAGTTTTCTCAAAAAATTATTTACTTTGTTCAAAATGGTTATTTATTTTTATTTATTATTATTTGGTCAAAAAATAATTAATTATATACACATAATTAAACCATATATTTTTTAAATTTTTATAATTGTATTCATACACTCCATTCCATTTTTAATTTGATAAAGATAGAAATAAATATTTATATTTTAATTATATAATACATTTAATTTAAACTTAGTTTTTCATGTAATTAAACCAGCAGTAAGTGTTGCATGTAATAGAAGATAAACTCAATTTTCTGTGTAATTCACGAGAAACATGGTGTTACATGTAAAACAATATATAAATTTGAATTTATTTGAAACAAAATATTTTAAAAAAACATTTTGTTTTAAATTATAACCCCCCCCCCCCCTTAAATAAATTTCTTACCCATAATTTAAACATATTCTAGGTAAAAATGGATTAACATTTGAAAATAATATTGTGTAAAACCTGCATTTTATAAATGGTTATTAAAACAACCTCTTGAAATGGATAAAATGATGTGTGATTTTTATATAGAATTACATACACTATGTTTCAAAATTAGACAACAAAGGTGGGATATAATTATTTGGCCAAGGAAGAAAAATATGATTTTCACAAAATGATGGAAAGTGATAGAGAGCATTGATCATAATAAAGTTAATGATAATTTTAAAATCATAATCCACAAAACCATAAACCAATGTGGTGTAAAAAATGACATTTTTTTATTTGAAATAATTGAAATATGTAAATATTGTTTTTTAGGATTATTTTCCGAAATTTTGGGAATTTTAAAGAGAGGATATAAGAACATGATTTCATTCTAATCCATAAGAGAAATATAATCATTTGGTTATGATTTAATCAATTACTAAATCATCTATTATTTTTTTAAATGAAGTTGATTTTTTATCGTGAAGCACTAATGTATAATAAGATACATTAAAGAGTGATAATCAATTCCTTTTTTCTCTAGTTATTATCAAAAATTGAATTTATAGGAAAATTTATCAAATAATATCAAAAAGTTAAACATAATTCATTTCAAAAATATTTCAAATTATTTCTCCTTCATATCCAACAAAATTTGAAAACAAAAAAATTAGAAACAAGGTTCTAAAATTTCCTAAAATCAACATAACATTAATCCAAAAAATATCAATAAGTATCTCTTGATAGTGTAATATTAAATATGTGAATACATTGAAAATATATTTTCTCCAAGAGTGGTAATAAATACAATAATTATAAATCAAAAATTAAAACATACTATCTTACTCATTCATTGAATAAAACTTTATATTTTTTAAAATATTCCAAATATACAAATTGTTCTAAACTCCATCAATTATAACACAAACCATAGAATCAACAAGTCATTAAATAGTTCTTCACTAGAAATAAGAAATATCACCACAAACCTATCATTTATGTTGAATGATAGGTCGATCAATTTTGTAGAATCCATTTCGTCCATGAATTATATTATGAAAATTGATTTCTATGAATCAAACTATATGGAAGATAATATTGAAAATAAAGGGGTTACAACCAATAAATTGACATTTCTCAATTGAGAACTTGATGATATTTATTCACTTTCTCATCATGATTTTTGTAAAAAGACTCATATCATACTTTTTTATGTTTGTTTATTCAAATATATTGATGTTTACTTTTGGGAAACATGTCATTATTAAAAAACATATTTAGTTATAGAGTCTTCAATACTATCAATTTTAATGTTTCCACATCAGTCATCCCTTTATCCAGACAAATTCCCTATTAATAAACCTTAGTGACATATTAATGGTAGTATTAACTCTCATGTGTCATTTTTTATTTCATTATCATTAGAAGTTCTTACATAACTCATTCAACATATATTATTATCTTCATAATATTTCCCCCTATTAAATATATTTTTATAAGGCACATACATACCACATTTATAACATTCATGCAATGATGACAACAAAGGGAACCCATTATTCTCATCCATTTCCTTATCGAAAATTTTCAATTTACCTTGTAGATTTATTTTCTTAAGACATTATTTTACACACTCAAAATATATTGTCATCTCTTTGAGACATTACCTTGAGTTATTCTTCCAAAATTCATCTTATATAAGCATATAAACATCATTCATTTATGGTTCAAACAACCACACTCTCACAAAACTATATCCTTCACTTTGTTGTTGAGATATAGAGTTGGTTAAGGTGTAATTTTTTAATATTATATCATGATAAATGATTAGAATAATCAAAACATAATTTACTATATACATAATACCATTTAGTTACTCATCAAAAAAATTCCAATCACATTCAATGTTATCTAAGTTCCTTCTAGTTATTTCCATTGATAGTAAGAATAAATAATATTGTGAGGAATAATAATCGTAGTGGTAAATTACATTTTCTTTAAAAATAACTAATTTTATATCTAAATAATAAAACCATATTTTCATTCAATCATGCAATAAATTTAACCTAGTAAATTCTTGTTCATTATATAGTCAAATCCATCATGGTGGTTCATAAATATCTTGTGAACTTCTAAGTAATATCCTTTGGGAGTTTCAAAATATGTGTGTATCAAGGCATGTTTTTATGCAATATGTGATCATAAAGTGTACCTCAATTCACTATTTTTATAGTTATTGCCACTATATTTCTCTAAGATAGTGATACATCCACTAGATGTATCACGAAATGAATTTAATTTCCAAGAAATCACACACTCTATCCATTATAAAAAGAAAGTAAATTTTACTATACATTGACTCATCCAAGGAAATTTCCCAAGAAATATCCTTATAAATATCAATAGGGATCTCAAAAAAATTTCTCATCCTAGTTTCAAAAAGTAAAAAAAACCATTAATATGATACTAAATATAGACAACAAAAATTTTCATATAATAATTAAACATCTTCATTAATGAATGTTCATCACATTTCCCAAATAACTTGAAATGAAATGTAATTATTTAATTACATTGAGTATTTGGTATAAAATATCTTTATTTATTGAAATCCCATCAACATCACTGATAAATACCTTCCCCATTTATACACTTTAAAAACATTCCCTAAATATAAATTTTCTTCATAAGCAGGGAATGTAAATATAAGAAAGGGTGAGATAAGATTCCCCCTAAGGAAAAAGATTATAAATCCATAAACAAAATGTAAGTATAAGGGTATAAGAACATGAAAATATGATATTAAAACCATACCCTACCAATCAATGGTCAAAATATTATTTCACGGAATAAATATTAGAATTTCATAAGATATGAATCGAAATAGAATCTAAGAACATGATCCATTAAAACAAAAAATTGGAATAAGTCATTGATTTGTGGTATATACATAACAATAGAAAAATTTATGTCTAGGATACCAAAAAATAATTTCATAACATTTTATTCATTGGATAACTACTAGTGTTCCTATTTAAGTCTTGGGATAAACCCATTTGTATCGGCTTCTAGTCTTAGAATAACCTCATATCTACCCTATATTAGTGATTTGATAACCTCCCATGTAAACACTTTTGGGATTGTGATAACCTATCATATACTCATTTATCATATATAACAATAATAATTACACAATTCATTGGAGGGATATATATGTCCAACCCGTCACATAAATTTTACATTTTTATTCCAAGAAAATAAGAATCATTTATCCTCACATTACCCAAAGAAATTAAATATGTTTCAAAGCCATCTCTTCATCGTAATAATAATTCATCTCTATAAATAATAAGGATGGTACTATTGGATCAAAACTCCAAAAGATATTACATAACATCAATGTATATCTTTATATATGGAAAAGGATTTTGAATGATCACTTGGAATATTTATTGGGGAAAACAACCCTTGAATTTGGAAAATTATCTTCTCAAACATCAATGTTAAAAAATTGAATATAAAATTATTTGAAAATTAAATTTTGAACATATGAATAATGTATCAATGAAAACTGTGGTCATGATTTTGGGAAATTATTTTCACGCCATAGATGTTTAGAACGAGATTAATTTCACAATTTCGGTAAAATCCAAACAATCATTCTTTTCAAAAATGTCACAAATATTTATATTAATATTTTTTAATAAAAAATAAAAACATTGTTAATACTGAATTAAAAAAAATCAATATAATATTAAAACAATTTTTAAAAAAAATAGAAATCATTGACACATAATAATATTGGTTTCCAACTAATGAGATTCATAAATTCATTTATGATTAAATAAAATTTAGGCTTCAGGATTGTATATAGAGATGAAAATAAAGGAAAGGGATTTATTACAATGAAATAAACACATGAGATAAAAATTAATTTGTTTTTTTGATATATTTTTAATAATATTTCATCATTGGAAGTATTAATGTTAACAATCCCGATAGATGGTTGGATAATAACATCAATCCTCTTCCACATTATTTTCTTTTAAATCATAGGTACCATTATATAATAACACTAATGGAGACACATAATATCATGAAAATAATTATATTAATTATATAAAATGTTAATGGAATAGTTCATACAACACATATAATGTAATAGGTGCATTATAAAACTTATGTCTGAAAAAAAAGGAAAAATAGTATAAAATCTCTACAGTATTGGTAACTTTTGAACTATCATCCCCATGAAAGGGAAATCCTAAAATAGACATTTATATACCAATTATATATCCATATATTTATAATATAATGCATTAATAGGTAAAATATATACAACATGAAACAAATAGTTGGTGAATATGGCATGTGTTTCACCAAATTGAATAGTGAGACATAAATCTGATACTATATCCCTTAAAATCCATCACACGCATTTGAACCTCATTTAAAATAAATATAAATTTATAATAAATAAATTATAGAACCATTATTATATTTATCATGTCATTTTTTATTTACATAAGACTTTTTATTACAAATTTATCAACTATTACATGTTAAAATCTCATTTCAAGTAATAACTTCCCAGTTTTTCTTGTATGTATTTATTTTTTATATTTAGTCATCTTAATTTGATCATGGTTCCAGAATCTCTAGAATGTTAAAAATTATTTAAATATAAGATATATTCATTATAAATTTATTTACATTAAACCATAAATTATATATATAGAAAATGAAATACATTTTTCCTGGAGATGGTTGGCCATCCACACACATGAACATTGTATCCTTTTTTAGACAGAATTAAATAAGGAATGGTAAATAAAAGATTAAAATTATTGAATTATTTTTATTATATATATTAAATATAATTATTTAAAATTATCTTTATTACCTTCCATGTATGGTGAATGTAAAAAAAGAATCACATCGGTTCGCGAGGCGTAGTCTGCTATACACACAAATGGCCTTATTGTATCCCTAGTGAAATGGAAAGACTAAAATTATATGTTATATAATAATTAAAAAAGAATAATTATATTAAATATTTTACTATTTTTAATTTAATCAATAATTATTACAATCCATATAATATAAAGACCAAAAACACATCACATTAGTTCACGAGGAGGTAGTCTGACGTACGCACATGCGGTGTTGTTGTTTTCCAACAGTTTAGAATATAACTATGAAGATATGGTATTATAATTACTAAGGAATAATGATATAAAAATTTCATATATAATAAATTAAATATGTAATTATATCGAGGTGTGATAGGTGGTTATGGAAAAAAAATAACATCAGTTTGTGATGTGGTATCCCATTGTATATAAGAATGATAATTTAGTATCCAATTTGAAAATAGTGGAGATGGTTATAGATCCTTATATTATTATAAAAAAATTAGTATATTTATTATTATAATTTTGTTATATATTTATTTTTTAATAATAAAATATGGTGGTGGAGAAGAGATAAAATAAAACAATCAGTTAGGGATGCTACCTCTTTTTCAAATAAATAAAATTGTTTTGAATAAAATTACAAAATTTTGGGATTTTTGACCAAAATAAGGATTATTATATATGATCAGAGAAGTTAGAAATTTATTTGGGAAGGTAATTTCCTAAAAATTTCCATTTTGTGTTTAAAGAGAAAAATATATGTGATTTCCATTTATAGGTGATGTGAGTGGTACACTCGTAATTTTTGAAAATAGAAAGGTGTGTCAACATTTTTCAAATTACAAAAGGCTCTAACATTGGAAAAATTCAAAAATTATAGTTTATGATCATTTTATATGTACATAAAATGTTTTTTGGGAAATATTACGGGTCATTTTATATCCTTTTTTAACCCCCACCCCTCATAAAACCCTTTTAACCAAATCCACGATAATTAACCTTTTCTGATTTTAATACTGAAAAAGGATAATAATTAAGTGGAATTTGATAGAAAATTTAAATTTAAATTTTTTAAAATAAAGAATAAAATTTTACAAATTTTATTAATAGAAGTGGAAATTTATTATTTAATATAAACCCCACATATGTAATTAGAAAAAGAAATTTTCAAAGGGAAAATGTTCAAAAGTTAAAAATTATTTTATATTCAAATTCAATATTAAATTGATTACAATGGACTATATTGGATATATATATATATATGAACTTTTTATGTTGAAAACTTTATTAAATGATTTTATATATTTTTAAATTCAATAAAATTAATAAGAATACTTAAAAATAGTATTTTTTATATTCATTGAAAATATATTTTTTCAAAAATATATAAAAAATTCACCCAAATATAAATTAGATATGATGAATTAAAATATTAATTTAATTTTTTAAAATGAATTTTTTAAAAGTGTAAAATAATAGTGTTAAATAAATTTCACAAAATATAGTGAGATTGTTTCTTAGAAAAATGATGTTTTAAAGAGAAAAATGGGTTTTTACTTATTTATATCTAAATAAACATAAGATGTATATCAAATAATTTTCTAGAATAAATAATATATTAATATATTTAAATTAATTCAGAAAAAATTATTTATTTAATTTATTTAGATTTAAAGCATTTTTACATAAAAAATAGTTTTTTAGAAAAATATTTTAATTCTTTTCAAAAAAATTATATTCAATTCTAATTAATTGGTCACCAAATAATTCATTATATAAACTTGTGTAACCTAAATATTTTAATAATTTTCTAAATCCTATTACTACCTACCATTTTAATAGATAAATGATAACAATCATATTAAATAATATTATTTGAAAAGCATGTCATATTTTTGAAAACATGATGTTTTTTATAATGAATGATCCATTCATTGTTATGTGTAATGAGAGATAAAAATACTATTTCTTGTTATAGAAGCTGAAATCACTGTAATTTTTAATTAAAAATATCAAAATGATTAAATCTATTTGAGAAAAATTAAAATATTTTTGGGATTTACATCATAATGGATTGAACACACAAAAAGGGCTCTATATATTAGAAATTTATGAGGTCGTCCATTGGTGAATCAATGAATGAAATACCCTCAATATTTTGAAGGGAGTACAAGACGATGCTTTTAAATCTCACTGGGAAACATACAATATCCCCCACCATATCAAGATACTTGGACACTTCAATACATTGATAATGACAGAATGTAGGTAACTCAATAATATGATCCATGCTTGTTATATATACACTAAAATTTATTCTATCAACCCCCAACTATGTTTCAAAAAACTAAATAATCATTTACGTTTTCCTTATAAGGGATATATTTACGTTTTCTGTACCATTTATCCATATCTATATAGTTCATGTTTTCTTTTTTGATCCCCCATTTTATTTTTAACTAGGATTATGTTGTTCTGGTCATGGATTTTGGAAGAATAGGTTTCATTAATTCTAATTATTCTAATATTATTACAATATTTATAGTCCCTTAGAATATATTAATAGAAAAATAGATAGTATTATATTTAGCGAAATTGTAAAATCTATATCTCGAGTGCAATATCATAGCTAACCACTAATCCGATAAGGACCCCAACCCTAGTTTACTAGAGTTTTTTCCTTATTTTATTAATTTTTAATATAAAAAAATAAGAAAAATACAAAATGATCAAATATTTTAATAGATTTGGATAACAAATTACATATATAAGTTTTAAATTATAACATTGAATCGAAATAAAATATATAAATTACATTAGAAACATCCATGAATCTTAAATTATCCCATAAATTCATTCATAATATTTATTTTCCCCTCCTGGGGAAAAATAAAACATAACAAGGGGTGATCTTAGGTGATTAGTAAGGGTAAATAGTACAGTGTAAGCATAAGTATTAAGGCATGGTAAATTAAAAAATTACACATGATATTAAAACATAATAATGAGCATAATATAGCATGACTAATAGCTGAATATATAATTCAATAATAAAACATAACCATGGATATTCTACAAGTAGAATTATGGCATGGACTATCTATAACTAGTTTCATAATGATTGAATGTATAATTTTGGTCGTCATAAACATAAGTTCATTGCATCATGCTAAGACCATAGATAAATGGGTAATAACACAAAGTTGTTTGTATCATGAGACCGAAAGATGCACCGAGGGGTTATAATGGGCCCCACCAAACCCATACTATGTACAATTTATTCCTCATATGAAATGGGTGAAACATAATCAACATATACATCCATATTGAAACTATCATGTGAAATGTAAATAACATCCCTATTCAATAAATATAATCACTAACATTCAAAGTAATATGGTGAATGGTATCGAGGTAGCACATACACATTAAAACTAATCATAAACCAATCGATAAAATATGGTAGATGATATCATAAGTTATTAATCTCAACTAAACATATGATTCAACTTGGGTTTTCAAATAGATGAAAACACTCATATAAAATCATCATGGAATTATTGAGAGAAAAACTATTTTACTTTGTAAAGAAAAGTTATTTTGTGAAAATATATAAAAAACTATAAGTGAGATTAGATTTTCATTTGATAATAAATTGAGCTATTTTATAAAATAATTATGTCTGAAAATAGAATATATAGTGCACATTAAAATATATAAGAATTCAAATTATTACCTTAAATAAGGGTTGCATATTGGGATGAATTGAAAATAATCCTTATAAAACCTATAAATCCCCATAAAATAAAGAATGATTATGTTTGGTATAAATATATATATAATTAAAAAATAATTTATGAGGAGTGAATATTAAAAATTAATAACATCATCGGGGTAACAAGAGAGAGTGTGTAATCCCAAATGAAAAAATAGAGGTTCAGGGAGAAACCCTTAACTTAGGTCTGAATGCATTATACACATTAACTTAAGGTCATGGAATATGGAATTAGAATAAAAAATAGTTTAATTTATATTATATTATAAAATTATATATTTCGTTATAATTTTATTAAGTTCACTTGTGGCCAATTTTATATGTTATAGGATTTATTTTTGTCATTTTGGAGTGTTCGTTTCCATGATTTTTATGGTCAGTTTGTAGGATTATATGTAATGGAGTTCATGTAAAATGGGTATAATTATCCATTATTGAAATTTAAAGATTTTAATTAACAACAATAATTTTTATTGGTATTATGTAGTATTTATTTCAATTTATTGGGAAGATTCATTGGATTACATGTTAATGATAACCGTAAAGCTAAATTTTAGTAGTTTATCAATCACAACAAATTATTTTTGTTCTATTATTTAATATCAAGTATATATAATGTTTCTATAACATTATATAATATATAATCTGTATTTTATAATCTGTATCACCAATAAAAATAGTTTAATGTCCAGCCTTGTAGGATAAATTGAAGAAAAAAATTTATTCATCCGTAAAGGTTGTAAATCGCCACCTCTCAGATGATTATTTATTTTTTAAATAAAAATAGTGTGATAGTAAGAAGATTGATAATGGATATTCCATTAACATAATAAAATTATATTATATTTATGATATTGGATTTATCATGGTCATTTGTACATAGTATGTGTGGAGAGTATAAGAAAAATAAATTAATTTAAAATGAAATTTAATGAAAAAGGATAAGGGTATATCTCTGCAATTATCCTCCTTGAGTCCCCCCTTAGGGAATGGGGTTTTGGTATTTGGGAAAGAGAAAAATCTCCTTGATGTAGGGGAAAGACAAGGGAATAGTGATTGAGTAGAATTTTTAAAGTCATCATGGCTAAGAGGTGTGAGGAGAAGAGGGGATGAGGGGAGGTATTTATAGTGGAAGAGAGTTATTTTTGAATATTTTAATCTTTAGATTATTTTTTTGGCTCAAGACTATGAATATCTTGAGAAATATATAAAATATATTAAAACAATTAAGGTAAGTTCAAGATAGTGGTGATTACATTAGTGATGTATCAAGGCATTTAATATTTTACTTATAATGTATTTATAGAGACTCATGGTTGAAATACATGGATATTATATCACTTTAGATGAATATTCCATACATTTCAGAAATACATACTCGAGGACCGTAATAGTTTAGTTTCTTTGGAAACATAGAAACAATCTATTATCCTGGTGAATAGTCTTTAACATCTCCCATAAATATCTTCACCAATATTCCTTCTACCTAAAACCTTTCTTCATACCATTATGAAAGGAAACATAAGAAAGGGGTGATCTCAAATTCTAAGTAAGGGTAAATAAAGGAAATGAAAAATCATAACATAAAAAAGGGAATAGAACATTATAATAACATTTGATGATAATTCCTTACATATTAGTGAACATAATAAGGAATATAATTTTATAATAAATGAATCATAATAAAGTAAAAAACATAGGCTAAGGAAGCATAACATAGGAAAATACCTGGAATTTTTGGTTGGTACGTTGGTTTATAACATTGTAAACTTTTATAAGTAGAAATAGGTTCTCTCATTAAGTTAAGGACATGATATCAGGACTTTGAATCAACTTTTGGACATTAAACCAGATCTATGAATAACATTTTGAACATGTAATAAGGTTCATGAATAACTTTATGGATGTGAAAACAATCCCATGAATAACATTGTGAACAACTATTTAGGATTACTCAAAACATTCTGATCATGTAATATATTTCACACATAAACATATGGACATGAAACCATGTCCTTGCATGACCTTGTGAACATGTAATTATGTTCACACATTCCTTAATGGAAATGTAACAACATCCATGCATAACAGTATGAATATGTAATCAGGTTCACGCATAACATTGTTAATGTGTAATCAGGTTCACACATAAACCAATGGATATGAAACCAGGTCCTCTCAAAAAAAATTGAACACATAATAACGTTCATTAATAACATTGTTAACATGTAATTAGGTTCACACATAAACTTATGGATAGGCAACCAGGTTCATGCATAACATTGTGAATACATAATAATGTTCACTAATAACATTGTGAACATCTTATCAGGTTCACGCATAAACTTATGGACATACTACCTGGTCTATGTATAACATTGTGAACATGTAAAAAGGTTCACGAGTAACGTTTATACTCCTGAGTCATCCATCATTATCCAATTCATTAAAAAACTTATAGGTCCCACCCATCTCAAAATAAAATTATTTACACATGTGCCACATGATAATAAAACATTCATCATATCATAACCCATAAAAACATATAGGTTTTATAAAAATAAAATCCTAACCAATGAAATTAAATGGGTATCATTAACATTTAATCACATCATAACCTATGGAAAAGTGGTAGGTTTTATAACCATTTCATCAAAGAATAACCCATTAAAAGAAGTTGGTTTCTTAATCTTGTAACATGTTAAATGAAAAAAGGATTCATAATGTCAATGAAATTAATCATAACCCATCCATAAAAATATTATTAATGTACCCTTTATATCATTTCCTAGAAATTATTGAGTATCATCAATGTATTTCATATTATATCAAAAATTATTTTGAACCATTTCTTGAAGATAATATACATTCTTATTTGAAAAATACTTTTTATAACATAAAACCTTTTGAAAATAATTTTCATTGAAAGAATATTTAGAAACATATAAAGGAATATTTGAACAAAATAAAACATTTTTAAATTCTTTTTACATTGAAAATTATAATCAATTATCTTTTTAAATTATTTAGAAAAATATTTCCAAAAACATGGTCTTTGGATACAATAGATTTCCAACTGAAGAGAGAGAGGGTTGGATTTTACATAAATGAATTATCTTAAGTAAAAAATAAGTGAATATTAGAACTAACACATGAGGATATCTTGAAAAAATATATTAGAGGGAGTCTTATGAGTTTTCTTGTGACATGGATCATTATACTTCATCAAAGGAAGCATAAACGTAAACAATTTCAAAAGGAGATGAGATTGTCTCAATAAACGCTTATGAATTCATAATATGTGATCATGTTCTCCTTGTAAGAAAAATAAATTACATAAAGATTAATATATCCTTAATAATTATATATTTATGATATAACATGTAAAATCAAATTATATACACCTCAAAAAAGAGTTTAGGTACATAAAAACATGAGTCTCAAAGAATAAAAATTGAGACAAAACTATTTTACAAATTTGGTAACTTTTGGAAAATAAACCCCATGAAATAAGGATCATAAAATGGAAATGTCGAAACCCATTCATTTATGTATAAGATAAATATAATAAAATCATGATCAGTATATACACCAAACAAAATTTAGTAGTGGTGAACATTTCTGGTATCTCGCAAAAATTAAAAGTGAGATAAAAACCCCTTGCACTATGTCCTGACTCTCATTGTATTCATTAAAAGCACTTATATAATAAATATAAATTTAATATAAGTATTTTAAAGAAAAATATTATTATATACCATACCATATATATTTTGACTATGTTCTTATATTAATCTCTTGTTCACGATCCTATGTTAATGTTTCACTTAGGATAATATTTTCATTGTTCTTCTCATGTGTCTTAATTTGTTATATCTTTGGACCTTATACTTATATCATGATTAAATAATGTAAACCATCATATAAATATAATTTATTACAAGTATATTTATATTTTAATAATCTATATAATATTTAGGTATGAAATCCAATACCTTGTTTGTGGTGACGATAAGTCATACATACACATGAACGTTGTTTATGTTTTTATTATCATATTGAATGAAAGAAGGTAAATTATATATATATATATATGTATGTATGTATGTATATAAATATAATTTAAATTATCAATATTATATCATATATATCATATAATATCATTAAAAATTTCCTTTATACGATCCATGTGGTGTGTGAACGAATCACATCGCTTTGAGGGAGTGGTAGTTCCCACTTTTTCAAAACAGATTGTTATATTAACACGAAATAGAAAGAAAAATGATATGTGTATAAAAATTAAAAAATAAGATTAAAAAAATAATTAATATAATATATTACAAATATTAACATAGTTTCCATCATAATATCTTCCATGATTGGTGGTAAAGAAGAAATGAACAATCATTGTTTTGTGATGTAGTTGTTCGTCGTACACAGAAAATGTGTGTTCGATATCCATTAGATGGAGGTGTAAATAAGTTTATGTCACATAAATAAATTATTTTAAAGTTATTTTTAATTTAATTTCCATTCATTCCTTATTTTGGGGTTTTCCCAATATTTTATGGAGGAATGGGTGAGTTTTCATGAATTGGGCCAAACCGTGAGCCCAATTCCATATTTAAAAATAAGTTTTGATTCCTTTATAACTCCTTCATTTTTCAAAAAATTTCATCGATTAAAATTCCTAATTGTCATCCCCTGACCTATTCACACCACCATATTAATTTGGACCATTTAAAAATCTATAATCATGGTGGATATGGGTTTTTATTTAAGGTATTGGGCCTACCCGAAAGCTCATTTCCTACATTAAAAATAATTTTTAATTCATTAATATCTCCTTCAATATTTACGTTTTCTTTAGTGACTCTAACTATCACTCGAAACCACTTACCTAATTCGTTCCCCCATTTTATCCTTCCACAATTTGGAGCTCAATATAATCGCAAAATTGGTTGAAACTTCTCTGGATTTCAGAAATTGACTAGATTCATAGAGGTAAATTGATAATTTCATAACTCTTTATATTTTTACTCTTTTCCCCCATTCCAATTCCTACATGATCTACACATCCTTGTTCAAACCTAACTTAAATGGTTGGATGTTTTCAATTTCATATACTGGTGGATTTTTGGTCGTTTTCTTCAAGATTGTTTTGAGTAAGTGTTTCTCTCTTCAATTCCTTCCTTCTCCTTAGGGTTTCCTCCCTCTTTCATTATATTCCAAAAATGTCCAAAATTTAGGGTTCAAACCTAGGGATTTATTTCGTGTCTTTTTGGTTAAATATTGTGGTCTAGGGCTGTATTTTTCTTCCTTTTGATGCGGCAGTGGTGCGGTTGATGTTTCACACCATGTTTTGAGGGATTCGACACTTTCGATAGGTGGTTCCATGTGTAAACAATTATTGATGAGTTATATTTCTGTATTTACTCATTTTTTATATTCCTCATATGTTTGTTGTGGTGTGAAAACTTTTTATTATTGAATTTGTTAACTGTTTAATTTTATAGTTTCATTTTAACTTGAAATTGGGTGTTTTCTTGTGTTACTCATGGGGTAATATTTGGGTGTATTTTATAACATGTGGAATTGGTTTACTAAATATTTTTTGGACTGAAAAGTCTAGTTTGGTAATTTATTAATGTAATTTTTTCCTAAAAATAGGATTTTTTTATAGGTTTTATGTGTAAAACATTTTTATACTTCTTGACAGTATTTTATGAAAATGAGTGTTTTCATTTGGATCTTTTGTAGTATTTTTCAAGGTTATTTTATAAAACCTGAAAGTGGTTTTATAAATGTCTCTAGGGCTTCCAATTCTATTTTGGATAGGAATTGGTATGTTTTTTGGTCTTATATGGGATTTTTGAAATGTGTTTTGTGTGCAAGACATATTTACACCACTTGGGTTCTTTTTATGAAAATTGTAAATGTTTTAGTTGGTTAAACTTAGTTGGAAAAGGGTGTATATGTACCTTTTGGTATGTTTGTTCACCTATTATGGGTTTTTGAAAGTTGAAGTGATGTTTTAATATTTCAAACATTTTTATAATGTTTTGTAAATTTCTAAAATGTTTTATTAAATTGTGATCTTGGAGCGAAACTTGTTTCTGGGATGTTTCGTGTAATTTTGATGATAAAATGATTTTGAAGTTAAAAAGGGTATTATGTAACAAGTGAGTGGGATTTTATGAGATTTTTAATATATAATAATGGTTTTATAAAAAATTTTAATGGATTTTTGGAAGTGTTAAAGAAATGTGAAAAGTGTTGTGGGCTATTTTAGTGTGAGTCGGTTTCAAAATCAATTTGAATGAAAAGTGGACTTTTGTGACTTGTGTATAATACATGTGGGAGTTTTGGTGAATTTATGATATGGAAATGATATTTTCATGTGAAAAGTATATTTATTGACTTTTTGAACTTATTGGAGCACAATGGGAAAACCTAGGTATCTAGGTTGGCGGACATGTACTTGTATAGTAGTGAATCCGTGGGGTTTGGCTTCAATTTCACATATCAAGATTGATGGTTACAACACTAACTAAACTATGATGATGATGATTGGGGACCACTAGTTTATGGGGATGTTCCCAACTAGTTGATCATTCACGAGAATGGATATTTGTGAAGGTTACTCTCACCGAGATACGAGGTACTTGGGACCCACAACTAGCTAGTTCCTAAGGGTTATTTCCTATTGTTTGTGCTCATTAGATATTTTATACTTACCGTAGTCATATGGTATATTTGGATGAAAACTTCTGTAGCATTGGAATTTATTTTAAAAGTGTTTATTCTGTAAATTAGCCTACTTGAAACTTATTTTTTAGTTGAATCTTTTAGAAATTGTAACTAGAAATTTCATATTTTTGAAAACTGGCATGCTTTTCGGCTTTGAATGTTTATCACAAGGAATCTCTTAGTGGTGGTATCCTACTGGGAATTATATCACAACCTAATTACACCCTTGGGTGTAAGTAGACTTGGTTCTATTTGTTTTCATAGGTTGGGTACAGTTTTTAGTGCCAGTGGTTTGAGTTTCTAGTAGGTCCTTGGTGGTGAAGTCCTGTGGGGATGGATTGAGGGTGGTGCCTCTTTCCATGTGGAACTTCTTGGGCTGACCTTATTTGGTTGTGTACCTTTTTAATGGTCTTTAAACATATTTTTAACTTATTTAATTAGGTTCTGAATTTTTGTAAAAGATTGTTTGGTTTGAAAAATCTAGATTCATTTTATTGGATTCTTTTGTTGTTTTAAGTTTATAAACTTGGGTAAATCATTCCCAATTATTATTTTATGATACCCGGGCACTCGTTCCAGCCCATGGGTATCAGAAACACCCTTCGGGCCTTATCACGGGCTGGGTTTGGTGCCGGTATTAGAGGCGACCAGATTTGTTTCATGACAGTGTAGGCCAAATAATTTTCATAACAAAATTCAAGTATATGTAAGATACTATTTATTTCACACAACTATGGAATAACAATATCTGAGGGTGTGAACATGGAAAATATTGAATGGATCTCGAGAGAATATGTTCCTCTAAATCAGGTAACACCTTTCAATTTACAACAAAATGATTCCTTTAGAGTATTTTTAACCCAATGGAGGATTTTAGGACTAAGGGAGGATTTTTTTTGAAGTGTATTGGGTTGTTATTGGCCTAAATTTAGTGTTTTGAGAGGTTTGAGGAATGGGTAGAGGTATTGGATTTTTTTAGATATGGAAAAGGAATAACTTTGAATTTTTAGAAATGTGATAGGTGGGGAAATATTCTAACCTAAAAAAGTAATAAAAATTTACCAAAGTCAATAATTTAAGGTTTATTTCTGAAACGTGGATAGCCAATGGGTGTTGTATACGTGTCTATGTCATTTTTGTGATTAATTTTAATGATTAATCCCTATTTATGATTAATTTGGATTTAACTACTATGATTAATTTTAATCATTTTTACTAATAATTTTGGTAAAAAAACATGTTCTTACTGGAATATTAATAATAGACTGAATAGAGTGGTGTATGTTAGATTTTAGAAATTTAATTCACAAAAGTGGAAAAATTAATATTTGTGCCAATCTCACAGAGGGGAAAAAATAACTTCGCATTAAAGTAAGAAACTTTAAAAAGTGTGGTAAGATTTTATATTTAGTTTCAAAGATAAATTGAGTTTTGTGGAATAAATTGTGATAATATTGGTTATATTTATCAAATTTAACCTAAAAATAAATTTATAATTTCAATTAGAATTTATAATTAATTAGAAAAAAAGCATGTTTTTAACTAAAAGTATTTTTTTTTACTAATCATCATAAAATTTAGTTTCTCATAAAAATCCCAAGAATTCACCCAAATCTAATTTATATGTTATGAATTAAAAAAATGAATTTTATTTTATCAAATTAAAATTCTAAATGTGTGTAAAGTTAATTTAATTATTAAAAGCGGTACATAGAGAAAACAGTATTTTTAACATAAAAGGACTTTACCAAAAATATTTTCTTTCATTATAAATATGTTTTGTTTAAATTATTAAATAATACATTTCTTTGAAAAGTAGTTATTACTAATATATAATTACGTATAATAGTTAGGTTAAAATTATCTCATTTAAATAATGATATATATAAATATGTTTCATAGAGACTCAGTGTTGTGTGCATTGTACACCATGTCGGCATTGTGTCTTATGTACACCAAGTTTTACACCAAGATAATGTTCTGTGTGACATATGTCTAGTAATTATTTCATGTGAAAGGATTGTTTGAATTAGTTTTTTCATATATATATATATATAAACTATTTTCCAGTTTCACGTGAAATGTGAAAATTTAAAATTATAAATTCATTTGAAAAAAAATATTTTACAAAATCTTACGTTATTTCATTCTACCCCCATTGAAATTAATTTCATAATCAAAATTCATCTAGGTTTTTAAAGGTTAAATACTTGAATGTTTCATTCATAGACACTCACATTGTAAAAATGACTACTAAAACTTCACTAAAAAGGGAATGTTTGAATCATAACATTTACCCAAATTGAATCATTATGATAATCCCACATAGGAGAACATAGGTGGGATTTAAAACCATGACATGGAAGAGTAATTTTACAATAATGTTCTGGAGGAGAGTGATAGGGAACTTGGTTAGGTGAATATTTATAATCGCAAATCCATAAATCAATTATTAACTATGGGATGATTTGATTCATAAGGAAAAAATTTAGTAGGATAACCTATTGGGTTTCAAGATCATTTTCTTTATAGTTGAATAATTTTCTTGAAAAATCAAACTTATGGTATTTCATTACATTTCATATGTAAACTCTCTCCCTTTGGTTTTTTCTTGACCAATTTACACTTCACATATTTCTCTAAAAAGAAATGTTAATTTTTCATTCTTGATGAACTAAATGATAATGAGATAAAGGATATTCTATCCCATCAGTTATGATCAACACTATGTTTTTATAACATGTTTTCCAATATGCATAAATCCTCATATGGAGAGATACCTCTTTATTCTTTCTGGCTTCAACTGATGTATAACTTAATATTTTCATAAATGGTTATCCTTAAAATCCTTTTGAAAGATAAAAATCCCAAAATTTAGAAAGATGTTACAAAATCCCCTTAACATTGATTCCTCATATATCCGAAAGTATCCATTGGTTATCACAGTCCAAACATGTGATTACCCTCATCATATAGTCTCTTGAAACAAGATAATAACCCATATTAACATAAATAATTTAGGAAAACTGACATCATTCCTTATTCCCAATATTACTGGATATATTTCTCAGATTTTAGATGTTTTAAACTTCATACATGATGATATTGAATATTTTTTTTCAAATAATCAATAATTATATCCTGGTTAATCAGTGACATCTAATTTAGATTATCCAAATCAATCATCTCTTTATCCAAGATAAAGGAAATTTTCTAAACATTGTGATAGCATTAAAGGTTACCATCCCTTAATCAAAATATCACTTTTATATGTCTTCATCACCACTAAACATATCATTTTAAATAATTATTTAAAACTTATATAGAAAATACATATATATTTCATGATTTATATAACATAATATTTGAATACCAAAACATAATTTCTTCGTTCATCCAAATTTATTCTTAAACCATTACATAGGCTCCATAAACATATTCTGTAATATCTATTTCCTATAATTTTAAATATTAATCAAATATTAATGTTCCTCAATGTCAACATAATCATGATTCCTATTTTTAATGTAAACAATGATGTAAGAACATTACATACCCTTAATATTTCATTTTTGGTCTCTTTATCTTCATATTTATAACCAATACTAATACCAACTTTTTTATTCTAATTATGATATTCCCACATGGTAAATGGATTTTCTTAATGACATTTCTTTCCACATCTGAAACATTCAATGTTAACATGTTCCTTCTAGTTCAATCCATAGAGTAAAACCAAAAATCACAAGGTGAAAAACACATATCTTAAAAGAAGACCACATAATAATTAAAAATTATTTATAGCATGTCTAAATTATGGCACCATTATTTATATATGGAACCATAGGTTTATCCTAGATTATTTACCAAAAAATTCAAATTAAATCCTTAATGTTTGTTCATGATACGGTTTTGAATTCCAAAAGCATATCCCACGGTAGTGTCAAACCAGGTGTATAACAAGGCCTGTTGTAATGTACCAAATTAACCCAAGTAAATCTAAGAACATATTTTCAATGTTGTTACACCCATGTATATTTGTTCAAGATCCATATAAACTTGTTGTATCTAGATAGTGATTTATTTCTAAGAAACCACTCATTCTATACATTACCAAAATTTTGGTACATTTTCCTAAATGTCGACTCATCCTTATACTTATCCTTAGAGACATACCTAGACATAACATTCTAAATATCCCTAGGAATCTCACTAAAATTTAATCATCCTAGTTTCCAATGGTAACTAAACTTTTCCTTTGATAACAAAAATTGGGAACAAGGATTGACATACATGGATATTACATCATTTTAGAAGAATATTTAGTACATTAAAAATATACATTTCTTAAGACTAAAATAGTTTAGTGCCTTTGGAAATATAGGGAAAAATATTCTATCCAGTCGAAAGATCTTCAACATATCCCAAAAGGATCTATACATTTTGTACTTATCTATAAAACATTTCTTCATACCCTAGGGAAAGGAAACATAAGAAAGGGGTAAGATTGGATTCTCAGTAAGGGTAAATAAAAGAAATTTATAAGTATTACATTGGGAAAGACATGGAATTTCTGGCATGAATTTTTTATTATCATATTTTGAACATTTATAAGTATAAATAGGTTCACTCAGTAATGTTAAGACATGAAATCAGGCCCCATTATCAACTTGTTGACATGCAACCAAGCCCATGTTTAACATTGTGATCATGTAATTAGGTTCATGCATAACCTTATGGACGTGAATCCAAGCCCATGCATAACAATATGAACATGTAATCATGTTTACTCATATAATTTTAAACATGTAATCAGGTTCAGACATAAACATATGGATGTGAAACCAAGTCCATTCATAACATTGGGATCTTGTAATCAGGTTCATGCATTACCTAATGGACGTGTAACTAGGTCCATGCATGAAATTGGGAACATGTAATTATGATCACACATAATAATGTCAAAATGTAATAAGGATAAAAAAGAAACCTATGGAAAAGAAACCAGGTTTGTGCATAACATTATGAACATGTGATAAGGTTCACTCAAAACAATTTGAACATGTAATTAGGTTCACGCAAAAACATTGGGATGTGAAACTAGTTCTATGGATAACATTGTTAACACATAATAAGTTTCACTCATTAAATTATGAACATGTAATCAGGGTAACACATAATCATATAAAATGCAACCAAGTCCATGAAAAACATTTTTAACAGGTAATCAGGTACACACATAACATCTATACTCATGAGTCATCCATAATTACCAAATTCATTGGAGGAATATATAGATCCCACATATCTCATAATATAAATATTCGTACATGTTCCATAAGATAATAAAAAATCATCATATCATTTCCCATAAAGTGACATAGGTTTTATAAACATCAAATAATAACCTATTAAATGAATTGGGAATCATCAACATTTCATAACATCATAACCAATGGAAAAGAGATAGGCTTCACAACCATTTCATCAAAGCATAACATGTGAAAAGTATCTGGTTTCATGATCTTGTAACCTGTGAAAGGACAATGGGTTTCATAAGTACAATGTCCTTAAGAATAACCCATTCATAGAAAGAATATTAATAGACCATTTAGATAATTTCCTAGAAATACTTGAGTAACAACATTGGATTTCATCATATATAGAAAATGATTTTGAAACATTTCTTGAGGATAATATACTTTCTTATTTGAGAAATATGTTTTATAAGATAAATCCTTATGACATCCATTTTTAGTGAAAGTATATTTGAAAACAGATTAAAGAATCTTTGGAAACAAAAAATTAAATTAAATTTATTTTTCCTTGTAAATGACCACCATGGATCTTTTGAAATCATTTTGGAAAAAAATTTCAAAAACATGGTCTTAGAATACAATAGATTTTTGACCAGAGAGAGATGACTTGATTTTACATAAAAACATATTTTTAAGTACCAACGAGTACAAAAATGGTACTAAAACAAAAGGATATCATGAAAAAAAATAGATTTTAAGAACAATCATGACTGTTATTGAGAGATGGATCCTAATATTTCAATAGAGGAAGCATAAACGTAAACAATCTCAAAAAGATATGGTATTTTATCAATAAAATAATATAAAATGGTAAACAAGGATCATATTCTACATGAAATAAAATTAAATTAAATAAAGATTAATATATCTTGAAAAGAAGTGTAT
Organism: Viscum album; assembly: GCA_963277665.1. Classification (NCBI taxonomy): domain Eukaryota; kingdom Viridiplantae; phylum Streptophyta; class Magnoliopsida; order Santalales; family Viscaceae; genus Viscum; species Viscum album. Next base: position 2,072,414,975 of record OY728119.1, read on the forward strand.
TCATTATATAACATGTTAACTAGAATTAAATACACAATCAAAAAGAGTTTAAGAGCATGACAAAACTTGAGTCTAAAAGAAGGAAAATTGAGACAAATTTTTTTTTACCAATTTGGTTACTTTTGAATCATAAACCCCATGAAATAAGTATCATAAAGTAGACATGTGAATAACAATTAATTTAATTATAAGAAATATATAATACAATAATTTTTAGTATACACACCACATGAATGTAAATAGTGGTGAACATAGCTTGTATCTCATAGATATTAAAAGTGAGATGGAATCCCCTTACCTAGTTTATTAAATATCATCGTACTCCTTCAAAACACATGAATAATTCATATAAATATTTTATAAATATTTTAAATAACCAAAATATTACATATAATATCATATATAGTTTTATTACGGCCATATATTACACATTAGATAATGATCCTATGTTAAGGATTCACTCTGGGTAATATTTTCTTTATTCTTCGCATGTGTCTTAGTTTGTTATATCTTTAGTCCTTATAATTATATCATGATTATAGAATGTAAAAAATGATATAAATATCATTTATAAAAATTATATTTATATTCTTATAATCTATATAATATTCAAGTATGAAATGGAATACATCATTCATGGAGATGGTAAGTTGTACATATTCATGAATGATGTTTTCATTTCTATTATCATATTAAAAGAATACAGGTAAATGGAATATGTGTATATATATGTATATATATATATTAAAGTGGAATTATTATATTATATATATCATATAAGGTTCTTAAAATATCCTTAATACAATCCATGTGGTGTGTGATTGAGTCACAATGCTTTGATGGGGCGGTAGTCCACAGATTCTCAAACAATATTATTGTATTAACACTAAATGGAAAGTAAAGAGATGTGTATGGTAATATTAATAAATATGATTAAATAAATAATAAATATAATATTTTACACATATAAATATAGTTTCCATCGGGATGATAACCATGATTGGTGGTTAAAAATAATTAAACAATCATCATTTCATATACAAAGAAACTATATTTTTGATATCCATTATATAGAGTTGGTTGTAAGTTCATGTCTAATAAATTTCATAATAAACTTATAACATTTATGATATGGGTTTTTTCAAACAATAATTGAATAAAAAGAGTGGATAGGGTGAATAAGTAAAATATATGAAAGGATCTTGATAGAAGATATTTCCTATAAATCTGGTAAATTCTTTTGGTTTATTCCAAGAGTCATCCTTGAGAGTATTTCAATCCAAATGGAGGATTCAATGTTTAAGGAAGAATGGTTGTAAAGTGTATTGGGTAGGTCTTTCCCAATTATTAGTGGATTTAAAGGTGTTATAAATGGGTAGATGTGGTGGCCTTTTATAGGGAAAGAAAATGATTCACATGATATTTTATAAACAAGTTAGGTGTAAACAAGTTTATACCTAAAAAATATTTACCAAACCAACCAAACTCAGTAATTTAATGATTATGGCTGAATAAAATGGTTCATGTCAGATTTTAGTAATTCAATTCACCGAATTGGAAGAATTAAGAATATAATTAACCCTGCAGACGGGGTGAAATGACGAGGTTTTAATGTGAGTTAATTTTCCAAAGTTACTTATGATTTTGTATTCAATTTCATATAGTAATTGTTTCTAATGAATTAAATATTATTAATTTCATTATTAAAATAAACTCATTTTATAAAAAAATTCTTTTTTACATAAAAGGGATCTACCAAAAATACTATCTTTAATTTTCAATATGATTTATTTATATCAATCAATTAAAACAATATTTGAAAAGTATTTATTTATATTAAAATAATTATATTTAATAGTTAGTTAATAATTATCTCATTTAAATAAATATATATAATGATGTTTCATAGAGACTTATTGCATTGTGCATTATACACCAAGTCGGTGTTTCATGTAACGTATGTCTTATCGTACCCCAAGATGGTGTTGTCTGTAACATACGCCAAGTCGGTATTTCATGTGAAATGACTATTTAAATTAGTTTTTTAATATATATATATATTTATAACTATTTCTAGTGTCATGTGAAATGAAAAATATCAAAAATATAAATTAATTTAAAAAAAATATTTCCCAAAATCTCATGGTGTTAATGTATTTATAACATAAATTAGTGTATTTTACTATTCTCCAAAAATTCAAATATTTTAGATAAAACAAAAAATTTAACCTAAATTTTTTAATGTGTAGAATTTAAAAAATGATCTCCATTTTTTGAAAATAATTTTATAACTATTTGAAATATATATTTTTTTAAATTCATCATTTTTTTGTGAAAAATATACTTTTTTAAATAAAAACTGATTTTATAACACTGTAAAAAATTAACAATTTTCTCATAATACCCCTAATTTGAGGTTTTTCTAAGTAATTGTTAGAGTAATTAATTTTTATTCCACATTCATAATAAGTATAATTTTTAAAATTGGAAAAAAAACAACCATGTTTGTATAATTTATTTTTTAAGGATTGCTTCCTATTTGAATTCATTCATTTTTTATAACGTTATTTGAAAGAATCTCATTCAAAATATATTCGCCTTTTTAATAACATGATAATAACATTTATAAGATTCTAATTCACCTTGTAATTCATTTATCCTTTTTTCAGGATCTATAAAATTTTCCACAGATGAGTTTTATTTTTCAATTAGTTCTTGATTTTTTAGCATTTTGTATCATTACCAAGAACCAACATTGTTAATATTTTTTAATCATTTATTCTTATTTATCAAATAATCAAGTTTATCTTCTAGAATTATATAATAGGAATCCATTTTATCTTTATGGAAACTACTAGAATCTTAATCAATAGAGTAATAGGAATTACCCACTTCTTTTTCTTTATCCATAAAGAGCATGTTGGGGTCAAGTTTTTTGGGGGCACATTTAATGAACAATATTTGATGTGATATTGGAATAATGTGATACACTCCATGTAGTTTTCATAGCTCATTTTTCTTTTATGATCATAATATTCATTATTCTGATATTTATTTTCAATCATTATTCTTTCATCATTGAATTGGGGGAAGTTATGTCAGATGTGGCCTAACTTTTTACATTCATAGAATCTTACATCACAGAGTTCTCTTCAATCATTCTTAAAAAAAATTAATCCTCTTAACTTTTTTTAGAATTTTCATTACTTTCTAGCTAGTTGATCTAGTTCCATTTTAGAATTTAAGGAATCTCAAATTTTGTCTATTTTTACTTCTTATTTTATTTAATGTTTATTCTTTAGATATGTTACATTGAGAGAATTATTTTCCCTTTTTTACTAAAATTTTGTGATATTAATCTTCATTATGCATTTCTTCTTCACACATTATCAAGGTTTTAATCTTTTCTTTCATAGTTTAATTCATGATAGGAGATGATTTTTGAATAGTTATATATATCTCATTCTATTTTGAAGGCAGTACTATAAGTGCCTTTAGTGCTTGATCATATTGTCTATTAGGACCTCCCAATATAGAAATTCTATTTACAATATCTATTAACCGTCCATTCATTTGGGAAATTTTTCTCCATCCAACATTCTAAAGTTGTCAAACATTACATTATCTATAGAATACCTCATCTCTCTGACTTCATATATTCCATCATAGGAAACTATAGTAGATCATTTTCATTAAGTCGATGTCATATTCAATATCTATTGTAGCATCCCAAGTCTCTATATTTTTCATAATTTCATAAGGAGTGATGATATTTAAATAAAATATTAATCCAAAATTCTTCTGGTAGATAATCGTTCATTATATCATGCATCCATATTTGTCACCATTAAAATATTTATCATGTACCATATACATCCATTATTTTAGATCATTCATTTATATATTCTTTGTGTTGAACGTATTATTTTTAATATTTCTATATATTTATTCTAAAATATCTCTGTTGATACCAATTGTTTGGTCGAAATAAAAAAAGACAACACAAGTGGGTGTGAATTGTGTCTTTCATATAATCTTCACATATTCTTTATTTCATCACACTTTGTGAATTAAATAGATATTAATTGTTTTCTATTGTATTAAATATGATTATCGGATGAATAGAAATAATGAAAACATCAATTTTATACTAGTTCGGGGTCCTAAGATCCCCCAGTCCACTCCACCAATGCTCTATCTATGAGTTTAGTAAATATCCCTAGAAATAACCTCTCATCACATGATCTCAAACCCATAATTGAGTTTAGGATGTTGAAACCTTTACAAAAAAGATAAATTGATCCTTATAGTTATTTAAATGGGAACGAATTACCCAGAACATAATAAAAGAAACTAGTACTTAATCTATAACTAAGTAGAAGTAATAGATTATCCAACAAATCAAAAAGGATTTTATTGTTGAACATTTGGGTTGATCCTTATTGTTGTAGTAGAAACTAATTGTATGTGGATATTCTTCCATAGAAATTAATGTATTTATGTTTTGATAGCATTGAAATAATCATGGTAGAAAACAATATTCAAATTAAGTAAAAATAAGTACCATTACAAGATAATAAAAATAATACCTCTAATGTGTAGCCTCATTCATTACTATATATTATTATATCAAAGATTTACATAGGTATGAATAAGTATTTCTATAGAATTTGAAAATGTTATTTCTTTTGATAAAACTTTTTTCATAAATATAATTCTATTTTGGTTGAGAATAACCATGAAAATAGCATGATAGATCATGGGTATTCAAATTTGAATTTAATAGAGTATTCGTAACATCCCATACAAATATGATGGATTTTATGAATTGAAAAAGGTTCTTGGAATTAATCATAACTTGCATTTGAAATGGACAAAGAAAAACATTTAATCAATATTTTATTTTGATTAATTTCATTATATAAATCTCAGATAAAATAATGGGATTGAATCTCCCTTTCTATATAAACAAACACAGTGTTCCCCTTTCTATCATAGGGTTCCCATATATAGTGTATGATTATTTTGTGTTGATTAAGGTTCAGAAAAGAGATTGGAATAAGAATCCATACATTCATTCTTCTAGTGTATGTCGGATTAACAATATAATTATTCAGAAAAAATATTGTATGAACAGGGATTTCTGACTTCATCATTGGGTTAATATTCCACAAAGTTATCCAAATGTAGTGTGTTAGATCAATATGAAAGAATTCCATCATATGGCTAATGAATAATATTTTCATTTATAAAAATGTACAGTTCATTACTTATATTACCCATACCAATATAGGGTATGAATAGTTAATCCTAAAACACTAAAATTCTTTCTTAACACTTTTAATAATATTCGTTTCATATTAAAAATTTCAATATAATTCAAAAATTTTGAAAAAAAAAATATTATTTTCCTAAAACTCAATTAAATTAATATCTTCAATACAAAAAACAAGGGTATTTGTGAGAATAAAATCAATAACATTCATAGAGTATTTCTGATATTATACATTCCTAACAAAGATAATCAAGGATATCCACAGGTCTCATTGGGTTCCACTGTAACACCCTGAGCTTCCATGATACGCTTCTCATTCAATAATGCAATAGCTTGCATTGTACGCAACTTCGAGTTCTAACACACCGCAACTAATCAAAGTAGCAGTTATGAATAGTAATAACCACTTTTCAAATTTATAGAAATTTTATATTTCAAAATGGACTTCATTTTTGAATTCCTAATATTGAAATTAGCCTATGTTGAATTTTTTGTAATTTTCTGAGAACTTCCAAATTTTTATGAATAGTGAAAAATACATAAAACAACTATTTTAATAAAAATAATTTATAGTGATAAGTTATACTATTGAGTGGTTTTAATGTATAATTAGCATATATTTTTACCATTTTATCCAATGGTGTTCATTAGAATTAATTTCACTTTGAAATTGGACATAAACAATTGTCAATCTTTTGATATAAATTGTTTCTTAAAAACACGCTATTTGTTGTGACAGCGGGAATTAATTATAAAATTAATTAATGAAACTTATATGTTTGGAATTTCATAAAATAGACATCATTTTTTAATTCGGAATATCAATTATAGCTTAGGGTGAAATTTTGGCATTGTTCTGAAAAACTTCAATTTTTGATGAATAGTGAAACCACTAAGTGGTAGTTAAATAACTGATTTTTCGTTTAAATGAAATATTACAACTTCTGTGATTTGATTTTCAAAAATCCTACATACATGGTTTTCAATAAGAAGTAAAATGTGGTTCAATGAGATTAAAATAATTTTTTGGTGAATAGTAACTTTTAAGTTCTTAATCGCGATTAGAGGTAATTAGTGTAGTTTAAGGTAAAAATAATGTTTTAATATTATGAGATGAGATTGACACATGTCCTACCCTCATTTGATGTGCCATAGCCGACCAATACAATCCATGGGTCAACTTGGGGACCCCATGGAGCCACTTTAGTTGGAAAATGACATAAATGCCTTTTATTTAATGTTAAAGTAAAAAATGACACAAACATGAAATGTTTTACTAAAACAATTTTTACATGGGGTTATACAAGTCATATTTTTGACTATAAATATTAATTGGAAATCTAAAAAGATTTCCTACATCATAGTATTTTTTTTATAATTTTTAGACATTAAATAAATTAAATTATATATGACATCATTATGATGCAACGATGACCTCATTATTTAACGATTTTAATAAAATGAAAATATAATGTAAAATACAAGTCTTAAACTTGTCCAAAGACTATTGGATGGGTAGCTTTCGAACCCTTATCACTTTAGCCACGAATTATATAAGTTTGGGACCTTTAGGATTCGAAAAGCATTGTATAATAATGTAAACTTTCCTTACTTTCCAAGAGTGCCCCTCCTCTCCTCTTATAAAAGGCCCCCACCTCTACCACCTCATTCACACTTTAAAGCCATTTGGATCGGCCAACCTCTGCCCAAATACTCTCTCAACTTCCCCCTATTACTCCTAGAAGCCTCACTTTGGGCAGAACTCTTCCCAGGGAAGCCTTTGGCTCAAATAAAAAAGAGTTACCCGATTTTGAGGTAATGTCTTCTCTAATGTTGTTTTGTTTTATTTTTCTTCTCCAACCCCCTAAACTCTTTTTATTAATTTCTTTTGTAACAACACCAGTATCCTAAATATACTAGGATGTTTTAATAAGAAGTATTCGAGCTATACTTACACACACCTACATCTAATGGTTAAAACATACGGTTTCTGTGGATGACGAATTTCTGCCTCACAAAACGATGATTGTTCAACACTCATATAACACCTTCAAAGGTGGCCATTAAGATGTAACTATATTTATATATGATATATAATATGTTTATGTTTTACTTATGCTTCTTTATTTCTCATTTATGGCATACTTTATGATTTCCATTATGGGTAAACGCGATAATTTCATTTTAGGAAGTGCGGACTACCGCCCCCTCAAAGTGATGTGAATCGTTAATGCCATATGTGGGATGTATAAAGGATGGAGTAAATTATATTATATATGATATTATACTGGAACTATATTATACCTTTATATAATTATGATTTCATTCCATTAAATACGAAATAGAAATGAAAGTAGCGTTCATGCGTACGTACGACTTACCGTCTCCATGAACGGTGAATTTCATTTCTTACCTCTAAATGTTATGTAATATTATAAGTGCATGTATATAATGGATATATATGATATATATGATATCTACATCATGAACATAATTCTGTATATAATGGATATATCACCACATGAAAAACATGTAATTATAATAATTTTATTTTTGACTCAAGTACCTAAGATCGAAAAAATGACCATTATAAACTTAAATAATTACATAATGTTCATAACATGGTAATAAGGGATATAAAAGGAATAATGAACATGAAAAAGGTTCTTAATTAAATAGAAATTAACTCTAGTTTATTATTCAGGAGGTTAAAGAATGATCGAGTCAGGACAGGACGCAAGGTAAGGGAACTTCTTAACCCAATTTCCATTCTTTGGGTTAATCTCCTAATTTCAAATTATGTCATGACATTATTATGTACTATCTTGTATTTATACTTTATTTATGTGTACATATAGTGAATAAACATAATAGATCTATTTTATTTTAAAAATGGTCTTTTTAAGGACTTCGTCTCAATCTCCTTTCATTGAGGCATATTTTGTTTTATAAACAACTTTCTTTTATAAGGTGTATAAACCCCTTTGACTTTTATATTTATTAAAAAGGTTTTATTTTATAATTATGTGATTTTTAAGTGATTTCAAAAAAGTGATATTTCTATCCAATATATGAAAATCCAGTGCAAATGTATACGTATTTAACGCAAGATTAAAAATGTTTTCAGAAAACCCGACTCTTGAGTGTGGTAGACAGGAAGGGATTGGGCGTGGACCCATCATGGCCTGTAATTAGTCGAGTAGTCTCAGAATTAGTTATTTTTTTTCAGAAGCTTGCATAATGTTTTCAGAAAAACACTGGAGTATATTTGAGAAATTTTAAATATCTTCTAAAAATCAAACTGGTATTTTGATACCGCAATTAATTTCAAACGGTATTTTAAAAATTGGTATTCCTAAATGTTATATACAATTTTTCATATAAGGAATGCATTGGACATAGTAAGTGACGGGTGGAGCCCGCTATAGCTCCTCGATGCATCGACAGGTCTCATGAGACAAACTAGTGTCTTGGCACGAGGCCTTGACAAAATCTTATTTGTGGTCTTGGCACGAGGCCTTGGCTACGTGGTTATGATAGTCTGGCATTATTCATTCCATCATTATGAAAGTGGTTAATGATATTTCATGTGATTATTCGACCAGTAGAATATCCATGTGAAGAATTAAATGGCATTATCTCATTTTACTTTTTCCATATTATGTTGATGTTCAAGTTTAAAAGGCTTTTGTTTTAGTTATACATTGCCTTAAATGTTTATGTCTATTTATGAAAGCTTCCGCAATATTGTTATCCTTACTGAGCATCTGAGCTCACCCCTTTCAATGTTTTAATATTTTCCAGGATGTGAAGAAGTATTTTAGGAATGACCTGCAGGGATAGTCAGAAGAGGATATGAGTGTGGACTATGAAGACTTTGTTATTAGTTTTTCACTTTATGATGTAATGTAAGACTTATGAATGTATCTAGTGTTTCCAAGGCTACTAAACTAATCGGTCATTCGAGACTTGATCTTCTGTGATCATGCCAATGTTATGAAGTAATGCACCGACTCTGGGTAGGTGGGGTCGGGGCGTTACAGTTGGTATCAGAGGCAGTTTAGTACTAACCTTGGAATCTAGATTTAGATAAACTCTGATTAGAGATCATAGACCAAAGATAGACTTTGAGGATTAGTATAGAAGAGATTCCTAGAATTTTGGTATTATAGATATGTTGTGAGTTTTCCGAGAAATACATCACTATCTGGATACGAGCAGGTAGAGGCGGCTCTGGCACAGATGTACCTAGGGGTAAAACCCGAAAACACCGCTTTGAGCTAGAATCAAACGGGAACTGGTGCACGACAACGGGCCTTGCTGCACTCTTGGTTACGACACTCCCGGGGGATTTGCTTAGGATAATTCTCATTTTCTTTAAAAACCATTAGGTAGGGTTTATGAGTATATACTTCCTCAAAGAAAACATTTTTTATGATTATGGATTATATCAATAAATAGTTCAATTTATTATAAGTGTTTTCAAGTTTGTTATTATGTATTTTGATTCATAAACTAACCTAGTTTATGGAATTGTATAGAAATGGCGCCCAGTAGAAGGAATGTGAACTCCATCAATACGTATGATCCAAAGAGTAAGAAGGATCATATCTTTCATGGTATTAAGCCAACATTTATAAGGGAAATATTCTCCCATGTGTTATCAACATATGAATAAATAGTATCATGTGTTGATAAGATAAGTAGATAATTCTCTGAGTCTTATGGATTTTAAGGGATGAAAGAGAAGAAAAGGATGGAAGAGAGAATGATGGATAAAGGGACGAGGGAAAAGAAGAATTTTCCAATATGTGATAACTGTGGGAAGAAACACCTTGGAATTTTCCTAAAGGGAATGGGAGTTTGTTATAAGTGTGGAGAAAAAGGACACCATGTGCGTGACTACAAGGGTAAGAAAAAGGTTTCAAATGTACAATGCTTCATCTGCAAGGAGTGGGGACACTACGCAAACCAATGTTCAAATCATCAGAGTATGCCCCAAATGATGTTATTGGATAATAATCAAGTTATGATACTACCACAGATGAGGAGGAATGATTAGAGTTCTTATGTTGTTATTAAAGAATTTTTTAATTTGAGTGTTCTATCAATGATGTACTAGTTATAATAATTATGGAGTATATAAGGATTGTACTGCAGTACTGTTTCATCTAGGACTTGAGATTGTGTGGATCCAAGAAAAGTGACTCCACAGTAGGTTAAATTTTTGGAAAATATATGGTTGAGAGAAAGATAAACCATAATATGGTTCTGATACCGAGATAGTGATTTTGGAATAAGACATGATTGATTCGGATAAATTATTTTGGATATTCTTAACATCCTTGAAACTGATTAATGATTTGTATACATTTTTGGATAGAAGGAGTATATCTAGTTTTCTATAAGGAATAAGGGATCATGAATGTAATCAATAAGGATTTATGGTAATTAAGTATGTTGCAGTGTTTTAAAAGAATACATGATGAAGGTGTTCACATGTTGTTATGCAGAAAAAAGGGAGCTTCATTATGTTTACCTTTCTCATAAAATATGGACTATGAGTTGGACAGAAGTATTTTGGATAACTATAAAGGTTGGAATGGATTATATTTTACATTGGATACTATTGTTAAGGATATTTTTGGATATTTATAAAAAGGACAACACGCAGACCGAGTGACAACCCATCACGTCGGACAAAGCTGTGGGAATCGAACCCACAACCATAGTGCGATTGGGATTAATTACCTACCACTAGCCTACAGGAAGTCCCTGGTTATTAAAAAATAGTTTTTCTAATATAAATGGTATGTGTTAAAATTTGGAACCTTATACAATTAGGATAAGTATAATATTTTTGAGTTCTATTATCTTTTTGATTGAAAGATGAGTTAAAAGTTGAAACTCTAATTGTCAAGCATAAATATATATATACCTATCTCTTATTCAATGAATAAATTAATTCATAAACTTTAGTAAAGGGATATTAAAACAAAAAAATGTGTTATCCTAATACTTTATGTCTTGTTGAACTGATGATATTTTAAATCAACATAGATTGAAGGCTTTGAGGCCCTCAGTTTGATTGTTGATTGTGATTGATGACCTCAATCACTCCCTACAAATATTTATGTTTTTCCTCCAATTATATGTCTCTAATTTCAACCAATGTTCTCCTTATCGAGGTCATAATTTGGTGGTGACTTTCTTATTTCCATTTCCCTCTTATTAAGACTAAATTTTATTAACCTTATTTCCGATGTGGTTTTTCCACAAAGGTATTTTCTATTTTCAACCTTTTATTTTCCAAGAAAAATTTCAAATTGCGAGGACGCAATTTATTGAAAGAGGGGAGAATGTAACACCCCGAGATTCCATGATACGCTTCTCATTCAATAATGCAATAGCTTGCATTGTACGCAACTTCTAGTTCTAACACACCGCAACTAATTAAGTAGTCGTTATGAATAGTAATAACCGCTTTTTAAATTTATAGAAATTTTATATCTCAAAATGGACTTCATTTTTGTATTCCTAATATTGAAATTAGCCTGTGTTGAATTTTTTGTAATTTTCTGAGAACATCGAAATTTTTATGAATAGTGAAAAATACTTAAAACAATTTTTTTAATCAAAATAATTTATAGGGATAATTTATACTATTGAGTGGTTTTAATGTATAATTATAATATATTTTTACCATTTTATCCAATGGTGTTCATTATAATTAATTTCACTGTGAAATTGGACATAAACAATTGTCAATCTTTTGATATAAATTGTTTCTTAAAAAATGCTATTTGTTGTGACAGCGGGAATTAATTATAAAATTAATTAATGCAACTTATATGTTTGGAATTTCATAAAATAGACATCATTTTTGAATTTGGAATATCAATTATAGCTTAGGGTGAAATTTTGGCATTGTTCTGAAAAACTTCAATTTTTGATGAATAGTGAAACCACTAAGTGGTAGTTAAATAACTAATTTTTCGTTTAAATGAAATATTACCACTTCTGTGATTTTATTTTCAAAAATCCGACATATATGGTTGTCAATAAGAAGTAAAATGTGGTTCAATGAGATTAAAATAATTTTTTGGTGAATAGTAACTTTTAAGTTCTTAATCGCGATTAGAGGTAATTAGTGTAGTTTAAGGTAAAAATAATGTTTTAATAATATGAGATGAGCTTGACACATGTCCTAACCTTATTGGATGTGCCATGGCCGACCAGGAAATTCCATGGGTCAACTTGGCGACACCATGGAGCCACTTTAGTTGGAAAATGACATAAATACCTTTTATTTAATGTTAAAGTAAAAAATGACACAAACATGAAATGTTTTACTAAAACAATTTTTACATGGGGTTATACAAGTCATATTTTTTACTATAAATATTCATCGGAAAGCTAAAAAGATTTACTACATCATATTATTTTTTTATAATTTTTAGACATTAAATAAATTAAATTATATATGACATCATTATGATGCAGCGATGACCTCATTATTTAACGATTTTAATAAAATGAAACGATAATGTAAACTCCAAGGGTTAAACTTTTCCAAAGACTATTGGATGGGTAGTTTAGAACCCTTATCACCGTATCCACGAATTATTTAAGTGTGGGACCTTTAGAATCTGAAAAGCATTGTATAATAATGTAAAATTTCCTTACTTTCCAAGAGTGCCCCTCCTCTCCTCTTATAAAAGGCCCCCACCTCTAACACCTCATTCACACTTTAAAGCCATTTGGCCCAGCCAACCTCTACCCAAATACTCTCCCAACTTACCCCTATTACTCCTAGAAGCCTCACTTTGGGCATAACGCTTCCCAAGGAAGCCTTTGGCTCAAATCAAAAAGAGTTTCCCGATTTTGAGGTAATGTCTTCTCTAATGTTGTTTTGTTTTATTTTTCTTCTCCAACCCCCTAAACTCTTTTTATTAATTTCTTTTGTAACAAAACCAGTATCCTAAATATACTATGATGTTATTATAAGAAGTATTCTAGCTACACTTACACACACCTACATCTAATGGTTAAAGAACATACGGTTTCTGTGGATGGAAAATTTCTGCCTCACGAAATGATGATTGTTCAACACTCATATAACACCTTCAAAGGTGGACATTAAGATGTAACTATATTTATATATGATATATAATATGTTTATGTTTTACTTATGATTCTGTATTTCTCATTTATGGCATAATTGTTGATTTCCATTATGGGTAAACGCGATAATTTCATTTTAGGAAGTGCGGACTACCGCCCCCTCAAAGTGATGTGAATCGTTAATGCCATATGTGGGATGTATAAAGGATGGAGTAAATGATATTATATATTATATTATACTGGAACTATATTATACCTTTATATAATTATGATTTCATTCCATTAAATACAAAATAGAAATGAAAGTAGCGTTCATGCGTACGTACGGCTTACTGTCTCCATGAACGGTGAATTTCATTTCTTACCTCTAAATGTTATGTAATATTATAAATGCATGTATATACTTGATATATATGATATATATGATATCTAAATCATGAAAATAATTTTCGATATAATGGATATATCACCACATGAACAACTTGTAATTATAAGAATTTTATTTTTGACTCAAGTACCTAAGATCGACAAAATGACCGTTATAAACTTATGGTAATAAGGGATATAAAAGGAATAATGAACATGAAAAAGGTTCTTAAGTAAATATAAGTTAACTCTAGTTTATTATTCAGGAGGTTAAAGAATGGTCGAGTCAGGACAGGACACAAGGTAAGGGAACTTCTTAACCCAATTACCATTCTTTGGGTTAATCTCCCACTTTCAAATTATGTCATGATATTATTATGTCATATCTTGTATTTATACTTTCTTTATGTGTACATATAGTGAATACACATAATAGATCTATTTTATTTTAAAAATGGTCTTTTTAAGGACTTCGTCTCAATCTCCTTTCATTGAGGCATATTTTGTTTTATACACAACTTTCTTTTATACGGTGTATAAACCCCTTTGACTTTTACGTTTATTCAAAAGGTTTTCTTTTATAATTATGTGATTTTTAAATGATTTCAAAAAAGTGATATTTCTCTCCAATATATGAAAATCTAGTGCAAATGTATACGTATTTAACGCAAGCTTAAAAATGTTTTCAGAAAACCCGACTCTCGGGTGTGGTAGACAGGAAGGGATTGGGCGTGGACCCATCATGGCCTGTAATTAGTCGAGAAGTCTCAGAATTAGTTATTTTGTTTTCAGAATCTTGCATAATGTTTTCAGAAAAACACTGGAGTATATTTGAGCAATTTTAAATATCTTCTAAAAATCTAACTGGTATTTTGATACCGCAATTAATTTCAAACGGTATTTTAAAAATTGGTATTCCTAAATGTTATATACAATTTTTCATATAAGGAATTCATTGGACTTAGTAAGTGACGGGTGGAGCCCGCTATAGCTCCTCGATGCATCGGCAGGTCTCATGAGACAAACTAGTGTCTTGGCACGAGGCCTTGACAAAATCTTATTTGTGGTCTTGGGACGAGGCCTTGGCTACGTGGTTATGATAGTCTGGAATTATGCATTCCATCATTATGAAAGTGGATAATGATATTTCATGTGATTATTCGACCAGTATAATATCCATGTGAAGAAGTAAATGGAATTATCTCATTTTACTTTTGCCATATTATGTTGATGTTCAAGTTTAAAAGGCTTTTGTTTTATTTATACATTTCCTTTAATGTTTATGTCTATTTATGAAAGCTTACGCAATATTTTTATCCTTACTGAGCATCTGAGCTCACCCCTTTCAATGTTTTAATATTTTCCAGGATGTGAAGAAATATTTTAGGAATGAACTCAGGGACAGTCAGAAGAGGATATGAGTGTGGACTATGAAGACTTTGTTATTAGTTTTTCACTTTATGATGTAATGTAAGACTTATGAATGTATCTAGTGTTTCCAAGGCTACTAAACTAATCAGTCTTTCGAGACTTGATCTTTTGTGATCATGATAATGTTACGAAGTAATGCACCGACTCTGGGTAGCTGGGGTCGGGGCGTTACATCCACTCCCTTTAGAAGCTCTGTTATGTGGAATAATATATGTGTTTCATTGTTCCACTACTAAGACATTATATTGATTTTCAATGTGATAACTATCCTAAATGAATTATTCTACCCTAATTGAACCCCTTTGAATGTCAAGACATAATTAGCCTAATTGGGAAGATTCCATAGTGATATGGCACCACGAATGAGTTTCAAGAACTATAACTCAATAATATGAGGGATACCATAGCAAGGAGAAAACTTCCAAGGAGGAATCCATGTATAAAGGAAAAACATACCATCAACCAATTTCAATCATGGAGAAGACATATCCAAGAATTTGATGAATTTATCCCACATTTGGAATGTGGGAATGCAGGGAAAATGTGCTTATCAGCAATTAGCAACAAAGACGTGCCACAAATGCATGAGTGAAGAGAGTGTAAGTGAGGTGGTTGAACCTTGGGAGAAATGATTGGAAACCAAGGATAATCTAACTATTTTTATTCTTCATGTATCAATCTAGGAGTAGTTATGATTCTAGGTTAATGGGTTATAGTTTAAGGGTCCTTCCAGGTGAGGTATTTTGATCTGAATTACCCTATAAATGACCTACTTCTAGATGATTTGGGTCATGCTCTACAATATTAACGATATTATATATTTGGTGATCTATTAATTATTCAATCTAGTCAAAAAATCCTCAAATAAATTTCCATGTAGTAAAATGTAAATTTCATATAGAATAGGTGGGTAAAATACCTCTAGTTGTTGGTTTTAGATTTATTATACCCCTAGAAAGGGTAATGTTTTGGATGGTTCACTTAGACAAATTAGTCAAACATAGTCCATCCAAGAGGCCAAAAATGAATGGTAATTTAATTATTTGTTCACTATGATGATCCTGGTCCTTTAGGAACAACACTATTAGCCAATTTTAGCAGCTCTAGTTATGACATATTCCCTTTTGGAGTAGGTGTTGATCAGACAACTATAAAATTCTAAAGGCCACATCTTAAGGGAGAGTGTATCATGGGAGAAACCACCACCATGTTTCGGTATTAACAAGAATAATATTATGATATTATGTTGGAATGTTTGGGTGAATTTAGACAAATGGGAGGGGTTGATAATGGATTCTGATGTGATTTTTTGGGGGGGTCACCATGGTCATATCATGATGTTCTTAAAAATCCATAATATGTAATAGTGTTCTTGTATGAATAGTAAGATTTCATGTTTAATCACTCGATGCACCACTTGTCTTCATGTGAATGTAGAGAAACTGGATGTGATGGACTTATACAACATCTATCCATTCCTATGTGGATATAGAACAATAGTAGAATATATTTAGATTTGTACTTGCTTTGTTCCTCTTGATAAAGTGACACAATATGAGTGATCATCAATAGGTTGACCAAGGTTCGAATATTCCTACCAAATTTAGAGAACATCTTAGTAGATCAACTTGGGAGTCTATATGTCCAGAATATATTGTGACATAATATCATTACACATTCTATTGTATAAAGCCGAGATGCCCAGTTTACATGGTGATTCTAGCATGGGATTTCCAATGTAATGGGTTCACATTTCCTCTTGAACATAGTGTATCACCCTCATACCAACAATAATTATGAGAATATGATACATATTCTTGAGGAAATTCTATATTGGTGTATCCATGATTTTTATGTTTCATTTTAGAAACATATACTTATATTTTAGTCTGACTACAACAGAAATTTTCATGCAATGATTCAGATGGATCCATATGAGGCCCTTTATGGTTGGTCATGTTGTTCAACCTTGTGGGGGATAGAGGCTTGTGAGGCCACACTACTGGTTTCTCATTTTATTCAAGAGACATTAGAGAGAGTATAGCTGATTCAGAATCATATGGATATAACTTATTCCAGACAGAAATATTATACCAATCATTAACATTGGCCTCCTGGGATATATGTGGTACATTTGGTATTTCTTCGTGTTTTGGCTAGATTGGGCATAAAATAATTCAGAGATATGGAAAGATATGACCCAGTTACGTCAGTCCATTTGAGATAGAGGAGAGAGTTAGGTCGGTAGCCTATTGATTTTTGTTACCTCATATGTATTATTCCATGAATGAAATATTACATGTATCAATGATTCACCCATACCATGATAACCCATATTATTTATTTTACTATGAGCATATTTAAATGGAGGCGAATACATCTTTTGTGGAGCATCAGATATATATCATTGATCAAAGTACGAAGGATATCTGAGGTATGTTAGTTTCACTAGTCTTGGTGTTATGGTAGGACAACATTGTGTAGGATGATTCATGGGATTGGGAGGCCAATGTATTTGTTTTGTGGCTAGAACATTATGAATATGATGTTTTACCCCCCTCCTAAGGGAAATTAGTTGATGAGTTCTTTTATGGAGGGGAGGTGGTATCATCCCGACCATTCATAGAGGTATGAATCCATGTGATACTATTTAAAATCATTCTTTGTATTCTAATAGTGGGATCTAAAGTCTATGTTATTCTATGTGGGGATCTATAACTCATTAGGAGCCTATACTAATGGAAAACTAGAAGGAAGACTATTCCCCATGGTTACTGAATTGTTAGTTCTAACTATGTGACTCGATTATGCGGGATACCCATTATTTGTGTTAGGCTGCACAATTTTCCTACAATTGGGAAATCTTATCCAAACTCTAATGTAGGATTTTAGACCCCCCCCCCCCTAATATTGTCTTTATTCATGGATAGAACATGTTCGGTTAAACCATGATCTTAAATCGTGTGACGGGTCCCCTTAAATAATGTGGGGTGTACAATTAGGCCACAATTTTTCAAACCATGAAGCCCACTAATTAAAGGATAAATATCAACTTTCCTTCAAAATGGGATAACCACAAAATCCCCCCCCCCCTACATTTCCATAAGACTTACCTCCCAAGATCTTCTCCTCTTATCCTTCTATGGATTATGATCTCTACTTCATATTGTCTCTAATTTATTCACTTCTAGAGGAATTGGACTCATCTCAATAACCTCTTTAATCCTCCCTGACCAATATCTATTTTCTATTCACCATTGTTTTACTATCTTGGTGCAAACAAATTATCTCTATTTTTATATAATTTGATGATTCGTCATATATCTTTCATTCTATCTTGATTCAAGGGATGATGATAGAAGAGTTGTCTACTATGAAACTATGGTAGGTGGTGTAGCTAATTCACTAAGTTTAATCACTTTATATATTGTTCAACATTGTACTGTGGGCTAGACATTTCCTGTGAAACCATTAAACAAATTAATTAGTTAGTTTATCTAGTTTCATATGCTCTCTATTGTCTTAGATTGTGGTTTATTGTACCTTTGGTTTGTTCTTTATGAAGGGAGACACTCTATGGGTGTTCCCTTCATTAACATCCTAATTTCCCATTTACATTGAATTGTTAACCCCCCCCCCAAGGTATGTATATTCCCTTGTAATAAATATTTTATGTTTGATGAATAAGATAATTAAATTTCCATGAGTATGTATTTATTTCTTTATGCTTTATTCATAATGCATAATTAATATTTCCATATGCCTTACGCCATGGATGATTGTATTAGATTAAATTCATTCCAAATCCTATTTAGAATACTATAATTTTTATTCATTTTTGTTAATGAATGTGATCTTGGTTTATAAGTATATTTTGATTACAATCTTGGATCGATCAGATGTCTTGAATTAAGTACATATTAGATGGCTTGGTCGTGCTCCATGTTGGAACTATTATATGTTCCAATGGAGACCATTAGATTTCCATGGATGGGATCTATAGATAATTTATTTATATGAATGAGTTAAACTAGTTCCCTTGGGGGAACCATGGATGGTCTCATTTGAATGATGGTTATACCATTCCTTGAGTGACACTCGGGCCCCTATGTGAGATGAATATGATGGGCTCATAGTTTATGCATTCTTGATAATGAGAGTGATGTGAGTGACTTCATTGTGGATCACTTTGGACATGATCTGTGGTATTAGATATTTCTATATCTTCTATAGTGACCCTTGGGATTACATTGTGGATCACCTTGGACATGATCGAGATACCAATACAGGATGTGATGGTTTCATTTCTTGGGTTACATATAACGCTGTGTAATTTTTATATTATTAGAATGATTAATTGATGTTCTAGGGACACATCCACCCAGAAAAATCACATGGTTGGGGTTGGTACACATATAATTTATTATTTAGGATGAAACACATGCATACCTTATCAATTTCGTATAGGTTCCATGGTTCTAAGAGATCTTGATTAGCAAGAAGAAGGAAGATGAATTTGGGTATTCTGGTGGAACCCAAACCATCATATATTTTATTCAATTCCATGGACATACTATTTTTTTGGAACACTACTCATTTTATATTACACAAACCAGATTGATGTAGAAACTATTAGTGGTGTCCTATTTATTATATATCACACTCAGATTGGGCCACTTTTGATACCCAAGCATACATTATGGTTAAATGTATTGATGATGGAAAGTGTACAACATCCAATGTCTAATTCTAATTCTTGGGATGGATTATGGGGGTGGGGTGGGGTGGGGGTGGGGGTGGTGGGGGGGAATAATCCAATTCTCGTTGTTATAGTAGTATCTTATTTTGACCTTTTTTAATTTTTTATAGAATGTGATGTATGATTATATCCATTTCCCCTTATACTCATTTTTATTACTACATTGTAATGTCCAGCCAATTATCATTGCCTTGAGAGTACAATGAGTCGTCACTAGGCCTTAAGCGACATCCTCAAGATGCCAAAGGTAGGAAATAAATGACTAATGGTTTCAAATATAAGTGGGGGATGATTTACCCTTTAATAAATAAACCAATAAACCAACCAACCATAACCAAACATTTACAATATGATTCATGAATGAATAAAAGACAACTCAACAACTTCATGTATCTCAAAAGTACATCAATGTAAGAATTAACGGAAGAATAACCATGTATCAAAGTACACATCGGATAAACTACACAAGACTCTCCAAAGTCCTCAAGACTACATACTCCACATGCTCCAAAACCCACAATCTCCTAACAGCCAAAAAATCCCAAGGTAGTGCTAAAAACAAGTGAAACATTACCCTTTCCCTTGTCCCAGAAGATATAATCTGCAAAAGCCCCAAATTTTCAAAGCATGAGTGAGTATAAAAATCAGTAGGTTTTCCTCCAATGACTTCCCTACTCAGACCACAAGGATAAAAGTGTTAGGAAAAATTATATAAAATAGTTTATATAAAAAAATTCCTAAAAATAGTTTATAACTAAATATAAACGTGTTTCTAAAACCATTCAATACCTAAATCATATAAGTGCAATAGAAATCAATTTTCCCAGTGAGATATTTTTCTAGAAAAATAACTATGCAAGCTTTAAAATCATTTCACAGTATCCCTTTCTTAGAATACCCATCCATTCCACAAACCCATGCAACCAACCACACATGCTACGTTATGACAGTTCCATACTCATGAGATGTTTCTTATTGAACTACCAAGTCTTCACAAGGTAATTGTTTCCCATGTGCCATTAACCCTTTGGCACCGAGCACAAGGTCATATATCAACCAAGCCCCATTTATGCAATTCCCTTGTGCCATTAACCATTTGGCACTGATCCCAAGGTCATATTTTAACTAGCCTCATATATGGAACATGAACACACATGACATATTCCCAACGATCAAGTAAAAACAAACCCTTCAATTATAACACATTTTTATTAAAAACCATTTCCGTCAAAACCATTTCAATATCAAACCATATCAATTACAAAAAATTTCAATAAAATTACATTTTTATTGAAAACCATATATATTGAAGACCCCATTTCCATAAACCATTTATCAATTCACAAATATCCATAATTTAAAATCATCATTTTAAATTCATGAAACTAAACCCCAATTGCACAACTATTCACCAAGATCACACAATTTCACAAAAACCATAAATCATCACTAATGATGATTTTTCCATGAATTTTGCTATAAAAAACCAATTTGAATCAATGTTAATAAATTTTATCAAGATGAGTCGAGAGAGAATCCTCCTACCTCAATGGTTTTTATGAAACACGACAACAGATGAGGAAATCACCAGAAGAAGGGTCGATTATCCAATAACGACCCTATTTATCTTATCCCAGAAATATAAAGACTCAAAAATTAATTATATGGAATAAAAGAACATATATATACCAAGTATAGGTTCAGATCTGAGAATTAATGGATATCATAGAGGTAGATCTGAGTAGATCTAAGAAAACGTGACAAATCAGGAATGAATGGTGACACACCTCATGAATCGGATCAAGATTCCATGAAATTATCATAGATATCTTCATATATCATGAAAAACAACATATTATGCATTAAATGACGTCAAAAAATTTATATCTACACATAGGAGGTGTAGAGAAAAGAAAATGAGAAGGAGAGAAGGGTGAGTTTGTAGAAAACAGAAAAAAAACCAAGAAGATCAGCACTTACCACATGAATCGGGCCTGAAATCCCCAAGGGAAGGCTCTTGGTAGGCTCTAACTTTTGTGGGGAGGGTTAACTAGCCTTATAGGGAGGTTAATATCGAAATAGGGGCGTTTTGAATCCAAAACGAAATATATAGAGAAAAAACGAGTAGCTCCAAGAAAATAAGATCTAGATTTGACCTCTGTGCAAGGGTTGACCACACGGTTTAGGCCAACCATGTATGGATCGTATAAACTTCTTTTTGGTCCCAACACACCATATAAAACACAAAAACACTCCCATAATTAACCTATACCCTTTTTATGTGAACACATTTTTCATGGAAACATCCCACTTTATGGAGACAACCCACTTTATGGAAAAACCCCACTTTATGAAAACAACCCACTTTATGGAAACAACCAAAATTATGGAAACACCCCACTTTTTGGAAACTATCTATATTATGTAACACTCTATTTTATGGAAACGTTCTATTTTATAGAAACACTCTATTTTATGAAAAATCGTAATTTTATAAAAACTCTCTATTTTATGGAAACTCTATTTTATGGAAACTCTCTATTTTATAGAAACTCTCTATTTTAGGGAAACCCAATCAAAGACATACCATTTAAAAAAACATGAGGAATGGGTTTATGTACCTGAAACTAGGGGAACTACATACATTATCACCATAACATTATTGTATCAATTTATTATTCAACTTCCTCTTGCTTTTTATTCATCATGAATGCTATATTATCATTCTACTTCTTCTTCTTATTTTGTTCCCATTACATACTATTATTCTTTAACATTATGATGAACTCTCACCTATAACGGAATAGTCTCCCCACATAGACACCATATTCCCTCACTACTAGTTGGTCACCACTATAATACGAGTATGAGTTCTTGTGGTCTTCTAGCCAACTATCTCAGGGAACTAATACATGTCTTTTTGGGTGGGATTATACAATGTTTGTGATTCTTAAGGTACATATATTGTGTGATGATCCTAATGGGATAGAGTACCCCAAATTGTGTGATGTAAATTATGTTTTTTAGTTGGTAGTGTCTTTTATAGGGTTTTATATGATCCATATATATTGATCTTAGCCTTTTACAAATGTTATTATGGGAAAATTAACATAAATATCCATTAAGAACTACACAATGACTACCATACCAACTTTCTTTAGAAAAATATGACTATAATACATAAAAAATCTAAAAATTCATATTTATTTTATTCTCTATAATGTTCTCCTAAATCCTTTTGATCTAATAAAACTACAATGGATAAATACATAATTGAAAGGGTGACCTGTAAATCCCATCAAGGTTATAATCATGATAATGAGGCATAACATGATATCATAAAATATAAAGGTTAGGAATACTAATGTTAGAGGAAAGAATAAGGAACTTGATTTAATAATATAATGGAAACATAGTAATGTTAAAACGATATATGAAATTACTTAAAAATAAGTCAAGGATAACCAATAAGACAACAAAAAATGGTAGAAAGAGTCTCATAATATATTTGGATTACTCTATAATACCTTGCATATCATGTCATGATAAAAACATTAAACAATGAATTAGTGGTATATTTGGATCAACCATGATAAAATGTAAATTAATTTGAATGACACATATAGAAATAATTATTATGGATAAAAATATTAAAATTACACATGGAATGAAATGGGTTTAAAAATATTACCCCACGTCATAATCATAGGATATTTCATAAAGACTCTAAATTGAAGAAGGATATAAATATTTTGCACGTTCTTATCAAAGAATATAGGATTCTGTATTAGTATATATTGTTCATTTGGGAATCAAGACATTAAATGAGTGTCACATAAAATGATTAAAGGACAGAAAATTTACCCACAATATGGTTCGATTTTAAAAATGAAATTGATAAATGAACATATTTAATGTATTTACCCATCAATAGAAGGTAGAATAATCTAGGAATATATTTAAGGGGCCTATGTATAGATTTTAAAAGAATTATATAGTATCAAATATATAAGTAAATTACATTTTAGTGATACTAATTATAACAGAGTGAAAAAGTTTGGCTTGTTGAGATATATTAACATAGATTAATGGATAACTCTATAAATATGCATAAAATTTTTTATAATCAAATTATATTCATTAATTATATAATTCAGGACAATTTATATATATATTATTTACTAAAATTTATTATGATAATTTATTACTATTTCTATGAGATAATAAAACTAAATTCATTATTCAGAGAGAATTTATTTCATGGTTCCAAATTTAGGTAGCTTGTGGATAATTGATGATAATCATTTAAAATGTAACAAAAATCTAGGAGGTGAAATTAAATAGAATTCATGCCCCTCAGTAAATTTAAAGTTGTGTGGTTGTTACCTTTATGTTTTTTAACATAACATCTCCAAATAATTTCATTAATTTAATATGTTGTTTTTTACCAACTTTAGAATAAGAAATATGTTATACAATATTTATTATCATATTATTTTGTGATAATAAAATTTTTATTTCCATCCATTAATGTGTTTACGGAAAACATAATATGTTTTTTATATAGCCATTGAAACATCTACATTAAAAATAACATTTTTGCATATGGAATGAAAAAATGTATGGTACAATAGTAGTATTCTATAATAATAATAATTTATGAGTTTATTACTATTACTATTATAAAATGTTTTTGTGGATTGGGTCATTTGAGGGTGGTATAATAAGAATAAAATTGATGAAGGTTAGTCGACATTATTACATGATCCTATGGATCTTTCATCTTAGTCTACATCATATGAATCATTGGAATAGTATTTTGATGAGAAAATGATAATCATTATTTGGGTGGAATGATAAGGAATTAAATGTGGTTAAAACTTTTAAATATACACGTCTAGGAATTTTTTAGGAGAAGGGGTTGTGTTGGGTAAATTTTATATGGGGAGACAAGGGGTGTTCTTGAATATTATATTCATTAGTATATTTTTGTCTCAATAATACAAATAGTGTTCATTTTTGTAACTCTATAATGTAAATGGTTCTTGTGATTTTTAACTAATGGGTGATTACATTAACTACAATTAAAGAATTAATGTATTTGGATTATAATTTTAAATAACATATTTCACTCTTACCCAAAATTCCAACTGTTTTATAAATATACCATAGTTAAGCCTATCAATTTTTTTATTTTTATGTTCAAAAAAATAAAATCCCTTTTATAAAAATAAATTTTGAAATATTATAAATTCTATTTTTAAATAAAATCATCATTTAAATAAAAAAATATCAATTTTAATATTATGTATGTTCATTTAAGAATATGAGAGGTCTTCCACTTCGGTGAAACATCATTAGCGGGGGGTTTGTCCTTATAGGAACCTTTGGCTCACTGATTTATTTAGCAGAACGTATAACTTTTGAAAGAAATTTTTAGTGGCTAGTATTTTCTTAGTGTGTGGATGAGAGACCAGTGTGTCAGCAGCTGAGTGGCAGTGGTCATCTAGAGGAATCTGGCCATGGAGGTGAGTTTTCTTTTTAAAGTGATGCCTTGGCCAGAAGCCATAATCATTATTTATTAAATAAGAATATATTACAAGAGTCTAATATATGGGATCGTATTACAATATCTTTAATAATGTGAGAGTAAAACATCATAGAGGTCATCTAACCATGTAATATTATGTCTTACTCCATTATTGGAAAGTCCATCCGTAATCATATTCACATCATAATATATTTGAGTGGTAATATGGTTGATATCACAGAGCGAACACAGACAATTTATCCAATGTGTGGTAATCGACCAAGCCAGCTGAATCACACAATTCCAAATTACTTTCACTTTTGTATTTGAATCATTTTCAATACTTATGTCATTACAACCCTGATGATTAGTAAAGGAAATATCATGAATTACACTCATCATTTTAGCCTCTAGAGATAAGTTAATACCACAAATTCCAAATAAGCACCTGGGGATTTGACCAAGATGATCCTTGAAGATGTCACCACATCCCATAGGGCCCGTATTTCATTTAGAAGTACCATATACATTAATTATAATCCAACCATATAAAAGAAGTTTCAAGAAACAAAAAAAGATCCCCACGACTACTGAAAAAATGTAATCACTTTGTAGTCACTGCGGAATCATAATCTCTTTCACTATAATGTGGTAGTACCCATTCTGAGTCAAAGAAGCTTCATGAATAGTAATGAGGATCCACATCAGACCAGAATTATTTTTGAGTGAGAAATTATTGTGAAGAATCACATTTCTATCATACCATATCACATGATGAAGCTTAGAAACTGCAGCAAGAAATATGTTATTGATTTTTTGAGATTTATCAATATCTATAAAAGGTTTTTTTTTCTGAGCATTGAATGAGTCATGATTAAACCATCTAAAGTAAAAGATGTCAAAAATATAGTTCCAAAGAGTAGTGATCGTGGCACAAGAATGAAATAAATGGTTAACATCTTCTCTATGTTAATTACAGAGATGAAGTTTTGAGAATATGTTGATCCGAAAAGATTGAAAAAATTTATTAGTGGGGACTCTATTATATGAAATATTCCATATAAGAATTAATGTTTAAAGAATTATCGAAATCATATCAAATATTTTTATCTTGATAAAATAATTTTCATAATTATGAAAATGGTGGTTATAAAAAAATTTGAATCCATCATACCATTATGTGAAGTCTCCCAAATTATTAAATCGTCAGTGGCTGAAAAAGGATTGTTGTCAATGACATGAACAATATTGAAAGGGGACTATCAAGATGAGAATTAATAACATCTATAATATTATTATTAATAGTTTTAGGAGTTTTTCAGTAGGGATCATTGAAATTAGAGGATCAGTGGTCCAGTTGTCCAACCAGATGTTCATGGATGAGATCTTGGAGACAATCCATCAATAGTTGGTAAAAATTTTGTAATACAATTTTTTAATGGAAGGTTATAAGGAAGAGTTAATTAAATTAATGTTTCCTTTATGGAAATTTTCAAGAAAAAAAATTTGATTAAGGATATAGAAGTGGAGTCATTGTAGAACGAGTTACAAGTAAGTCTTGCTTGAAGGACCTCATTAAAAAATATTTAAATTTTTTATGCCACGTCCACCCTTATACAAAGGTGTTGAGACAATTAGACCGAGGTATAGTCACAAATTTCTTCTTAAGAGTGCAGCAAGTCTGAACAATATTTTTGATCGAAACATTCTTAAGGTAGTTTGACACAAAAGAGGCAGAGGATGTCATGGGGGGATCACGGGCTAAGAGTCCTGGCTGGGTGATACACATAGGTGATATTGTAGTCCTTAAACTATATAAAAGTGAAGGAACATGAAAAATTCATTTGGAATATTATACACTATACTAATGGTGTCATGACCCATCCTAGTGGGGCCCGCGCCGTGACTCCCCAAGCCTGCCTCCAATAGGCCAGGGGTTGGTGACTAGCACCGAGTAGGCATATTACTAATAATTGGAGGAATTTCCTAAGTACCTGTACACACGCACACATATTCAAGCCCACAAATGTTGAAATGTAAAAATACTAAGGAACAAAATGAATGAATACAACTAAACCCAACCAATAGAGTACGACGGAAGGTAATGTACTGAAAGTAAACTGGGCCAGAATATAAGCCCATAAAAACAAAAGTATGAAAACTGCAAAGTCCAACCTGTAAAAAGAAAAGGTACATGGACTGCCACTCATAGCCTTAAGAACTCCCCGGCCTGTAGGGAACTCAGAAAGCTTGGTCCTGTCCTGGTCCACCCTGGTCTCTGTAAAAAGGTTTCTCGTCTGCACAAGACATGACACGGCGAGAAAAGCTCGTGCAGGGGTGAGTATAACAATACTCAGTAGAGGACCCTGAAAACCACAAAGCAGTACACAAAGTAAAGGTACAGTCATCTATGCACAATATATGTCTAATGAACATATAGAAAAAACCAGATATAATCAAAACCCAGACTTGTAGTCTAGAGACAAGTCACACAACCACATACCCCCCAGCTAGGGGTTCAGTTCGAAGATTCCACGAAGCACTCATTCTGGGAGAACACACTCCAGGAGTCTTATAGATTTGATGACATCCGTCCGAGAAGTAATATTTGTCGGGAAGTGTCACGAGATGTAGTTATACTCATTACGGTAGACTCACTCTTGAGTGGGAGAGATCACGATAGACAGATGCAATCATTACGGGAGACACACTCATGAGTGGGAAAGATCACGATACACAGACGAGGATCACTGCCAGGGCCATGGCAGATACCGCAACTCATTTGGAATTCACCTGAAAGGTAGAGGATCGATTCCTGGTGGAGTTGGTCATGTCTATTCTGGACTTTACCTAGGGTCAACAATAGATAGAGGATCTTGATCTGGGCCTCTCGGATCGATGCCTGACTCTATCACAGAAAGTCCTGCTGAAGGGATCATACCCCTATAAAAGGAAATGATGCCTGACCTTCAGGGGAACGAGAAGAAGGGGCACTAACCCAAACTAAATATTTCCAAGATGTGGTGAATAATAGTACAATATCGTTTTCCAAAAGTTACACGACGTGTATAAAGGTTACATGCCATGTTGTCCGAACCCGGGTAATGCCCATGTACAACGGCCCGTGTCGTAAGACTGGTCATGTAGAAAAACGGAGTACATGTTGTGTAGTACGGTGTACATGCTGTGTCTGGGGGACTATGGTTGGATCTGTGTATTCTAGCCTTGTGCCCGTACACAGTCATCAACACGTGTACTCCAAACCAAGTAATCAGTAAACGAGGTGGCCCGCATTACTGGCCTCGCCTGGCCATGTGATGGAGTACGTGGTCATGTACTCCATCCTGTGTCCGTTTACCCCCTGGATACACGCTAAGTCCCACGTAGGTGCCTCTACCATGTTGTACACGTTGTGTCGCATGAATCCGTGTAGTCAAACCCATGTTCGTGTACTTCCCAAAATACATGCTGAGCTTCGGGGATAGGATAACATGCTGTGTGACTAGGGTCACACATCATATGATTCCACTCTGACCCCCGAAACCCTAGCTACCACCGCCAGTACTACACGGCGTGTTATTCAAAAGTACACGCCGTGTATTCTGGAAATTTCCAGAAACCCAGACCTCCACCATCGTGCCTTCTAAAGAACCCCATTCGTCGATCTGGTTGTCCGATCGCCACAAAACTCCAGGGTTTTGGTCACCCCTATTCCCTGAAGCCGCTTCTGGTTCTTCTGGACCTCTGATCAGCCCTGAAAACATGTTTTTATCTTCCTGCGTGAAGAATGCTCAAAGAACGACCTCTTCCGATCCGTGCTGATTCGTCGTCTTTATGGTCATAGCACCCCCTTAGGGTCATTGTGATGTCAGATCTCTAGTTTGGGATCTTCACATTGTAACATGGGTGTGCAATGATCTATTTTTCATCACCCCATGAAGAACGTGAAGAACGCGCTAGAAGAAAAGGGGGAAGGAAAACCAATTGAACTAATTGAGGAACGAACCTCCGCCATCATTCGTCACGGCACTGATCCACTCCCATTAATAGGATTAAATGGAGCATAAATCAACAACAATTAAACATGGATCAATCCCCTGAATCATCCCAATAAAACCCTCCCGCAAGAACATACGAATCCGCAGATAAACTTGTTCATGGTTGATCCGCGTTTTTCATTTAAATCAAAAATGGGGAAAGAGAATTAAATAACAAACCCCTACCTAAAACTGGGATCGATCGTTGATGAATATTTTGTGCTACCATTGTCCTTGATATCCTCCAGCCTTGTTGGTGCAACAATTTGCAGCTTCGATCCATCATCATTCGTCGCTGAGATTTTTCTCCAACGTTTCTCTCAATCTTTCACCAACAATCGACATTTGATTGTCCTAAAAATGGGAGACGTATCTAACATACCATCACACTGCGGCATTAATGAGTCCAAATTTCCACTCTTGAGTCATTATGATGTGCCAATTATTAAAGAAACAACTACCCCTTTTCGCGCTACAGTGGATGTTTCCATAAAAGAAATAAAATAAACTTGTGAATTTATTTTATTTTATTTTACTTAAAACGTCCGAAAATTAACTTTTTCCCTCGACTCATGCCAGTCGAGGTTAGGATCATTCATATGTAAAATCTTTTCCTCGGACCCAACGGTGCCCTCAGATTTTTAATCCAGTCATCCGTTTGGAAACAACCACAACCACACACAAGTGTCGACTCACTTAACTTAAAAAAAGTTCAAACCACCATTCTGGGCTCACTGGGCCTCGGAATGATGTTTCGTTTTCGCGCCCAGTCTCAAAATAATTCCATATGATATTTAAAAATAATACACGGAAAATATGATACATTACAAATGGGCTCTGATTTGGGGTTTCCCACTACCAATAACGAAAGTGGCTTCTCTCTATTCACTATAAAAAGGCTCCAACCACAACTTTAAAAAAATATTATAAGAAATATTCATACCCGTTCTAAAATTACATATTCTCATATAAATTATATTATCGTGCTAACACAAAATAATATTAATTTTCAAACCCTAACTTTGAAAATAATATTTCTTTTAAATAATTATATTTATAAATAAAATTTGAAATAACAAATATTTGATGTATTAAAATAAAACAATTTATTTTATAAATTATAATATATTTATTTTTTTGAATGATGAAATAGACTATATTGTATTCCCATTAGATATGATTCATAAATATTATTTTACACATCTATATGTGAGTTAACTATTCTAACAGTGATGTTACTATTCTTTATAGTCTGATTATTATTCAAACGTTCATGGTAAAATTAAATAGTCAGATTACTATTACAATGTTTTTGTTTTTAATAGTCATATGGTTTTACCCATTCATTAAAATTTACAATTCTTCATTCATTCTTAATTAACATCTATTTTCTATCAACGTTATATATATTTTCATCTTGAAAATTCGTATTCAATTACCAAAATTTTACATCATTTCTACCGTGTGATTCATAAGTGCAATTATACTAGGGGAATGAGAATATACAAATGTTCCTATTACTTTTATATTATTTTATTTTTTTTTCTTTTAATTGAAATATCGTTCCACTATTTATGAAATATTTATTCCTTAAATTTTATGTTGAAAAATATAGTAATGTTTTTTTGGTTTTATCATATAGTGTATTTCCTATAATAAATAAGAATAATTTTTAAATCATAATGTAATTTAAATTGATATAGTTATATGTCATTACATTATTCCAAAATAATACATTTTTCAATTAAAATATATTGTACATACTATGGTGAAAAAATGTGGGAGTAATTATTCTTCATGGATTCCTTCTATTCCTAACTCTCCAAATAATATATACAGTTTCTCTATAGTACATTAACTAGGTGATTTGTTATGTTATGTTGAACTTTATATCTATGGTCCATGATCTTCATCTGCTTCTCCAAACAAAAGAGTTCACTTCCAGTTGTACCACCTCATATTTTAGTACATGTGAGTGATATAGAATGTACATACTTAAGAGGGATATGTGGAATACATCCAATATTTTAAAAATGTTTTTTTGGGGGTCCTAAACAATAGTTTATAGTTCCATTTTTATCAATAATCTCAAATGTTAAGATGTACCTTGAACTTATACTTCCCTTCATCCCAAATCACAGCCTCTCAACAATAGAGATATATAGAGGAACACTTTATCTACAAACTAAAACTCCATGTATCATTGATGAATATCGTCATACCACTACAATTGACGTTGAGAATCATAAATATGTTGTTGAATGGTATTTATCGTTTATCCCATTTCATTGACCATTTTAGGACCCAACAGTTTTCATTCACTAACTTCATCCTATCTTTTTAGTGGTTTATATCTCTCCCTATAAGGGGATACATATGGATCCATTTCAAGGAGTGGGTGAAAAATATTCATTTATGCAAAGTATAATAGAGGTATATGCTAATATAATTTTCCTTTTAATTCTATTGAGATTTCTCTCAACTTTTCTTTATGTGTTATGTATTCCACAACGATTTGAAAACAATTTGGGGAGATAAACCACAGTGAAGTTTAACTCTGTGTTAAACCATGATTGAGTATTTTCATTAACATGTATAGAAACAATCTATCACTATAATATATGATCAATAATGATGTTCAATGAATATTCACAACGTCTATGATGTATATCATTTATTTTTGAACGATAAAAAAGTCATATAGAGTTGTAATGACATGAGTAGACTTTGTGAGAAGATCCACTACAAAAATTATAGAATTATTTACTATTATTGTCTCCAAATACCTATGAAAAATTACATGGTGATTTTTTACCACTTATATATAGTTATAAAAAATGGTTTTTTCACCCCCATGGATTTTTTAATTTTAGACATCACATGAGTTTATACTATTAACTATGATTTATATTATATGGTCTTCTTATTCTTATTTTCAAAAAATAGTTATCTCATATATCATAAATATATGAAATATTCATATTTGGATAGTTATGGAAAATATTTGTGCATGATCAATAAATACTTCTTCATCTTATAATTTTATGATACAGATGATTATTAAAAAAAATTACAACACCTTCATCATAAATTTTGAAATCTATGTATTTATATTTTCCTATAGCTTCTACTTTTTTCTATATTTACACATCATATATTTGCACATCCTTTATCATATATAGATGTTATGGTTGAGAAATAATTTTATAAATGAATGTTGATATCCATACCTTTATAACCCCCATGTCCATTATTTTCAAGTTTAAAATGATCAGGCCCTTCTCAAATCACCTCAGTGATATAATTGACTAATCCATTCAACTTATAGAAACTTCCACATTATTTTATATCCCAAGATTATAGTGGATTATGTATTTATAGTCCCTGATATTTTCTATCCATTTTCACAAACACATTTTACACACCATATATGTTAATATACACTTGAGGCTCTTATTATCTACAAATGTTTCACACTTATCCCTACAAAAATAATTCCATTGGACATTCAACATGAGTATCACATCCACTAACTCCTTATTATGCATTGGATAGTTATTCACATGCACTATCAACTTCCTTTTAGGCATAAAATTTCACATAATAATTCATTATTTTTAAAAAACACAATCCCTTTATTGAATCGTCTTTGTATAATAGAAATAGAACCCAAAATTAATGAAATATGAGGACATATATAGTGATAAGGATCTTTTTCAATTACATAAATCTTTATTAACATTTCTCAATATAGAGAAAAATTAATCACTTCTAATTCATCTAGGATAATGGTATTAAAAATAATTAAATTTGTCTCAAAAATCATCATTAATACCCACCTAGTCTATGGAAACTCCAAATCTGCTTTTCCATTATTTGTCTTGTCCACTACTCAATTTAAATTATATTTGAAGGTCCCTAAATTGTCACTTTTTTATATCATTCGTCATGAATGATAATTCTTATATCCATAACTCATATTTACTATAGGTTTTATATAGATTCTCTATTCACAATATCAATTTCATATAGCTAAAATTATCATCATGTTCATCATTAACTTTGATGTATATCATAATATCATCTATATATACAATAATAAATATGTCGAGGTAATCTATAAAGACTCTATTCATTAACCCCATAAATGATTTTGGGGAATTAATGAGTTTGAATGGAATCACTATGAACTCATAGTTCTCAAACCTTGTTTGAATGGTAGTCATGAGATTTCTTCGTTCCTCCCCATAAATTCATGATATCTTGAATAAAGGTACACCTTATATAAATATTGGCCCCCACATAGTTGATCAAAAAATCATCTTTGAATAGAAGGGTATACATTCTCTTTATCAATGTTTTTTTGAGCTCAAGATAATCAATTTAGATGTGAATTGACCCATACTTCCTAAGGATACAGAGTATCGACATGCCCCATGGTAAATAAATCAGTAATATGAAACCCTTGTATTGATTCACTAATACTTAATGAGTTCATCTAACTCAATGGTTTTCATCCCTTATTAATCCTAGATATGAGAAGATATAAATAAATATGTTCGATTTTGAACTCAACCTCATGGTCATGAGAAAGACTATGACACACGTTATGAAATACATCAGTATAATTTCATAAAATGGGAATTTCATCAAGCATGATTCTATCCTTTGATTAAACCATTTGAGAATGATATACATTATTATAAGGAAATAATAACCAAACATGGGATGTGGATTCCAAAGAAGAATCATTCTAATACTTACACTTATACAAAATAAGAGGATTTCATAAGATGTGTATAGGGATTTCCCACATTTGATTGTATATGATCTATTTATATAAGTAAAAAACCCCATTCCCATTATGAATATATATAATATAAAGGATATAAGAGAGTATTTTTAAGAATTTTCAATCCACATACACTTTCTTATGAGGATTTTTATTCTTGGGATGAAATAATTGATCAGTTTTATATTCCCACAGATATTTTAACCCCCATGTTATTGAGGTGGTATATGAATAGTTGTTCTAAACATTGAAGAAATCACAGGAGTTATATAACAAGAAATAAAAAATAATGTTCATTGTTCATTAATGAAAAACCATTGTACATGTCCCCACATCATTATTGGGATCCACCTCATTAGTTATGATAGAATATTTCCTTCAATTATCTATTTTATTTCCTAGTTATTTTCAATTATTATCCAGGAAAAACCTTTCATAAGGCCATAAACTCACATAATACCAGATTTCTTTACAATTCAAACATCATACCGCAATATTACTATTGATATGGACGTTATTTTTCTGTATCATATTATTGGGATTATTTATATACCTTTCATATTTGTTATCCTAATTCCCTTCCATTCCACAAATAATGTTACACTTGGTTTCCTTTAGTGAGTTTTCAAGACTCCCATTTCATAAAATTTAACACATAGGATGTCAGATTAGCATTCCTCCAAGAGATATGTACATCTATATTCCTATAGAAAATAAATTTTATGGTTTTTATCTATAGTTCCACGTGGAAACATAGATTCACCAATATCCAAGTTAAACCAAATGGAAGAACATACAATCTCTTCATATATTTCAATTTCAGGAACCTCTAAATATTTTCCTAGACTCAACATTAACTGAATAAATAAATTTTCAAACTTAATTTTTGTGTTGATAACAAAGTCAAAGTAATATCCTGATTGCCTTATCATATTTTCCTCATACACCACTCATCATAATTTTTGTTCACTATGAGTAACCAATACTGCATTTTAACACATAGTGATCAGGGAAAATATTAATTGAAATTTATTTTATGGAATCCTTACCATTCTAAGGAATATATTCCCTCTTCTAACATCTTGTTCTTGATCAATGTCCACCATTGAGAGTATTACCCTTAATGATGATATAATTAGATAATTTCATTGAGTATTTTATTTTATTGGGGGATATAAAATATCTTCTCAATGTATTTAATGAAATATTATAAAATGAGGGGCTTAAAATATCCAAAATTGGTGTGAGGTCATTGTCTCGGGAAGAAATCCTCAAGAACATATAATTTATTTGGATAATGGGTGTGATCCATATGATTCATTTTATTATACATAACTTGATTTTTCAGACCCCAAACTACATTAGGGTTCTTAGTACTCACTCCTATAATGTTAGGGGTCTCATTAAGGAAATATACACATTACCTACCACATAGGCTGTGGGAACAGTTCCACCTATTTCCCATTGTGAACAAAAATAATGGAAAAATGGATGATAATACATAAACTAAAATTATATACTAATGGAAACTATGAAAATAGATGGAATAACTAATAAATGACATTTAAATTCAAAAATTATGTTAACCAGGCTTTAATATTTTTATCCATGCTATTGATTCTTATTAGGTTATCTAGCCTAACAATAAATTTATGTTCTTCAAAATGGTTTTCAAAGAGTGTTCATGGTTTTCATCATATATCCCCTAGAATTGTCCAAATAAGTATCCAATCATTCCAATCCAATGTGTACCTTGTCATAATCAATTTAAAACAAAATGAAACATTTTTGGGGTTATGACCCTGAGTTATTACTGTTCCAAATCCATATCGATTATTATTATCTGGAAGGGGGTGTTGTTTTGTTGAAATTACTCACCCTATACTTCGCTAAATTTTAATTTTATTTTCATATAAATAGATGGATGTCTAGGATTCTCACTAAATAATTATCGTCCAAACCCCCAAACACTATCTATGATTTCATTTTATACTAACTAATGCATCCCATGCCTTGTACATATATTATCACATGTTCATTAACATATAAATCCATTAAACATAACCCAAATACAACGAGTCCTAGTGTCATTTAAATACTAGTTCAATAATGGATAAAAAATAAAATAATAAAAATATTTATTTTTTTCTCCATAATGGGATCATAACTGCCTTTGACGTCTTAAAAATACATAGGATAACATAGGGAATACATAAAATATTGTAGTGAACAATAAATCCAAATAAAAGGAAAAATTAATATAATGAGGCATAAATATTACCATAAAAGAGAGGGATTTTGAATAATCACTTGAGATTATGTCATTAAGAATATTATTTCAAAATTCATAAAAATATAAGTAATTGGTTGTAACCTATATATTTATATATATATAAGTAAAGGATAAATGCCAATGAAATAATATTTGGCCGATAGAGTCCCATCATTGAACATTAGTACTCCCAAATCCCACACATAATGTATCATGAGACCAAAAAAATTACATATTGAATTGGAGTGATATCCAGGTCCACCAGTGACAAAAAGAACTTTTTTAGGTGTCCCATTGAAGGTAGTCAATCATAGGGTATGAAAAAAAAAATTACCAATGGAAAGAAATGGGTTATATAGTCTATCCTCACATAATAATCAATGGATATTTCATAATGATTCAAAATAGAAAAAGCAATTAAATATTATGTGTACTCATATCTAATTTTAGAATAGTAGGTAACAAAATGTGGTTTTTATTTCATTATAGAGGAATTAAATGATTGTTCTAATAACATATTTAGGGATATACATGTTACCTTAAACGGGGTCTGATTTTAAATAAGGCAATTGATAAATGAACATAAGGAATGTATTACCCCAAAATAGGAATGGGGAATTCAATATTTATATATGTAAGAAACAAATATATATAATTTTAAGAAAATAAATTGTAAAAAAAACATAGGGAATGTGAGTTGGAGAGATAATGATTATAACATATAGAAAAAAGGGTGGTTTATAGAGTTTTATTACCATAGGTTCCCAAATCAATTTGAACATTCACCTAACATATTGGATAACAAAATTATATTCATTAATAACTTAATTGAGATCTTTTTTCTTCTATATTTTATTTTATATAATTTATTATGTTATTTTATAAACATTTATATGTGATGTGAAGACAAATTTAATTATCCTAAGGGCATTCATTTCATGGTTCCTGGTCGAATAACTAGTATATAATTAATGATTTTAAATTCAAAAGGAACTATTAACCCATAATTGAATTGAAAAATTATTCATTTACTTATATAAACTGAAATTTAATTAAATATCCTTTTGTTATTCGAAATAGGTTAGATTCCCTTATTAAATACATCATTGTTATGAAGTTATTTCATTTAGTCTATTTTATATACCATTAAAAAATAGTATTTTTTTAATATATTGTGAATTTATTAATTGAAAAATATAAAATAAGTTTCAATATAGCCAATATCATTTTATTTAACCAATATAATATTTTTGGCCTTTCTTGAAGGGATTTATAGAAAAAAAAATATGTTTTTCATGGAGGTGTTGAATTAACCATTTTGTAAACAACATTTTCTGTTTGAGGAATAATAGATGGGAGGGTATAAGATGGATATTCAACTATATAAATAACCTATCATCATATTTATGATAATGAGGTTACTATTTTTATGGGTATGTGGATCGTTTAGATGTGGTATAATAAAAATAAATTTGATAGAGATGTGTCGGCATTCTAACATATTCCATTGTTTGTCTCCTCTTAGGATACCCCTGAAGGAACCATAGAAGAGTATTTGGATGAGACCAATAGAACTAAAATGTGAAAAATTGGATTGTGACCAAAATTGGTTAAATATTCGGTAAGCATCAAGGATTAGGTTGTGTTATTAAGAGGTATTTTGAGGCGTATTTTTTATAGTGGAACGGGCATGGGGTTTTTTAATATTATATTAATTATATTATTATTTTGGCTCATTCCTACCATTTGAATTGATTCTCAAGACCATATAAATTGAATATTATGTTTGATCAATACTATGGATTATTATAATAACAATAACTTGAAAATTCATTTATTTGGATTATTATGTTAAATATTGTATTTTACACTATTTAATTTTCCATAAAAAATAAAATATTTTAGAAAAATACCAAAAAATTACACAAATTTTTTTCAATTAGTATAATCCAAAAATGTAATTCATTTCATTAAAATGAATTCAATATATATGAAATTTAATTTCTAAATAAAATCATTAATTATTTGGAAATTATAAATTTTATATTATGATATATTTTTGGACCCTTCAAAACCTTACCCGAGCACTAATTAAATTATACTATATTTATAATAAAACATAATTAAAATATATAATCACATTTTATAAAAATAAGAATTTGAATAAATTGTTATATTTTGTATAAAAATTTAAATAACACATATATGTTTTACCAAAATATTAAAAATTATTTTATATTTTCTCAGATATTTATTTACATTTATCGGGATATATATGTCATGTTCCGATTTTATTGGATTTAACATTATTATTTTTCACTTACATTGGTTAATTTACTATTATAATGATTAGGTTAATATTCCAAACCATCATATTACTATTACAATGATTAGGATATTATTCCAAGTGTAAGATTACAATTCCAACTGTCATATTTGTAATGATCATATGGGTTTTTCACATCCTATAAGTACCTCATTTTTCATTTATTTAAAAATAAAATTTATTTTCTCTCTAGTTTATATATATGTGTGTGTGTGTCTATATATTTATATTTATATTCATTTTCATAATTCATATTGGATTACTAATATTGTTCTTCATATCAACATTGTTCTTCGAAACTGTTGTTATTCATGGTGAACAAGTAGATCAAAATTTTCATGATATTGTTATCATAATTTATTTTTTATTTTAAGAAATTCAATTATTAAGTTCAAATTTTATTATCAAAATTTAATTTCCAAAATAATATAAAAAATGGTATTAAATTTGTAAGGTCATGTATGTGCCATAAAAAATAATACACAATTCTATAATAAGAAGGAAAAATATATTGCTAGAATTATGGGTGGTTACATTGTATATTTTTTTTGGTTGGGTTAATTTATTCATCTACGTTCTAAATGAGGTTCTTTGATTTTCTATGATGAGAGTCCTTTAATGGGGTCGATATGATGTTACTTGTTTCATGGAAGGAATTTTTTTCCCTTGTGTTCCATATGTGGTTATTTGTTTCTTGATAGTGAGTGTTTATGACCTAGGGTTCAATATGGGGTTACCTATGAATATTAAAAATTTGTGTGTGCACTCATAGTTTTTAGATGATTGAATAGTGTGTTGAGACATTCATAACTAGATGAAGTATTTTTTTTCAATTTTGAGTGTTGTGTTTGCACCCGAGGATCGATAGTGATTTTTATACTTCACTTACACATTTTTTTCTATTAGCATGAAAATATAAAATGTGTGTAAACATATATAGTGGTTGTGATAGGGTTATCATTGGTGGGTTTTCTACTATTATATAATCACACACTAGTTGGGTAACCATTGTACTTATATTCCTTATTATATCATATTAATCACGTGTTTTGGAATGATAGAAGCTAAATTTTGAATGATTAGTCTAGATATACTCAATAAGGGATGAAGGATAGTTTTTCATAAATCATGGTAATGGAATTAAATTCTCCATTATTTTATTCATTTTTTCTTTTTATATGTGATTGTCCTAGTGGGTGTTTAGTTAGGATGTATGACTCTATTCTTCTTTATTTCACTATCATATCTTGTATCTTGTTTAATTATTTTTGAATCTTTAATTATTATTTTTTTGATGATTTTTTGTTTTGTTCCATTAGTTTACGCTACTTTGTCATTGTAATCTACCAATGTATGAACCCTTGAAAAAAATTTCTTTTCAAAATCGTCTTCTATATAAGGATGTGGGAATGATGTGTCTATGATATAATTAGTTTAGGAACTACGGAATGGTCAAGGATGGGGGTGTTACTGGATTGAATTTCACATATACCAATGATGTGGATTCCCTAAATTTAAAATTTATCAACATAATGAGGAACACATTTAGTGATGTTAATTGAATACACCCTCGGGTTTACTATCCAAAGGACTCATAAAATAGATTATTGAGGATGGAGAGTGAACAAATGGAATGGAAGGAATATAAATTTATATCCTATGAAAATCAATATCCTGGTGGATTTTGATCTATATATCTATTTTTATACTCATGATAATGAATCCCCTAATTAAATTTAAATATATGATGATTTTATTCTCACTACAACATTGGAATAAGTAATTGTTATTTATTCCAAACTGATAAATATTGCATAACATTACACTAAAATAGAATATAATTATATTGATACATCCATTTATAATATGAGGAACACAAAAATAGAAAAATGGGGTGTCCACAGTAGACATTTGGGGATGAATACTAATATGGTAGATACCTTATATTTTTATTTTCTTCCTAATTGGACAGTTTTTATTCATGAAAAGGGTAAATTTGTTACTATATCTACAACCCAACCACCAAATGAGGATGTTGGGATGATTTTTTTTAATGAAATTATATCATAATATTAGTTTTAGTTAGGGGTTCTATGGTGCATCAATGATGAATTTCTCAAAGGAAAAATAATTACCATTTATAAGTTTAAGATTAAGGATGATATTTTTTATATTATGAATCCACTTATAAATGAACTGACAGATCTACCAATAAGTGTAGAACCTAAGCAT
Organism: Viscum album; assembly: GCA_963277665.1. NCBI lineage: Eukaryota > Viridiplantae > Streptophyta > Magnoliopsida > Santalales > Viscaceae > Viscum > Viscum album. The sequence goes on from OY728119.1 coordinate 2,072,456,119, forward strand.
AATTCCTAATCAATACCTAGATAACTACACTATCTCACCCTAACAACCATCTAAAATGATAAATTAACTCCCATTGGGGGGAAATGAAACCTTGTTAGTCAAGTCACCCTAGGTCAACCCATAATGTAGATAAATTATAGGCACACATGAGCTGACTATATCGGGTTATACTCAATATCTTCACATGGATCTAAACATAAGATATTTTCACACATTAACTTTTTTATTCCATTGAGTTAATTTATTCTAAAATGGAAACTATACAGTGAGGAAATGAAACTATAGTTTTATAGTTGAAACCATATCCTAAATGGAAATAATTATCCCCTCCTCTATCCAACTACAGGAATATTTCAATCATAATATTTAATGATATGGTATTTAAAATACAATACCTATTGAACTTTACATCTCAATATAACCTAATGATCGGTATATTAATGTAGAAGGAGAGAAAACATAGATTCTTCATGAAAATACTAACTAAAAAAACACATATATTATATAAAACGTTTCCAACATATTTGATCATTATATGAGTAAATAACAAATGATATTTTCATTATGTGGGAAAATATTATCTTCAACAACGAAAAATGTTTTCTTAAATTGTAGGGTTTTTGTCTAAATTATATGGTTGAAAATTCTATCGTATTCCCTAGATATGAATCTCTCATTTTTGTAGTTATTGTGGGTATTCATAGTAAATAAATTCAATGAGTTTTGAACACATATTATTCAATTGAAATATTATGGCGGATTTTGGTTGTTTAAAATATAGATTTAATGGATGAATTATTTTATTAATTAATATAATGTTAATTATTTAATCATTTTATCAACATATTGGATCAAATCATTTAAGGAAAATAATTGGAAATCACCACACCCTAACATGGGTGCAATATCTAACCCCTAATCCCACTAAATATCATGTGGTATTTCCTCACAAAGAACTATTATAAATATAATTTTTTAATGATATAAATGATGTGTAAAATCAATTGAACTATTAGGTTTATATGAATATATATATAATTATTTCTAAATGAGGTGGGTTATAGAATTATTCATTAACATATAAGAGAACCACTAGGTAAATTTTCTAAAAATCATGATATGAAATGAATTATTAAAGCCCCCTTCCACCTGAATACTTACCTTAAAAAATATGTAATTCTATAATATCCAAGAATCATTAATTTTCAGTGAAATACTCATAGAGATGATAAAATCTCATCATGTGAATTTATATAAACCCCTAATGTATATGGAATGGCTTTCTGAAAAAAAAATTAAGATAAAAATTGTGGTGTGGAAACCTAGATAGACCTGAAATGAAATGTATATACTATATTATTAAGAAATCATTCAATTATAGACATGTAATTCTCATGGATTAATAGAATTATGCTATCATGAAACCAATTACCATAGTGTTAAAGTGGGAGAAATATTTTACCTCACATTCTTCCTTGAGTCAAAAAAATCATCACTGGTGGAAAAGAGAGAAGAAGAAGATCCCCCATAGGCTCCTAATATGATCTGTACTATCTTGGATTCACTAACTAAAAAAATTGAACGATTAGATACACATTGTAAAATATATGTGTCCTTAAATTATTATTCCCAATATTAACTGATTAACTACATATAGTTGACTACCACCTCACTAATAAAGACGTCTTTTATGATTTTATATTTCCCATTAACAATTGGGGGAAAGGTCATGTTTTTTAGGGAAGTTAAAATTATGATAGACTATGATGGTAATCCATCAATTCCTTAAATTATAGGAATGTAACTGAAACATATATACATGGACGTTAATGGGAACAATATGGAAATTAATCTGATCTTAAATCCTTTTGAGCTCATTTTGGAAAAATTAAACTAGAAGATCAATAAATAGACACATAATTTTCCTATAAACAATTATAAATAGTATTTTGGTTCTATCCAAACATGTTTATTGGGAAGATATCACCTATTTGTTATGAAGGAAAGAATTCATTGGAATAGTCAACTCCAGTTACAAATTGTTATGTTTTTTTAAAACATATAGCTTAAAGAAGAAGAACATATCCTATAAGTATTAAATTATTAAGAAAATAAATTTCATCTTGACCATGATATCCATTTTAGATTAATTAATCATTCAAAATAAGAAAGGAAATCTCTCATTGTGTCTCTTTCCATCCCACAAGAGTTTTGGGATAAAGTGGAATTGAAATAATCTTATCATATAAACAAGGGATCTATAGAATATCATATAATAAATTATTCTAGTGATTAATTTATGGAAATAGATTCATAGTAGAACACCATACATCTATATTATCATATATCTATGAAAATATCAATGATATTGACATCCTTTGATCCCCAATTGATAATTCTTCTGTTATTAAGCTCATTTGGATCTAGTCCCTCCGATGTATGGGTTATGGTAAAGGTAGATTATGTCCTTAAAAACTTAATATTTATATGTATGAAAGAATTTTTGAGAAACCACATAGAATAATTTATCTAAGAACCAATATAAAATATCATACATCAAGGATTTTGATTATAGTTGTATAGAATGATTTCGATTTCGACAACATACTAAGAAGTCCCAAGGTGTCTATGCAAGAAATGTGACCTTACCATACAATCAATTCCAGTAAGCATTATAATAATCGAATGATATATGTAATTTATGCTGATATATCCACTTTTTATTTCTCTGAATCGTAATACACTTCTGTGCGGTACTATAAAATGGTGGGGGATAAACTTATTAAAAATAATGGGATAATGATTTTTTTCAAGATTGTATATAAATAACCCTTATCAATATATTTATGTAACCAATGGAAATTTTTTGAATCAAATAAATTAAGTAGATGAAAATTATAGATCATGGAAACTAATAGCTTTCATTAGATAAATATGAGAACCCTCTATTCTATATCCATCAATATGATAGTAATGATGTTTTTCTAATTGAATAACTATAATGTCCCAGATTTTTCCATGTATTATTTTTAATATTATATGGGAATTATTTTGAGACCAGGCTTTGAGACGGGGTGCAGTTTCGAGGCCCGGTGAGCCCGGAACAAATGTTTGAATTTAATTAAATAATTAAATAATATGTGCATGTGGTTTTCCTGAAAAAATGGAATAACTCCTGAAAGGGTGCTCGGGTCAGAAATCTGAGGGCACCATTGCATCCAGAGCAGCGGGTTTACCCTAGGGGAGACCTAACATCGGCTGGCACAGTTCGATGGTGAAATCTAGTTTTTGGACGCAACCGTAATAAAATATTTTATTAAAATATTTTATTAAATTTTGATGCAGCGAATATCTTTTATCCTTTTTAAATAGAAATTTCACAGGTGATCATGGTTATAATTTCCATAACCCTGAATTTCCCTGGAGGCTCTAGAAAGCTCTGGAGAAAACCTCCCAACACGGCGATAGTGTTCTTGACGAGCTTCTCCGGCGACGACGACGTGGTGACCGGATCTTCTCCAACGAACGTCGCGAATCCTAGTAGGTCATTTGATCTCTTTGTGAATTCTTTCCCATTCTTTATTCCTATAATGAATGTAGACTAATCCATGAATAGATTAGCCCGCGGATCGATCGTATTTGTGGGATGGGATTTTGTAGGGATTTTGGGGATTTTGATTCTTGAGTTATTTTGGTTTCGTTCAACCTTCTAACGGTGACGAACCAAGATCGACACGGACATCGATCGAGTTTTGTCCCTCTCGATTTTTTGTGTTTTTCTTCCCTGAATTCTCGCATTCTTGGTGTCTGTTCTATGCGTTCTTCACGGGATAAGAACAATAATCGAGTGTATCCTAGATCTACAGCGAAACGTTCCGAGATTGTAGATCCAGCCTTGTAATGATGGTATGGAGCTGTGATGATGGTTTCGGCGGACGATTCGGAGCGGATTTGGAGATATTTTTTTTTTCGGTGTTTTTCTTCAGATGGATCATTGGAGGTTTATGACCTGATTGAATGACCTAAAACACCCAATTTGGTGTTTGTATGATGTGACGAACCAAGACCAGGAGAATTAGGATGAATAGAAGAGAGATCAAGAATCCAGATACTGGTCGAAGCGTGCGGAGAAAGACGGCGGTTCTGGAATTTTCTTGACTACACGGCATGTAGTATGGGCTACACGGCGTGTGTTCATCGGCAGGCCACCTGGCGTGTACTCCAGGAGTACACGGACATAGGTTGGGTACATTCCAAGGACACTTCATGAATTCCCTTCCCTGGCCAGACCCAGCCAGATACACGGGATACCCCTTATGCTGGTACATGGGCAGGAACCACGGATGGACACCATGTACAAGAATACGGCCAGGGTACACGGGTGTTTCCCAGTTGATAGGACATGGCGTCTGCTTTGACTTATACAATGTGTATATTCATTCTTACACAACTCCGACTTCTAACACGGGCCTTTGGAACATGGTGTATGATCCTTCTACACGCCGTGTAGTTGAGTTTTACACATCTTGGATAGGTTACATGGGTCGTTTACATGGGTAGTACCCAGAGTCATGGAACATGGAATCTAACCATACTACACGCTGTGTAACCAGTTTTACATGGCTTGAGCCAGTTGCCTTCTGTGACTTGGACTATTTTCCTTAGGGTTAGGCCCCTTGGCCTTTCTTTTGAAGGTTTCCGATATCATTTCCTACATGAATGAGTATGATCCCTTCAGAAGAACTCCCTGAATAGAGTTGTTAGAATCCCCTATGTGAGACTTGGAGACGGATTCTCTATTCATTCCGGGAACCCAAGGTGGAGTTATTTGTATCGACGTGACCCACTTTACCCGGGTGCCGATCCACTGCCTAGAATATTAGTTTAGACTGAGTTGTTGGAATCACCCCATAGCTATTGGTTTTTATCCTCGTCTGAACATCATTTTCTCCAGTTCTTTTGGAGTGTGTTATCCCAGAATGAGTACTTCAACTCTCTCTCTTTAGACCTAGGAGTGTGTTCTCCTTGTAACGTGCTTATTGGAATCTTCGAGCTGGATCCTAGTGGTGGTATCACGATAGTTGATCGTGTATGAGTGTATCTGGATATTCTTGTTATATGTTTTGTAAACATATACTGTGTAGAGCTGACTGTATCTTTACTTTGTGGTATTTTCCCTTGTTCTATTCCTTTGTGGTTTCGGGATGTCCTACTGGGTATTATTATACTCACCCATGCACAGTGTTTTCCCGCACACGTCATGTCTTGTGCAGACGAGTGAGCCTTTGACAGGATTATAGGAGGATCAGGACTGGACGGTGCTCAGTGAGATCAGATAGGCCGAGGTGTGTTCCTACGGCTATGGATATCAGTCCCACTACCATTCTTTATAGGTTATAATTTGTTACAGACTCTCTTTTGGTGGGCTTGTACTTTTGGACCGGGGTTTTACATTACAGTACTTTACTTTCCTGTCGTACTTTATTGGTTGGGATTTTAGTGTATTCATGCATTTCCATTTTTAATAGTTTTTACTTTTCATCTTTGTGGGCTTGGAGATATGTGTTAGTGTGTGTACAGGTTTATAGGCAATGCCTCCCATGTTAGTGACATGCCTACTCGGTGCTGGTCACCAGCCCCTGGCTTATTGGAGGCGGGCTTGGGGAGTTGCAACTCGGACCCCACTAGGATGGGTCGTGATAATAACTATTTAGAATATAGGAATAAATAACCATGTAGTCCATGTAGATCATTCTATACTCAGCACACATTTTCATTCTTGAATCATTGAATGAGTTAAAAATGATGTAACCTAGTATCTTTAATAGATTCTATGTGAACCCTATAAGAATATCATGTTCTTTTTGCACATTCACATCTATATGCATGATTTCGGTTGTGTCTAATGGTCCCATACATTCATAATAATGATGTTAAATTGGATAAGATAATAATTCCCTCATATGACCATTTTAATAAAGAGGAACCAGTCTATATTAATATTTTGAAAAAAATGTAGAGGTGATATAAGATATCATGGATACTCTTCTGAAATTAAAGGAATATGTCCTGACCATTATAGATAAACTCAAAATGTTAACCTTGGTATGAAATAATACATATATATGATATTTATTAGTTCCACCATGAAAATAAAATAACATGATTCTTACCTCTCCTTTATCATGAAATATCAAGATGTATTCATAAAAAAATTTATAAATTATCAAGCTGAATTGTCATGTATTACCGTGTAAATTGGGTCTACCATATCCATTCATGGATATTGAAATACATAATATGGAATGTATTAATTCCATTATATCATTGTGGAATCTAGTGTAGATGAGATTATAAAACACAACTTCATTTAGGAAGTTCAATACAAAAAATTGAATGTGAAATATTATTAGTGATGAAATAGAATAGGAAAATCATTGATCGTAATTATTTTAAAAATATAAACTTTCAGTTCCCAAATATTTATTTTTTATTTTTTATTACATTATTATTATGGAAAAAAATTTGTTCACATCCTTATTTCTTAATAATTAGTACTATAACTATAACTTGATCTTAATGTTTCCCAATGATGAGGAAGCCACATCCATTACAGAACCCTAAGGGGTTTACTTTAATAATAAAATTATTATTTTCTTGGAGGAAATTCTAATGTTATACCAATGTTCCTTGAATCATATTTTTATTACTCTTCTTGGGATTACCATAAATTCATATGTTTATGTTATGGTGGATAAATCACAACTATGTTATGATAATATCACCATTCATTACCCATCAATGTTAAAATAGGTTGATGATAACCCCCATGAAATGATCTTCTATGGAGACATTAAAAAAATTACATATCATTATGGTATGAAATAATGAAATCACATTAAATACTAATATTATTAGTGATATAACTTACATTAACAATCATCAAAAGAATATTGAATAGAGAGGACATTGTGGGGGGGGGGGTCAAATACATTAAGAAATTCATACCCTACCTTTCTTGTAAATATGTTCCCTTCACAGTGTTGTGGAAGAATGGTTTCACCTAATGATATTTTAAGATATATTGCAATTAAATAAATTCGTTTATCCTATAATAACAAGACTTAATTCTTTTTGTAGAATGGAACAAGATCATCAAAAATATGGAAACCATTGAATGAAATCTATGTGTCGTCTTTGTTCAAATAAGTCGTATGGTAAAATATAAAATCATTTTTATCTCAATCATTAATTGATATATATTTTAGACTATTATCCTTAATTTACCCAAATAAGAGGTGGGAAAGGGGTTACATTAGGTTAAAGACCAATTTAAAAATTTATTCTCTTTTTTACTCCAATATATAATAATGTTTCTCCTACTAAAATGAAATAATTAAATCTCGTATCCTCTCACCACATATCGCATCATGTAGTATATAGGAATATATAATGTAATTTATGCACAAGACACATATATATGACATGGTTTACACTAAAAATTTTATCCAATATCTTACACATTATGTTGTGTCAGTATTCCAAAATCCTATATAGTCACTTTTTTATGTATGTTTTTAGTTAATAGTCAATATGTTCAATGTTTCACTACCCTTATACGGGTAAATAAAGATTAATTCCTGATTCTAGGTCCACTTACTCAACATATCCTATAAGAACCACTTCAATGAAGAAAAATGTTATTTTATAGATGTGTGGGTTTCTATAATTCAAAAATAGATTCTTTTGGTATCATAAATCCATATTTTTCTTCTTTTTCTATGTTCACATTTTTTACTCTTTTTATACTTTATTTAATTGATATATAAAAATTTTTATGAGATCATTTTTGTATTTTCCTTTCATAGATCACAAAAACAAATACTTTTCATCTAGATATATATAATTTACTACTACAAATTTGTTTTTATCACATTTTGGACATATTAATATAGAATTTGAAATCTTTCTCTCTATGAAAATGATATATAAGTTAACCGTATAGCATCCCTCATTCCTCTGAATAATATTTGTCAATATTTTCCACTCCCAATTTCATGATCTTCTATAATTAGTTTTTATAGTCCTTCCAAGTATCAATCATGTAATCTAATTGATGTGATAATATATCCTCTTCTAAATACTCATCATTATATGATGTTCACTTTAAATTTTAATATAGTCAAGATAACCCAACCAGAAACATAATGTACCATATTTTGTGAAAACTATATATTTTATTCTCATTACATCATTGTGGTGTGGATTCATATTCCATATTTATCATCATAGTATGTTATATTTCTTTATTGTATGATCATCATTAAAAAACAATATATTTTATTTTCCAGTAGTTCAAATTTATTTTCTAGACCTAAATATAAGAATTATACATGTCAAAACTATATATAGAGAGTCTAATATTTCTTCAGGAATATTATTAAACACATATATAAAGGAAATTTTAGACATCCATTAATTTTTTTCAATGACTTCATGAAATAAATATTTTTCTATCGAAACCTCTTTCAAATATCATTTTGAAATTTTAATGGAATTTATGAATCCTATAAATCATTCAAAATTTAAAATCTATGTCTCCATATACTAGAAAAACATATACGAATAGCCTACATAAATATAATTTATCTAAAAAAAATTATAAACTTCCAATTCCTCTACATCTGGAATATACAATCATCGAACAATCTAAATCCATGTATGTCACTATTATCCATTCAATAAAATCAAACCACATTTTGATAAAATCCAAGACAAAACATATTGGTTTCATTATTATCTACCACTATATTTGGTTTAGAATAATTCCATAAATCTTATTCTACATTTTATCTATATATTATTTAGAAATAATGTATGAATTTGTGGTTTATTACATCTACAATAAAATAATTATACCCTAATCCATATTTTTATTTTAATTATCTCCCCATTTTTTGTATAATTAAATCAAAGATATATGGTATTAGGATTACTAATCCAATAAAAATAAAAATCATTATCAAGGTTTCTATTATGTTCCAATGAATGATCCTATTTGGGAAATATCCTTATACTAAACATATTAAAAAAAATTGAATTTTTTTATCATATTTTTTCATGAAACTAATTCTGAAGCCATTTGATATTGGACATTTAAGACCTCTATAAATTTGATAACCTATTCAAAAACAAATTTTTACCACTAGTTAAAATCTATAATTCATGGATATATCCAATATGAAATGTTTTCTATAAAAACTTTATGTTTTATTAAACACTTCCACCTCAACCATAGATCGTTAATTATTTTATTTTTTCCACCATAAAATATTTATGTTCTCCCAATCACTTATCTAATGGTTTTTTAGTTGTTTTAAAATTTATTGATATCCATGTTACTACATTATCATAGAATACAATTTCTGAATAATTAAATTATAAATTTTTCAATAATCAATATTAGAAATGTTTCCTTAATTAGGATTCATTTTCCTTAAACTTTTTATGTCAGTAAATTTACCATTAATAAATGATTCATTTAAAAATACATTAAGCACACTGTTATAAATTGGTTTATTCAATAATAGTATTTGTCAATAATTTATAAGTTTTCTACTAATATTTCACTCATAACATCCTCAAAGGTACATAAATATTTCTCAATATTTCATAAAGTTAGTTCGAACTGTGATTTTAAACATACATAAAAAACCCCATGGCTAATTTTAAGTGAAGAATAATGTATGTAAGTCAATAAACATATTAAAATTACTAACACCACTTATTTAAAATCATCATATACAACCACTTTATATACATAATACTTTCATTAATCGCATTCCATTCTTTTTTCAAAATGAGGATAATGAACCATCCAGTTCTAAATAGAAACCCCACATATTTTACTTTAAAACATCAATCCAATGATTTAGAATAATATCAAAAATGGGGAATCCATTTTGTTTGTTATGATATGTTCCTCCAATATATATACCCAACTATTTTCACAATCCAATTTTCAAAATTTTAGTGTGACTAGTCTCATCCAAATACTCTTCTATGGTTCCTTAAGGGGTATCGTAAGAGGAGACAACATATGGAATAATTAAGAATGTCGAAAAATCTCTTTCAAATTTATTCTTATTATACCACACCCAAAACCATCCCCATACCCATAAATATAGTAACATCATTATCAAAAATATGATGATAAGTTATTTATATAGTTCAATATCCATCTTATACCCTACCTTATTTATTTCTCATGCAATAACTGTTTTTCACAAAACATTTAGTTCAACACCTCCATGAACAACATATTTTTTTCCACTACTGCCTTCATGGAATCCCATAAAAATATTATATTGGTTAAATTAAATTATATTAACTATATTGAAACATATTTTTTATTTTTCAATTAATAAATAGACAATATTTTAAATTAAAAAAATATACTTTCTAATGGTATATAAAATAGTCTAAATGAAATAACATAATAATAATGATGTTTTTAATAAGGAAATATACTTTATTTGAAAAAAAGAATGATATTTGGTAGAATTTCAATTTATATATGTAAATGAATATTGTTTCAATTGAATTTTGGATTAATAGTTCATATTTTAATGAACATAATTAATTATTAACTAGTTATCCAGCCCTGGAATGATGAAATGAAAGGTCTTAGAATAATTAAAATTTTCTTCATGTCACATTTAAATTTTAATAAAAGAACATAATAAATTATAAAAAACTAAAATATAGAATAAAAAGTTTCTCTATTAAGTAATTAATGAATATAATTTGATTATCCAATATGTTAGGTGAATGTTCATATTGATTCTGGAACCTATGGTAAGATATATCTCTAAACCTCCTTTTTTATGTTTTGATCATTCTCTCTCCAACTCACATTACCATTCTTTTTTGTATAATTTAATTATTTAAAAGTTTATATATTTTTTTATTATATGTATACATATAGAATTCCCCATTCCTTTTTTGGGGTTAATACATTCCTTGTGTTCATTTATCAATTGACTTTTTTAAAATCAAACTCGATTAAGGGTAATATTTATATCCCTTAATATTTTTTTAGAAAAATCATTTAATTTCTCTCAAATGAAATGAAAACCATATTTTGTGACCTATTTTTCTCAACTCAGAAATGAGTTTCCAAAATAATTAATTCCTACTTCTATTTTGAATAATTATTAAATATCCTTTGATTAATATATTATTATAGTATATATAACACATTTCTTTTAATGGTAAATTATTTTTTTTTGTGCCTGATGACTAACTTCCTTATATGATATTTATCAGTTCCGCCATGAATGTAAAATAACATGAGTCTTACCTATCCTTTATCAAGAAATGTCATAATCTATGTATAAGAAATTGTATATATTTTATCATGATGAATTGTCATATATTATTGTTTCAATTAGGTATACAATATCTATGGAGAATTATGTGATTTTATCATCAATTATACACTGTTTACCCCCATTTTTCCCATATTTTTCTGCCAATTCAGAAAAATTTAAGTATTTTCATTTATTTTTTTCCAATTAAAGTTATATTCCTATCTGGAAAAGGAATAATGGTATTATTTTAAGAAATATTTTATATTTAATTTCTTAAATTGCCTTAAAATTTTAAATTTTGAAAATGAAAAAAATATATCACATAAAATTCACACCTTGTGTAGTAATTTCTCATTTAAGATATCGATAGAAGAGGTTTTTTTCTCTATAGAGACCTTGGGATTCTAGACACTTATTCATTGTGATCCCTTGAAATTAAGAGTAATAAAAAATATAGAAAATATCTTTTAGGTGTCTTTTATTAATTATTTTGGATGAATAATCAACTTATTCTGTGATTACACATTTTAATCTCTTCATACATCATTTGGTGAGTCTACAATTATAGTACATTTATACATTTAATTTTTAGAATTATTACATATAGTATAATTTTTCATATTCATGCATTTCTACTTTATTTAGGATTACATTTCATATATACTTGAGCTATAATCGTTTACATATTTTTCTGAAAATTCATGTTGTGTTTTATGTGGAATAACACACATATTTCTTATAAATTTTCTGAATGTATGACACATTGTATAAAAATATTCAATTCCACCTCTACTATCTTTATAATTTTATTCTATATGTAATCATCCTCATTAAATGTATATTCTACTTGATAAATTATTTTCTATTGATACATCGTCTCATGTAATTATTTAATTATGTTTTTATGGACATTCACTTAAATTGTAACTTAACATCACTTCCAAAAAATCATTGTATTCCATATCAGTACCCAGGGTTGAATATGTAATTTTTCATTTTCAATAATCTTATAATACATATTTGGAATTAGATTTAATGATTGAATAAAACTTTATCACCTTGATTGGTGGGTTAATCTTCCAATGAGTCTTATTCATATAAATATTTTAATTCCAGACTAATTTTATTATGTAATAACCATTATAATTATTCCCTAATTTATTAGTATTTCATGATTTATAATATTAACTTGATTTATTCCACATATCCTACATTACATCCACTTTTTCTCTATATATTATGTAAACTGACTTCCACTTCTATGTGAGAGTATAAAAATAAGTAGTTCTCTTATATATTTAATTAGTCGATGATTTTTTAAATATATTTTCTATAACTACATATCAAATTCATATGTTATTCATAGTCATTTTATCATAAATAATAATATACTACATGATCACATTTCCACAATATTCTAAAAAACTTATATCATTTTAAGAAACATAATTGTTAGTTTCTTAGAAAAAAATGAGAACATATCCTTGAATCCAAGAAAATTTCTAAACATCACCATATTAAATGTTATTTTTTTAATTATTCATAATATCTAAAATAGTTATTCTAATTAATAAATAAAAAATAAAAAATTTATGTTTTCATAAAACACAATGATTCTACATAATTTACAACAACATGATAATTCATGTAGAAAACATAAATTGATGTGTAAGTATACTCAAATCCACTACACTCACTTTTAGTGGATGCATGATTTTAGGTCACCGTGATATTTTTTCTTATATAATTTCCCATACATGTTTTCAGAAATAGATATTGTATATCCTTGGTATAATCTCTATGATTCTCTTTCATGAACTTATTTGGAGGAGGAAATCCATTTTTAACATGACAACCTTTCTCTATTACACATGAGAGTCCTCCTAAATTATTGAACCAAAATTGATTTTAGTTTTATTTTTGTGTCATAAATTTCTCTAATACCTTACTTCATAAGGAAATCAAAACCTAAATTTGATAGTTGAACCTTTTTCTTCGCTAATACACACGAGTAAAAAATCTTCATTAGATTAACATATTTTATCACTAGAATTTTCATTGTTTTATTATTGTTTGATATTTTGATTTTGTAATTTCAATCCTTGTTATCTATAAAATAAATTTATATAAATTCTTCATAGTAATAAAATTATTCCTCCTTACTATATAAGTAAATATTTTATAGACCTTTTTTGTAGCACTGCAACTAGTTGATTTTATAATCCTTAAATTCATGTAACCAATAATCTAATGGTTGTATAATCCATCCTATTATATTAATTAAATATCATGAAATATATACCACATGTGTAAACATTTTTATCATTTTCCAATAAAATAGAGTAAAAAACTAATATGTTATTCCACATTGTTTTTTGAAACTACAAATGAATGTCCCTGAATTTTGGGAAATTACTTGTTCATGCTATAACTTCTTTTTTCATGGTATTATTTCTTATTTTATCTGTACCATCCTTGGATTTTATCATTTTTCATAGAATGTAGTACACTCCAAAAAAAATCTAAGATATTTCTTCTATATCTTCTTCTAATTTCTTTAAACATCATGGAGTTGTCTTCCACATCCTCTTGATTTGTCATATCTGGTGTGGCGTGAAATTTCTCCCCATCAAGTAAAATAATATAGTCTCCAAACCACATAAAATATTTAATTATTTATTATGATTTAAATATATTTCCCATTAAAAGAACATTTTTAAAATATTATAATTTAGTATTAATATTTTAATTTGTGGTCATCTTATGATATGACCCTTACATATGATTTTTTTACCCTTATGTATCATCCAGGTAATTAATCATTTTTTCAAATAGCGTCATTGCATGAATTTTAACACAACTCCGTAATCCAATATAAAGAATTATTAATCACATAAAAAAAATATAAAATATTATGTATAACTAGTTTAGTTTTTCCTTTTATACATTCCTCTCCTAGTTTTAGGATACTCTTATATACACCAGAACAGTTTTCCACTTTCCTTTTTTTAATTATCAAAGAACTAGTTACACCTAACTATTATATAGAAACCATTATGTATTGGGATGGGTATTTTTTCATTAGTATATTTATAACATCCTTGAACTCAAACCCTAGATCCAGTGATGAAAACATGAACTTTACTTTTTTGTAATTTGATATTGATAATGATGACCAAATATATTCCATCAAATACTTACAAAAAAAATAGAAAAAATTTGATCACATATAATATCAATGAAATTTTAGGATCATAGTTATATATAATTATTAAAAGATCATAAAAAATGATAACCATGTATTTAGATGATCATCTATCCCACATAATCCAACATTTTCTATTTCACATTGATCCATCACCATCATACATATGAACTCCCTTCTATAAATACTTCATTCAAACCCAATAATCATAGCCTAGGGAAAATTAAAAATAAGGGAAATATTAACTGATAGGTATGGGAAAACATAATAATTAACAATTTAATATCCTAAGTTAGATTAGGAAGATCATAAGGTTATAAATACATAAAAAATTTACATTTTAAAATAAAAAAATAAATTTAATTCATCAATACCTAAATCATGAATCATGAAAATATGAAATAATGTATTAATAAAATAAACCTTAATAAGACTCAATAATCATGAGTTTTGAGATATCAATTTTGATCATAATAAACAATAAATTCTCATAGAAAGAATGGATAAATCAAATATGTATCTTATAAAATTATCATCACATAACTTCTTACAATTGTAATAAAAAATATGGTTTACATCTATCTCCAGAGTACCCAATTAATTTTATGGATATAATGGACCCACCCATCCTTGAATAATAATGTTACCACCCATCCATGGTTTATCATGGAACCAATCATATTTTGTTAATAATTTCACCACCTGGACTTTGTATATAATGGAAAAACCCATAACCATAATCAATTCGAAATAACAATAATGTAATCATAAAACACAAAAGCTTAAAAATAAAAATAAAACACATAAAACAACAATTATTATTTTCATAACATGGTTAAACTAGTAAAATGTAAGAATTTCCATGACCATAAATTTTAATCATTAATAAAACATTGAATTGAAATGTTTTCCATAAAAATAAATTTGACACATGATTAAACAAAGGGAATGAAATAGGTTCCCTAAGAATTAATTTGAGACATTATTAACCAATAGAAAAGAAATAGGTCACATAACAATCACTTTGAAACATGATCCAAAATTTAAAAGAAATAGGGTATATAAAAACCCTTTTAAAACAAGAATAAATCATATAAAATAATTGTGTTACATGGAAATATCATTGAAAATTATAGTACTATTAAAAGAAATGGGTTACATAAAATATCTTTTAAAATATTTTTATCCAATAGAAAAGAAACGGGTTCCATTAAAATATACTGGAGTGAAACATAATCCATCATTAGAAATAATGAGGATAGTATCATTATAAAATATCTCTATTGGATCATTTGTAACAAAATGGGTTTTTGGTTTTTATGAATAGAAATATAATGTGAATATCCTTAAAAATATTTTCTAGGAAAATACACTTTTCTTTTTGAAACTAAAATTTCAAAAAATATTTTGAAAATTTTGTTCATCTAAAACAACATTAAAAACATATAAAAATAGTTCAATGATAAAATTTTTCATGATGGTGGTAAAACACATTCTTGTTGTAAAATTTAGAAATAAAAATTCTATTAAAAAATATAAATGAATGTAAAATGAAATTAAATTAGAAAACATTAAGAAATTTGCATTTAATTTAATTATAAATAAGATCAAAGTCAGTGTAAAATATAATTATGAATTAATTTATTTTTATAATGAATATTATTGATAATATATGAGAAAACTTGGATATGGGAGAGAATGATACCCCAGAAAAAAATGGTATCATTTACAAATGAATTTATTGATTTTTCATTAACAAATAAGACATGAAATATAAATACAACATGTTATCAACATTCACAACTAGTGGAGAAGAATGATATGTGTTTCATGATAAAAAATTTCTATTATTTCCTCTAATGGGTACATGATCATAAAAAATACCAAAATAAATGAGATTGAAACGTAGTTATTTCTACTTTGGTAACACTTTAATTATAAGACCCATTAAAATATAACATCAAATGAAACATAAAATTTCACTAACATAATGATATTCAATATATTACTTTCTGAAACAAAATTATATACACTTAATAAGTATTATATGTTCATTCCATAATCATATATCCTATTAAAACAAATTTTGGACAACTAACCATTACAATGATCATTTCACTAAATTGAGAGTTAATAAATGGAAGGATTAATTATGAAAAATGTAAATCAATAATAAAAAACCAAATATACCGAGGAAAGTAATTTAGTTTTTAATTAACACATAATAATATACAAAAGGATTTAGTTACGATGTAATATAACCATGTGACATGGAACTGATATAAGAAAATATTTACAACTTGATAACATTCATGGAAATCCCATAGGATAAATAAATTTAAATTAAAACATAAAATACCCTTATTTAAGTAAGATTGGTTATATTACTTTTAAATTTGATATTATATACACCACACAATAATAAATTTTTTTGAATATTTAGTATATATTAAATTAGTAAATTTGAGGTGAGAAAACCCTTACCTCAAGTCCTTACATTCCTTTTATATACATTTTATCATATACAAAAAGATTTATTAAAATATTTCTTTTCTTAAGAAACATTTCTAGGTATAATACCATATACATAAATCATTTGTTTTATTTATTTTTAGATAAATATTTAAATATTTAATCAGTTAAGTTCACATTAGTCATTTTGAGGACGTTCAGTAGATTATTTCAAAATAGATTTGGTGTGCTAAAATTAGTCAAAGCGGTAATTATTTCAAAATATTTAGAATAATAATCGTGAAATCAATTTAATATTTATGCAAAAATATAATTTAAAAACCATTCATTAAAAATGGTTCTAAAATTTGAGCAACATTAAGATCATAGATATGGTAGGTTCTACATATGAATGAGTAACATTTAAATTTTTCATTGAACATTATAAAAAAAATATAAATATTATTTTAAAAATAATTAATGATCATAATATTATAAATACCATATTTTTCATTAAATAAAATAATTTATTTCATTCTTGTGGTGTGGTGATAGAAAAAGGAATCACATCACTTCGGGGAGACAGTTTTCCACACACACATGAATAATTCATCAATTTTCACTGTAAGAATGAAAATGATAAATTATTTTTTCATAAAGATAAATATGTCATTAGTATAATTATTATTACATTAATATCACATATATTAATTAAAATTATACATATTATCCTCCAAAGTGATGAATTATTGTAATGGTTGGTGGCTTCTCGGTCTGTTACATTGCAAGTTCAGCCGTTGGAAGTGATTGGAGGAGGTTCAAAGGGAGTTTCGAGGAGTTCAATTGCTAATGGATGAAAAATTGTGGATTTTACACCTTGTAACTAAATTACATGATGTTAAACTATTCTTCATAGCATGCCCTGTATTTTTCATGATGTATACATGTTTTATATGGCATGAATATGAGTATCATGGAATGTAATATTTTAGGGTTGGAAAAATAAAATAATAACAATAGGTGACACATTTTTCAATGGAAACTGAATAATGGGTATTAATGACATGTAACATTATTATAGGTCATGTAATACCCCGACCCATTTTTCTTATAAAAAATTCTATTTTGCTGAGATTTCGTTTATTAGGCCATTTTCTCTCTTTCCTCTCATTCAAGAAAAAACCTAACTACCCATAGGAGTCCTTAGATCCCCACTCCTTCCCCCTTGATCTATCAATCCCAGTGGCGGTCTATTAGTGATATGTTATTAATATGAAGTGATTTTTCTCTTCATTATCATCAGGTTCCCCTTGATCATTCCCTATAATTATTTATAGTGGTATGGGATGGATTCATTTGGAATTTTATTCAATGTTATGATAATTGTTTGGTGTGTAAGAGGTTGATATGTGTTTCTTATGGTGCAGTTTTCACATGATAGAATTATTCTTATCCCTACAGTGCATAGAAGAGATGAAAAGCATCATAAACGTATGATTACCCTTTATTTCACTTTGTTTTTGAATCATGTGGGAGTGATATTATATTTTTTTCCTAGATATCATTATCATGCCACATAGATAAAATATAAGAATTAGTTAATTAAATTTTAATTGGTTTATGGGGATCTAATTTTTATTTTCATATGAATTTAATATTATTGTATTGTTTGGAACTATATGTGATAACCTCCCCACTGAATATTATGATCTTTGGTCGTTCTTATTTTCACTGAATATGAGTTTCATGTTTTTTGGTTCTTATTGACACATGTATATGGAAATTGGTAAATCTCATACACTAGGCTAATAAGAAGATTCCCCAAGATTGCCCAGTTTTTGTGTTAACATATGAATTAACAAGTGAAAATTAATTAAGGGATTCCTTGTAAAATCCATAACTGTGTTGTGATTTGGTATGTGTGTTGGGTTTTTGGGTGTTATAGTTATGGTTGTCTGCACGAGATTGACTAGATATTAAGTGTCTATGTTGTGTTTTTTCATATAATCTGGTTTGTGTTGTGGTACATCATTGAAGTTGAGGTGTGTGTTGTGGGTTTGTTTGGGAGGTGTGGTGGATGATATTATAGATGATACATCATCCTTATTATGTAATTGAATCTCAGTTTTAACGATTGATTGATTTTGGAAAGGATGGGAATTTTTGTGCAGTAAGGATTCATGGTTGGTTGTGCTGAAATGTGTTTGTTGACGGGTTTATTAGTTGGGGTTTGGTTTAGTTGGAACGTGATATGGGTGGGATGAGTTTGAAGAACGATATTAGGGGTTAGTATCGGTGGTTCACCCAGAGATTCTCCATGAGTAGTATATATAATGATTCCCATATTTCTATAGATCGATATATTGTGAATATCTGTTAAACAAAGAAGAATGAGAAACTACTTCAGTTTATCTATCTTTTCACCTTTTGAGATGAATTTTTTTGTGTTTCTCATTGAGGGTAGTTCGTAGTAGTTACTCGGATAGTGATGTAATGGTTAAATAAATTTTTTAATAAATAATGGATGTGGTTAAATTGAATCAGTTAGAAATGTAAAGTTTTTCAACATGTTTTGTGTTATGATGAATTTAGGGGTTGCAGTAAAAGGTGGTAATTGTGGGATGTTTTTTGGTTTTGGAACCATAGGATTCGATTGATAGTTTGGTATCATTTATATGAATACATGTATTTTCCTTTTTAATTATATATGAACACCACCCAACTTGATAAGTACATGCCAAACAACGCCATTGTCATGGGGGAGGGTGTATTTTCCCAAAAATCTTGGTGGGAGGATAGATTTATGGCCACCTTATCTTCCCTTATCCCTCTTCCAGGTGGTGAATGTCAAGGATTATTCAATAAGGTAGTGTTTTATGATGGCCAGGTTTGTGCGGGTGAGTTGTTCATTCCTGGGTTTTTTCAGGATGAGATGTGATGTTCTTTCCCATGTGTCTTTGGGATGAGATGTGTTATGGTTTTTTGCCTATGTGTGTTTGGGTGGGATGTGATGTCATTTGTTTTCCAGGTGTGGGTGGGTGGGATGTGATGAATATCATGGCCCAGGTGATAGTATGAGGTGTGGTTTTTAGCCCAGAGTGTGTGGGAGGGATGTGATGTGGATCGTGGCCTAGGTGATGGGATGAGGTGTGGTTTGTGGCCTAGGTGTGATGAAAGATTGTGAAATGGTTCTTTCAGAAGTGGTAGGAGGACGATGATGTTTTCCTTTTGGTAAGAGTAGCTAAACTAGGGGAAGTGTTGTAGGGTACCCAAATCATCAATGTTCTTACAACATTACTTTACTTGACTTACGTGTCTAGGTGAGTGTGACTTGGTGAGGTTGGGATGGCTACAACACCTTGATAGGTGCTGTTTGGTTCTGTTGTTTTCTCATAGGGGAATCAGTAGGCCTCCTTACACTTAGGCATGAGAGAATTATGTTTTTCCTACTATTTATAGTTGTATACTCACCCAACATATACAAAACATCATTCAAGTTTCTAGGAGGACTATGTGGACCGTGGTAGGAATTACTATCTCGGTCTTTGGGATAGTTGTTGTTTCACTATGTAGCCTTACATTTGGTACTTACTATGATGTTTTATTACATTTGTAATGGTTTTATTCTAAAATGAATGTGGGTTGCATTTTTAATTTCTTTTATATATGACACAGGATTGTTTTGATCTTGATACATATAATCTCTCATGTTTTTAAAAGAAATGCCTCCCTTTTTGTGAGACATTTATACCCTTGGTGTTCGTAGCCACCATGGGGCCTACCAGAGGCTGGGATTATGGGGTCATAATCTCCCATTCCACATTTCTATATTAGGAGGGTCATCTTTGGAAATAGGGGGTCATGAAAAAAGGTTATGCGAGCCAGTTTGGTTGATAGATAGAATGCAGTTTGGAGTTAAGAATTTGAAGATTAAATTTTTTTGGTAGGGAAATAGTGTCAGATAATTGTAGTGAGTGACATAGGCCAAGAAAGAACATCTAGTATATAGAATTTTAGGGGACCCCATGATACGATGCAAGAACATTGATCTAAAAAATAACTAAGTGATGCTACACCATTTACAGGGTAGAGACCCTGGTAAAGTTACATGCACCATAATGACATGTGTTCTTATTTAAATTGGGTATTTTGTGAAATTTTAAATGGTTTATAAAATTAATTAAATGAGTTAAAAATAATCCTAAATAAAAGTCCATAATACTTATGATTATAAATTCATTGTAATCTTTTCAACTATGGCTCCCAGTCATCATTGTTCAGGTAGTGGAGGTTTGGTAGGCTAATCTAGTTGATTGGAAGAGGATTGATCATGTTGAGGGGTGGCATAAGAGGTTGCGTGATTTCAGATGACATAATTTCTGAAGTTACATGGGAAGTGTTTCATATATGGAGATAGAAAGCTAGCTCATGGATCTTGAAATCACATTCAGTTTGATGTGGGCCACAATATAGTACTAGGTCCCATTAGCAATAAGTCTAATATTGGATGTTGCATATCAATGGTTGACTCTTTATCTATGGGAGAGGAATAAATCAGATGATTCATGGGTTAACATTGAGATGGAATTCCATGCAGATTTCCATTAATCATCCATATAGGTTGAGAAGAGGTAGGATCTACTCTCCCTTTAGTAGGGGAGTATGTCAGTATAAGGTATTGGAATCATGTTCAGGGAACTCTTTTATTTTTCACTAGATCTTTTTCTGGATGCTGAGTCTCAAGTGATATGTGTTGAGAAGGTCCTAAAACCTTTGATCCAATATGTTTTCAATCCTTTTATGTTGACAGTGTATCTTAAGGTTCCAAAAAGGTATAAATGACTAAGAGGATTCACTAGTGAGGAGGTATAAAGTAATAAGAGACCTATAAGTGATCTTTAAGAGGAAGTATTACTAACATCAGGTCCCAGGCTACAGGACCATTGAGTTTATGACTGGTATGGAGTCGACCCCAACAGCTTCGTTTTCGACAATCTAGTCCTAGTTCCTTTTATGTGAACATTGGACCAAAGTTTATCTTTTCGGGAATTTTTTTGAAATCTATCATCAGTACCGAGTGGCTGCTCGAGATCAGTTTGGTGGATAAGGACATGCCCAACATCAGCATCAGCTATAGTTTTTGGAAAGATAGTTTCATCAGTAGGTATAATAGGCATTTTCTCCACTGAGGGGTGATGAGGTAGGTAGAGGCCGATAGCAGGATGTCCCTCATGATCAGGGATGGTGACCCAGGATTTACCATAGAGGTCTTCATAATTATGTTGGTAGAGGAGATAGGTTTGGTTAGTTTCACACAACATAGGCAGTAGTTTTAGTAGGTCCACGGATCATTAGAGGTATGATTAGTTTGTTCAGTACCCTTTCATTGTGTTCTGTATAATGTGGGATCTTCACACTACTCTGTTTCACGCACTATATCCCATGCTCTGAGACTAGGAATAGAGAGGATTCTCATTCCCCTAGTGTTCATTATGCCAGTCAGAGGCTATAATGAAATGTTTGATGTGTTCTAGGGATGTATAATAATTATGAGACCACATCAGTCCCATGGAGATCGCTTATTTCTAAAAATTCAACCATATTATTTCATTTCATGAATCAACTTGTCTTATTCCCCATAATAAATTATCAATTGTTTTCAGATTAGAGTCATGTTTTCATATGTGGATGTATAGTGTGTGGTTTTCATTGGCAATAGGTGTTTTCAGGTGGCTAGTAGGTGTGTGAATCCCCTACACTTTTTGTTGGAAGAGATGTTAATAGAATTAGTGGTTTATAAAATGGTATGGGTTCTCAGAGTTATTGGGGTGTTTCAAGATGTTTTCCCTAAGGAGGTTGTGATGCTACCCCCTCGATGTGATGTTGAGTTTAGGATAGATTTACATCCTGGTGCTTCTCTAATTTCTATGGATCCTTAACAGATAGACCCTTCAAAGATGTTGGAGTTGGGGATTCAAATAAATGGTCTGATGAAGAAGTGATTTATCAGGCCCAGTGTGTCTTTTTGGGGTGCTCCAGTGTTGTTCGCAAAGAAGGTGGATGGTGGATTGAGGTTGTGTATAGACTACAGGAGGCTTAATCTGGTGACAGTCACGAATAGTTACCATCTTCTAGGGAAAGAGGATCATTTCGACCAATTGATAGGGAAATGTTGGTTTTCTATTATTAATCTGCCGTTTGGATATCACCAGTTGAGGGTGAATGTGGGGAATATCATAAAGACTACTTTAGATGTTGGTATGGTCAATTTGAGTTTTTAGTCATGTCATTCGGTGTTAGAAACACAACATCTTTGTTCACAGGGATTATGATATATATCATTTATAAGTTCATAGACTAGTTCTTATTCATATTTTTCATTGATATATTGGTCTATTTGAAGTCATAGGAGGATCCCACCAATCTTTTAAGAACTATCTTACAGGTTCCATGATGCCACCAACTCTATAGAACGTTTTATTAGTGTAACCATTGGACAAGGGAGGTGAATTTTCATGGTCATGTGGTGTCCCGTCAGGGTGTGGATGTTGACCCATCAATGATTAAAGTGGTTGTTTCATTGGAAACACCGAAGAATGTGTATGAAGTTCATTGTTTTCTTAGTATCATAATGTAATAGTAGAGTTTTGTAGTTTATTTCCCTCAAGTTACAACTTCATAGATAGCTCTAACTAGAAAGTACCCAGATTTTTTGGGTAGTGGGAAATTCTAGGAAGGGTTTGGTTTCTTGAAGGCGATGTGGGTTAGCTCTATAGTGCTCTTATTTCTAGAGGAAGGAGTGAAGTGTGAGGTATTTTTGTTATGCTTCATCTATAGATTTTGGATGCGTCTTGATGCTGAAATGGGAAGTGATATCCTATGGTTCTAGGTAGTTACATCCCCACAAGCCTAACTATGACACCCATGATCTAGTATTGGAATTAGTTTTATTCACTCTGATGTTATGATGGAATTTCCTCTTTGGGGAGAACTCTGTGGTCTTCGGTGATCACAAGATCTTGAAGTATACCCTTTTCCAATGTGATCTAAATTACGATAGTGGAGGTGGATGGATTTTCATTAGTACTATGATTTTGATATCTTCTACAGCTCAAGAAAGGGAAATTTCATGGCTGATGATTGGAGCATGAATATGTAGAAAGAGGTTTTTTGGGAGTCTATAGATTTATGGATAGAAATAGAGGAGTAGGAAATTGTTCACCTAGATGGAAGAGTGAAAGTTGGTAGAGGTACTTTGTCTTAGATGACTACATATCGTTCTCTAATGCATCAAGTGGAGGAGTCTTCATGGGGAGACTCCGATTTTGAGGTTTTGAGTGAATTTTTTGGCCAGGTTGATGCTCCTAAGGGACGGTCAGAGTATAGTCAGAACTAGATGTTGTTCTACGACATGTTTTCTGTTCTAGTGGTGATGCATGAGGTAATCCTTCATGAGTTTCATATCATACCTTAAACAGTACAAACTATATTTTATATGGTTTACCATGGCTTGAGGATTTATTTCTGGGGGTCCAAGATGAAACCGGAAGTGGTAATGTTTATGGAGAAGTGATTGGTTTCCCAACAGGTTAAGGCTGAGCACCATGTTCCCGATTGGTTGTTGTAGCCCTTGGATGTCCCTGATTGTAAGTGGGATTAAATATCGATGGATTTTGTAATAGGGTTACCAAGGGATCAGGTATGTTATAATGCTATCTGTGAGATAGTGGATTAGTTGATGTGATAAGCCAACTTCTTAGTGATTATGGATTCATGTAACACCCTGTGATTTTAAAAATAAATTTAATATTGAATGCATGAATAATCGAGTCTCTACAAAACACCACTTTGTTCTAACCTAGCCAGTAATCAAAGTTTTACCAACTTTGTGATTGGAATTTCGACACACAGACATACACATTTGTGTTTAGTATGATATAGGGAGTCTGATAGAATCAATATAGTTTTTGATGAATAGTAAAATACCCTTATGAATAGTAATGAATACTAATGAATTGTAAATCATCCAAAAAATAGAAACCTCACCCATGAATGAATAAATACAATTTATACATCTTATAAGTGTAAAAATGATCATATGATAAGTATTTTTGTTTTTGTGTGACATAAATATTTTAATTTCAATTTTATGATTATGTTTAAAAATATAAAATGGAAATTTATTTTCATAATATAAAATCATAAATTGTTATTTTTTTCTTATAGTTATAAGATATTTTTATGGGACCTTTATTAAATTTTTAAGGTATTATAAAATATGTAATAGTTTTAACGTTTTTTTGAATAAATTATAATTTTAATTTAAAATTAAATAAAAAATATTTATAAAATGGTTTTTGAAAAATGGATTTCATTTTTGAATTATATGCATTGTAACATGGTTATGGTAAATTTTTAGGATTTTTCTAAAATAGTTGAATTTTGGGTGAATAGCTAATATGATTATTTATGATAAATGGTAAATACATGATTTATTGGGTCATAAGTGATTTAAGGCTGATGAATGCCCACTAGGTTCTAAATAACATGAAAATATTACTATTATATGTTAAAATAATCAATAATTTTGGGTTTCTTTTAAATAATGATAAAATAATGATTAAAATAATGGGAAACCCTCCTCTCCCCCACTATAAGCTCACCCCCACTCCCTCTTCTATTAACACCTCTCAAGACTTTTTCCTTGACTAAATTATACTCAAATATCCTTCCAATATCCTCCCTCTCTTCTAGAAGCTCTTGGATTCATGAAAATACCAAAACATCTACCCTATAGAGGCTCTCAAGGAAGATTACTTCAAGAGGTAAATTCTTCTTTTCATTTCTTTTATTTCAAGTTATTTTCTTTTCTTTTTCTTTCCTCACCTCATTTCACCCAAATTTTGTGATTACTATAGTACCATACATGTAATTTAATTTTGTTATGATAAATTAATACTTATTCATCATTTTTTCATTCCCCTTCTTTTATACTAGAAATGAAAACAACATCCGAGATGTCTTAATTTATCACATTCAAGGATGACAAGTTTTCAATTACTATTACTGTCATAAATTAGGTTCTCAAAACAATTTTGACGGATGAAAAGTATATGATATATGTATTATAACTTGATTTAGGTTCTATAATAATTTTTTATGCATGATATTAATTTATAAATAAAAATGAGTTCGTTGGGATCAAAAACTGCCAATTAACCCAAAATGTTGTCATTAAAGATTTATATAATGATTAATCTTCACTTCTAATAACCAAATGAATTTTATAACCATGTAATATTCTGGTTGATCACTAATTACTTACAACTACTAATCTAGATAACCATTCTCAATCTACATGTTTATTCATACGTGAATATAAGTAAATGATCATGAAAACCAAGGAAGGAAGTGCTCCCAAACTATGAAATTGAATCTCTTAACCCATAAAAATTCCATAAATGAACCTAATAAGCTTATACTAAATCAATTAAATGTATAGGAGGTTCTAAAATAATTAATTTATGAACCAAAATTTTATTATACAGGTTTTTAAGATCATCTGAGGAACACCTTCGAACATAAGGTGATGGTTTTCCACCCTACATTTTCATTTAGGTTACTTTTATTATATACTTACCTCAATTAATTTGTTATTAATTAATATTTACTCCTTATATATTCTCTTTTAATGTTCTATATATGTGTACTTACCTGACTCTTACCATCATTTATGTTGAATGATATGTTTTAAATGAATCTTTCAAAAATTCTTCCTGAACTACAAGCTCGACTCAAGGGAATTTTCTCAAATTCATTCATATTTTCAAGGGAACTCTATAAGATGTTTTTAGAAACAATTACCTTACTATAATATATCATTTTATTATTAAAATACTACATTACTTAATTTCTGGTTTTAAAAAAATACTTTTCCAAAATAACGCTTTTATTCATAGTAAAAGATTACTTATCTAAAGAAATACTCGATGATTTTATAAGAGTATCTTCATATGTTTCAAAAATATGTTCGTTTATTATGTATTATTGGGAGTAATATTTTATTATATCATCAACCATACATAATTTAATGGTTTATGATTAGTTTCACAACTGATGTTCTATCATAAAACCATTCACTAATTTACTCTGAATGTTTAGGGTTTAAGCTTAATGTTTGGGGAATGATATGTATGTTTCATTTGTTAATTTCAATATGAATTTATATGTTATTTATGTTAATACCCATTTATATGTGGAATAGATTGGAGTTTTTATGTGATGGGTGGTTTCTGATATATCCCCTCTATGAATCGCTAAGTAGATATGGACTTGGTCGTGGCCTTGCCCATTTTTAGATATGGTTTTGGACGAGGCCTTAATCTTTTTTAGATGTCTTGGTTGTGGCCTTGACAGTATGTTTCAAAATTTCTGACATATGAATTTCCCTTATTATGATGTTATAGATTCAATGTTCATGAGGTTATTCGACCGTTAGAATACCCATGATTATGACTTATTATGGAAATATTTACTCAACTCATATTCCTACCATATTATGTTCATGTTTTCTTTTAAAGGCTTATGTTTTCAATTATTCATAGTGCCTAATGTGTATGTTATCTTCCGCTATATTTGATACTCTTACTGATCATTTGAGATCATGTGACAACTGGGTCCCGGTGACAGCACAACCACCCCACCTTAACATGGTCGTCAAGTCCGGGCCAACCAGGTACCACCAGTTGCCCTGCAGACATGTGGGGCCCACCAAAGGGTCCACCCACATGCCTGAACGGGTCATCTGACTAATGATAGTCCCCAAATTCCAACACATTTCCTTTCCAGTTTGTTTTGTCCTCACTCACACACACCCTGTGAAACTTCCCAGAAGGTCACCCATCCTGATCACTACTCCAGGCCAAACACGCTTAACTGTGGAGTTGTAATCAGACAGCCTCCCGAAAAGGGAGTTTCAACTTGTTGACATGAGTCATATCATTTATTCATTTAACCTTTTATCATTCTGGGGTGTTACAATCACCCCCCCCCTTTGAGCACAACGTCCTCATTGTGGGCCCTACATCTCAACCCAGGCAGTGCACTACACTTAAGGCTGGGTACCACCTCTGATACTAAATGTGACAATTGGGTCCCAGTGATAGCACAACCATACACTATTTAATAGTTTATGATTAGTTTCACAACTGATGTTCTATCATAAAACCATTCACTAATTTACTCTGAATTTTTAGTGTTTAAGCTTAATGTTTGGGGAATGCTATTTTCGTTTCATTTGTTAATTTCAATATGAATTTAAATGTTATTTATGTAAATACCCATTTATATGTGGAATGGATTGGAGTTTTTATGTGATGGGTGGTTCCTGATATATCCCCTTTATGAATCGCTAAGTAGATATGGACTTGGTTGCAGTCTTGCCCATTTTTAGATATGGTTTTGGCCGAGGCCTTAATCTTTTTTAGATGTCTTGGTTGAGGCCTTGACAGTATGTTTCAAAATTTCCAACATATGAATTCCCCTTATTATGATGTTATAGATTCAATGTTCATGAGGTTATTCGACCATTAGAATACCCATGATTATGACTTATTATGGAAATATTTACTCAGCTCATATTCCTACCATATTATTTTCATGTTTTATTTTAAAGGCTTATGTTTTCAATTATTCACCATGCCTAATGTTTATGTTATCTTCCGCTATATTTGATACTCTTACTGATCGTTTGAGCTCATGTGACAACTAGGTCCCGGTGACATCACAACCACCCCTCCTTAACATGGCCGTCAGGTCCTGGCCCACCAGGTACCACCAGTTGCCCCGCAGACACATGGGGCTCACCCACATGCCTGAACGGGTCATCTGACTAATGATAGTCCCCACAGGGCAACACATGTCCTTTCCAGTTTGTTTTGTCCTCACTTACACACACCCTGGGAAACTTCCCAGAAGGTCACCAATCCGGATCACTACTCCAGGTCAAACAAGCTTAACTATGGAGTTCTAATCAGAAAGGATCCCGAAAAGGAAGGTTCACCTTGTAGAAATGAGTCATATCATTTAATAATTTGACCCTTTATCATTCGGTCGTGTTATAATCCCCCCCCCCCCTTAGAGCACAACATCCTCGTTGTGGGCCTTACATCTCAAACTAGGAAGTGCACTGCACCTAAAGGTGGGAACCACCTCTGATACCAAATGTGACAACTGGGTCCCGGTGACAGCACAACCACCCTTCCTTAACATGGTCGCCAGGTCCTGGCCCACCAAGTACCACCAGTTGCCCCGCAGACACGTGGGGCCCACCCAAAGGTCCACCCACATGCATGAACTGGTCATCTGACTAATGATAGTCCCCACAGGCCAACACATGTCCCTTTCCAGTTTGTCTTGTCCTCACTCACACACACCCTGGGAAACTTCCCAGAAGGTCACCCATCCTGATCACTACTCCAGGCCAAATACGCTTAACTGTGGAGTTTTAATCAGACAGCCTCCCAAAAAGGAAGTTTCAACTTGTTGACATGAGTCATATCATTTAGTCATTTAACCCTTTATCATTCGGGGGTGTTACAATCACCCCCCCCCCTTTTGAGCACAACGTCCTCATTGTGGGCCCTACATCTCAACCCAGGCAGTGCACTACACTTAAAGATGGGTACCACCTCTGATACAAATGTGACAACTGGGTCCCGGTGATAGCCCAACCACCCCTCCTTAACATGGTCGCCAGGTCCTGGCCCACCAGGTACCATCAGTTACCCCGCAGACACGTGGGGCCCAATCAAGGGTTCACCCACATGCCTGAACGGTTCATCTTACTAATGATAGTCCCCACATACCAACACATGTCCCTTTTCAGTGTGTTTTTTCCTCACTCACACACACCCTGGGAAACTTCCCAGAAGGTCACCCATCCTGATCACTACTCCAGGCCAAGTACGCTTAATTGTGGAGTTCTAATCAGACAAACTCCCAAAAAGGAAGGTGCACCTTGTTGACATGAGGCATGTCATTTAGTCATTTAACCCTTTATCATTCGGGGGTGTTACAATCACCAATCTGACAACTGGGCCCTGGTGACAGCACAACCACCCCACCTTAACATGGTGGTCAGGTCCTGGCCCACCAGGTACCACCAGTTGCCCCGCAGACACGTGGGGCCCACCCAAGGGTCCACCCACAAGCCTGAACGGGTCATTTGACTAATGATAGTTCCCACAGGCCAACATATATCCTTTCTAGTGTGTTTTGTCCTCACTCACACACACCCTGGGAAACTTCCCAGAAGGTCACCCATCCTGATCACTACTCCAGGCCAAGAATGCTTAACTGTGGAGTTCTAATCAGACAGGCTCCCGAAAAGGAAGGTGCACCTTGTTGACATGAGTTGTATCATTTATTCATTTAACCCTTTATCATTCAGGGGTGTTACAATCACCCCCCGCCCCTTTAGAGTACAACTTCCTCATTGTGGGCCCTACATCTCAACCCAGGCAGTGCACTGCACTTAAGGCTCGGTACCACCTCTAATACCAATTTGTCACGACCCGTTCTCGGGGCCTGTGTTGTGACTACCCCAATCTCGCCTTCCATAGGCCAGGGTCTGGCGACTAGCACCAAAGGCTCAAATCCTAGAAGAAGGGAAGGAATTACCTTTATAAAGTAAACAAACACAACAGATTACGCAAGTGAAGTAAGCACTAAGTAAAACTGGGTGCAAGTAAGTGCTGAAAAGTAAATGGGCCAGTATACAAACCCAACTGAAAGTACAGTACAACTGAAAGGAACGTACAACAACAGTAAGTAAAAACAGCAACACCGAGTCGTCCTCCAAAAATCCCACCTTAAGGGTTGGTACAGATAGTCTCCTCAGCTCCTCGGGTCCGACCGTCCGTTCCGTATACGTCCCGCCAAGTGGTCCACCTCCGAGTACCTTCCATCTCCACAAGCCTCCAACTCGATCAGTGTTGTCTGTCGTCTGCATCCAACACACGTAGTGTGGGAATAGCCCATGCAGTGGTGAGTATACGATACTCAGTAGGGACCCCGAGACCCCCGAAGGCCTCTCAGAATCCACGAAGTATAAACCAAAAAGGAAAGATACAATCACGAAGTATCAAACAAATCCATTTAGGTATATTACCATACATATACCTAAGTCATCAGTTACAGTTTGTCTCCAACTCTCGAGCCCAAGCACAACCCAGTCCACACTGGAAAACACAACCCATTCCACACAGGAAAACACAACCCAGTTCACACAGGAAAGTAAGTCAATCACATCAATGATAAAGATTGAGAATCAAGACTCATCTCACACAGGAAAAATACAACCCAGTCCACATAATAAAGAAATTCAATCACATCGATGATAATGATTGAAGTCAAGACTCAACTCACGCAGGTATACTCTTCGTAAGGCGATAGAGATGATCAGATTTAGCCACTGATTCATCTAAGCTATCGGACCCACATAGGATACAAGACCAGTGAAGATTTCAGACCCATAAAGGATACAAGACCATCTACTCTGCCGGACCCACTCAGGATACAAGTACAGAGGCAAATACTGTTGGACCCACATTGGATACAAGAACAGTAGTCATCACAATTGAACCCACAAACGATCCCCGTACAGTCGTCATCGTTGTCGAAACCACAGAGGATCCAATTACAGTCGTCACCACTGCCAACCCCATGGAGTATCCAAGTACAGTCGTCCTCGCTGCCGAACCCACGGAGGATCCAAATGCAGTCGTCATCGTCGCAGCCGCAGCCATCTCTAGGGTTCCCGCACACAGCATGCTCGATTCCGGGAGGGTCTACTCCTCGAGCAAGATAGATTTGATACATCAAATGTCATGATGTCCAGAGTTTATGTATCCCAAAGTTAGGTCTTGTCAGAAGAAACCCAACGTGGTAGACGGTGCGTCAATCGGATGCCCGGTCTGAGAGTTATTGGCTTTTCCGTCCCAGGGGTCCGGTTCGTTTTTAAGCTAAAACTAACCCGAATGTACTCCAGATGCATACAAAACTCAATAGAAGTAAACCAAAAGGACTGTCTCATCAAAATTAATTCAACTCAGTTGACAGCACGACAAGAGAACGTTCGGTCCTTAAGTTATAAGCATTTCTGCTCCAAGGGCCCGGTTGGTTTCGTGTTCGAACCAACCCGGACATACCCAAACTTTTCCAAAACCTCAAGTGTAATATATCGAAATGACCGTCTCAATCCAAGGATTCCTACTAAACTGATGGTGCATCGATCAGAGGTCTGTAGCTCATGTTATGGGAAAAATACTAAAAACGGTCCGAAGTGGGGGGGTCTGGACCCGACCCGACCCGGCCCAACCCCCCTGGGTCGGCCCGAACCAAGTCGACCCGACCCGGTTCTAGGTCCAACCTTGTAGGGCGCGTCCCGGCCCAACTGGGCATGGCCTGGCCCGGCCGGGGGGTGCGCTGGCTCGGCGAATGAGCCAAGTAGGGGGGGAAACGTTCCCCCCCCCCTTTGTGCTCCACGAACGTGGCGCCTGGCACTGCGTCTCCCATGGATCCCACACGGCCGCGGGATCCTCTCCTCACCGCCGTGGCAGACTCCTATTGATGGCGCACCGGGGCGCCGCCGCACCGGCAACACGCACCGTCGGAGACTTCTGCGGGCCACCAGAGTCATTCCGATGGTCCGATTTTTCTCCCGTCTGCGCCTGCAGTTGTCTCGGGACCCGTACGTCACTGAGAAGGCCTCCAATCATGAATTCGGTCCCATTTCGTCATCAACAAGTATTTCTCGCATCAAGAAAAAAATAGTGGTGGGTTCATACTTGTTCGTTAGTCCGCACCCACCGCGTTAGTGGTTCTAAACATCACCAACAATTTGCATTCCATGCCGAGGGTATAAAATCATATAATGATATTTATACAAAATCCCCCACCTCAATAGTTGATGTCGGACGTCGGAGCCTTGGGGAAGAGGATCGTAGATGTCGTCGAAGCACTCCGAGGAGGAAGTGGCATATCCTCTCTTGTCGCGGAGAAGAGAAAGGGTGGCGCGTCGTCAATCTCTAAGGAACTGGTGTTCTTCGTCGTTCTTCGTCGGAGGCCAATGTTCTTTATCGGAGACCGGAATTCCTCCCAAAGGCTCCAATCTCTCCCGATCTCCCTCGCACAACGAAGGATCTTTCCAAATTTAATAATAGGTTCCTCTTATTATTTAATTACACATGCAAGAAACTCCCAGAATTAAATCATCACATTTAATAAAATGTGTCGACAATTTAATTGGGGAAGGGAGAGGGAAGGTCCATATTCAAATTACGTGTTGGAAAATAAATAAAAAGGAGGAAATAGGAAGGTTCCTGATTAAATTATGGGTTGATATAATTAAATGTTGAGATTGGCATTTAATGTAGGTTTTGCAAATTAATGAGGGGATGTTATAGAGATTATAGGGAATTTAAATGGTGGGGCTCATGTGGGCCCCACTTCTCTAACCTCCTCACTTTGGTAATTAAGTGGTTGTGGGCCCCACCCTTAACTACCCATGAGAGGGAATAAACTCCTTTAGAAATAAAAAATTTTCCGACCATTTTTATTTATTTCTTAAACAAACCCCCAAAAATTATCATCTCCTCTTTTGCGAACGCAACTACGGTAAGTGTCCCCTATAGCAATTACCGGTGATGCGATATCATCGGTGCTCTCGGATTTGAATTCCGAGCACCGGTTCAAAAGATAGAAAAACCCACTCATTCGTTCACTGAACGTGCTCGAGCTAAACTTCAAAAATTGATTCTGGGCACACCGAGCCTCGAAATGAAGCGCCGTTAGAAGCCACAGACTCCTAAAATTCCAAAGTATTTTTTAAAAAAAATCCTTGAAATTTCCGGGTCTTTACAACTCACCCCTTTCAATGGTTCCATTTTAGCTGGACATGAAAGAAGATTTTTATGAATAGCCAGTAGGGATAAACTTATAGTTTTGGATGCTCCTAGGAAAACATATATGATATATTTAATTTCATGTTTTAATGTTGAAATTATGTGTGTATATTATTTCCAAGTATACTAAAGTACTTGGTTGTTCTGGATGCATATTCATTGTTTATATGCTAATGTAATAAAATAAGGCCCTGGCTCTGAGAAACTAGGGTCCGGTAATTACAGTTGGTATCAAATAAATTTTTGTAGAAAACTATGAAACTAGATTTGGAAAATGTATCATGGGGAACAATACCTAAGATACACTTTGAGGATAAACGTACAAGAACATCCTAGAATGTTAGTATGGAATAGATTATGTGGATCATTCTAGAAATTACATCCATGTCTATATACTACAAGTGGGAATGGTTCTCGCATAAATATACCTAGGAGTGAAAACTATAATAGGGAGTTTCAGGCTTGACCTGGGGTATCTCTGTATACGACAACGATCCTTAATGTGCACCTGGTTTAACACTCCTAAGAGATATTCTTAGGATAATTCATTTTTTCTTTACATGCCATTATGAAGGATTTAAATGTATTTATTTCCTCAAAGAAACCATGTTTATGATTATGGTATCATCTATGAATGGGATTTAAATTTATGTTTTTTATTTTTTCTGAGTTGAGATAGTACATTATGATTAATAACCTTACCTTATTTATTCCATTATTTACAAATGGATTCTAGTGGAAGGAATGGAAACCACATGAATTCATGTATCCCATTTAGAGATTTCCCTACTTTCCCTAATAATGATGTTGGCTCTGGAGCTATGATTGGTGCATGGAATCTTACAACTATACTGGGACAAATTACTCATGTTATGAACAATAACCTTGCTCATATGGAGAATCTGGATCCACAACATGGAAAAGTTATGTTAGATTACTTTATGAAACAACATCCTCTATAATTTAATGATTCTACAAACCCATTCATAGTGGAGTAGTGGATAAGTTACTTAGAGAAGATATTTCTTGACTTGGGAAGTAATAAAAGAGAGAAGGTTTTCATGGATGTTTATTGTTTATCATGATATTTTGATCATTGGTGGTCACTAATTCATAACACAAAGGTGGAGTAATAGATTGAAAACATGGATTGGAGTTAATTTAAAGAACTTTTCCTATATAAATACATTCCTCGTGAATAATAAGCAGATATGGAAAGGCAGTTTCTGAATTTGAGGCAATAGGAAGATGAGTGTGTTGCAAAGTAGGATGTTATCTTTACAAGATTAGCCAAGAATGTTGTGGACTATATAAGTAATCCAAGGAGAAAGATTAATCGATTCTTTGATGTCCTAATTCCATTTATCCAGTGGGAGAAGGTCTTATAAACTTTCTCAACATACAAAGACATACTCTCATGTTTTATCAAGACGGAAAAGAAGTTCTCTATGTTATTAATGTTAAATGAAAGAAATAGAAGAAGAGGGTTCCTGAAAACACTAGAAAATAAAATAAGGAAATGGGGAAGAAGGGAAGAGTTGACCTTCCACCCTGTTATTATTGTGGAAGGAAACACCCTACTAGCTACATGAATGGAAAATTTGTGTTTTATAAGTATAAAAAGAAAAGACATCATGATATTGTTTTCAAGGGGAATAAATAAGATATTAATGTTCAATGATATAATTTTTGGGAGATGGTACACTATGCTAATGATTTTCAAAAGCATTAAGGAAACAAGCCTCATAAATGGGGAAGGGAGAAGGGATAAGTTTGTGCGATCAAAACTGCTAAAATTAATGTTCCTAATGAAATGATGGTAGATACATTAATGGTTTCTTCAAACTTATAAAATACATTATTTAGTTTTGTATCATCACAATCTTTCATATCTTCCCTTTTTTTTAATAAAATTTTATATTTACAATTTGATTTAATAAGGGTGTTTTCAGTCAAAATTCCTAAGGGGAGAGTATCATTACAACAATGTTGTCTCAGGATTTCCCCATTATGTCATATAAACATGCTTTATATGCAGATTTTATTGTCATTACCATGATTTAAATTGATATAATCCTCAGTATGGATTGGATTTAAAACCATGATGAAAAGCATTATTTCTTGAAGAATGAAGTTAAAAAAATTTAGGATGATTTGGCTTTCCTTATCTTTAGGGAAGAAACATCATTATCTAATTTTCATGTAGATCAACACCCAGTAGATCTACTGGGTTGTATTATTGGGGAGGAATGGAATGAAATAACTATGGGTGAGAAATATAATGTTCAAATAAAGGGAATACCTATTGTGCAGTAATATGTTTATGTCTTTCCATAGGATTTAATTGGACATCATCCATACAGGGATATTGAAATTTGCATTGATTTAATTCCTTGTCCAAGGCATATATCAAAGACCCATTATTGAATGGCCATTTTGAAATTATTGGAACTGAAGAAACAACTATATGAATTCTGTGATAAAAGATTTATTCAGCCCAGTGTCTCTCAATGGGGATCCCCAGTTCATTTCATTAATAGTAATTATAGATCTATGAGGTTTTTCATTGGCTACATGGAGATAAATTCTCTATTAATAATGAAAAAGGATCCCCTACCTTGCATTGATGATTTATTAGATCAACTTTAGGGAGACTAATAATTTTCAATAATTAACCTTCAATCTGGATATCATCAGTCTCTAGTAAGAAATGAAGATATTCCAAAGATAGTGTTTCGAACCAAGTATGTGCATTATGAGTTTATAGTAATGCCTTTTAGACTGACTAATACACCCTCTATTTCCATGGATCTAATGAATAGAGTTTTCTAGGAATATATTTATAACTTTTTGGTGTTATTTATTGATAATATCTTGGTATACTATAAAATTATATGAAGATCATGAAAATCACTTGGGTAGTATTCTGAAGACTCTAAGAAATGAATTATATGGGATGTTTATAAAGTGTGACTTTTGGATTCAAATAGTTTACTTTCATTGCCACATTTTCTCTAAGGATGAAATATATATTGATACATTAAAGAAAAAGGTTTTACATGAATTTCATATTCCAATTAACATAATTGAGCTACATAGTATTATCAGTTTAGTATATTATTATCGGAATTTTGATCATGAATTCACCCATTTATCCAACCCAATGGCCAAGATGACAATGTAATGTGGTTATGTTCATATAGAAAAAGGAATTTGTGGAATTATTTGAAGAATATTTGTAGAGATTATTGAATGATATGATCCTTAATCTATCATCAAGGAAAGATGAGTTTGTGATCTGTAGTGATGCATCAAAGAAAGGACATGGTTGTGTACTTGTGTATAATGATAGAGTTATTTAATATTCATCATGGTAGTTAATAATTCATGAAAAAAACTGCCATACTCATGATCAGGAGTTAGTAGGGGTAATTATTAATTTTAAGGTATGGAGACATTATCTCTTTGGTGAAAAATAATATATATAGAAATATATAATATGAGTCTAAAATATATCTTCTCACTGAAAGAAGTCAACAAGAAGAAATGGAAATGGATCAAACTACTCACAGATTATGATTTTCTATACACTACCACTCTAGAAAGGAAAAAAATAGTAGATGCATCGAATAAAAAGGTTCACAGAGTCCTCAACAAAATTAAAAATGACAAGGATCCATTGTACATGGATCTATTGATGATAGATATGGGAATTATCAAAGAAGGTGATACAAAAGTACTTTTCCAAATGGTTAGCTAACCATATTAATTAGAATGAATTAAGGATTCACGTATGATTATGAGAATATTCAAAAGAAAATTAATGTTGTGAACAATGTGAAGTTGGATGAATTCATGTGTGAAGATGGAATTCTGGGGAAGAGGTTATGTGTTCCCTCTATACCAGAAATAAAAAGGGAGTTATTGGATGAATCTCAGAGATTAAATTTCACTATACACCCTAGTAGCATGAAAATGTTTAGATATTTGAAAGAACATTTCTTGTGGGATAACATGAATATGGAAATTTCTGATTATATATCAAGATGTTTAGTCTATCAAGTAGTGAAGTCAAGATGACAACATCCTAGAAAATTCTTGAAACCTTTACCTATTCGTACATGTAAGTGGGAGGACATAACCCTGGATTTTTTCACAAGATTACCCGACACTCAAAGAATTAATGATGCAATATGGATAATTATGGATCGACTTACAAAATCATTGCATTTACTCAATATAATTGAGTATTTTTCACTAGAGTGCCTTGAACGACTTTATATAAATGAATTTTTGGGACTTAAGAGAGAACTTGTCTAAATTTTTTATAATAAAGATCCATGATTTACTTCTAAATTCTAGAAACTTCTTCAGAAATATTTGTATACTGAGCTTCGCTTTACTACTACTTGTCACCCACATACTGATGGGAAATCATAAAGGTTGATACAAACCTTATAGGACATGTTGATAACATTTCCACTTGACCTTCAAGGTATGTGGGATAAATATTTACCATTAGTGGAGTTCTCCTATAATAGTATTTTCCATTAAAGTATTCAAATGGTACTACATAAAGAACTATATGCAATGAGATTTCATACACCAACTTGTTTGGATGAAGTTGGAGAAAGAAATCTTGTGGGCCCATTGCTTTTGGAAGAAACAACAGTGAAGCTAAATACTATTCAAGGTCATATCAAAGCAACTCAAAGTAGAAAAAAATCTAGGTTGATAATTGAAGGAAGGATTTGGAGTTTCATGAGGTAGATCATGTTTTATTAAAAGTATCTCCATGGAAGGGTGTTATAATATTTTGGAAGAAAGTGGAACTAAGCCCTAGGTAAATAGTCCATTTTAAAATTATAGAGAGAATTGGAGCTGGTTCATATCATTAAGCTATTCCACCAGGCTTTTAAAAAGTATTGTATGTGTTCCCGGACTCATTACTGAGAATTTACATTCCATACCCAACGCATGTCCTCACTTCTGAAGGAATTGAATTGGAACCTGACCTATCATACAGGTAAGATCTTATCTAGGATCTGGACACTATAGAACAAGTGTGGAGGAATCAGAAGAGTCGACTATTAAAGATACCTTGGGAAAATCATAAAACCAAAGAGACAACATGGGATCCTGAAAAGATTATGATGATGAACTACCCAAATCTTTTAGTGAGCTAAAATTCTGGTAATTTCAAGGATGATATTTTTTTCAGAGAGGATATTGCAACACACTAGTATTTTGAATATAAAATTAATATTGAATTCATGAAACACTAAGTGTCTAAAAAAACCACTTTGTTATAACTTATCCTGTAAGAATAGTTTTTTCTATCTCTCTAATTGGAATTTTGACAATCTGACACACACAGTTGTGTTTTGTATAATATTTAGAGTCTGATAGAATCAACAATTTTTTAGATGAATAGTAACATACCCAAATTAATAGTAACATATTGTTATGAATAGTAATTAAAACTAATGAATTTTAAATCATCCAAAAAAATTAAACCTCACCCATGAATGTATTAATAAAATTTAGACATCATATAACTGAAAAATGACCATTGGATTAGTATTTGTATTTTTGTATGTCATAAATATTTTAATTAAAATTTTATGATTAATTTAAATTTTTAAAATGGAAATTTATTTCCAAAAAAAGATCATAAATTTGTATTTTATTTTCTTATGGTTATAAGATAATTTTATGGGACCGTGATAAATTTATCAAGGTGTTATAAAAAAGTTATAGTTTTAATGTTTTTTTAATAAATTATTATTTTATTGAAAACTTAAACTAAAAATATTTTTAAAATTGTTTTCATAAAATTTATTTCATTTTTCAATTCTACACATTGAAATATGGTTGGGTTAAAGTTTTGGGATTTTTCTAAAATACATGAATTTTGATTGAATAGTAAAATACGATAATTTACGATAAGTGCTAAATACAAGATCGATTGGGACATAAGTGATATAAGGATGATTTAATACCAATAGGTTTAAAATAACATTCACATATTACTATTAATTATTACAAGAATAAATAACATTGGTTGACAATGGAAAAATAATAAAATAATTTGTAAAATAATGGGAAAACCCCCTCTCTCCTCCACTATAACCCCTCCCCCCACTCCCTCTTCTCTTCACTCTTCTCAAAACTTGGGGTTCGGATAAATTCTGCCCAAATATCCTTCCAATATCTTCTTTAATGTATATAATCCCTTGTTCTCATTGAAATATCAAAACCACTACCCTAAAGAAGATCTCAAGGAAGATTACATCAAGAGGTAAATTCCTCATTTCATTTATTTTATTTCATGTTCATTTATTTTACTTTTCATTACACACCTCCTTTTATCAAAATGTTTTGATGACTCCAGTACCTTACATTTGCTAGAATGTTGTTATGATAAATGAATAATTCTTTAAAATATCTCATTTCTTATTCTATGATATTAGAAATGAAACACCATCCGATATGTGTTAATTTATCACATATAACGATGATGGGTTTCCAATTTGTATTATTGTCTTCAATTATGGTCATAAAACCATTTTTATGGTTGAACAAAAATATAACATATTTATTACAACTTATTTATGGATCTTTAATCATTTTTTACAAATGACATTAATTTATAAATCAAAATGAGTTCGTTGTGATCAAAAACTGCCAATTAACCTTAACAATTATAATTAATGTTTTATATAATTATTCATCTTCACTCCCAATAACCAAATGGATTTTATAAACATTTAGTGTTAATAATTCAAACATGTAATATAAAACTTATCTTCCACACAACCATTATCATTCTGCATGTTTATCCATACATGAATATAAGTAAACTGATTATGAAAACCGAGGAAGGAAACACTACCAAATAATGAAATTGAATCTCTTAACCCATCAAAAGGACATGAATAAACCTAATATGTTTATAATAAATCATTTTCATGTCATGGAGGCTCTAGAATAATTGATTTAGGAACCAAAATTTGATTATTCATGTCATTAAGATCAAGTGAGTAACACCTTCAGACATAAGTTAAGGGTTTTCCACTCGAACCTCCATTTTCATTCGGGTTACTTTTATTATCTACTTACCTAAATTAAATTATTATTAATTAATATTTGATACTTATAAATTATTTGTTAATGTTCTACATATTTGTTCCTACAAGAATCTAACCTTCACTTATGTTGAATTACATGTTTTAAAATAATCTTTCTAATATTCTTCCCAAACTACAAGCCCGACTAAATTGTATTTCTCAAATTATTTCCAATATTCAAGGTCACACTATAATATATTTTTAGAAAAAATTATGTTTATAAAATCACTCAT
Organism: Viscum album; assembly: GCA_963277665.1. Lineage (NCBI taxonomy): Eukaryota > Viridiplantae > Streptophyta > Magnoliopsida > Santalales > Viscaceae > Viscum > Viscum album. The sequence goes on from OY728119.1 coordinate 2,072,497,474, forward strand.
TTTATTATTAAAATACTATATTACTTATTTTCTAGTTTTATACTAAGAATCTTCCAAAAGAGTATATTTATTTATTTCAACGGTCTTGTTGATTGTTATGTATTATTGGGATTAATATTTTATGATATCATATAAAATATTTAATTGAATTCTTTATGATTATTTTTTGTGTGTATGTTCTTTCATAAAATCATTAACCAATTTACTCTGAATTGTTAGTGTTGAAAATTACTATTAGGGGAAATCTATTTACCTTTCATATGATAGTTTCAATTTGAATGTATATGTTGTTTATGTTTATATCTATTCATAAAAGGAATTAATTGTACTTATTATTTTACTTTTGGTTCCCTCTATAACCCATCGATTCATCATTAGGTCTCACTAGACAAATAGATATGGACCTAGTCGAGGCATTTCCCATTTTTAAATATAGTTTTGGCGGAGGCCTTAATAATTTTTAGATGTATTGCATGATACATTGATGGTATGTTTCAGAATGTACAGAATTTATATTTACCTCATTATGAAGCTATAAATTCAAAATTTAGGAGTTTATTTGACCACTAAAATACCCATGATTAAGTTTTATTATGAAAATATTTTCTGAAAACTTTTCCTGTAATATTTTTTTATCATTTTTATTTTAAAGGAATGTTTTTTCAATTCTTCACCATGCCTAATGTTTATATTATCTTTAGTTTTATTTCATAATCTTACTGATCTTTTTAGATCACACCTTCCTTATGTTCCATTTTCTCAGGATAAGAAGATGTTTATTATGAATGACACACAGGGATAAACTTATAGTTTTTGATGTTCCCAATTAAACTTATATAATGTATTTCATTTAAAGTTGTAATGTTTAACTTATGTACATATATAGTTTCAAAATATACTAAAAAACTCAGTCCTTTGGGATTCATATTCCGAGTTTATATTCCCTGGTAATAAAATAAGGCACCAACTCCGAACAACTAGGTCGGGTCTTTACAATTATGGCTTAGTGGATGTCTTGAACAAGAGGTGTTTTGATGAAGTGGTGTGGTTAGATGGAGTTTTGGGGAAAATTTCCTTTGATCAGGATGTTAAGTATACCTCGTGATTCTAGACGGGAATACATAAAGATTTTGGAACCAAGTTATGCCTCATAAGTTCTTTCCACACTTGGATAGATGGGTAGAAAGAGAATACTATCTAGATTTTGTAGGATATGTTGCGAGCATGCACCATGGAATTTGGTGGATCCTGGGTACAAAACCTACCCTTGGTGGTTTTCACCTATAATAATAGATATCATTATTCCATTGGCATGGATACATTTGAATAATTCTGTGGGAGATGGTGTGGCTCTCTATTGTGCTGCACAGAGGTTGGGGAGACTGTTGTTCTTGGTCATTAAGTGGTCTTGAACCCGAATAAGAAGGTCAACTTTTTCATGAAAGGATGAAAGCAGTGTAGGACCAGAAGAAGAAATATTCCTATATAATGAGGGTTCACATGGAATTTTAGGTTGGTAACCACGTGTTCTTTAATGTTTCCCCCCGACAGGGGAAGAAGAGGTTTGGTAAGGGAGTACGCCTTCTCCAATGTTTTTCAGGCCCTTCATAGTGTTGGATGAGTTGGAAAAGTGGTGTATCATTTGGAACTTCTACCATAGTTTGAGAGGATCCATGATGTCTTTCACATCTCTAAGCTTCATCATTATCTTTATGATGACTCTCATGTCTTTAAATGGGGAGATTGGGATATCAAGGACAACACGATGTTCATGGAGAGTCCAGTGGAGATATAGGACCATCAGGAGAGTTTGCTATGTTGTCGGACCATTCATTTGGTTCTTGGGTTGTGGAGGAATGGTGGCTAGGAGGAGAGTACATTGGAATGAGAAATGAAAATGTGTTCCTAGTACCTAGAGTGGATTTTTTGTTTTACTATTTTATTCTTTTTTATAAAATTAAATGATTGAATCCTGTTTTATATGAGATTTTTTCCCCTTGGTAGTGGTATGTGTGGTGTATTGTGTGATGATGTCATGGAATGTGGATAGAGGATGACTTATTTTTTAATCAATATGCACTAATTGCAATTCAATTAAACCAGGGGTGAGTCAGGGCCACCCATAGTGGATAGTATCTTGGCATAGAGGATAGAATTCCATGATTTTGATGTTAATACAGTGTACTTGTTGTGCTTGTGGGATGTTTCTTATTGTCTTTAGGTGTTATCAGATGTCGAAGGCAGTGTTATTGGATGTGGGGGTTTCCAATTCAGATTTTGGACAACATATGGTTGTTTTCCATTGAATGTTAATGTTTTATGTTGTTTGCAATGTTCCAAGTGTGGAAAAATCCTTGAGAGGTATCTTGCATGGAAGTTGTATGAACCCCTCATTCTTATGGGATTTATTTTGGATTTACAAGGGAGATAATATTTTTGTAGGTATACAATTTAATGGTTTGTTCCTTCCTAGTCTTTTGATTTCTGAGTTTTTTCAATGGATTCCCTTGGAGGAGGTTAAGAAGGAGGTTGTATGAGTTAAGTTTCTAACGGCTGCAAAAGGAGGATTTCACACCATGTAAATGTAATAATTTTTTGTTTTAAAAATAAAAAAAATCGAGAGGCTACATGTTTTTTAGGGGAAACCAAACCCAAGGTATTACATGACGAGAAACGATATTACACGTCTTGTAATACCCCATCCCAATTTTATTTTAAAAAAATTCATCTGATATTTCACTCAATCACACATTACCTCTAATTTGTCTCATTCTAAATGAACTCTTGGCATCCTAAGGATTCCCTCAATCCCCACTCCTCGCTCCATTGAATATCAATCCTAGTGGTAGTCTGTTGGTAATCTGTGATTGATCCATGGTGAATTTTCTCCACTTTCTAATTTTTTTTCTCTTTTTTATTCCCCAGGATTCACTATAGTGTTAAGATTTACCTTGAGTTGTATGTTTGGAAAGTGTCATGATAATCATATTGTGCAAAATTTCTTGATCTGCATTCTTATCATAGTGGTTGTCACTTGTGTGCAATTTGGTTCGCCTTGCGGTGCACGAATGAGTTGAAATTATTCTTCATGTTAGGATTTACCTTTTTTCTCTTTGTTTGGGTATCATGTGGGAGGGATATTCTCCAGTTTTCTTACAAATCATATTCATGCCACAAAAATAAAATATAAGAATCGGTTATATGAAAATTATGTGTGTTAGAGAGATCTGATTCATATGTTTGTACGACATTGATATTATTGTGATATTGTGAACTATATGAGAAAAACACCCCATAGAAAAATGTAACTATTATTGGTACTTGTTGTCACATTTGATGAGTTTAATATTGGTGGATTCTGGTGTAGTAGTTTTATATTAAAATTGGTATATCATATACACTTGTTTAATAAGTGGATTCCCATGTATTACCAATTTTTTGTGCTAATCCCTGAATTAATAAGAGAAAATTAATTAAGGGATTTCTTTTTAAATCTGGATTTGTGTTTTTCTATAGAATATTGTATGATATGACTTGTGGTATTGGTGTTATTGTGTGTACAGTAGTGATGGGATATCAAGTGGATATGTTGTGATGTGTGGGTATGCTCTGGTTTGTGTTGTGGTTTATTTGTGAAGAACATGTGTGTATTGTGGGTTGGTTTGGGTAGTTCTATGGATAAAAATATAGTCGATGCATCAAAATGAACATATATGAAATCTCATGATTAGAGATTTATTGATTATAGAATGGATGACATGTGAGGTGTTGTGAGTGTATAGGACTAGTTGTGGAGAAATATGTTGCTGGATAGAGTTTTGAGTTCGTGTTTGGTTAGGTAGGAACAAGATTTGAGTATGATGATTTTGAAGAATGATATTGGGGGTTGCTATGGTTAGTTCACTAGTAGTTTCTACCTGATTATTATAATGACCCAATGTTTTATCAATGGAAATTCCCTTCTAATTATTAAGTCAAAAAAAATGAAATTAGGAAACAAAATTCCACATCATGCTTAAATGAACTAAAAAATAATTTGTGACCATTATATCATAGTCATTAAACATAGTTTTGCAACATTAATGTTTTTAATTTCAAAAATATGACATAAAATTTTTTGATCAGTATGATATTTGGATTTTTAAGGGGAAAACATAAATTTTGGTGAATATTTACTTACTCTTATAAATAGTAATGATAACCATATAAATAGTAATATGAACTTTATTAAAAGTAAATCAACCAGGTGAATAGTAATTGTACTAGTGATAGTATATATATAATTTATCCATATTATATGTGAAAATATTATATAATAATATCACAATATAAGTAAATAAATATTTTAAAAATTAATAAATAAGTGAATGTGTTTTTTTATAATAATAAATATTTAATTAGAATTTTAAATTAATAAATTAATTTAAAATAAAATTTATTTTCATAATATGTATTCATATATAAATAAATTATTTTCCAATGATTTTAGGAAAATTTTATTAGATCTTAAGTTATTTATCAAAATGCTATAAAATCTGTTATAATTGTAAAAATCGTATTTTCCATATAAATTATGATTTTATTTAAAAATTATATTTCACATAATTATAAAATTGTCTTTATTAAATTTTTTCCATTTTTTAATTATACATAATAAAAAAAAATTAGGGTGAATTTTTGTTATTTTTCGGAAATACATTAATTTTTCGGAAATAGTGAAATTGTATAATATACAGAATATGAAAAATAAATGAATTTCTTCATCATGCATTAGTCATGGTTGAAGTAAATGGACATTATATTGAAGTCACATGCCATAATTACTGTATTTAGTCACAAGAAACCTCACTATTTCTGGTCATTATCATGATAATAAATTAATAATTAAAATAATAAGAAAACGCACCTCTCCTCCACTATAAATACCACCCCTCACACACTATTCACCTTAGACCTCTCATGATTTGATACATGACTCTATTATACCAAATAGTATTCCATATACTCTCACCCATGTCCATGAGCTCTTGGTCTCATCAAAATACCAATCCTAGGTGTCAAGCGGAGGATCTCAATAGGAGAATTCAAGAGGAAATCCTATGTATTTTCTTTTATTTCCCTTTCAAATTTCAATTTCTTTTCTTATATTTACTCATATAAATTCATCCAAATGCGATGAAAAATACATTTCCTTAAATATACTATAAGTAAAGGATTCTAATGTATGATCCTACATTAAACTCCCCCCTCTCTCAAATTCATCATAAAAATGAAATTGTCACTAGTGATGTGTCAATTTATCGACACCGTGGGCGATGCACATTAATTTTACATAAACATATTCATGGTTGATAAAAATACCATTAAATGTTTCAAAATATATTTTTATGTGTATGTAATAAAACATCTTATGTTTTGGAAATAACTTATACTCTTAATATTGACTGATAAAACTGACCGAGTTCGTAGTGTTCGGAAACCCACCAAACTTAACCTAAAACGATCTTCATTAAAATTTATCTCTTCATTCATCCTCATGTTATATAAAAAAGTCCTTTTTAAGATCATTTAAAAACTAGAAATATAATTAATAAAATATAATAGCAATTATTAATGTTAATCCTTGTAATAAAATAACATACATTACCGAATACAATGTGAACCAATCATGGAAGCCATGACAATGAATGCTCCCAAATGATGAAATTAAACTATAAAACTCATCCAATGTCTTATAAGAAAACATAATAACACCATAATTAATCAAATTCACGTATAAAATGTTATTGAATTGTTAATTAATGAATCTAATTTTATTATACAGGATATAAATGTGAAGGATTCTTTCGGAAAGAAGGTAAGGAGATTTATCAAACCCAACTCTATTTCTTTGGGTTTTCCCTATTTCACCCCATTTCAATAAGGAAATTCATTAAAATAAATAATTAATCATAATATTCCCTTTTCTAGGATATAAAATATTTCTAATAGTTTTTATGACAAACACAATGTTTTCCAAAATAACTCTTCTTTCAAAAAAATGCACTTTTACTTCTCAAGATTATTTCTTTCATTAAAGGTTGATCATACTTATATCATTTATGGTATTCCAACGTTAATTTGGGAAAAAAAATTAATGAATTTACTCTCATGAAATAAAATTCATTCCTTTCCATGGCTTATTATATGTTCATGATTTATATATATCTATGCGGCATGCATGATAATGTAAATGTTTTGATATAACAGGTGCGCCCAGAATTATATAACACAATGTTAATGTTATGTTGTGATGGGTGCACCCAAAATTATATAGAACTCCAATGTATTTGTTAATGTTATGTATATAATGAGTAATGTGAAATATTATTTAAAATTATGCTATCTTTTTTTCCTAACATTGTGTCATAGTTGACCACTAAATCATGATGTTTTATTTTTAAGAATTTCCACATTCCAAGTCATTTACTAGTTATTTATATCATGATTATGATATTATTTCTTTGTTATGATGATAATTATTATTCTCATCCCATGTTATATTGTTTAATATTGTTATCTATCCTCTTACAAGGCTTTTAGCTCAACCATTTTTAATGAATATCATCAAGTGAATACTTGTACTAATGAAAAATCAAGGGCTATTATGAAGTTGGAGAAGAAGGAATTAAATAAATGTTCATGTATATATTTTAAAAGATACATATGGTCCTAGTTTTCCCTAGTCACCAATCCTTTGGATCCCCTTTTTATAATGATTTTATATTTTTTATCGTTAAAATGATATAATAATAATTTATGAATAATCAGGGTTGCTATTGTTGGCATCAGAGGAAAAATTTAGTTAATTTGGTAATTAGGATTAGAGAACATTAGTGAAATAGATAGAATGAGACTAAGTATATGTAATCCCACCAGAATATTTTATAAACATATAGATCCCACAATATATTCATTTAAAATTAATTGAAAAAATTATTCTTATTTTATTCATGACCTATTGAATTATGTTTTTTTCTAAAATTTTATAATTTATAAAATGTTGTGATCTAGTAGAAACCAGGACAACAACTAATGTGATAGAAAATGCAGTGATTCCCCCAATGTAATCCCTAATGATTTGGGAGGTGGAGTTCAAAATCTGATGGTGATTATTTCCAAGGTGTCTCAAGTTATGAACAACTACCTAAATAATGTGTAATAATATCCTTCACTAAAGAGAGAGCTACTAGGTATCATGTGTTTTATGCAGAAATAACCACCAATGTTAAGTGGGTCATCTAATCCACTAGTTACAGAATAGTGGGTCAACTGGATTTAAAGGATTTTTTCAATTCTTCATGATTCTAAGATGGTAAAGGTGAATCATTTTGTTTATCATCTAGAAGGAGAGGTCAATCAGTGGTGGTATTTGATTAACCCCAAGTTGAGGGATGAAATTGAATAGATGGAGTTGGATGATTTTAAGATATTTTTTCCTAATAAGTATTTCCCTTGAACACTTTGAGCTATGATAGAGAGAGAATTCATAGAGATTAAGAAAAAGGAAGGTGAATTTGTCACGACCAATAATGAAAATTTCACAAGGCATGGAAGGTATTATTTGAGTTTTGTTATCAAAAATGATAGAGAGAGAGATATATATATATTGGTGGAATAATACCACACCTTCATAAGGATCCTTTAATTAGAGACTTTGGGAGTTATGAATAAGGTTTCTGATAAGATCTCAATGTGGACACAGAGTTTGGAAAATTTTCCCATGGATATTGTGATAAAAAAATATTGAGTTTCAAGCTATAGGATCTAATGAAAAAGGTAGAATGAAAACTCACCCACCCAAATGTCAAACATTTGGGAAGAATCATCATGGGAACTACGTCAATGTGATGGGGAAATGCATCAATTATAGGAGATATGGTCACCAAGATCATGAATGATGAAAAGACATGATAATGATATAAAATGTGGTGGAGGATTGGAGAGCACCACCCATAGTCCAATGTTAAAACTATGTTGAGAAAGCACATTATGTAAGATAGTGCACTAAACCTCATGTTCTTGAGGTTAATCAGCCCTAATATCCACTAAATCCAATAGATCAAGGTAAGGCTTATTCCACCACTAATGTTGAAGTGGAGAAATAATATAATGTCTTACAATGTACACTTCATATTCACTCAAGAATGGATAAATCCTTTTTTGAATCTAGTGCAATGGATTCCTTTATAGCCCATAAGTTTTATAGAAATATTTCATCGAAGCCACAAAATCGTGATGTATAGATATCCATAAAAACACATTATGGTGAAATAATTGAAATTGAAGTATTAGACTCTTCACCTATTGAAATATGTTAGAATATTATTCCAATAAATCTCATGGTACTTCCCTTTGTGGAATTCAGTGCTCTACTGGGAATATATTTTCACTCTTTATATATAGCACATATAAACTTTTAGGAAAATGAAATATCTTTATATATTCCAAACCGTCCCATGCTCCTCTATAAATTCAAGGATGATCATGAATCTCCATTGAAAAATACTTCAATGGTGTGGTCGTTGATTCCCTATGAAGATTAATACATCGCTCAAATGATTAATTCAAAGGAAATTATCCACCTATGGGAAATTCCCATTATGAGGTAATATAATGATTTATTTCCTGAAGTGTTACCCATAATTCCCTAGGATTTTGAGGTAGAGTTCTCAATATAAGTCATTCCAAGATTTACTCCTATCTCAAAGTGTCCTAATAGGATGCATCCTATCAAATTGGTGGAGTTAAAGAAGCAGCTACAATATCATTTGAAAAAAGGGTTCATACTCCCTAGGGAATCAGCTTGGTGTGTGCCAGTGATCATTGTCAAGAAAAATGGTGGAACAATGCAGTTGCATATTGATTATGAAGAACACAATAAGATCACTATAAAGAACAAGTATCCTCTTTCGAGGATTAAAAACATGTTTGAATAGTTGAGAGGAGTCGAGTACTTCTCAAAAGTGGATCTCCATTATGGATATCATTATCTAATGGTGAGTAAGGAAGATATTCCGAAGGCTTTATTCCATAAAAGTTTTGGGAAATATGAGTTTTTTCTGATTCCCATCATACTTACTAATGTCCCTAAAATCATCCTGGATTGGATACATATAGTCTTTAGACATTACCTTGACAAATTTTCACAAGTTTTTGTTGATGAAATTCTAATCTAATATAAGATAAAGGAGGAACATGAAGAAAATCTAAGACATGTTTTTGTTATATTGATGAAGGTGAATTTTTACACCAATTTCAGAAAGTGTGACTTTTTAATGCATCATGTCACATTCTTGAGACATGTGATCACAAGTGAGGTAAATTATGAGGAACCTTGGAAAACTAAGGTAATTGAAGAATGGATCAAAACCTCTAGTGTCCCAAAAGTACATCGTTTTCTTTTCTAAAAAGGTTAAAATCTATGTTTTTTGAGAAATTTATCATTATTTTCAAACCTGCTAAATATGTTGACAAGGAAAGGGGTAATGTATGTCTGTATGAATGAATTTGAGGAAATATTCAATGAGATAAAGATAAGGATTATCACTACACTTATACTCACATTAAATAAAAGTGTATAATGTTTTTTGATATATAATGATGCTTTCAAGAAATTATTTTGTTGTGTATTCATGAAAAATGATTATGTGATAGCATATTCCTTACAATATTTGATGATCCATGAGCTGAACTGCCCTCAGCGTGATCAAGAGCTAGCTGCTATGATTTTTTCCTTGAAAATTTATCGACATTTCTTCTATGGTGCTAAGATTGATATATATACCAATCACAATATCATAATGTATTTATTCACAAAAAATGATCTCAACATGCATCGATGGAGGTCGTTAGAGCTAATTAAAGACTATAATTTCTCTATTAAATATAATCCATATAAGGCAAACAAGGTAGATAATTATCTAAGTAGAAAAGAACCTGCTACTCTATTCATGTTTCAGATTGAGAAAGACCCTATATTTTTGGAATTTAAAATTATAGATTTGGAAATCATAATAGAATAGAATATATCCAACCTTTACCAAATGATTCCCCAACCATCAATATAATAGAAGATTAAGGAGGCACAATGGGATGATATAGAGTTTCAATAGAATTTGAATGTGGTAAAGTAAGGGAAGATGAAAAAGATACATATTAATGATAATGGTGTGATTTGGTTTGGAACAATGCTCTATGTACCTTAATCACCCAATATAAAGAAGGAATTATTGGACAATGCACATATCCCAACTTTCTCTATCCATACTGGTAGCACAAAGATGTATTGTGTTCTCCGAGAACTCTTCAGGTGGGATATCATGAAGAACTACATATCGAATTTATCTCAAGGTGCATGATATGTGAGCAAGTAAAGAATAGAGACAAAAGTACACAGGGTTGATGAAACCATTTCTTATACCCATATAGAAATGGGAGAATGTCACTATATACTTTGTCACAGGTCTCCTGAATACATCCAGAGAAAATAATGTGAAATGGGATATGGTGGACTGACTCATCAAGACTGCCAACTTTATCACAATTCACAATGACCCCTCACTTAAAAAACATGGTATGATATATGTGGATGAAGTGGTTAGACTATATGGAATACCACTCTATTTTGTATCTAATAATGATCCTAGGTTCACATCTAAATTGTGGATGATTATTCAACATTCCTTGATTACAATATTGAATTTCAAAAAAACCTATCATGCCCAAAATAATGGGCAAAAAAAAGCACTATTCAGACACTCGAAGATATGATAATATCCTACTATTTAGAATTCAAAGTTGGATGAGATAATCTTTTCCCATTGGTTGTCTTCTCATACAACAGTAGCTTCCACTCAAGTATTTAGATGACTCTATATGAAGCTCTGTATGGAAAGAGATGTAGAACTCTAACATGTTGGGATGAAGTTGGAGAAATAATGAATGTTGGACTAGATAATGTACGTGACATGATAAAAAAGTTTCAAGACATCCAACAACATATCAAAGCTACATAGATTCAGTAATAGATCAATAAAGACAACCGTCAAAGGGACGTGGTGTTTGATTTTGGTGATAAATTTTTCCTTCGAATATCACCATGAAAGAGATTCATGTGGATTGGAAAGAATTAGAGGCTAATCCCAAATTCCATTATCCCATTTCATATCCTTGATCATGTAGGATCCATGGCCTATCTCATTTCTTATGAACTGAATATGGCTCAAGTTCATGATGTGTTCCACGTATCACATCTAAAAATGTAAATACAAGATCCCTCAAATGTAATGAACATAGAGGTGCAAAAGATGAATGATAAACTATTTTATGAGGATCAGCCATAAAATATTCTCGACCAGAGAGATATGGTTTTACGCAATAGGACAACACACCTTTTCAAAGTGTTTTGTAGGAACCATAGGTATAATGAAGCAACTTGGGAATCAGAAAAGGTTATGAAGGAGAAGTACACTCACCAATTTTGGTAAAACAAATTTTTTTTGTTGAAATTTCAAAAGGGGGGAAGAATGTAACTACCCAAATATTTAATAATGGAAATTCCATTCTTATAATTATGTCACATAAAATCACATTAAGAAACAAAATTCTACCTCATGATTAAATAAATTACTAAATACTATGTATCCTTTATAGATTAGTTATTAAACATAAATTTTCCACTTCTGTGTTTTGAATTTTGAAAATTTGATATACATGTTTTCAATCAGTAATATATTTTGTGTCTAATGGGAGAAACTTAATTTTTGGTGCATAGTAACTTACATATGTGAATAGTAATGTTACCCTTATGAACATTTATATGACCCTTATAAATAGTATATCAACAAGATAATATTAATCATACCAATGATAGTATAAATAAAATTTATCCATATTACAGGTGAAAATATGATATAATTATATCATACTATAAGTAAATAAATATTTTAAAAAATAATAATTAGGTGTTGATATTTTTTCAGTAATAAATATTTAATTAAAATTTTAATTTAATAAATTCATTTAAGATTAATTTTCATAAAATGAGACCCTAAATAAATATTTTTTTACCCATAATATTAGGATAATTTTATGATCCCATATGTAATTTTTCAATGTGTTATAAAATCAGTTATGATTTTAAAAATTGTATTTTCAATGTAAATGATGTTATTATTTTAAAATAAAATTTCACAAGCTTAAAAAATTATTTTGATAAAATAAATCCAATTTTGAAATTCCACAAATCAAAAAATGGTTTGGGAAAATATTTCTCAATTTTACAAAGTACATTAATTTTTAGTGAATAGTGAAATTCGATAATTAATGAAATATGCTAAATAAATGAATTTCTGCATCATGATTGTTTCATTGCTGATGTAAATGTCTTTTTTTATAACACACATGTATTAATTACTTTATTTAGTGACAATAATCCTCACTATTTCTCTCCCTGAGAAAAATAATAAACCAATAATTAAAATAATAAGAAAACACCCCTCTCCTCCACTATAAAAACCACCCCACACCCTATTCTCCTCAAGCCTCTAAAGCTTTGATACATTCCTAAATTCCTCCCAATACTATTTTGGAGTCCCATCCCTATTACTATTAGCCCTTTTTATATTCAAAAGACCAATACTATGTGCTTTTCATAGGATCTCAATATGAGAATTCAAGAGGCTGAAGCTCTCTCTTTTCTTGTAATTTACTATCAAATTTCAATTCATTTTCTTATTATTTCATCACCTACTTTAATAAAAATGTCATGAAAACTCCAATACCTTAAATATACTATAATTATATCATTTTAATGGAATATCCAACATTATACCCCTCCCTCTCTCTCTTGTATCTTAATAATTAAATCATCACCTGGGATGTATCAATTTACTGACATCATGGGTGATCCCCTTTCATTTTCATTAAACATATTAATGGATGATAATAATACCATTAAATCGTTAAAAACATAATTTAATGTGTATTTTAATACCCATTTTCATGTTCTGGATATAACTTATACACATAAAATTAAATTATAAAATAAAACAAGTTTGTAGGTTTTGAAAAAATGAAAAAATGAACCTAAAAATATTATCATTAACATTTATCTAATGATTCATCCTCATGGTATATAACCCAATACTTCTTAAGATAATTTATGCTTATATAATTTCATTAATAACATATAATAAAAATTATTAATATTTATTCTCATTATAAATGAACTTCAATTCATGAATACAAATGAGATGATCGTGGAAACCATGAAAATGAATGCTCCCAATTGATTAAATTAAACACTATAACTCATCCAAAGGCCCATAAAAGAACATAATAACACCACAATAAATCCTAATCATGTATAATAGGTTTATATAATTTTTAATTATTGAATATATTGTGATTATATGGGATATTAACATAAATTATGTTTTCAGATAGAAGGTAATGGGATTTCTCAAACCCAACTTTATTTCTTTGTGGTTTCCCCATTTCACCCCTTTTTTTGTATGGTTATTCCTTAAAAAAGAATTTATTCATAATTATATTAATGTTTCTTGGTTATACATGTTTTCTAACAGAGTTTATGAAATCCAAAATGTTTTCCAAATGCACATGTCTTTCAAAAAAACCTTTTACTTCTCAAGATTGTTTCCTTCACTCAAGGATGAGGATTCATATATCAAGTATGTTATTCCCTCATTCATTTGATAAACCAATGATTATAATTGTATTCTTATGAAAATAAACTTATTACTTTCCATCGGTTATTATATATTCAACATTGATATATGTTCTATGTGGAATAAATGATAATGTAAATGTTGTGATGTTACTCATGTGGCAGGAATTATATAGAGCAATTTAAATGTTATGATGTGACAGGTGAGCCCAGAATTTTATAGAGATAAAATGAATTGGGTTATTTGAATATCATCTTTAGTAATGTGAAAAATATATGGACATGATTCTATATTTATTTACAACTATTTGTGGTAGTTAACCACTAGGACATGATATTTCATTTTTTTCATTGCCACATACCATGTATTTTCATTTTTTTAAGTTTGGGGTCAAATCCTCCTTACAATGATTCTATTACAATGTTATGATGATAATTATTATTCTCACCTCATGTTATATTGTTTCATGTTCTTATCAATAATCTTAATGGGTTTTTAGCTCAGACATTTCTAATGTATATCCGGTGGTGACTATTAGTACTAAGGATAATTCAAGGTCCACTAAGAAGCTAGAGAAGAAGAAATTAAATATTTTTTTTATGTTTCAAAAGATTTTTAAAGTCATATTTTTTCCAAAATACTAAAAATTTGTATCCTTTTTGGGTAATGATTTCTTTATTTTTATCTTTAAATAGATGTAATAGTAATGTATAAAAAATTAGTGTCACTATATGTTTCACGTAGAAAGATTTCCCTACCACTAGAGATAGATTTACATTGAATATTTTTTAGACATTGAGGAATGTGAAGATCTTTTAGTTTATCTTTCTTTTCCCCTTATGATATTACTTTTTTATGTTTCTTATTGTGGTTCATGCATAGTCATTTCACAAATAGTTATAAAATAGTTAAATAAGTTATTTAATAATAATTTTAAGTGGATAAATGGAATTTGATGGAAATTTAAGTGGGTTTGTGAAATGTTGTGTTTTGTGATGAATTTAGAGGCAGAAAAAACAATCTTCTAGTTTTGGGATAGTTTTTCTGTTTAGGAAACATATTATGGTCTTGAGTTTTTGGTATCTTATTTGTACATACTTTTCTTTTCCATGTAATTTCTATAAGCACCCACCCTATTAAAGAACTACATTCATAACACCTCCATAGTCATGGGGGTTTCTTTCCTAAATATCCCCATGGGAGGACGGATGGATAGCCACCATCTCTTCCCTTCTCACTCTTTAGGCAGTGATATCCCAATCTTCATTGGGTATGGTTTTTTTGTGAGGCTTATGTCTGTGTGGGAGAGTTTTGCTTCCTGAAGTTTTTTGGGATGATATATTTTGTGCTTTTACATGTGTCTATGGGATGATATGTGTTGTGGTTTTTGGCCCAGGTATGTGAGGGTTTGGTGTGATGTGGTATGTCACCAATGTTTGTGTGGGCGGGATATGACGTGGATAATGGACCAAGTGATGAGAAAGGGTGTGGTTTTTGTCTCAAGTGTCTGTGGGAGGTTTATCGCGTGGTTCTTTAGGAATTGGTGGGAGAACAATGACATTTTATATTAGGCATGAGAGGATAAAACTCATGGTAAGTGGTGTGGGGTACTCAAATCATATATGTGATTACTATATTACTTTACATGAATTTTGTTACTCGGTGAGAATTCCTTGGTGAGGTTTGGGTGGCTAGTATACATTTATAGGTGCTATTTAGTTCTCTTGCCTTCTCATAGGGGAATTAGTATGCTTACATACACTCGTACAGAAGTGACATAGGGTTTATCTACTGAGTAAACTTGTCTTCTCACCCTATGTATATAAAACTTATCGCATGTTTCCAAGAGGAGTATGTGGACTGTGCTAGGCGTTACTCGTTTATACATTGGGAAAGTTTTTGCATTGCTTCTTAGACTTAATTTTGGTACGTATATTGGAGATTTATTGCATTTTTAATAATTTTATTTTAACCATACATGTGTGATGTATTTTTTAATTCATTTATATATGTCATGGGGTGGTTTTTAGGATGATATATCTTATATCGTGTTCTTGTTTTTCAAAAAAAATTGTCCATGAAACCAATTTTTTGATATTTATATACCCTTGGTGCGACTCCCCACCCTAGGGCTGACTGGAGGAGATACTCAGGGGGTAATTATCTATATTTATTCATTTACATCTTGGGAGGGTAATCATTGGAGAGATGGTATAATGACATTAATTTAAAAAATATCATGTTGCTTCGTCAGGTGGTAGTCTATTTTTTAACAGTAGTGGCGTTATTGTGTCTCCCATAAATAGAAAGTAAAAAAAGATATATTTCAAATATTTAATATTTAATTTTAAATATATATATATATATATATATTTAATATATAATCAAAACAATCCATGGGAGGGTTAAATGGAAAATTAATGATATCATATTGAGAGGCAGTTGTCCACTGTACACTCGAATGATGATTTTATACCCCATTTGATAGAAAACGAGATAGATATAGGTTATGAAATTAATATAAAAAAATATAATTACATAGGTTGTGCTTTTTTATAATATGATCACATTTATGAGTATTTTAGTGGGTGGGTGAAGAAAAAAAACCAAAATGTACAGTTAGGAATTTTACCTCTTACCGGACCACATCTTTAGGATTATATGTAATGTATTCGCGGTATTGATTTCTGACTAAAAAATGTTTCACAGTTGATGTAATGGAAGATATAAATTAGTTTGGTCAGACCTTGGAAAAATGGGATTTAATGTTATAATAAGACATGATAGTGAGTGTCCTTTTATAAGTTATGTGTATTCCAGACCAGTAATATTTAAAAATAAAATTGTGTACCAATTTTTCAGATTCCCAAAGAATACAAAATGAATAATTATTATTAATTTGAAATTATAAAGTCAAAATTTGGTCCTAAATTTTTTATTATAATAGATTTTAGGTCTTATTTATCCTTATATTTTTATTTTAAAACATCGTAAACTCTTTTTGAATTAAAATACGGTAATTTATTTATACTGTTTTCATTAATTAATTTGGTCAAATGTTATTTTAACATTATTATATAATATAAATTATTATTATTCATAATATTCAATTGATTTTACCAAATAAAATTATCATAATTTGGAAAGAATTATTAATAATAAAACATTTACAAATAGCGATAATGGGTTTTCAAGAAGTGTATTTTAAATGGAAAAGTGGATTTATATAAACATTAAAACTATTAATTATTATTATATTAATAAAAATTAATATTTATTAACCTAAAAGATATATATTTCAATTTAATGATTTTTAATTTAGAGTTATTTATATAATTTTAAATGTGAAACTTAATAAACATTAAATCAATTTTTAGAAAAATCATGTTTTTAAACACAAATATAATATTATACTAAAATTCAATAAGAAGTTGATTAAAAGTAAATTAAGTGAATTAAATATAACTAAATAATACATATGTTAATTTAAATCATAATCAAAACATAATATTTCTTTTAAATTTCATAAATTATTGAAAATAAATGACATTTTAAAAAAATAGCTATTTTAAACTATTTAATGAAACCTCAATTATTTCTAAAAAAATCCAATAATTTCACCCAAAGAAAATTTTGATATTAAAAATTAAAAATTTATATTAATTTTATAAAAAAATTATATATTTTCCTAGAACTTGTTATAATATTATTATCATGAAATAAAATAAAAAACATTTTTGATAAAACATATTTTTTAAGAATAAAATTATGTTTCTAAAAATTGATTGATTATTTAATAAAAATTTATGAATAATTTTTATTGAGGATTATCTATATATAATTATTTACATATTTATATTCACACCCACTACTTTAACATCATGTTTATAATCATTATTTATATCAAGATTCATTTATGATCAGTTTTATGTATCAAATATTCAATTGGATGTAGTTTTATTATCTAAAATATCAGGGTGTTAAATCCTCCCCCAACCATTAATAAATTTATTAAAAACATTTTTAACATTATCTAAATAATAAAATATTGTAAAATTGAATATAACTTTTTTGGAAGCCCAAATCAAAAAAAGATTAAAAACATCCTTTTGATACGAGGGAAAAGGACGTATAAATGTAATCTATAATAACACATTGTAGGTTTCTGAGTTGGATAACATAGATAGGATGTGAATATATGAAAATGGAATCAAGTCATAAATTTTTTTTTATAGTGATTTAGATAATTTATCAAATTAAAATGATTTATCTGTAGAAATTTAAGGTCATCAAACCCATAAATAATTGATGAGTTAAAAGACCATCGGTTCATCAAAAGTGATTATACTACGATAATGTTTTTCATTTAAGATTCATTTCAATGATTTTAAGAATTAATGCACCATATATAATAAAAAATTTAAAATATACACACTAGAAAATTATAATTTTAACCTCTATCCAATATCGGACACAATCTCATTTTATACCCAAACGATGAGTATTAAAGATAAATTTGTTCAGTATGAAGCACAAAAATCAACTTTTAATGACCAAATAAACATAAAATGGATAATAAATTTATTCCAAATCTATTTAGACATTAAATAAAACTATAATTATTATCACATGTTAAGATAATTCCATGACTAAATAAACCATCAATTGGAGAAATAAAACATTATCTCTAAAATTAAACTGCAATACCCAATTTTGAAATTAAACCATTCCCATAATAAATTACCCTATATCAAAAATGTATTATAAATAACATAAGAATTAAATACTTTTAAACATTAAATTTTATATCATACATAAAATATTACCAGAAGAAAATTATAGAGATCTTCTTTTGAAATAACATTAATCACATAGTTAGTAAATGAATTTTGGGACATATGGTTATTTGTATCATCAAAAAAAAGTTCCCCTAATCAACTCAATATCAAATATAATATAAACCCTAAATGTTAAAAAAACTTAAAAAACATATCCATAAAATTTTATTTCATACTTCACATTAAAATAAATAATTACATGTACTTAGACCTAATAAAAAATATCATGAAATATAATTATTCACAATAAGATCACAATACATAAAACCAAAAATTGATTTTTATGGATTTTAACATATGATAATTATTAATCTAATAGTCCAATGATGATGTCAATAACTATTATGAAAACACTCTAATCTACAATATTATCTAAACCATTCCTCTGATTCCAACTATAACAACCTCAAACTCGCACTCCTGAATCCAGTTCTGAAAACATGAACTTTACATTAATGGTGTGGATAATGATAAAGGTGGTATAATTTTTTCTATCCAATACATACAACATCAAAAGATAAAATTGTATCAATTTTAATATTATGGAAAATTTTGGTTTAGAGTTTAATATAATTAGGAAAAATGACATATAAACAATACAAATTTCATTAAAGTTTCATGCCTCCCACCATACCAAAATTTTATTATTTAACATAAATTCATCACCATAATCCATATTAAATCACTTTTAGATACAATTTGTTCGTTCAAAATCATTATAAGTTATAGAGAATGAAACATAATAATTATGACATACAATTTTTTTATTGTTAAACAAATGCATTGATAATTTAATTTCATAAAGGAGGATATAAAGGTAATAAGGGTGTGATTAAATAATCAAAGTGAAGATTAAAATCATAAAATAACTAATTCCCATTAATACTTGAATCAAAAATCATTAAATATTGAAGAAGGATTTAACAAATAAAACGCTCATAAGTATCAATAATCATGAGTCATGTGATATCAATTTTTATAATAATAAATATTATTATCCCATAGATCCATATATAAATAAAATTGGTACCTTGAAATATAATCACCACATCACATCTTAAATATGGAATAGTCAATATAATAGACATCCATCTTCTATTTACCCAATATTTTAGAGGTCTATAATAAAATCATATATCCAAGGTTAATAATGTAACCACCCATCCTTAGTTTATCATTGAACCACCAATACGTGGTTATTAATGTATCATCCCATCCATTTTTATAACAGACCCACCTTTCATTATTATCAATTCTCAATAACCATAAAATAATTATAAAACATTGAAGCTCATAAATCATCATAAAAATCTTGAAACAACCATTATTATTTTCATAACATGATTAACATTTGAAAATTGAATGGGTTATAAGAAATTCTATTTGAAACATTATTTTCTCTTGGAAAACAAATAGGTTCCATAATAATATATTTAAAAAAAGTCCAAATCATGGAAAATAAATGGTTTCCATAATAATCCCTTTAAAATGACTAACCTATAATAAAGAAACATATTACATAACAATATATTTAAAACATGACTAAAACATATAAAATATATAAATTCCCAAAAATATCATTTAACCGTGATTAATGCATATAAAATAATTTTATTTCATAAAAATATGATTAAATAATCCTTAACACATATAAAATAAATTATTTACATACAAAATCTATTTGAAACAAGATTAACCCATAGAAAAGAAATGTGTTTGATACCAATCTCATTGAAGAAATCAAAATCCATCCCATGGAATAATTAAGACTATATCATTACAAAATACAACTATTTTAGAATAAATATATAAAATTTTTTATATTTATGATTTGAAATTATATTAAAATCACTAACATATTTTTTTAGGAAAATAATATTTCCATTTTAAAAAAATTAAAACTACAAATTGATGAAATATTTTTAAAATACATTTCATTGAAAAAAAATCTATAAAAATATAAATTATGGTTCAAATAAAAAATGGGAAATTATAATGGGAAAATCGATAGATATTGTAATTATTAAAAAACATTATTTTCAAAACACTTTGTAAAAGGTATTAAATGGTGACTCATTTAGAAAATAATAAGAAATTTAGTTTCAAATTCAGAAAAATTAAGGTCAAATAATTTTTAAAATAGATGTAGGAAATGATTTTATTTATTAAATAAATTTTATATAACATGGATATAAAAGAAAAAAAGACCTGATCTAAATGAATATACAATATCAGTATCACATTAATCAATTTTATTGATTTTATTCTAACAAATTATGGTTGAAATGGAAATAAAACATGTTCAAAACATTGGTAAATGTTGGATAAGAATGATATTTGTTGGAGGAAAATATGATCATTTTGTTTCATCATAGGGTTATTTTAACAAAAACAGTCTGACAAACATAAAGACTTCCCCAAATTGGATACACATTAATTGTAAGAACTATGAAAGAATAACATCAAATGAAATTTAAAATATAATTTAAATAAGTGTATATATGATATAACATTACCAAAGATCATTATATAAACCAAATAAATAATTTTGGTTCATATTATACACATATGTCCCAAATAATGAAGGGTGGGACTGTTCACCATTACAATAATCATATCATCGAATTGAGAGTTAATCAGTGGGGATATTATTTATTAAAAATCTAAATACACATAAAAAAATAAAATTTGAATAAAATAATAAATAGATAATTTATAACATCATAACATAGTTAATGAAGATGTTTTATAACCCAACAAAATGAAATTTAGTAAAGAAACTCTTTACCGCTTGGTAACTTTCAAGTGAATCCAACTGGATAAATTAATTATAATTAAAAATATAAAAACATAATTTATGAAGGTTTCATTAAATTACATGTTAAATGGGAATTTTATATACCAATCATTAAAAAAATTAATATGGAATATTTTAAATAGATGTAAAAGCGTGGCGAGAAAACTCTTACCTCATGTCAAGATATTCCTGGTATGTCCATTAAGTATTGCATAATTTTCATACATAAATTAATTTAGTTCCTAAAAAATTCTTATTTTAAACCTTATAATTAAACCATATATTATTTTTTAATTAAATATTTAAATATTTAATATGTTATGTCTACATTGGGTGTTTTTGGGATGTTCGTTTCATTGTTTCAAAACATCTTCAATGTGTTTATCAAGGTCAAAGAGGTAATTATTTAAAAATATATAGAATAATAATCATAATAAAATTACAATATATTTTCATAAATTATAAATTTGAAAAAAAAAAGTAATTATTTTTTTATGAAAAATGAACTCTATTTTGATCATAGATATGTTAAGTTGTACGTATTCATGAGAAACGTTTCCACTTTTCAATGATCATTATGGAAGGAAGGTATGTTTTTGTTTATCCTTCATGAATAGTAATAAGATAATTACTATGATATAATTTATTTAAATATACTTATATATAACATTCTTATCAGGTGGAGATTAAAAAAAGAATAACATCCCTTAGTGGATGTTGTAGTCCCACGTATAGAAATGATGTTTTCATTTGCCAATGTTTGAAGGAATATGATTGTTTATTTTAAAAATTTTAATTTTTTGTTGAATTTAATTATTATTTCATATTTATCTCAAAAATTTATTTGAATTATCATTTATATCTTCCACATTATGAATTAGTGAAAAATTAATCACATCGCTTTGTTATGGGGTAGTCCTCCCTAGACACGATCGTCGTTACCGTGGCCCCCAAAAATAGAATACAAAAAATTAATTTGTTATATCATAACTCAAGATGTATAAATATGTTAATATTATCAGATATATAGATATAATTTGATGCAAACCATTTTTTTTATTTTCAAAAATCCGCTTTAAGGAAAGCGAGAAACTATACAATTCAAACAAAATGCTCATTCAATTCAAATTACAACTTTCAAAAACCTCATCAACATCTTGGTTCCCATGAACCATGATTCAAGTGCCTACCTCGAGTCACATAGCACCTGCCTTGAGTCACATGCCCATCGCATCGAAAATCCATGCCTATTGCCTCCCCATCATCACCATGCTGGAGAGACCCACATGAAACCTTATCATCGTCAACGCCATCTTTTCCGTTTTCACCGTCATCATTCACCGTAGATCCATCTAATAACCAGATCACTACAAGCTTAAGCTAATCCATATGGTAATACCCAGAATCACCCAACACTAATAGAAAAATCAACCAACAGAACACGAATAGTATAAAAATGATTCATATGTTGGAGGAACCTAATCTCAGAGATCCGCAACAAAACCAAAGTAAAGTGACAAATAATCAGACACTCAGTAGACTAAAATCTTCCACCAGGTCACGAAAACAACCAGACATCACAGATGAGAACCCATCATACGTCGCCACCACAGCTCCAAAACATCATACTGAACAAACATCACATGTTTCATCAAATAACCAATGGTTTCATAGAAATACAACACCCAACATCCATCAACATCAAGACAAACATATTATCAGAGATGAAGATCCAGAAAATCGACCCCATATCATGGAAAAATCAAGAGGAAACCATCACTGTTGCTCAGATAGATCAAAACAAACCTACATATCCCAAGCCAAATACAACTGCAAAAAAGAGGAAATCAGAAGATATCACCAGATGTCGGAAGAAAGTCTCGCCGCGCAGATCTCGTCTGTGCCAACCAATACACACTCAGAGCCCATGACGAATCGCCCACTGTGCACACTGTAGGAAAGGAGGAGCCCCCGGGATGCGGGAACTCGGAACTCAAACCATGAAAATCATCACACCGCCATGGGTGACCTATCCAGCTTTGAGGGAGTTGTACAAGAAAAGTCCATCATCGATGCAAAGGCCGAGTCCACGAAGCACCACAGCTACCGAGAATACCCCACCATATCTCTACGAGCACAGGGAGGTCACCGCATCAACCTGAGGATAATGAATGACATCGTTTTGTGTGCCGGTAGTCCCACATACACATGCCAGATTATTTTTATCACATTTGATGGAAGATGTGATGGAGGTATATTATTAAAATAATATAATAAAATATAAATATAGAATTTATACTTATTTTATCATTTTATCATAGTTTGATTTGATTTTAATGATGTGAAAAAATAATTAATTCAAAAAATGCATAGTTAAGGATTTTACCTCTTCTTAGAGAACCTCTTATGGAATTTAAATAATATATTGCTAGAATGGATTTGTGAAAAACCCAAGTACTATTTTATGAGTTAATATTTATTGTTGATTTATTTTGGAATATAATTTTTGAAGGAAAATTGTTTTATGGATTCAATTAGAATTGATAGATAGTGGCCTTTTTATGTGTAGTGAGTCGAACAACTGCACTTTCATAAATGAAAAAGTTCTACCCAGTTTTTGAATAGACCAAGAGGATCAATTATGGATCATTATAAAGTCTTAGTAATTATAATTTAATTAAAATGACAATAATATACTTTATAAACATTTCATTTAGTTATTTTGACCCTCATCTTTCTAGTTTAACCATCATGTTAACTTATTTTCTTCTAAACTATGCTAAATAATTTTTACTATTTTCACTATATATTATATTAAAAATATATATTTTCACAATATTATATAATATAAATTTATATGAATCCAAAAATGGAACATATTTTTCCTAATTAAATTCACAAAAGTTTAAAAAAAATTATTTAATTTTAAATCCATAAATATGATGAAAAGAGGTTTTTGTAGAGATACTTTCCATGGAAAATATGATATTATATAAAAAATATCACTAATAACCAATTATTATATGAATATACACAAATAGTTATTTATTTATAACCAAAAAATCATTTAAATTATTCCCTGTTAGTTTTTTTTATATAATTAATAGGAGAATCATTATGAACATTTAAAAAGTTTGGAGAAAACATGTCTATTTTAAACCCATAGTCAACCATATAATAAAATACAATATAATATTGATTAAATATAAATTAATAGGATTCAATATAACTGAATAGTAATTAAATTAATTGAATTAAAATCCAAAAAAATAACACTTAAATTTCTTAATTTATTTAAAATAAATGATTTTTTTGGAAAAAATTGTATTTTAACTATTCATTGAAAAAATATTATTTTCTAAAAAATCGTATAATTTCACTCATATTAAATTTTGGTATTATGAATTAAAATATTAATTTAATTTTATCAGATAAATTTTATAAAAGTTCTAAATATTATTTATATAATTTTTTCATTAAGATAATAAAATATATTTTTTGATGATAACATATTTTTAATAATAATTTTACATTATGAAAAATTGATTGTGTTTTTAATAAAAATTTATAAATAATTTATATTTAGAAGGAAATAGATATATTTAAAAAATTATCTATTTATATACCTACCCACCAATTTAACTTCATGGGTTTAACTATTATATATTTCAAGGATCAATTATAGTTTGTGCTTCATGTCGAATATGGTATCGTTCATTGTTTTCTTTTGAAAAATATCATGCTATTAAATTTTTATTATAATATAGAGGTTATTACTTATTATTTTAATGATATTATGTATTATAAATTTTTATTTTCTTATAACTCAACCCATAAGGTTTTATTGTTATCATTTCATCCTGACATATGATGTTATGTTCTGAAAACTATTATATAAATTATTCACTAGAACTTTTTATGCTTTCTACCATGGGATATTTTGTGTCAATATAAATATTCAGCAGTAGTATTCCATATTTTATGTTATTATCAAATTTTAAATTATTATCAATCGATTTATCGAAATATTCCTCACAAAAGAGAAATAAATTATCCCTAAAATAACTCTTCAACATCAATTATTCCATTAATGAAAAAATTTACAACATATGAAAAGATATCTTCTAGAATTATGCTATCTATTAATAAATAAATTCTAGGATTACCCATATTTATATAAGGAATTCTTACATAAAACAATAAAAAATTAATGAGATGTATATAACCACAACATTATTAGGAATTCCATACATAGATCTCCATCTTATTGAATAAATCATATGCTTATATTCTATACTTCCAACTAACTTATTAATATTTAAAAACATAATGTTTTAATACTTATGAAACATTATATCTTTAATGACTTTAAATAAATATTATTTACTAATAGAAATTATGAAAATTCAATAATTACTATCAAAAAAATCCAATTCACATTCACTTGGTGGAAAAGTAGTGCCTTGGTCTTGATATTCATACAATATGAAGAATTTACTTGATTTATGTTTTATTTTAAAAATGATTAAACAATATATATATATATATATATCACCATGAGGACTAAAGAGTGTCTCTTATAGATATTCTAAAATATATCATAATGCACCCAATTGTAACTGGGATCCTATGTTATTGGGAATAAATCTTATAATATTTGGGAATCCAGTTCGTGTCTTAAAAAGAGATAAAGGGACATTGATATTTTTTCTAATAGTGAACCCAATCCCTATGAATTCATTGTTAGATATTGGACATCTTGATGAATAATTATTTTCCTTTTATAAAAGCACATAGTAATATGATATACATATCAATGGAAACACTAGGAAACCAACAGGTAGAAGGATAGAAAATTTAATTATTAAATGAGTTGGCTTTGGGATCATCATATTATCTCTAGAAGATATAGTTCTAAATTGATATTTCCTATTTATGGAGGGGTGTAAAAAATTATGTAGAATATAATTCCTTAATTATTGACTTATAATGGACACTATAAATACTAGTTGACCAATTAAATAATAATAGTGGTGCAGAGTGGGAAATTGTGCCAATAAATGATGGTCGTTTCATCATAAAAGAATAATAAATTCTATTTACTAATTATTTTGTGTAGTTTGTGGAAAAATTATCTTTTTCATCAAAAAAATACCACATAAATAAATTTCCCTCATCAACTAATACCACAACTGGCTAGATGTACCTTAAAACAAACTAATAAAAAATTGTTATTCATGTGGTGGATCATTCCATAAAAGATCATAACTAGTTATTGGTAAAAAAATTACATCCATTAAATGTGGAAAACCATAAATATAATACAAAAATATCACAAATTTATTCCCATGTATAATAATGGTTTAGTGAATTTGGGGATTAGATATAGAATCATCTTATTTAGTAAAAGATCTTCAACATCATCAATAATAAAATTCTTCTAATTTACTCATTTAAAATATAACATACCTAAAATGTTTCCTCATAATCAGGTAAAGGAACAAAAATAAAGTGTGATGTAATAAACTAATTAAAGTTAAATATTAGAAATACAAAATCATAATATGAAAATAAGAGTATTTGAACATGAGAAACTATATGATAACTATACCCTGTATAATAAAAAATTGTGTTTCATTACATAATTATTGTCACTTAAAAATTCATGAATCATAATTAATTCAATGAACATGAGGGGTGAAAACATATTTTTGGAATAAGACATAGACGATTGGAATACTTATAATTATATAAAATATTACTTCAACGATACACACATTCTCAATAAAATCAAATTAGACTTGGTATAGACGTTAATATACCTACTTCAGTCTTTGGATACCTCATTTGTACCCTCTTTTGTTTTGGGTTAGCCTCCCATGTACCCTCATTTAGGATTGAAATATCCTACTTTGTATCTTATTTCATACATGGGATATCCTTAAGAGTACCCTTTGATAAAATATAACCATAATCATTAAATAATTCACTAGAGAGATATATAGGTCCCAAAAATTATAGAATCAATTCATTCATGTTCCATAAAATCCTAAATCATTATTCATAACAAAATGAATTTAAAGGAAATGGGTTTAATACCCATACCTTTATCATAATCATAAATCATATATAGAAAGATTAATTATTATATAATTGGATCATATCCCTATTAAACCTTAAATAACAACAAATTACATCATCTTATATGGAAAATAGTTTTGGAAAAACCTTTGGAATGTTTCTTGATGATAATTAAATTTTCATTCTTTGAAAAATACGTTTTCAAAAATTATTTTTCACAAAATATTTTTAATTTTCTCATCTTTGATATTTTTCTTTATATCATATAATGAAATATTAAAGGTTAATAATGTTTGTGATTTTATGAAATTACGTTCTTATATTATATGTTATGATAAGGATTACATTAAATTTTTTGATAAAAGGTAAGAAAGCTGCGTTTTTTAAATGACCTTAATATTAATTTAAAATAATTTCATAAAAACAAAAAAATAGTTAAAAAAATTAATAAATATTTAATGAGTAATAAAAAATCTCTTTAAAACAACTTGATAAATAATTGATGATAAAGGAATTTTTTTTAGGCCAAAGCGAGAAATAATGTTGGTTTTCTAAAAAAATCATTTGGAATCTCCATCTAATAAAGAGGCAGAAATAAAGTTAAAACATGTATTATAATGAAATAATAATATTATATGAAACTTAATGAGTTTCCTGATATATGGATTATAAAATTTCATTTTTATAGGAATTAATGTAAACAATACTAATAAATGATGGGATTATTACATCAAATATTTTCGATATTGGTATCTTTTGAATCATTGTGCCCATTAAATTATAACATCAAATGAAACATTTAATATC
This sequence comes from Viscum album, assembly GCA_963277665.1. Taxonomy (NCBI): domain Eukaryota; kingdom Viridiplantae; phylum Streptophyta; class Magnoliopsida; order Santalales; family Viscaceae; genus Viscum; species Viscum album. Next base: position 2,072,525,727 of record OY728119.1, read on the forward strand.
AGTAAAATAATTAGATTCATGATATAAAATGTCAATGGGAAATTATATTCATCCCGTATATGATGATATTTGCATAACATAACTTATGCCCCGAATAAGGAAAATTAAGGGGAAATCCCTTACTTCATTTTTAACATCTAAACAGTAAACCCCATAAAATAGGGATCCTCAAATGGATATGTACATCCAAAAAAATTTAAGGAGAGAAATCCTTAAATAAATTCACAGGTATGATATAATCCAAATAAAATAAATACGAGGTGAAAATGGTATGTGTCTCAATGAAGTGAAAAGTGAGACAAAAATCACTTAACATATTTATTGGCATCCATCATAAAGTTTAGAACTTCATGTATGCTAAATATATTATTATTATAAATATATTTAAATATATATTTTACATATCATACCATATATGATTTACATATGACCATTTGTTACCCATTTATTAATAATTACATGTTAAAGTGAAATTTTGAGTAATAACTACGTTGATTTTTGAATCTGTTGTGATTTTTTATTTTCAGAACTAATACAATTAATATTGTTAAATAATCATCATAATGATAACCATTATATAAATATCATATATATTTAATATATATGTATTTATTTTAATCAATAAAATTTATATAAACACGATCAAATTAACTATCTACAGACATGGTATGTCGTGCGCACTCATGAAAGATGTTTTGATTTAATTAAAAAATGAATGAAATAATGGTGAATAGTCAATTAATATTAAATAATAATTTTAATGTAAAATATATTAATTTTTTTTTAAACCTATCCTTATTACCTTCAATGTTATTTGTATGTGAAAAACGAATCACGTCCCTTCGTGAGATAATAGTATGTTGTAAACATGTAGGATGTTATCATATCTACCATAGAACAAAATGTAAGAATTTATAAGAGATATAATAATTAGAGAAGTATAATTATTTTAAAAATAATTTTTTATTCATTTAATCAATCCTTATTAAGATTTATTTAAAACAAAAATGATAACACATCACATAGGTAAGAGAGGTTGCTGTTCATTGTTCACACGAGCGACGTTACGGTTTTCCAAATGGTTATGAGGTTACCAGAATGATGTGGTATTATAATTAAATTGATAATAAAATATCATAAATATCATATATAGAAATATTAATTCTATAATTAAATCCATCCATGATATTTTTTTATGGGAAAAAAATAACATCGGTTCATCAGGCAGTAGTCCTCCACACACAAAGAATAATGATTCTGTATGAAATTTAATGGAATCATAGATGGTTATAGGTAATTTAATTAATATAAAAAATATAACTACATATAATATAATAATGTTATTATAACATAATGGGTTAAAAATAATTGAATAATTTAGAGGAATAAGTAAAATAAAATGCTCAGTTTGGTATAATACATCTACTTCACATAACGTTTTTTGGTTTCCACAAAAAGTCATTTTAAGATGGAGTTATAACCAAAATAATGATTATATGATGAGAGGAAGGAAATAAATAAGGTAATTGTGCAATTTTTTCCTGAAATCAAATGGTTATGTGTGTGTGAATAGGATAATAGAGGGGTGGTCTTTTATAAATAAGGTAGGTGTCAAACATATAATATTTTAGAAGAAAATGGATTACACATGTTTTTTATATACCAAAAGGATCCAAAATGTGAAATTATATAAAAAAATATGTTATAAGAAAAATAAATCTATTAAATGGTTGTTCTAAAGGTTTTCGGGTCAATTTTTTTCATATATTTATATTTTACCACCCCACACTAAGTAAACCTATTATAACATTAGCCATGATAATTAATAATTGTATATTTTACTTTTAATATGGTCAAAATACAAATTTTACCTTATTAGAAATAATAACATATTATTATTACAAATATAGTAACTATTTTTCTAAAATCCATTCACATTAGTGTAAATACAAAATTTTAAACAAAACTCATAGATGCGATGAGAATGTAGTTTTTCAAATCTAAAATGTTCAAATGTTAAAAAAAATTTATAAAAAAAATTAAATATTAAATTGTTGATGATGACATAAATTTATTTAAAGGATATATAATGGAACTATTATTACTTCAAATATCATCTTGAAAAAAAATTATGTTTTAAATTCATGAAAATAAATGCACAATCTTAATAAAAACAAGTATTCTTCAATGTTAATAGAAAAATAAAGATTCTTAGAAAATTGTAAAAAATTAAACATAATATTTTTTTAAAATTATGATCAAAAAAATTAATTTAATTTTTAAAGGTAAAATTTATAAAATTGTAAGATATTAATTTTAATTTATGGGTAAAAAGGAAACAAAACATCTTTTTAGAAAAATTGTGTTTTTAATGAAAAAAGTGGAATTAATCTTATATCTTTTCTAAAAACTAGTAATATTAATTTTAGAAAATTTTATTGAATATATAATATATAAATTTCATTAAAATAATTCACCTAAAGTGAATTATTTAATTTATTAATATAAAACACTTTTGTTACCAAAAAAAATAATTTTTTTAGAAAATGATTTCCATTTTTTTTAATGTTTTTTTTATTTTTATTTGTAGTTATTTGGTCACAAAATAATTATTTATATACAAATATTTAAACCATATATTTTTATAATTTTTATAATTCAATTCATACCCTCCATTCTAATTTTAATGTGATAAAGATACTATTAATTATTTATATTTTAATAACATGATACATCTCATTTAAACTCAGTATTTCATGTAACGCAACCCACACTAAGTGTTGCCTATGATAAAAGATAAACACAATTTTGTGTGTAATTCAAGAAAAGAATTGTCTTCCATGTAACAAAAAGTATTGAAAATTTAATTTATTTGAAAAAAATTTAAAAAAAAATATTTTTGTGTTACGTTCTAACCCCCTTAACTAAATTCATTCCTCGTAATTTTAACATATTCTTGGTAAAAATGGATTAATATTTGAAAATGACATTGTGTGAAACCAAAATTTTATAAATGGTTAATAAATCATCATATTGAAAAGGATAAACTGATGTTTGATTTTTATGTGGAATTTCACATACTATGTTTCCAAATTGGAAAATATATGTAGGATATTCTGATTTGGCCAAGGAAGAAAAAGATGATGTCCAAATAATGATAGAGAGTGATAAAGACCATTTATCATAAGAAAGTAAATGATCATGTTAAAATCATCAACTAAAAACCCATAAGAAAATGTGGTGTAAAAAAGGACATTAATATCATTAAAAATAATGGATATAAGCCAATATTTTATTTTGATATCATTTTCCTAAATTTCATGAATTTTGAAGAGACTATATAAAAACATGATTTCATTCAAATACATAAAAACAATATAATCCTTTGGTTATGATTTTATCAATTACAGCATCATTAATTAATTTGTGAAAAGATTTATATTTTTTTCATAAAGCACTAGTGAATAATGAGATCCATAAAATAATGATAATTAATTCCTTATTTCTCTAGTTATTATAAAAAATATAATTTGTAGGAAATTTTAGGAAATAATATTAAAAGTTAAAAATAATGTATTTCATGAATATTTCAACTTATTTATCCTACATGTCTAAAAAATTTTAAAACAATAAAAATTAGAAACTTGGTTTTTAAATTTCCCAAAATCAACATAACATTAATCCCCAAAATATCAATAATTATATATTAATGGTAAAATATTAAATTTGGGAATTACTTGAAGAAATATTTTCCAAAAGAGTGGTAATAAACAATATTATAATAAAAAAATGAAAAATTAAATGCTAACTCATTCATTGAATAAAACCATATATTTTTTAATATATTCTAAAAATCCAAAATGTTCTAAACTCCGTCAATGATAACACATACTGCATTGTGAAAAAGTAATTCATTAATTATTTACCAAAAATCAGAAATACAACCACAAACCTATCTTTTATGTAGAATGTTAGGTCGGACAATTTCCTAGAATCCCTTTCATACATGAATTATATTATGACACAAGATTTCTAAGAATCAAACTATATGGCAGATGGCATTGAAAATAATGGGGTTGCAACCACTAAATTGGCATTTCTAAATGGAGTACCTGATGATATCTATTCCCTTTCGCATTATATTTTTCTAAAAGGACTCATATAATAATTTTGTATATTTGTTAATTTAAAAATGGCGAGTTTTACTTTTGGGAAACAACTCATTATTAAAAAAAATATTTAGTTATAGGGTAATATTTACTATCAATTTTAATTTATCAACATAAATCATCCCTTTATCCAAACCAAACGCCTACTAATAAAAATTAGTTACATATTAATAGTAATATTCCCTTTCATAAGGCATTTTTTATCTCTTTATCATTAGAAGTTAAACTATCACTCATTTGACCAATATTATTCTCTTCATATGATTTAACCCTATGAAATATATTTTTATAAGGCACAAACATTCCACAATTATAACATTCAAAAAATGATGACAACCAAGGAAAATGATTTTTCTCATCCATTTCCTTATCCAAAATATTTGTTTTTTATTTGTAATTTTGTTTCTATAAGTCAATATTTTCTACACTCAATATATATTTCCATCTCTTTGAGACATCACTGTGGGTTATTTATCGTAAATGATTCTCATGTAAGGATATAAACATCAAGACTTTATGGTTTAAACAATCACACTCTCAGAAAACTCTATCATTCTCTTCTTTGTTGATCTCTAGAGTTATTTAAGGTGAAATTTCGTAATCATGTACCATGATAATAGATTTGGAATAATAAAAAATCATTTACTATATAAAAAATCTCATTGGGTAACTCATCAAAAAAAATTACGATCGCATTAAATGATATCTAAGTTCCTTCAAGTTCTAGCAATTGATTTTAACAAAAAATAATATTGTGAGAAATAATAATCATAGTGATAAATGACACAATCATTATAAATAATTTATTAGATGTCTACATAATGACACCATATTTTCATTCAATCATGCGCTAATTTTTTTCTTATAAATTCATGTTCATTATATAGTCCAAGCCATCATGACATTTTATAAATTTCTTGTGAATTTCCATGTAATATCCCATGGGAGTTTCAATATAGGTGTGTATCAAGGCATGTTTTCATGCACTAGGTGATGATTGGGTGCAGCTCAATTCACTACTTTCATAGTTATTACCACTAAATTCCACTGTGATGGTGCCACATCCTATTGTGGTATCCAGAAAGGGAGGAAATTTTCTTGAAATCACACACTCTATACATTACATAAAAAGAATGGAATTTTTACTATAAATTGACACATCCTATGGAATGTCACAAGAAATATCCTTTTAAATATCACTAGTGATCTCACAAAATTTCTCTCATCAGAGTATAAAAAATATAATTAAACCATTCTTCTAATATTAGCTATAGAAAACCAAAATATTAATATAAAAATATCACATCTCTAACACCCCATGATTTCATAGTACGTTATCTCATTAAAGTAATTCAATAGCTTGCGATAGACACAACACCGAGTTCAAGCTCATCACAACCTATCAAACTAGCCATTTTAAAAAGATGTTATGAATAGTATTGTCCATATTTTGAAATATATATATATTTTATATAATTTAAAAATTAATTTTTTTTTCTTACACATAATATACCGACAAATTCAATTTTTCAGATAAAAATATGGTCTTTCAAAAAATTCAATTTTATCTCCCTTTAAGGGCGAACCCTTTTTAAATACAATAATTGAATATTTTATGGACTGTATTTTAAAAAATAAATATATTCTTTAAAAACAATACTTAATAATTTAGTTTAGATAATTTTTGGTACTTTTCTGATAACTATCATATTTTGATGAATAGTAAAAAACACTAAATTTTAATTAAAAACAAATTTTTTAATCAAAATAATTTATAGAGTTAAATTACACATTAGATTGTATTTAAAGTATCATTATATTATATTTTTATCATTTAATATAATGTAGGTCAATGGAAGTAATTTTTTATTTAAATTTGACATAAACATATATCAATCTTTTGATAGTTTTCACTTTTCAAAAACCCGCTTTCTAGTTTTGAAAAAAGGAATTAATATTAGATTAATTAATGAAAATTATATGTGTTGAATTTGGTAAAATATACATCATTTTTGAATTTGTAATATCAAAATTATCTTTCGGTGAATTTTTGGTATCTTTCTGAAAACTTTCAATTTTTGATGAATAGCGAAAAACACTGCATTGTTGTTTAAAACCAACTTATTATATAAATAATTATTTATTTTATTTAAATTTATTTTAAGGGATAATAGATACATAGTTCATGTATTAGTTCAATGTAATTAATGGGAGTTATTTTATCATATGATTAGATGTATAATTTTTATAAACGTTTTAACGTATTTTACCCACCTTCTAGGCACATTTTCAAATTTGCATAAAACAAAATTTTACCACTTCTGTGAATTAAATTTGAAAAATCCAAGAGACAAATTTCACATAAATAAGTAAATTGTGACTTAATATGTTGAAAATAATTTTTGGTGAATAGTAACCTTTGAATTTTATTTTCCACGGTAAAAAGTAAATATAATATTTGAAGATAAAAATGATATTATAATTACCATAACACATGTCCTACTTCTATTTGATAACTTTATTTATACCAAAATAAACCTTATTAATAAAATATGATCCTATTTTATCCACTTGGATTATATTAAAACGTTTATTATTATTTTATTAAAAGAAGATTAAAAGGTGTTAAATTTAAATTTTCATAACTAAAACATTTTTAATATAGGGTTATACATAAGATAAATTCAACTATAAATATTCAATATAACTATAAAAGGATTTAATACATAATATAATTTTATTTATAATTTTTAGACATTAAATAACAAAATATATTTATGACACAATGATGATGCAGTAATTACATTATTAATGAATGATTAAAATAATATATATTATAAATATGAAAATAAATGTAAATTGAGACTTATGATGCATTCCGCTAATTTTATAGGTTAATATGACATGTTATTATTTATTTAATTTATTTTTTTCGAAGTATTCATGTTTTGTTGACTTTCAAAAAACCCAAATACAAAATATTGTCAAAATTGACATGAATGAGTTTTTAAATCAAATACTATATTATTAAATGATATAATATTCATAAATATCTATGGTTCGGCCAAAATAATTATATAATGATATATATTTCATTAATTAACCACATGAGGTTATATTTTCATTTTATAGTATGTTTATTAACCTTGTAATATAAAAATACAAGAAGACATTATAAAAGATAAACTATTTAACTCATAGTTAAATCTAAAAGATAAGGTTAATATGATTACCTAAACATGTATAAGTCCAATTTATTGAAATTATTTAGCCCCATACCGACCATCTCCTCTAAATAAATCCATTTTTATCCATTATAACCATAAAATTATTTTATATTAAAATAATATTTCAACCTTTTCTTAAAGTGACCCTCACCTCTCTTATAAAAGGGTACTTCTCCTTATCTCAATATCACAAATCCAAAAAAACTGGATTAGAAAAACCATGTTAAAATATCTTCCCAACTACCTAACTTCAACCTATATTCCTTACATTTATCAGAAAGTTGACCTAAGGAGCACTTTTGATCAAATCAAAAGGAAGCACCCGAAGAAGAGATAATAATTTCATCACCTCTTTCAAAGTACTTTTTTTCTTCCACTTCCTCTTTCATTGTTGTTTCCGTACCAAAATAATTAATCCAGTATCTTCCACATTCTATGATGTTATTAAAAATATGGTACATCTATATTCATTATTCTATCCATCCTATGAATGACAGAGTCACCATATATGTGTACGTACGGCTTACCGAATCCACATCATGGTGTAGTCTATTATTCAACACTTCATCCTTTGAATGGGTATAATAATGAGTATAATTGGTTTAAATAATAAATATAACATGGTAATGATTATCTATACATAATATAACTTCCAATTACAAACTATTTTACCATCAATATAATGGTATTGTTGCTCGTGTGTACGTATAGATTACCGTCTCCACAAACATGAAAAGATTTAGTCTCCATCGCAAACATTCAAGAACAATTTTCATTTTATGATTTAAAATAATGTTTAAGAACATAATATCATTTGTGATATGAAAAAAATACATCCAATCCATAACAAATATGACTTATGTAACAAAATATATAAAGTACAATGTATTAGTTAACATCAGAGACAATGATAATACTGAAATATTTTTAACAAAGAAATATTAGAGGATCATATATAATATAATATTTATGTATGTGGTTCTTGTATAATTTAATAAAAATTATTTTACTATTATACATGAGTTAAACATACCCTTGAATTAGGAAAAGTATAAGGAAATTGTTAATTTTACAATCTCTTTACTTATCTGAGGGTGTTTATACATAAGTATCTACTGGGAAATCTTTATCATCCACATCCTGGTTTCTTAAAAATGTATTTCAATTTTTTTTAATATTTCCTATAATATATTTTAATGTAATTTATACCCTTGTTTGAATTTTTATAAAAAAAATTGAATGGAATCGTTCCGTTTTACTTTATGTCCTTTTCGAAAAATTAAGGTAAGAATGTTTTTTTAACTTATACGGTAGGTGTGGCTATTATTTTCCATTATAACACCGTCAAAGATTCATTTATATTCTAATAAGAATATTTTAAAAATAAATTTTTTCATTTATAATTATTTGACTTATAAATAATTTCAAAATAGAGAGATATATTTCTATCAAATAGTTTTTATTTCAACTATGTAAACATCCTTTGATAGATTTTACACTTGTTTGAAGTTGATTTATTATGATAAAATATTCTATATTTTATTGAATGTTTTGTGATATGTTTTACTATGGATGTGTTATTTTTATACCATTCATGGTTTATTGTTAAAGTATTATTATTTCGTATGCTAGTTTTATTACAATTTTTATGTTATGTTTCAACCTTTTAATATGGGGAATGAATTAGGCTTAGTATGTGAGGGATGGAGCCTACTATAGCTCCTCGATTCATCGGTCGGTCTCATTAGACAATATAGGGTCTTTGCACAAGGCCTTGAAAAAAATCTTATTTTTAGTCTTGGCATGTTCCCTTGACTATATGGTTATGATGTCCGGCATTATGCATTCCATCATTATGAAATTTGCAATTGATATTACATGTGATTATTCAACTAGTAGAATATCCATGTGAATAAGTAAATATAATTATTTGATTTATATTTTCCATATTATGCTGAAGTTTATGTTTAAAAGTCTTTTGTTTTATTCATATACATTTCCTTAAATGTTTATGCATATTTATGAAAGTTTCCTCTATATTGTTATCCTTACTGAGCACTTGAGCTCACACATTTCTATGTTTCATTTTTCCCAGGATTCGAAGAAATATATTATGACTGACCTATAGGGATAGTATAAGGGAGATGAATGTGTTAAAAAGAGACACAATTTTTTTGTTTTCTATTTCATAATTTAATGTAAAATGTATGTTTGTATCTAGTACTTCCAAGGCTACTAAACTGATCAGTCATTCGGTACTTGATCTCTTGTGATCATTCCAATGTTATATAATAATGCACCGACTCTAGGTAACTTTTGTTAGGGTGTTAAAGTTGGTATCACTGTAAGTTTAGTACAATTCTTGGATTATAGATTTAGAAAAACTATGATTATAGAAAATTAACCAAATATATTATTTGAGGAGTATTATAGATAAACATTCTAGAATTTTGGTAATGTATAGATTTTGTGTATTTTCCTAGAAATTCCTCCATATCTAGATACGATTTGGTAGATGCAGCTTTAGCACAGATATACCTAGGAGTGAAAACTCTAACACGGAGTTTCGGGATTGACTCAGGTTATCCTGGTACATGGAAACATGCCTTGATGCACTCTTAGTTATGACACTCCACGGGGATATGTTTAGGATAATTCACATTTTATTTATAATACATTGTATTTATTAGTAAATATGCAAGAAAAGAACCCATTATTATGATTATGATAATAGATGTGTGAAAATATTCAATTAATGTTGAGAAATTATTTATTTTTTGGATTATACAGTATGATATGATTTAACCTAGTGTATGTAGTCATTTAGAAATGGATCCCAGTTGATGGAATGATAACTCCAACAATACGCATGATCCAAATAGTCAGAAGTATCATATCATTCATGGTCTTAAGCAATCATTTAGAAGGGAAATAGTTTCCCACGTTTTCTCATCATATGAATAAATAGTATCATGTATTAATAAGTTATGCAATTAATTATCTACATCATATGGCTTTGAAGGTAAACAAGAGAATAAGAGTACGGTAGAGAAAAATATTGATAAAGGGAAGAAGGGAAAGAAGGATTTTCCCACATGTGATAAATGTGGAAAGAATCACCTTGGTAAATTCCTAAAGGGAATGGGAGTGTGTTATATGTGTTGATAAAAAGGACACCATTTTTGGGATTTTAAGGCTAAGAAAAAGGTATCAAAGTATAATAATTTATATATAAGAATTTGGGTCACTATGTGAATCAGTTTCCCAATCTATAGAGTATACCCCAAATGATTCTATTAGATAATTTTCAAGTTAAGATACTACAATAGATGAAGAGGAAGAATTAGGTTCACTGTATTTTTATTAATGAATTATGTCATTTGAGTGTTGTATCAATGTTGTAATGGTTATATTAATTATGGAAATAAATAAATATTTTACTGTAGTTCTATTTCATTGAGGATTTGAGATACTAAGAAAAGTGAATCAAAAACAAGTTAATTTTTTTGTAAAATACATGGTGGAAGGAAAGATAAACCTTAATATGGTCTGGATACTAAGGTAGTGATTTTGGAATAAGATATGGTTTATTTAGATAAATTATATTGGATATTCTTGACTACCTAGGAACTGATTAATGGGTTTTTATTCCATCATTGTTGGAGTATTCAAATTTGTTGGATATAAGGAATATATCTAGTATTATATAAGGAATAACAAAGCATGAATGTAATCAATAAGGTTTTATGGTAATTTAGTGTGTTACCATGTTTTAATAGAATACATGATGAAGGTACTCACAAGTTATTATGTGGAAAAATTAGTTCCTCATTATGTTATGTTGACCTTCCTTATATATTTTTGGACTATGAGTTTAGACACAAGTATTTTGGATAAGTATAAAGATTTGAATGGATTATGTTGGACATTGGATACTATGGTTTAAAGTTAAATCATTTCTTAATATTATTTTTGGATTTTTTATAAAAATGAATTCTTGAATGTCGGGCGACAACCTGTCGTGTTCGGCAAGGCCGAAAGACATGAACCCACAACCGAAGGGTGATAAGGGTGCATCACCTACCACTAGTCTATGTGATTTCCTAGTCTATATAATGCTGTTTTTTGTAAAATGGTATGACAGATGAATTATAAATTCATTCTTTTTTTAAACGCTATATGATTAGGTTTAATAGAATATTTTTTAATTCTATTATATTTTAGGGAAAAAGATGAGTTTGTGGTAGAAATTAGTTAATGTATGGAACTATACTTGTTAAGTATTTTTTTATTCTACGAGAAAAAATAATTCTTAAACAATAGGGAAATGATCTCAAAACCAAATATGTGTTATCCTAACAACTTAGGTTTTGTTAAATTGATGATATTTTTATGGATTTAAGGCCCTCAATTTTCCATTTATTAATCACATTTTTGTGATTGATGACCTCAATCATTCCATAAAAATATTTAAATTTTTCCTACAATTATGTGTCTATAATTTCCACAAATTTTCTCCAATTAGAAACCTTAATTTTATGGTTATAATTTCATTTACCTTTCCCTATTTTTAAGACTAAATTTTAGTAACCCTATTTCTGATGTGGGTTATCCACAAAGGTATTTTCTATTTTCATCTTTTTATTTTCAAAGAACAATTTCAAATTACAAGGACATAATTTATTTAAGGAGGGTAGAATATAACACCCTAGTATTTCATAGTATGTTATCTCTTTAAAGTAATTTAATAGCTTGTGCTACTCGTAACACCGAGTTCAAGAGCATCACTAACTATCAAACTAACCAATTAAAAAGAGGTTATGAATAGTATTGACCATATTTTTAATTTTATAAATATCCTATATAATTTTAACATTCATATTTTGTGTTTCATAGACATAATATATGGACAAATTAAATGATTCGGATAAAAGAAGAATCTTTAAAAAAAATGCAATTTTACCTCCTCTTAATGAGGAACCCTTTTTAAATCCTATATTTGACACTTTTATATATTATATTTGAGAAAATAATATTCTTATTTAGAAATGGGACATAAAAATTTAGTTTGGCTAGATTTTTGGTACATTTATGATAACTTTCATAATTTGATGAATAGTGAAACAACAATAAATTTCAATTAAAAACAACTTTTTTAATTGAAATAATTTATATTGTTAGTTTATACATTTGAGTGATTTAAAATTATCATTAGATTTTATTTTCATCATTTAATATAATTTTGGTAATTATATGTGATTATACATTTAAATTGGACATAAACACATATCAATCTTTTGATAGTTTTTACTTCTCAAAAACCTGCTTTCCGATTTTGAAAAGGAGAATTAATTGTAGATTAACTAATGAAACTTATATGTTTTTAATTTGGTAAAATATACATCATTTTTTATTTTTTAATATCAAAATTAGTATTCTGTTAATTTTTGGTATTTTCTGAAAACTATCAATTTTTGATTAATAGTGAAAAACATTGCATTACTATTTAAAACAGACTTTTTATTTAAATAATTATTTATTTTATTTAAATTTATTTTAAGAAAAAATAGATAAAAAATACCTATATTAGTTTTATTTAATTAATTGAAGTCATTTTATAATAAGATTAGATGTATAAAATTTTATTGAAACTTTTTAACGTCTTTTACACACATTCTAGGAAAATTTTCAAATTGTCCTAAAACAAATTTTTACCACATCTGTGAATTGAATTTAAAAAATATGAGAGATGAATTTGACATCAGTAATAAAAATTTGGTTCAATAGTGAAGTGCACTGTGTTGCATTTGTTGTCAATGAGGTATGTTGTTGTCAAGGAATGAATGGATGGATGTCAAGGAGTTTCAATATGTGAATGACAAAAGATGTGATGGTGTTGGTGAGGAAAGGAGAATGGCCATGGTACTAAGATGCATGTCACTTAGGAGATTCACTAAGTGACATAGGATGTTGTGGTTGAAACATTCTCTATGGATATCAGACGATTGTAGAACTGATCTTAATGTTTCAATACTTGTATCAAGATGATACTAAGTTACACCACTTAAAGAATGGATGATGATGGAGCATCATCATTAAATCGGACGATTGTTGAGCTGTTCTTAAAGTTCCAAGAACTTGTATCAACTGGATACAGTGTCACAACAATAATTGAAGACCATGCATTGTATTGACAATGCATGAGGAGCTAAAGTGAACCATCCATAAGTTCTAAGTGGATGAAGTGGTTTTAATGAAGTCCATGCACGAACTCTTAGTGCATGTGAATTGAAAAAGTTCAAATTGATCTCTGATTAGATCAATAAAGAACATTGAAGATTATAAGTGATTCAGGAGTTCGGTTGATGAAGATGAACCTTTTGAATTCCATATCCTAAGTGAAGATCATATGAGGAGAAGTAATGGAATTATTAAGAAGAATATGAGAAGAAATGAAGAAGAAGAATGGATTGGAAGAAGTGGCATTTGGCATTTGAACTTGGGTTACTTTGTTTTTATACAAAGTCCCTAAGTCTCTACTTAGGAAAAAAATTAGCCACCAAGGGCCAGCCTTAAGGGTTCAACCCCAAGGCACATGTGGGACTCGAGGTCGCCACGCCCAAGGGGGATCCCATGGGGCCAGCCCGAGAGGCCGCGGCCGTGTGTAAGCCGGGGCCACGCAGGGGATCAGGTCCTGCACAGCATGGGCGCCAGAGCGCGCGCCCGAAGGAAGCATAGTGGGCACCAGTGGCGCGCCCGAGTGGCAGATGTGGGCGCAAGAGCGCGCCCGCAGAGAGAACACGGTGCGGGGCGGCACCGTGGAGGGGGAAGTGAAACTGAGCGTTGAAAGGGAGCGCTAGGTTGATAAGCCGCGGAAAAACCGCGCTCCGTTTCGATGTGGGACACGGAAAAATTTCCAGGAGCGCATCCTGGCCGCACGATTGATCGCGCGCTAGATCTCGGCCGCACATCTAATCCGCTGCGGCCCATCCTGATCGCGGCCGTCCAAATCTTCAATCCAAATGCTCCCTGTCCATCTTCTACCTCGAGCTCGACCGAGGCACCCGCGACGTCCCCGCTAAACCAGGCGCCTCCCCGACGACGGATTTTGAGTTCTCGGTTGTCTCTCTCGAAGCCGAAGGCACCCTCGTGCTCGTCTGGACATAACAAACAGTACCATGCACAAAAAGAGACTTGCATGCAACAAATGAGAAAATTCGATGAAGGCCGAAGGCAAACGAAGTGCCGAGGCCTTGGGGTGTTCGTGTTTTGCATGGTATGGCCAAAACATAGGTCGTGCATGCGTTCTAAGTCGCATGCACGTAGAGGAGAAAAATATAGAAGGAGAACCCGCGGTGAACCGAAGAGAAAATCAAGACTTGCAAAATCTTGAAATACCCGAAAACTTCGGGGATTCAAATGTTTATCCACGCGGATTGAACAGAGGCCCTCTGCCTATAAAAAGAGAGGCCCGTGCATCAGTGTTTCTTGTTGATGCGCTGAATTTTTGAAGTCCCGTGAGTGCTCTCTTCCTCACGAAGAAAGAATCCCCGCGCAAATTACTTGCGCGATTGTTGTCCCGAAGCCACCCGAGGCTTTGAAGGTGTTCCTTGCGTGCAACTCCTTTGCGCGTAAAGAAGAAGGAGGTGAAGTGTTCCCTGCGCGCCTTCCCTTTGCGCGGCAGGAAGTACCCGGGGCAGTAGCACTTGCGCGCCCCGTGGTTGAGGTGCCTTGCACCCGAGGCCTTGCACGGCTCTTGTGCCTTGTGCACCCAAGTGCTTGCGCGGCAGAAGAGAAGTTGGCAGCGGCTCAAGCATACCCTTGTGCGCCTCCTTTGAGATCAAGTGAAGAAGACCACCTACGGACAGTGGGTGTGTGCCAAGTGGAGAAGAGGACCCGAGGATTTCATGCCTTGTGTGTGCACCAAGTGAAGACACATTTTGTGTGTGCAAAATTGAAGAACAACCTACGGGTTAAGGGTGTGAAACAAGAAGTGGGAAGAGGCCCAAGTCAAGTGTGTGCAAAACAAAGAACAATTTATGTGTACTTGAACAAGTAACAAAGAAGGCCGAACCTAGGTGTGTACAAAGTGTACGCATTTAGAAGTTGAAGGAAGAGGACATCCACACTAAAGTATAACACACATTACGTGTGTGAACAAATTGAAAAAAGTGTGTGAGTGAAGAAGGTGTGTGCTTAAAGAGAATATACCCTCTGAGGGTTTATTGCACCAAGAAGAAAGAAAGGGGAGTGCATGCTTACATGCATGCACATGCACACGTGAACAAAGCCAAATATGGTTGTGTGCATTTGAGGAGTCCAAGACCAGGAGTTCTTGAAGAGTTTTGAGAAGCCATGCAATCAGTGCATGAGGATGCAGAGATGCCATGCACTCAGTGCATGAAGTTGATGTGAGACTGAGCCAGACTGAAGTTAAAGAGATTTTTTGTCTGAGTTTTCAGTAGATTGAGAAGAGCCTGATCAACAGAAGTGATCAGAAGTTGCTGAGCAAGACCAAAAGACCTTTTCAGAGGTTGTTGAAGTTTCTTGAAGAGAGAAGGCCAGGTAATCCTTATAAGAAGGTGATAAATCCTGAGCAAGACGAGAAGACCTGATCAACTCAAGTGATCAGAGGTACAGAGCAAGTCCAGCAGTCTTTATCCCAGACTGCTGAAGATACTTGAAGAACTTAAAGTGAAGAAGAGCTACTCGTGTGACTTGAGGATCCAGGAGAAGCCCCCTGTGAGACTCAGGGTGGAAGAAGTCTTCAGTGGGATTCTGGAGCAGGCCAGTGGGACTCTGGTAACACTGTGGGACGCAGTATAAAGACCCTCATGTGGGGCTCAGGAGAGATACAGTGGGACTCTGTATCGACCATTGTAATACTAACAGATTATAATGGGAGAAACCATGTTGGGGCGTATAACCAACATGGCAAGGACGTAGGCCTTTGGTGCCGAACCTTGTAAATCCTTGTGTCCAGTGACTTTACATTTACTGCATCATTCGTGGAAAGGTGAGAGATACCAGAAGAGTGGATCGAGGATTTAACCAGCCATAGAGGTCTAATTGATAAGGAATCAATTTGTAAAAAGTTTTAAGGGATCACTGATTCGCCCCCTCCCCCTCTCAGTGATTCACACTGATCTGGGCACTTCAATTGGTATCAAAGAGAAGGTTACCTCTAAAAGATCCAAGGGAGTCTTTATGAAGTGCAGATTTGAGGAAATGAGTGACCAGCCTCAAATGGATATATGTGCCAAGACTCAGAAAAATAGAAAGAAGAAACAGGCCAAGAAGATGAAGAAAGCATGTCCTAGCTGTGATGAAGTTGGAATAATGAATGATCTTCAAAATGCAATCGAATATCTTCAGAAGACAGTCCCCAAGGAAGTGTCAATGTGTATAGCTACAGGCATCCTTGATCTTCAAGAAGAAAAATCACAGTTAGAAGAAGAAGCCAATGCAATGGAAGATCAATTGGCAAAAAGGGTTGGCATAACCAACACTCTCAGAAAGCTGGTGAAGGCTAAAGATGAAACTGTTTCCCTTTGCAATGAAAGATATGAAGACACTACTGAAGAATTGCAAAGAAACCTTTCTGAGAAAGAATTCTTTAAGACAGTGGTCAAAGATGTTTTCCATGCACTGGAAAAGAGGCAAAAAGTTTCAATGAATGTCAGAGATGCTCAACTTGAAGACAAAGTAAACTGGGTAAAGGAGCTTGACAATTCATTACAAGAAATGAAGAAGGTGCATGAAGGCCAGTTAGAACAGCTAAAAGAAAATTGGGAAGGAAGGTTAAGAACTGTTGAGGATGAGAAGAACTCCCTTAACATGAAATGATTAGAACTAGAGGTGATATTGAAAAATCTGCAATCACCCAAAGCTGAATCCTCCCAGTCAGCTGAAAGTAGAAATGTTGCTACACAAGTGTGCATTGAGAAGGATGATTCCAAAAGAAGGACATCCTCTAATAAAAGGGAAACATCTTCTAAAAGGAAGGTACCATCCATCCCATCTTGTACTAATGCTTCTAATTGTGTTTCCACAAAAATTGTAGGATGGAAGAATAATTCCAAACAAGTATGGATGAAGACAATGAAGAAAGAAAGCTCTCCTGAAGCAGCACAACAATTCAAGACAAGTACCCTACAATCAGAAGGAATCATAAAGTCAAGATTTGTGGGTCAATGTTGGTGTTGTAACAAGTATGGTCATTGTGCAAAGGATTGTTGGTACAATCCACTGAATGCCAAAGCACAGAGGAAGCCCATGCCTAAGGGGAGCAAGCCAGAAGAAAAGAAGCAGCATCCACAGGTCCAGAGACATCTGTTTACTGCAAATAGATTTGGATTACTTGACAACATCTGGGATGATTGCAAAAGTGGTCAAAAAGATACATGTCAATCTTCAACTGTATCTAGAGCTCAAAAGAAGAAAAGATCACAGAACTTGGCTCAGAAAGAATCCTTGGGAAGAAAGAAGAAAGTTGAAGATGCTCCCAAGAAGGTTTTGAAAAAAGGAAAAGAAGTCCTTGGAGTCTAAATCCAAGAAGGGTGATGCATCCAGAAGGACCACCATGAAAACATGCTTCTACTGTGGAAAGAAGGGACACACCATGGATCTTTGTGAACAAGCCATGGAACTGAATAGAAGAAAACTGGACTCAAAAAGACAATCAATCCAGAAGAAGAAGAAGGGATTGATTGAAAATAAGTTTCCTAATAAAGGTAGCTTAACAGCATCAAAAGAACCATGTGGAACTTCCAGAACTGAGGCCACACTTCCAAGTGACTTACTTGTCATATGGCCAAATCAGTTGCAACTTGCCAAAGATCTGCAGAGAGCTGAAGATGAAGTTCTGTAAATTGCTAAGGCAAAAGGGAAGAAGAATATTTCACATGAAGATGTGTTGAGATCCACACCAGTACAAACATCATTGAAGATCAAATGTGCAAGTGTGAAGAATGGTGAAAATGGGACATCTCGGTTGAGAGAATCTTCTCAACCTTGTTGTTCACATTGATGAACCAAGGAGGTTCCATCTTATTCCCTTATACTTCTGGTATTTACATGTGCTAACATTGCAGGGAATTGAAGATGATGATCATTCTCATCTGGAGGATGGTTTAGAAGGAATGGAGTCCACCACTTAAGGGGGAGCCAATCTGTAGAAGATGGGATTCTAAGATTTAATACCATCTTGAGAAAAGTGAAGGTATTCCAATCATACTTTCATCCCTTTTTTCTTAATTGTATTCATCATGACAATTAAGGGGGAGTATTGATTGAAGACAAATGGTTGAAAGGGGGAGCTTTATCTTTGCACCTGAACTTTCTAATGAGTTTTGTGAAGTTGTGTAGGATTTAGAAAATTCGTTGTTATATCTGAAAAATTTCAAACCCCTGAAGCATGATCTCACATGTACAGTGAATGATGGACAACATTGAGTTCCTTGGTTACATCACTCTTATTTTCTACACCGGGCTTTCCCACGTAGACTTAGAGTTGATCTACTAAAGGTTCTTTGCTCAAGAGAACATGTGACATCATCCCTCTCTTAGTGATTTTGAAGAAAATGCTTTTATAAGGGAGGAAGAGATTTTTGAAAGAGAACCACACCACACCTTTGCATTTGATTGCCAATAAGGGGGAGAAATATTGGCACACATATTGACCCATTCATATGTGCTCTAGTGTATTGCCAACAAATACAAAGGGGGAGATTGAAGTGCACTGTGTTGCATTTGTTGTTAATGAGGTATGTTGTTGTCAAGGAGTTTCAATATGTGAATGACAAAGGATGTGATGGTGTTGGTGAGGAAAGGAGAATGGCCATGGTACTAAGATGCATGTCACTTAGGAGATTCACTAAGTGACATAGGATGTTGTGGTTGAAACATTCTCTATGGATATCAAACGATTGTAGAATTGATCTTAATGTTTCAATACTTGTATCAAGATGATACTAAGTTACACCACTTAAAGAATGGATGATGATGGAGCATCATCATTAAATCAGACGATTGTTGAGTTGTTCTTAAAGTTCCAAGAACTTGTATCAACTGGATACAGTGTCACAACAATAATTGAAGACCGTGCATTGTATTGACAATGCATGAGGAGCTGAAGTGAACCATCCATAAGTTCTAAGTGGATGAAGTGGTTTTAATGAAGTCCATGCACGAAATCTTAGTGCATGTGAATTGAAAAAGTTCCAATTGATCTCTGATTAGATCAATAAAGAACATTGAAGATTATAAGTGATTCAGGAGTTCGGTTGATGAAGATGAACCTTTTGAATTCCATATCCTAAGTGAAGATCATATGAGGAGAAGTAATGGAATTCTTAAGAAGAAGATGAGAAGAAATGAAGAAGAAGAATGGCTTGGAAGTAGTGGCATTTGGCATTTGAACTTGGGTTACTTTGTTTTTATACAATGTCCCTAAGTCTCTACTTAGGCAAAAAATTATCCACCAAGGGCCAGCCTTAAGGGTTCAACCCCAAGGCACATGTGGGACTCGAGGTCGCCACTCCCAAGGGGGATCCCATGGGGCCAGCCCGAGAGGCCGCGACCGTGTGTAAGTCGGGGCCACGCAGGGGATCAGGTCTTGCGCAGCATGGGCGCCAGAGCGCGCGCCCGAAGGATGCATAGTGGGCGCCAGTGGCACGCCCGAGTGGCAGAGGTGGGCGCAAGAGTGCGCCCGCAGAGAGAACACGGTGCGGGGCGGCACCGTGGAGGGGGAAGTGCAACTAAGCGTTGAAAGGGAGCGCTAGGTTGATAAGCCGCGGAAAAACCGCGCTCCGTTTCGATGTGGGACGCGGAAAAATTTCCAGGAGCGCATCCTGGCCGCACGATTGATCGCGCGCCAGATCTCGGCCGCACATCTAATCCGATGCAGCCCTTCCTGATCGCAGCCATCCAAATCTTCGATCCAACGGCTCCCCGTCCATCTCCTACCTCGAGCTCGACCGAGGCACCCGTGACGTCCCCGCTAAACCAGGCGCCTCCCCGACGACGGATTTTGAGTTCTCGGCTGTCTCTCTCGAAGCCGAAGGCACCCTCGTGCTCGTCTGGCCATAACGAACAGTACCATGCACAAAAAGAGACTTGCATTCAACAAATGAGAAAATTCGATGAAGGCCGAAGGCAAACGAAGTGCCGAGGCCTCGGGGTGTTCGTGTTTTGCATGGGATGGCCAAAACAGAGGCCGTGCATGCGTTCTAAGTCGCATGCACGTAGAGGAGAAAAATATATAAGGAGAACCCGCGGTGAACCGAGGAGAAAATCATGATTTGCAGAATCTTGAAATACCCGAAAACTTCGGGGATTCAAATTTTTATCCACGCGGATTGAATAGAGGCCCTCTGCCTATAAAAAGAGAGGCCCATGCATCGGTGTTGCTTGCTGATGCGCTGAATTTTTGAAGTCCCGTGAGTGCTCTTTGCCTCACGAAGAAAGAAGCCCCGCGCAAATTACTTGCGCGGTTGTTGTCCCGAAGCCACCCGAGGCTTTGAAGGTGTTCCTAGCATGCAACTCCTTTGCGCGTCAAGAAGAAGGAGGTGAAGTGTTCCCTGCGCGCCTTCCCTTTGCGCGGCAGGAAGTACCCGGGGCAGTAGCACTTGCAACCCCGTGGTTGAGGTGCCTTGCACCTGAGGCCTTGCACGGCTCTTGTGCCTTGTGAACCCAAGTGCTTGGGCGGCAGAAGAGAAGTTGGACATGGCTCAAGAATACCCTTGCGTGCCTCCTTTGAGATCAAGTGAAGAAGACCACCTACGGACAGTGGGTGTGTGCCAAGTGGAGAAGAGGACCTGAGTCTTTCATGCCTTGTGTGTGCACCAAGTGAAGACACATTTTGTGTGTGCAAAATTGAAGAACAACCTACGGGTTAAGGGTGTGCAACAAGAAGTGGGAAGAGGCCCAAGTCAAGTGTGTTCAAAACAAAGAACAATTTATGTGTACTTGAACAAGTAACAAAGAAGGCCGAACCTAGGTGTGTACAAAGTGTACGCATTTAGAAGTTGAAGGAAGAGGACATCCACACTAAAGTATAACACACATTACGTGTGTGAACAAATTGAACAAAGTATGTGAGTGAAGAAGGTGTGTGCTTAAAGATAATATACCCTCTGAGGGTTTATTGCACCAAGAAGAAAGAAAGGGGAGTGCATGCTTACATGCATGCACATGCACACGTGAACAAAGCCAAATCTAGTTGTGTGCAATTGAGGAGTCCAAGACCAGGAGTTCTTGAAGTGTTTTGAGAAGCCATGCAATCAGTGCATGAGGATTCAGAGATGCCATGCACTCAGTGCATGAAGTTGATGTGAGACTGAGCCAGACTGAAGTTAAAGATATTTGTTGTCTGAGTTTTCAGTAGATTGAGAAGAGCCTGATCAACAGAAGTGATCAGAAGTTTCTGAGCAAGACCAATAGACCTTTTTAGAGGTTTTTGAAGTTTCTTGAAGAGAGAAGGCCAGGTCATCCTTAGAAGAAGGTGATAAAGCCTGAGCAAGACGAGAAGACCTGATCAACTCAAGTGATCAGAGGTACAGAGCAAGGCCATCAGTCTTTATCCCAGACTGCTGATGATACTTGAAGAACTTAAAGTGAATAAGAGCTACTCGTGTGACTCGAGGAGCCAGGAGAAGCCCCCTGTGAGACTCAGGGTGGAAGAAGTCTTCAGTGGGATTCTGGAGCAGGCCAGTGGGACTCTGGTAACACTGTGGGACGCAGTATAAAGACCCTCCTGTGGGACTCAGGAGAGATACAGTGGGACTATGTATCGACCATTGTAATACTAATAGATTATAATGGGAGAAACCATGTTGGGGCGTATAACCAACATGGCAAGGACGTAGGCCTTTGGTGCCGAACCTTGTATATCCTTGGGTCGAGTGCCTTTACATTTACTGCATCATTCGTGGAAAGGTGAGAGATACAAGAAGAGTGGATCGAGGCTTTAACCAGCCATAGAGGTTTAATTGATAAGGAATCAATTAGTAAAAAGTTTTAAGGGATCACTGATTCACCCCCTCCCCCTCTCAGTGATTCACACTGATCTGCGCACTTCAAATAGGATGAATATAATTTTAGTTGAATGTTAACTTTTGAATGTTATTTACCCTGGTTAAAAGTAAATAGGGTAATTAAAGGTAAAAATGATATTATAATTACACTAAAACATGTATTAATTCTATTGTATAAGTTTATTTCGAAAACAATAAACCATAGGAATAAAATATGATCCTATTTGATCCACTTGAATTATATTAGGACATTTATTATTATTATATTTTAAGAATAGTTAAAAGTGTTAAATTCAAATTTTGAAAACTAAATCATTTTTAATATAGGGATATACATAAGATAAATTAGACTATAAATATTAATTATGAAGATAATAATATTTCCTACATAATGGAATTTTATTTATAATTTTTAGACATTATATAATTAAATTTATTTATGACACAATGATGATGTTGTAATTACCTTATTAATGAGTGATTAAAATGATAGATATTGTAAATATCCAAATAAATGTAAGTTGAAACTTTTTATGAATTCCAATAATTTTATAGGCTAATATTTCATATTGAATGATTTAATTTATTTTTACTTTCACAAAAAAAATACTAAATAGTGTCAAAATTGACATAAACGAGTTTTTTAAAAAAAATATTATATTATTAAATAATATAATATTCCAAAAAATATAAGTTTTGAAAAAAAAGGACTTATATAATGATATATATTCCATTAATGAACCACATTAAGTTTAGTTGACATTTTATCTTAGGTTTAATAACCAGGTAATATAAAAATACAAGAAGACATTGTAAAAGTTAAACTATTTACCTAAATATTAAATCTAAAATATTATGTTAATATGGTGACCAAATATTGTATAAAACCTATTGGTTGAGATTATTTCTACCAATTCACACCATAGACTCGAAATAAATCCATTTGGAGCCATTATAACCTGAAAATGATTTGATAATAAAATAATATTTCAGGCATTTCCTAAAGTGACCCTCACCTCTCTTATAAAAGGGTGCATCCTCTTCTCTAAAAATCACACTTCCAAAGCAATTTGGCTGGGAAAAACCCTACTTAAATATCTTTCAATATACCCTCACATCACCCTATAGGCCTGAATTTGATCAAAAATCCAACCTAAGGATCCCTTTTGATCAAATCAAAAAGAATCACCTAAAGAAGAGGTAATAATTTCATCACATCTTTCAATGTTCTTTTCTTCTTATACTTTTTCATTCATTGTTTTTTACATAACAAAATAATAACACCAATACATTATACATACTATGATTTTATTATATATATATGGTACTACCATATTCATTATTCTATTCATCCTATAAATGACAAATTCAACATACTTGTGTATGTACGGCTTACTATCATTAGGTCATGGTGTAGTTTATTATTCAACACTTAATCATTTGGATGGGTAAAATAATGAGTATAATTAATTTAAATAATAAATATAACATTTTAATGATTCATTATATATTATATACCATCCAATTACAAACTATTTTACCAACAAAGGAATGGTATTGTTTCTCATGCGTACATACAGATTATCATCTCCACGAACGCGATAAGATTCATTCCCCATCATAACCGTTCAAGAATAATATTCATTTTATGATTTAAAATAATTCTTAAGAAGATAATATCATTTTTGATATGAATAAAATACATCTTATCCATAACAAACATAACTTATGTATCAAAACATATAAATTAAAACGAATCAGTTAACACCCAAGACAATGATACTACTAAAATATTATTAACAAAGAAATACTAGAAGATCATATATGATATCATATTTATGTAGGTGGTTCTTGTTTAATTTAACAAAAAAAATTAATATTATAATGGAGTTTAATATACCCTATACTAAGGGAAATTCTAAGTTAAGGGTTAATTTTATAATCTCTTTACTTATTTGAGGTTGTTTATATGTAAGTATCTACTGGGACTTCTTTATCATCCACATATGTGTTTCTTAAAAATGTATTTCAAAACATTTTTACTATTTCCTACAATATGGGTTAATTTCATTTATTCCCTTATTTTACTTTTTATAAAAAAAATTTAAAGAGCCTTTCTGTCGTACTTTATAACTTTTCGACAAATTAAAGTAAAAATGTTTTTTTAAATTATACGATGGGCGCAGCCATTTTTCACCATTATAACACCTTTGAAACTTCTCTTACAAGATTATAAGAATATTTTCAAAATAAATGTTTTCTTTTATAATTATGTGACTTATAAATTATTTTAAAATATAATGAGATATTTTTATCAAATATTTTTCATTTCATCTATGTCAACATCCATTGATGGATTTTACACTAGTTTGAAGTTGATTTATTATGATAAAATATTCATATTTTATTGAAGGTTTTGTGATATGTCTGACTTTGGATGTGTTATTTTTATACCATTCATGGAATATGATTAAAGTATTGACATTTCTTATTCTAGTTTTAATATGAATGATTATGTTATGTTTCATCCTTTTCATATGAGGAATGAATTGGACTTAGTATTTGATGGGTGGAGCCCACTATAGCTCCTCGACGCATCGATGGGTCTCCTGAGACAAACTAGTGTCTTGGAACAAGGCCTTGATAGAAATAATTTTTTAGTCTTGGAACGAGTCCTTGACTATGTGGTTATGATGTTTGGCATTATGCATTCCATCTTTATGATATTGGCTATTGATATTACCTATGATTATTCTACTAGTAGAATATCCTTGTGAATAAGTAAATAGAATTATTTTATTTATCTTTTCCTTATTATGCTGATGTTTATGTTTAAAAGGAATGTGTTTTAGTCTTGAACATTTCCTTAAATGTTTATTCTTATTTATGAATGTTTCTTCTATATTGTTATCCATACTGAGCACCTGAGTTCACACATTTCTATGTTTTATTTTTCCCAATATGAGAAAAAATATATTATGACTGACATACAGGGATAGTCTAAGATAGATGAATTTGTTATAAATAAACACAATGTTGTTGTTTTTCATTTCATAATGTAATGTAAAACTTATTTTTTCATCTATTAATTCTAAGGCTACTAAACTGATCGGTCTTTATTAACTTCATCCCTTGTCAAAATGCCAATGTTATGTAATAATGCACCATATATTGGTAACTAGGGTCGGGGTGTTACAATATATTAATAAATTAATGTTCATAACATTTCACAAATTCCTTCAAATGAAAAATATTTTGTAGTTACTTTTTATACATGGTATACAATCTCTTTATTTATTGAAAATCCATCACCATCATCGATACATATCTGTCCCATTTGTACTC
Source organism: Viscum album (assembly GCA_963277665.1). Lineage (NCBI taxonomy): Eukaryota > Viridiplantae > Streptophyta > Magnoliopsida > Santalales > Viscaceae > Viscum > Viscum album. The sequence goes on from OY728119.1 coordinate 2,072,551,503, forward strand.
TTTAAAAACATTCCCTAAATATAAAATTTCTTCATAAGTAGGGAATGGAATTATAATAAATGGTGAGATAAGATTTTCCATAAGGTAAAACATTATAAATACATACACATAATGTGAGTATTAGGGTATAAGAACAAGAAAATATGATATCAAAACCATAAACTATATATAAATGGTCAAAATATTTTTTCATAGCATAAATATTAGTCATTCACAAGACATTAATCGAAATGGAATCAAAGAACATGATCTATTAGAACATAAAATTGGAATAAGTAATAGATTTGTTTCATATACATAAGAATATAAATATTTATGTCAATTATACCAAAAATACATTCATAACATTTTATTATTGGGATAACCCCATTTTCACCCTCTTCTAGTCATGGAATAACCTCTTGTGTACCCTCTATTGAGAATTTCATAACCTCCCATGTAACCTATTTTGGTATTGGGATAACGTATCATATAATATTTGATCTCATGTAACATTAATAATTACACAATTCATTAATGGGATATATATGTCCCACCCATCACATAATCTATACATTTGAGTTCCAAAAAAATAGAAATCATTTATCCTTACATAATCTAATGAAATTAAATGGGTTTTACAACCATCTCTTCATCATAATCATAATTCATCTGGAAAATATTAAAGATGGTACTATTGGATCATATATCATGTAAATATTATGTAGCATCAATGTATATATTTATATATAGAAAATGATTTTGAATGATCACTTGGAATATTTATTTAGGAAAATAACCATTGAATTGTTAAAATTTATTTCTTAAAAATGAATGTTAAAAAAATTTAAAATCATATTCTTTTAAAATTACATTTGAAACATATAAAGAATTTTTCAATGAAAACAATTGTCTAGATTTCAATAAATTATCTTTATGCCATACATGTTGAGACCGATATTTCTTTCATAATTCTAGTAAAAGTCAAACAATCATTGTTTTCAAATATTAGATAAATATTCTTATTAGTTTTTTTTAAAAAAAGTAAAACATGGTTAATATTGAATTTAAATTTTTTCTATATAATATTAAAACATTTTTTTAAAAAAATAGAAAACCTGGACACAAAATAAAATGTGTTTCCAACCAAAGAGATAAATAAATTCAATTTTCATTAAAAACATTATATAGGGTTCATGAGTGTATAAAGAGAAGAAAATAAAGGAAAAAATGTATTCCAATGAAATATCCTCATCAGATGAAAATTAATTTGTTTTTTCAGAGATTTATAATAATATTTCATCATTGGATGTATTAATGTTAACAATCTAGATAAATGATAGGATTATAACATCAAACCTTTACCACATTAGTGTCTTTTAAATCATATGTAAAATTATATTATAACATAAATGGAGACACATAATATAATGAAAATAATTATATTCATTATATAAAATTTCAATGGTGTAGTACATAGACCTCATATAATGTTATATGTGCATAATGAAACTTAAGTTCGAAAAAAGGAAAAATGGTATAAAATCCATATTCTGTTGGTAAATTTTGAACTATAATCCACATGAAAGGGATATCCTCAAATATACATGTATATATCAATAATATATCTGGGTAATTATAATCGAATACCTGAATAAGTAAAATATATACCACATGAAACAAATAGGTAGTGAATGTGGCATGTGTTCCACAGAAGTGAACAGTGAGACATAAATCTCATACCTTAGGTCTTGAAATCCATAATACACATTTGAACCTCATTTATAAGAAATATATATTTATAATAAATAAATTTTAATCAATAATTATATATATAATTTCATTATTTATTTATTTATAACCTTTTTATTAGCAATTTATCAACTATTACATGTTAAAATATCATTTTGAGTGATCAATACTATTTTTTTCTTGTATGTATGTATTTTTTATATCTCGTAGACATAATATGATCATGGTTATAGAATCAATAGAATGTTAAAAATTATTTAAATATAAGATATATTCATTTTATATTTATTTACCTTAATCTATAAATGATATATATAGAAAATAAAATACATTTTTCATGGAGATGGTTAGCCATCCATACACATGAATTTTGTATACATTTTAAAGATGGAATTTACCAAGTAAAGGTAAATAAAATATTAAAATTAGAGAATTATTTTTATTTTATATATATTAAATATAATTATTTAAACATATATTTATTACCTTCCATGTAAAGTGACCGTAAAAGTCGAACTGAATCGGTTCGCGAGGCATGGTCTATTGTATACACAAATCACGTTATTTATCCCACATGAAATTGAATGACTAAATGTATATGTGATATAACAATTAAAAAATCAATATTATATCAAAAAATTTAATTTTATTAATTTAATCATTAATTATTACAATACATGTAAAATGAAAACAAAAAACACATCAAATTGGTACGCGATGAGGTAGTCTAACGTATGCATGAGTTTTGTTGTTGTTTTCCAATGGGTTAGAAGTTAACAATGAAGATATGATATTATAATTAATAAGGAATAATAATATAAAAATTTCATCTATAAATATCAAATAAGTCATCATATCTTGCAGTGATAGGTGGTGATGGAAAACAAATAACATCGGTTTGTGAGGTGGTAGCCCACTGTAATAAGAATGATAGTTTAGTATCCAATTTGAAAGTAGTGGACATATTTATAGATCCTTATATTATCATAAAAAATATTAGTATATGTATGGTTCTAATGTTTTTTTATATTCTTTTTTATAATAGTAAATTATGGTGGTGGAGAAGAAATAAAATAAAACACTTGGTAAGGGACGTTACCTCTTTTTTGAATAACTTCTTTTTCTTTGATAAAAACTCCTTATAGTTTGGATTCTGACCAAAATAATGATTATAGGATATGATCACAGAAGTTAAGAATTTATTTGGGTAGTTAATTGACTAAAAATTTATCTATTATTTTTTAATAGAAAAATATATGTGGTGTCGATTTATAAGTGATGCGAGTGATACAATCTTAATTTTTGAAAATAGAAAGGTGTATCAACGTTTTTCACATTCCACAAGGCTCTAACAAAGGACACCAAAAAAATATAGGTTATGAGATTTAAATATATACATAAAAAAGTTTGGGAAATTTTATAGGTTATTTTATATCCTTTTTTAACCCCCACCCCTCATAAAACCATTTTAACCAAAACCGTGATAATTTATTTTTTCTGATTTTAATACTCAAAAAATGATAAAAATTAAGTTAAACTTGTTAGAAAATTAAAGTTAAAATTATTTAAAATAAGTAATAAATTTTCACAAATTCCATTCATAGAAGTGGAAAATTATAATTTAATATAAAATCCTGAGATGTGATTAGAAAAAGCAGGTTTTCAAAGGGAAATGATCAAAAGATAAAAATGATTTTATTTCAAAATTAAATTTTAAATAGATTACAATGAATTATTTTGGAATAATATATATATTTTTTTTTGTGTGTTTTTGTGAATGATTTTTTGTTTAAATCTATAATAAAACCTTTTTTATGTTTTTAAATACTATAAAATAAATCACAATTCTTAAAAAATAGTATTCATTATTATTCATCAAAAATATATTTTTTGAGAAACATATACAAAATTCACCCAAATATAATTTAGACATGTAGAATTAAAATATTAATTTAAGTTTTTAAAATAAATTTTGTAGAATTGTTGAATATTAATGTAAAAAAAATTTCAAAAAATATAGAAAAACTGTTTCATAGAAAAATAATGTTTTAAGGGGAATATGGGTTTGACCTTATTATTGTCTAAAATAAAATAATATAGATGTTAAATAATTTTATTGAATATATAATATATAAATATTATTATATTAATTCAAAAAAATTATTTATTTAATTTATTTAGTTAAATTTAATTTCTTATATAAAATCATTTTTTCAAAAAAATATTTCAATTCTTTAAAAAATTATATTAATTTCCAATTAATTGGTCACTAGATAATTCATTATATTCACATGTGTAAACCATATATTTTTATAATATATTTAATTCAATTACTACATACCATTCTAATAGATAAGTGATAACTATCATATTAAGTAATATTATTTTAAAATCATGTCATATTTTTGTAAACTCATTGTTTTGTATAACGAACAATCCATTTAATTTTATGTATAATGAAAGGTAAAATTACAATTTTAGGCAACAAAATCTACAATCATTGTAATTTTTAATTAAAAATATCAAAACATTTAAATCTATTTGAAAAAAAAAATCAAAATATCTTAGGGAGTTACATTATAATGGATTGAACACACATAATAGGCTCTATACACTAGAAATATATGGGGTCCTCCATTGGTCAATCGATGAATGAAAGACCCTAACTATTTTGAAAGGAGTAAAAGGTGGTGCATGTTATTCTCACTAGGAAAGATATAATATCCCCCACCAAATCAAGATACTTGGATACTTCAATCCATTTATAATGACAGAATGGATGTAACTGAGAAATATGATCAATCCTTGTTATATATACTCACCAATTTCTTCTATTAACCCCAAAATATGATTCAAAAAACTAAATAATCATATACATTTTCCTTATGTGGGAAATATTTTCTTGGTTTTTACCATCTATCCATATCTATATAGTTTATGTTTTCTTTTTTGACCACACATTTTATTTCTAACTTGGATGATGTTGTTACCATCATGGATTTTAGAACAATATGTGTCATTAATTTAATGTATTCTAAAATTCATACAATATTTATAGTCTATCAGAATATATTAATAGAAAAATACATTGTATTATATTCATCAAAATTGTAGAATCTATATATGGAGTACAATATCATAGCTAATCACTAATCCTATTAGGACCCCAAACCGAGTTTCCTAGAGTTGTTGCCTTATTCTATTACATTGTAATATAAACATAGAATACACAACCCAAATGAAAATAAATTTTAGTAGATTTAGAAAACAAAATACATATATAAGTTTTAAATTAAAACATTTAATGGAAATACAATATACAAATTCCATTGAAAACATCCATAACTCATAAATTATCCCAGAAAGACATTTATATTATTCGTCATCCCATCCTAGGGAAAAATAAAACATAATAATGGGGTGAGATTTGTTGATCAGTAAGGGTAAATAGTACATAGTAATCATAAGTATTATGTCGTGGTGATTTAAAAAAGTATGCATGCTATTAAAACATAATCATAAGAATAATATAGAAGGAATAAAAGATGAATAAATAATTACATAATAAAACATAACCTTGGATATTCTACTAGTCTAGTAATCACAGGGAATATCTATTACTAGTTAATAATTATGGAATGTATAATGTGGGACGTCATAACAATACTATCATGGTGTCATGCTAAGACCATACATAAACGGGTAAAAATGGTAAGTAGTTTGTCTCATGACACCAATAGATATACCAGGGGTTTATAGTGGGACCCACCCAACACATACTACAACCAATAAATTCCTCATATAAAAGTGGTGAAACATAATCAACATATAAATTCATATTGAAACTGTCATTTGGAATGTAAATAACATCCCAAATCAATAAACATAATCACTAACCATTCTGTGTAATATGGTGAATGGTATCAAGGTAACACAAACACAGTCAAAATATTCATAAACCATTCAATAACATATGGTAGATGATATCATAAAATATTAATCTCAATTAAACATAATTTTTAACATGGGTGTTCAAATAGATGAAAATACTCGTATAAAATCATTTTGGAATTATTGAGAGAAATACTCTTTTACATAGTAAAGAAGTGTTATTTTGGATAACTATTTATAAAAAAAATAGAAGTGAACATAGATATTCATTATATAAAAAATTGAGTGATTTTATATAAATAATTGTGTCTTAAAATATATTATATAGTGCACTTTAACATAGGTAAGAATTCTAATTATTACCTTAAATCAGGGTTGCGTATTGTGATGAATTGAAAATGATCCTCATAAAACCTATAACTCCCCATAAAATAATAAATTATTATTATTGGTAAATATATATATATCATTTAAAAATAATTTATGAGGATTACATAATAATAATTAATAGCATCATCAGGGTAACAATAGAGAGTGTGTAATCCGGAATTAAAAATAGAGGTTCACAGAGAAACCATTACCTTATGTCTAAATCCATTCTACCCAAGAATTTAAGTTCTTGGAATATGAAATTAGGATCAACAATAATTTAATTCAGATTATAATATATATTTTTATATTTTATTATAATTTTATTAAGTTCACTTATGGCCTCTTTTATATGTTATAATATTGAATTCTGTTATTTTGGAGTGTTCGTTTCCTTGATTTTCATGGTCAGATTGTGTGATTATAAGTAATAGAGTTCATGTAAAATGAGTATAATTCTCAATTATTGTAATTTAATGATATTAATTAAAAACCATATGTTTAATTGGTTTTATGTATTATTTTTTTCCATATATTGGGAAGATTCATTAGATAACATGTTAATGATAATCGTATAGCTAAATTTTAGCGGTTTATCAATCACAAATTAGTAGTTTTGTTCTATTATTTTATATCATGTATATATAATGGTTCCAAAACATTATATAAGATATAATACTTATTTAATAATCTGGTTTAACCATAAAAATTATTTCATGAATAGCCTTGTAGGATAAATTGAAGAACGAAAGTTCTTCCTCTGTGAATGTTGTAAATTGGTACCTCTCAGAAGATGATTTATTTTTTACAGAAAAATATTGTGAGAGTAATGAGATTGATGATGGATATTCCATTAACATGATATCATTATATAATATAGATGATACTGGATTTATCATGGTCATTTATACATAGTATGTGTGTAAAAGATAAGAAAATAATATGAAATTAAAATGAATTTAAAAGAAAAAGGAAGAGGGTTTACCTCTTGAATTATTCTCATTGATAACCTCTATAGGGAAAGGGATTTTGGTATTTGGGAAAGAAAACTGCTCCTAGATGTGGGGTAGAGACTAGGGAAAAGTGTTTTAGTAGAATTTTGACAGGATTCAAGGCTTGGAGCTGTGAGGAGCAGACGGGATGAGGGGTGGTGTTTATAATGGGGGAGATGAGTGATTTTTGAATATTTTAATCTTCAATTTTTTGGCTCAGGTATCTAAAGAGTTTGAGAAATATATGAAATATATTAAAATAATAAAGGTGAGTTCGAGATTATGGTGATTACATCAGTTATGGAACATGTAATAGTGTATTTTACTTAGAATGTATTTATATCAACTCAGGCTTGACATAGAAGGATATTACACCATATTAGATTAATATTTAGTACATTACAAAAATACATACATCAATACTATGGTAGTTTATTTTATTTGGAATATTGTAAAAAATATACTATCTAGGTTAATGATCTTCAACATCTTCCATAAAGATCTTCACCTTTATTACTTCTACCTAAAACCTTTCTTCGTACCCTCAGGAAAGGAAACATAAGAAATGGGTGAGCTAAGATTCTATGTAATGGTAAATAGAATAAATGAATAAGCATAACAAAAACAAAAGGGAATGGAACTTTAGAATAACATTTGAAGATAATTACCTACATATTATAGAACATAAAAATTAATGGAATTTTAGAACACATGAATCATAAGAAAATAAATAACATAGGACAAGGAATCATAATATAGGAAAGGACATGGAATTTGTGGTGTGCATTTAGGTTTATAACATTGTGAACATGTATAAGTAAAAATAGGCCCACTCATTAAGTTAAGGACAATAAATCAGGACCTAGATTCATCTTTTGTACATTCAACTATGTCATTTCATAACATTTTTAACATGTAATAAGGTTCATGAATAATGTTATGGACGTGAAACCAAGTCCATGAATAACATTACAAACATGTAATTAGGTTTACTCATAATATTGTGAACATGTAATCTGGTTCACGCATAATCATATGGATGTGAGACCATGTCCATGAATGAAATTGTGAACATGCGATCAGGTTCATGCATTTCCAAATAGACATGTAACCAGTTCCATTCATAATATTGTGAACATGTAATCAGGTTCATGAATAACATTGTGAACATGTAATCAGGTTCACACATAATCCTATAAAAATTAATCCAAGTCCATTAATAACAGTTTTTTCATGTAATAAGATTCACTCATAACATTTTTAACATTTAATGAGGTTTACACATAATCTTGTGGACATGAAAACAGGTTCGTTCATAACATTGTAAACACTAAATAAGGTTCTCCCATAACATTGGGAACATGTTATCAGATTTAGGCATAAAATTATGGACATGGTTCCAGGTCCATGTATAACATTTTGAATATGTAATCAGGTTCATAAAAAACATTTATACTCATGATTCATCCATCACTGCCCGATTCATTGAAGAATGATATAGGTCCCGCCCATCTCATAGTAAAATTATTCATACTTGTGCCACAAGATAATAAAATATTCATCATTTCATAACCTGTATAAAGACATAGGTTTTAAAATAAAAATCATAACCTATGAAATGAATTGGGTATCACTAACATTTCATCACATCTTAACCCATGGAAAAGAGATAGGTTTCATAATTATATCTTCAAAGCATAACCCATGAGAAGAAGCGGGTTTCTTAATCCTGTAACATGTTAAAGGAAAACATGATTCATAAATTAAATTAAATTAAGTGTAACCCATTAAAAAAATAATATTAATTTACCCTTTATATCATTTCTTAGAAATTATTAAGTACCATAAATTTATTTCATCTTATATAGATAATAATTTTGAATCATTTCTTGAAAAGAATATAATTTCCTATTTGAAAAATACTTTTCATAACATAATACCTTTTGAAAACAAATATATTTTAATAAATATTTGAAAACATATAAAAGAATATTTGGAAACAATAAAACTTTTTTAAATTAGTTTTTCCGTGAAAAGGATCATCAATGATATTTTGAAATCATTTTTAAAAATCATTTTCAAAATCATGATCTTTGAATACAATTGATTTTTGACCATCAAAAGAGACGGTCATATTTTACTTAAAAACAATATCTTAAGTACCAAATAATTTAAAATTAGATCTAACACATGAGTATATCTTAAAAAATATTATATGGAATATATTGAGTTTTCTTGAGATATGGATCTTAAGATTTCATCAAAGGAATAATAAATGTAAACAATCTCAAAATAGAGATGATATTGTCTCAATAAACTCTCATAAATTCATAACATGGGAAAATAATCTCATTATAAGAAATGGAAATTAAATAAAGCTTAATATAACATGAAAATAATAATATTTAATATATAACATGTAAAATTTATGTATATACACCTCAAAAAAGATTTCAGGTTCATAACAAAACATGAGTCTCAAAGAAGGAAAATTGAGACAAAACTATTTTACTAATTTGGTAATTTTTTAAAAACAAACCCTGTAAAATAAGGATCATAAAATAGAAATTTTAATACCCATAAATTTAAGTATAATTTATATAGAATACAATAATTTCTATTATACTCACCACACAAAATGAATGAGTGGAGAACAAATCTTGTATCTCACATAAATTAAATGTGAGATAAAACCCTTTACACTGTGTCTTGAATCTCATCGTATTCATTCAAAAAACCTATATAATAAATAAAACTTTATCATAAAACTTTTAAAGTACCATACTATTACATCTATTACCATATATGGTTTTAATAAGACCTTAAATTTCTCTTTTTTTGATGATCGTATGTTATAGTTTTACTCAGAATACTATTTTCTTTGTTCATTACATGTATCTTAATTTGTTATATCTTTGTTCCTTATACTTATATCATGAATCCAGAATGAAAAATATATATATAAATATCATATATATTTAGTATATTAATATTATAATAATCTATATAATATTGTATTATGAAATTGAATACACCATTTATAGGGATGATAAGTCCAACATACAAATCAACGTTGTCTCGGTTTTTATTATAATATTGAATGAAAGTAGTTAAATTAAATATGTATATATATATATATATATTATATTAGAATTATTATATAATATATATCATATAAGATCATTAAACATATCGTTAATATGAACCATGTGGTGTGTGAACGAATCACAACACTTTGAGGGTGGTAGTTCACACTTCATCAAATGAGATTATTGTATTAACACTAAATGGAAAGTAAAAAAAGATGTGTGTTTAAAAAGAAATAAAAGAGATTAAATACATAATAAATATAATATATTACATATATAAACATTGTTTCTGTCATAATGGCCTCCATGATTAGTGGTAAAGAAGAAATGAACAGTTATAATTTTGTGAGGCAGTAGTTCTCCAAACACAAAAACAGTGTGTTCGATATCCATTAGATGGAGGTGTGAATTAGTGTTTTCTTAATAAATATCATAAAAACAGCCTATTATATATAGGATAATGTTTTTTTAAACATTAATGGAATAAAAATATAAAAGGGGTTAAAATAGGAACATAAATGAAAGGGGCTCAAGAGAAGATGTTACCTCTAAATCTGGTAACTCATTTCAATTTTCACAAAAATTATTTCATGAGAGTATTTTTGACCAAAGGGAGGATCCAAAGACGAAGGGAGTATTTTTTTAGAAGTTTATTGGGATGTTCTTGGCCAAAATTAATAGGTTTGAGAGGTGTCAGGAATGGGTAGAAGTGGTGGCCTTTTATAGGGGAGGAAAAGGACTCACTAAGAATTTTTAGAAACATGACAGGTGTGTGTTTCTGACGCTTTCTGTCGGGGCGCGCGCACGCATCCGTCACGTAGGGGAGGATGCGCGGCCTGTTGCCCCGCATTCCCGCTTTCAAAAGGTGGGTGGCATCCATTAATTATTCAGGGATGTCTGCTCCTTGATCGAAATCGGGAAGATGGGATGTCGGTTCTTCCTTCCGTAGATTCCTCCTCAGAGCTCTTAACCTAGTCCGAGTCTCCCTCATAGATTTAAGATGTATTTGTGAACCTCATTCCCAGTTCCATAGTTTCATGGACACCAGTTAATTACGCTGCTTCTGTCGAGATGCTCCAAGGGGTCTGGTCAGGGCAGCAACCTTCGGTGAGGATAATGGTCACACTGGGGTGTCGTTGGCGTGCCTTGACGCTGGGGGATTGGCATTTCTATCTTCTTTCCCTTATTATAGGGCTTCTCGAGGGCACGAAAGCCCGAGGAATCCCACATCTAATGTGGGGAATCATGTTCCATATGAGGTTTTCCTTAGCTTCCCATGTCTAACACGGGGTATGCTGCGAGTTTAACGTCTTGTGGAGATATATCGGACTGATTGGAACACTGAGAGTGGATCAGATTGAAGGACCCCCTAGGGAGAACAACGATATAGGGTCAATCACGTGGGTGACTTCCTGGATACTATGGAGTGGAATGAGGTGGAATGATCCCATCGGGATGTGGTGGCCCAGGTAGGAATCAGTATGGGTTATGGAGTGACGGGCTTGAACCTCATGGAGGCTTCCTATGTATCCCCATGGTAGGGAATCAAAGTCTACGTAGTTCGGTGATACCGTGGGACACCTGAAGAGGCGACTCGTGAGAATGAACACATGGATTGGAGCCTGGAGGAAGTAAGATCTCCAGGCAAGGGCATGAGCTTCCTGGGGCACGTGGGCTCAAGGGAGAGGTCAGTATGAATCGTGGGTGTTGGATATGGGGCTTACACTCTGAGGTGTACCATGATGGGGGATATATGGGGCTTACGCTCTGAGGCTGCCCATAATGATGGATATGGGGGCTTACACTCTGAGGCGGCCCATAATGATGGATATGGGGGCTTACACTCTAAGGCAGCCCATAATAGTGCTGGTGAACTGACGCGGAGGGGGTGGAACAACTTAGTGATGGGTTTGAACCTCATGGAGGCTTCCTACGTACCATGCATTAGCACGGATCAAAATCCACATAGTTCAGGGCATATATTTTAACGTCTTGTGGGATGGGGGCATACAGTTTAACGTCATGCAGGATGAGGGCATGGGGCTTAGGCTCTAAGGAGGCCCATGGGGTTGGCGAACCGACGCGAAAGGGGGGTCGAAATGACTGGGTGGTGGGATTGAACCTCATGGAGGCTTCCTATGTACCATGTCTTGACATGGGTCAAAGTCCCCGTAGTTTGATGGAATGGGGCTTACACTGGCATCCCATAATAGGATTTCATGGTTCATGCTCACTCTAAGCCCACATGGGTCACGCTCTATATGAGAAACAAGAGGAAGCAGAGACCAGATGATCACTTCGCGAAAGGGTGCGTCCGTGAGAAGCGGAGAGGGGCTTACGCGTTGAGAGGCCCAAAGGGGAAATAGGGGATTGCGCATGGTTAGAATCACATAGTGCCTGGACTTACTCCAAGATGGAGGCCCATGGTGTGACAAAGCACAGAGGGAGAGGGATTTGGGACCGAACATAGGATATTCCTTGTTCCCTATCACGCCCTCCCCTGGCCTTGGCAGTGGGGAAGTACGGAGGTGCATGGGTGCAACCTTCTGCAAGAGAGGCTAGGGGATTACACTCTGAGGCAGCCCTTATCCTGTGGACAAATGCCACTCCAATAAATCATCCCCCCCCCCCTGTGAGAGATGACCCCGACATCCCCGTGGAGACGAGCGGGCGGAGAGCATATCCGAGCTGGGGGGACCCTGCGTTCAAGGCACGGGGTCGGATCACAGTTTAACGTCATGAGTTGAGGAAGAAGTGATTGGCAGTTTAACATCCTGCAGCTCGGATGAGGTGGGTTCGCTCCACACCTATAGGGCTTACATTCCCAACACCCTCTACCCCTTGTGGGATGGAAGGCATCGGCAAGGCCATAGTGAAGGGGGGCCACAGGGCGAACCGTCGAGGGGTCCATGTTAGCGTGGCTATGCAGGGCTTACGCATGGAAGAAGCCCGGGTGTCTTCCTCATGTCTGGCCATGAGGGTATCCCAACTCACAGATGGGTTGAGGCATGTGATTGAGTCCTACACCTATGCGCTAGTGCACAAGCAGGATAATGCCAAGGGCATTGGAATTGGCCCGAATAAAGGGATATGAAAAGTGTGAATCACATGCCCGGCATTATGAATGAAATGAGTGTGACATGGAAATAAAGGATAACTGATGACCATGTTCGCAACACAGCATCATGTCAAGTTGGCTTGAAATGGCTACAAACAAATGAGGGTCGACTGCTGACCGTGTTCGAAACACAGGACCTGACTCAAAGTGTCGCCCAATGTATTCTGAGGCATTGGCCCAGGATAGCAGGCGGACCATGGGTTAATCATTCATACTGTTACAATAGGCGGACCAAAGGTCTATTATCCGTATTGTTACAGCAGGCAGACCACGGGTCAAGCATCCATACTGTTAGGGGGTCCCTTCAGACACAGAGGTGGATGCAGATCCGAAAGCAGGACACACAAAGCATGAGGTGGAGTGATGGAATGTGTGGATGGATTCCAATGCTCTTGAAACTATTCCACTGTAACCATGGAATTAGGCATCTTATGATTTTCACATAAGGAGTCTCTTGTTCGGAATAAGAGGCATCCTATTTCTGAATGATAGGGCATTCTACTCAGGGTAATTGATGATAAGAATCTCAACTCACGACATAGGAAACGAACCAAGAGGAATATTTCAACTCAAGGTGTTTCACGGTGTGCGGAGGAGTATCTTAAATCATGGTATTCCCTAGGTTGAAGGCTGGCGTGCAATGGAAAATCCCGAAATCCCGGACCGAAAAGTTCACGGTGCGACTCTCCATTTTTAATGGGGGTCAGTGTCGGGCTGCGGTCCCGGCCTGGGGGTGTGGGGGCGCAGCCCCCGCGGTATGGACTAGCGGGTGCAAGCCTGTATACTGTTGTGCGTAATAGGAGTGACAAGAGGATAGGCTGCGCGCAATAAGGGAGGTATGGGTGCTATAGGGGAGGCCTACGCGCAATTGGGCAGGCGTGCGCGCAATACAAGACATGTGTGCGGAAGACACCAGGTCGGCGTTCAATTCAGGGATGTGCGTGAAAAAAGGCCAGGTCGGCGCACAAAGCAAGGTATTGCGCACAAAAGAAGTAATTGCGCGCAATGGAAGGGATTGCGCGCAATGGAAGGGGTGTACTTGCAAAGGAAGGATTGCGCGCAACTTGGCTGGCCTCCGTGCAAAATAAGTCATTGCATGCAAGGGGCGGACCCCGAAGGGATTGGAGTTCAGTCTAAGCCAAAGGGATCTCACGTGAAGGCGGAACCCGGGGCGACTTGGTGCGAAAAAGAACCATAATTGCAGGCCATATTGCACGCGTGATTACGTGCACAAGAGGTGGTTCAAATTTACCTGGCCTGAAAAGGAAGGGGGTATCCTTCTATTTATAGGCACTCGGTGTCGCGGAATCCAAGGTTGCGTGCAAAATTTGCACGATGGAGGCAGCGGTACGAAATATCAACCACGTGGGATGCGGGCGAGAAATGATTTCGCGCCGGTGCCGGGACTTTGCGCGAATCCCAGGTTTCCTTTCACACGGGACATTTTTTCCATGCACTTCACCCAATTTTTCACGCACCACTTCCGGGCCCTCCGGACCGAGCCTCCGGGTCCGAATATGACTTCTCTTTTCCGTTCCGGAACTTTCTCCGACAGTGAAGCGCTTTTCGGTGTCTACAGTGTGAAAATTTTCTTACCTAAACAAATTAATAAAAAAACTCAATAATGTAAAGTGTATTTCCAAAAAATGTATTGCCAATGGGTGTTTGACATTTTTTTAGGTCATTTGTGTCCATAATTTTAAGAATTGGTCCATATTTAAGCTTAATTTGACCTTAACTACTATGATTAATTTTAATCACATTTACTAATCATTTTGGTCAAAGAAGAACATGTTATTAATAAAGTATAAATAATATATTCAATAAAACAATTTATATCATATTTTATAAATTCAATTCACAAAACTGGAAAAATTAAGATTAGTGCTAATCTCGCAGACGGGATGAAATAATGTGTTATTAAAGTAGGAAATGTTCAAAAGTATGGTGTGATTTTATATTCAATTTCAAAGTAAATTTTATTATAATGGATTAAATTGTGTTAATATATGTAATATTTGTCTAATTTAACCTTGAAATTAATTTTTAATTTCAATTATAAATAATAATTAATTAGACAAAAAGGCATTTTTTAACTAAAAGAAGTATCTTTTACTAATCATCAAAAAATGAACCCTTTCATAAAAATCCAAATAATTCACCCAAAGAAAATTTCTAAGTCCTGAATTTAAAAAATAAGTTTTTTTCATCAAGTGAAAATTTTAAATGTGTCAAATGTAAATTTAATTATTAAAATATGTTCATTCAAGAAAACAATATTTTTAACATAAATGGAATTTACCAAAAATATTATCTTTCATTATAAATATGTTTTATTTAAATAAATAATTTATATAAAATATTTGAAAATTAGTTATTACTATTTCTATAACTAATTTTAACGTTTAGGTTATAATTATCTTATTTAAATAGTTATATATATAAATATTTTTCATAGATTCCCGGTGTTATGTGCATTGTACACCAAGTCGGCATTGTGTGTAATGTACACCAAGTCATATGTGAAGCCAATGTTGCAGGTAAAATATTCCTAGTCAATATATCATGTGAAAGGAATGTATGACTTGCTGATTTAATATAAAAATATATATATATATATATATATAACTATCTTCCAGTGTTGCCTGATATGAAAAATATTAAAAATATAAGTTAATTCGATAAAATATTTTATAAAATCTTGGTCTATTTCATTCTACCCCCTAGAAATGAATTTCACAATCAAAATTCATCTGGTTTATCAAAGGTTAAATACATGAATGTTTCATTCATAGATACCCACATCATAAAAATGGTTACTAAAACTTCTCATAAAAAGGTAAAGTAGGAACCATGACATTTACCCAAATTAACTCATAATGATAATACCACGCAGGAGAACGTTAGTAGGAAGTGAAAACCATGACATGGAAGAAAAATATTACCATCTTGTATTGGAGGAGAGTGATTGGGATCTTGGTTAGGTGAATGTTAATAATCACAAAGCTATAATTCCATGATTATCTATGGGATGATTCGATTCGTTGGAAAACAAGGTACTAGGATAAAATTTTTGGTCTCAAGATCATTTCACTATAGTTGAATAATTTTCATGAAAAGTTAATCATATTTTATTTCATTCCATTTCATATTTAAACTCTTACACCTTGGTCATGTAATAACCAATTTACATTTCACCTATTTCTCTAAAAGGGAAGGTTATTTTTTCATTCCTGAAGAACTAAACGATAATGAGATCCATGTTATTCCAACCCATCCATTATGATAAACACTAGGTTTTTGTAACCTATTATCCAATACGTATAAATCCTCATATAGAGAGATACCACTTTAATATTACTCACTTGATCTGATGTTTAACTTAATATTTTAATAAATGTTCAACCTTATAATCCTTCTAGAAGAAGAAAATAAAAAACATTAGAAACAAGTTACCAAATCAGATTAACATTGATTCCCCATATATCACAAAGTAGCCATTTGTTTTCACATTTCAAACATGTGAATACCCTAATCATATATTCTCTTAAAACATAGTAACAACCCGAATTACTACAAATACTTTAGGAAAACATGCATGATTAATTATTCCAAATGTTGTGGGATATATTTTGTAGTTGTAAGAAGTTTTAAACATCACACATGATGATATAGACTATTTTTTCAACCAATCAATAATTTGATCTTGGGAAATCAATGATATCCAATTTACATTATCCAAATCAATCATCTCTTTATCCAAGAGAAAGGAAATTTTCTATACATCTTGATCACATTATGGGTTACCATACCTTATTCAAAATACCACTTTTATAAGTCTTTATCACCATTAAACAAACCATTTTCAATCCTTAATTAAAACTTATACTAAAAAAACTTATATATTTCATGACTTATATTACATAATCTACGAATACTGAAACATAATTTCTTCATTCATCCATATTTATTCTTAAAACATTACTTTGGATCCATAAACATATTCTGTAATACAAATTTCCTATATTTTATATATGAACCATATATTAAGGTTCCTCAATGTCAATATAATCAGGATTCCAATTTTTAAGGTAAAAAATGAAGGAAGAACATCACATAACATTCACATGTCATTTGCGGTCTCTTTATCTTCAGAAGTATAACCAATCACTAATGAAAATATGGCATTTATTATTGATAGATAAGGGAATTAACAGATAGGGGGCCCATTTTATTATCCCTCAGAAAAGTGTTGATAAAGGACCCTTTTATCAGTGCATTTTCAAAAGTGATGATAAAAGTTTAAAATCATTAAATAAAATAATATAATATTTCTATAATTTGGGGAGTGGTTTCAACAGTTCTTGAATCCCCCTTCAACTACGTCGCACCCCCAACCCCAGCCTGCATGCCCTATCCACCCCCGAGCCTTTAACAGTGCCCCACCCCCTTTAACAGCACTAGGCATCATTACCCACTCGTGCATGCAACATGCCTCCCCCATGATTCAAACTCGAGACCTATTGCATGCACGCCTAGGACTTTACCACTTCACCAAATTGCTTATCTCTTCATTTATTAATATATCTATATATATTTATATATATAGTTTTATTTATGTGTATATGAATATATATATATATATATTTGAAAAAGTATTAATATATATATTTAGATCTATTAATATATATATATAGTTATATTAATATATATTCCTATATTAATATATATATATATAGTTATAGTTATATTATTATATTATTATATTTATTCATATTTTAATATATATTTATAAGATCTATTTTAAATACATATATAAAATATGATTTTTTGTATGTGTTTATAAATAAATAAATATATATATTCAACACACACAAACACACATATTATATGTGTATTTGTATGTATAATTATACATATTTATGTATATTAACAAATATTATATATTAATATATATATATACATATGTTTAGAATATATAGATAATATATATCATTTTGTCAATACAGATGCACACAAATATATACTCACACAGACAGGCACATCATATAGGTATAAAAATATTAATATATTTTTATTTTAAATAAAATGGATATTAGTTTTTAATTTAGATAAGCCTTATATATTGAGAAATATAATTTATATGTAAATATGATTGATTATTTAATTCTAAAATTTAATTTTTATGGTTGAATATATAAAAAATATGTATATATTGTTATATAATTGATTATAAGTAACATTACATTGTGAAAAATGATAAAATTTCAAAGCTATAATATAAATATAAATGTAACCCTTTAGAATAAATTCAGTCCCTAGTGAAAAAATTCAAAATGACCCCCAGAAACAAGGCTGAAATTCCATATAATGTTAAACAATTCGGGTATTAAGACTAAAAACTCAATTTTGGAGGCCTTCTGGGAATTGTTTTCTACAATAAATGTGATAGAAGGTTCCCATAAGTCACAGAGTGTAGAGCTCGCTGCAAGCTTCGATTTGATATGTTGTAGAGTTCCAATAAACACCCAAATCAAAAGTTACGGTCATTTGATGTTTGAGTGTAATTTTCAACTTATTTTAGATCTTTTATGAATTTTTCTATTTTTTTCATTAAATAGTTTTTAAATGAATATAAATTGATGATAATTAGAAATTTATTAATTAATAATATTTTTTAAAATATTTTATAAGCCATTTTTACTACATATCATATATATTAAGTGTATATGTCTATTTATATTTATCAAAAAATTATTTACAAAATATATTATTATATTTTTATCAATATAAATATACATATATATTTATATATCAATAAATTATTTTTTAGGAAATATAATTATTTTATAAATATACACTTTATCAGTGATAACAAAAAAACACTGATAAAGAACTACCTTTATCAGCACTACAAAAAAAAGCATTGATAAAGGGGGCCCCTTTAACAGCTATAAAAAATAGCTGATAAAGGTAACCCCTTTATCAACGCTAAAAAAAGATATGTTAAAGGGTGGCGTTGTGGAAACCCTATTTTGTGGTAGTGAATAATAATACCACCTTTTCTATTCTCATTAAGATATTCCCATATAGAAAATGGATTTCCATAATGACCATTCTTTCCACACCTGAAACATTAAATGTTATCCATGTTCCTTCTAGTTCACTTCGTTGAGTAAAACCAAAAGGCACATGGTGAGAAACACATGTCTTAAAATAAAACCACATAATCATTAAAAATTATTTATATGACGTATAATGTATGACACATTTCTTAATATATTAAACCATTGTTTTATCCAAGGTTATTCACCTTATACTTCTTATTAAATCCTTCATGATGGTTCGTGAAGTGTTTGTGAATTCAAAAACCATATCCCATTGGAGTGTCAATCCAGTTGTACAACATGGCCCGTAGTAATGTACCAGATTAACCTAATTCAAACCCAAAACATCTTGTTGATGTTGTTACACCCATATACATATTTTCTAGATCCGCATACACTTAAATTATCTAGACAGATATATATTTCTAGGAAACCACTCATTCTATCCTTTACAAAATTATGGGATATTTTCCAAAACATTGACTCATCCTTATTCGTATCCTTAGAGACATCCCTAGATATATCCTTATAAATATCCCTAGGGAACTCACTAATTTTTTCTCATCCTAGTTTCCAAAGGTTACTAGACCTTTCCTTTGATATCAAAAATTGTAACCAGGCTTGAAATACATGGATATTTTTAGACATCATGAAATGTTTTTCATGAACTTCTCCACAATTGAAGATGTATTTCCATGTTCCACAACTCAAAATGACCACAACCTGGATGAAAAACAATTTGGTGCGACTTTGCATTTTTCATCGGGGTGAGTGATGGTAGCAAAGGCACCAACCTGATGGGTTAGGAAAGTAGCCAGGCATAGATCCCAAGAAGGGGTGCGGGGGCGTAGCCCTCACGGTATGAATAAATTATTTGGTTATGTCCCTTAAGAGTCTCCCAGGGTACCTACGCTGAAATACTTGCACGCCACCATGTTGGAGTTGAATTAAGTAATGATTTTGGAAAAGTACACAAAGTGGCACCCTAGACTAGGCAAAACACTGTCGGCATGCAAGGTACTTGCACGCTAAATTGTGGTGTGCAAGCCACTTGCACACCCAATTTCATGTCTCCTAAGGTCCTATTTTTTCCAAAAAAATAGACCTTTGGGGTCTTCATTTGGACGGAAAAATTTTATGGAAGCCCAATTGCTGCTCTAGTCACCATAGTGCTTCGCCCAAGTCTTCTTGAACATTCATGGTAGTTCTTCAGCACCTTGAGTGGAGGATTTAAATGGGGATCATTGGACTTAATTCCTTTTAGTGTTTTAAAGCCATAACACTTGTGCGCCCAAAGCACCCAACCTCCATAAATCAGAAACATGTGTGCACCAAATATTCTTTTCATAGTAACTTGATCACCCCACTTCTAGTATTATCTATAAATACTCTAGAAGCCTTGATCCAAGTCTCGCCCATGTTTTACCATACATTTTGTTCGTCTCTTAAGTGAATATCATTTCGCTCTTGTCTACTTGTGCGCCCATACTTGTGTGCCCTTAACTACTTGATCACCCATTTTTAATTCAATTACTTTCTTCAGTTTACAATCCATCAATCCTTTATAAAATTCATTCATGCCAAGTCTTATTCTTCCTTGGATCCCTTTTCTAAAAGGTATTTGGTTGAAACCTCCACCAAAACCTCTTGACTCATCAAACCTTTGGGAAAGGCACATCAGTGTGTCTCCTATTTGGGTTTGTATTTACACTGTCAGAGGATTCCTAAATATGTTTTATAAGGGAGATAGGATACATGGAAAGTATGTGGGTTTGTATATTCATAGTCAAATGGACCTTTCTCCCGGGAACAATGTAGGGAAGATCCCGGTTTGGAGGAGGGTTTGAGTCCTAACATCTCCCTTGTCAAAGAGACAACCCGAAAACTCAGGTCTCTAGTAGAGAAGGTATGGTTCACACTTTCATTTCCATTTAAGCAAAGGAGATGTCTCCCTCCCCTACCAGGATAACTTTTAGGGAAACCATCCTGGCATAATCCCCTAGCTTTTCCTGCTAGAAGTAGTATCATTTCTTCTCCTCTCTTCTTCGGTTCCAAAGATCAAAGGGGATATGGGCACAAGGAATTTTCTTACCCTTTCCCTCTCACGTTGGGCTTTGTCACCATCAGAAACCCTCTTGGTGTAATACCCTAACGTTTATCCCTTCCTATTTATGTTGGACCCCAGTCCAATGTAAATAGAACAGAGGGAAGGCTCGTCGCCTCACCCTATTCCATAGTTGCCTTTCCCTCGTCCACACTCGCCACCATAGGTGTTCCCCATTCCATTAGTGTAAGAGTAAAAGTTTGGATGATTTTGTTGAATATTTGAATTTCTCTTGTTTCTTAGACTGATCATGACTCATATGGTCTTAGAGATTTTTCATGGTCACAACATTTTCACAATTGAATGAACTACGAGAACTCTGATTCCCACTATAATCGTGGTACGTAGGAATCCTTCTCAGGGATAAATCTCACTGGAAGTCCTCATCAAAAATACAACACTAATTCCCATAATTTGGGCATCCTCTTTAAGAATAATCCCCAAATTAAATCCTCAAATCACTAAGGCATCCTTTTCAAGAAGTAATCCCAAAATCATTTCTATTAACGGACTATACTCTCCTATGAGACTTATCAAACATTGTGGGATTTGATTCCCATCTATATGTGATACGTAGGAATCTTCCTTGAGGTTCAAACCCAATACCTTAAATCAACCATGTTCTCCTTGGGCCATATTCCCAATAGGGTCTGATCCTACTTGGAAACCCTTATCCTTTACAAGTTCCTTGGGATGCTTCACCATAAGACCCACACTAGGTTTTGACTAAGCACCTTCCACTTAGATTTCCATACCACATGGAATTAAACTGTATGGCTAGGTCCATCTCACATTGCCTTAAAAGGTATGTTTTGTCCCATTCAGTGGCACCAAACTATGAGGGTTTTGATTCCTTTTTCAAGGATATATAGGTATCCCATTTTATGGGAATGATCCCATGATCCAACTGAATCTTCATCTCCCTAGATGAAAATAAATTCTAGAGTGACCATTGAGTGGCTTAAAACCATTATCATCATAAAAATGATTAAACGAATCTATATATAGTATATGAGAGGATACTATTGATGGAGAAGCTCAAATACATACGGATATCCCCATTAATGAAGAACCTCAAATACATACAGATGATTTTAAACTTTTCACATGCTAAATAATTGATTGAAAATTATATGGGAAACATATGATATAATTAATTAATTAATAAGGATTCAAAAAAATATCTTAAATTATAAAGAGAGTCTAGGAGTATGCAATAATTCCCCCCAAAAGGGTGTGATGAGTCTGACCTCCCATCCTCTCAACCAATGCACGTTATTAAGTATCGTGAAGATCAAACATAACAAACCCCTGCCTTTGGAAAGAAAGTCCCATTTAGATAAAGAATTGTTGGATGCTTTTAGTTCTAAAAATAAATCCAATGGAAACCGCATGGATGTAGTGATTCTTAAAACTGGTATACTCATTTTAAGGAACTACAAAACATAAATAGTGAACCCAACGGGAATCCTAAACCATTTTAATAATGATACCCACTTGTTAGTCCCCTATCAAATTGATAATTTAAGGCCAGAAAAAGGAATCAATCACGCATGTATCGATCTAAAAAAGATGTTTCTTTAAGGGGGTTTATTTTTGTTTCATGTTTTTCTCAAAATTCCCAGCACTCCAAAAAGTATTTTTTCAAGACAACATATATGAACATCCTGACCACAACTAAAGCTGGATCCCCATCCATGGGAAGGAAGTTATCACCTACCCAATGTCTTCAATGTTGGGTCACTAATGTGATAGTAAAGGACTATCATCAGCATGATACAATCCTGACATTGGAGGCTGCTCGGTAGGCCTTTTAGGTCAATAACAATCCTTGATCATCTGGAATTGACGACCAATGATCCACAATCAGATGGTTCCAACCACCATCATCAACCATTTTGGGTCTTTATCCTGGAAATGAAACAATCAATCCCTCCCATAATATAGGTAGGTGGATCAAGAGTCCACTCAAGGCCTCAATTCAAGAATTTTAGAGTCCATCCCGAGGAGTCCCACCAGCAATAGCCGCCAGCAGAATCGCACTGTATTGAACCCCCATCATGATGGGGGTGTTTCCTCTGGACGTTAAGCTCAGGTCTCTCAGAACCAGGATTGCAAGAAAAACTGTCAGGGACAACATCTGGCCAATATAGAGAAGGTTATTACCTATACCCCTTCTAGAGAAGCCCATCAACCTAAATTGATGGAAAACAACAAACATGCACATACACCAGTTCGTCCTAATATTTATTTCCAGCAGACTCATCTGGAATCAACCCAACAATACCACTAGATAAATCTGGTGGAGTACTTTGAACAGGAACATACACCTGCTTCCAAGTTATCATCCAGTCAACAAGCTTGTCTGACAGCATTTAATGAATCCTGCCAATCTAATGTGGTGGCCACTAGGGAACAGGAACATACACCAGTTTACAATCACCAATTCTGCCAACAGTCTCATCTACCAGAATAGAAGGAAGTCTGTCAACCACACTTGATGAAAAATAGACGGTAGGCATATACACATGCCAATGTTCATCATGTCTGCCAATAGTCTCATTTGGTAGAACCCGGAGAAGTTAGTCATAATGTTCCGATGACAAATTTGGGGTAAACCCAACTCCATGCCCCATACATGAGTACTGTCAATACCCATTGACAGGAAAAGGAGGACAGGAGCATGCACAAACACCTACTCCCAATACATAATGAACTTATATTCATGTTCCAACATCTGAAGTCACCAAACGCATCTTATCAATGGTGAAAGGGAAAACAAAAATCCCTGCCCATATTCTGGAAGCTTTCGAGGATATTATGAAAACCACTTCAGAAGTACTAGGGAAACATACACATAAATTTGTCTCCACATATGGGATAACACATTGACATGCCATCCCGAAGTATATACACACCTCTGTTCTAGTCCACGAGGGTCATGGGGCATAATGCCCTATATCATACGGACAATATGAACAAGAATATATACCCTTTCCAATTGAAGTTAATCAGTCAGTTTCGGTAACCAATCCAAGGTAGGCACATACAACTGCCCCTGATAACCACTTTTCCCAGCAATTTTCCCCAACTAATTATAAGATAACATCTAAGAAGATGTCTTACCAAACACTAATAGAAAATCAAGAGTCAAGCTGTGATTTGGATTCTCTTAATGTTGTTATTATTGAAGCCCTCAGACATTTATCAGTGTCAGATCAAGATCGTATCCTCGAATTACTAAATTATGGTAGTGGTAGTAGTAATTATGATGTTCCTAATAGGAAACATCATCATAGAGGCTTGCTTCATGAACATTTTTCCAATCTAGAGTGCCTATCTCTGGATGGGAGCCATGGCCACCCTCCGTGTGGCTAGAAGACCAATGAGTAAGAAGATATATATCTTGCTATAATCCATCATGGTGATCCTCCCCATGATGTAATTCACTGCAAAATTCCTCTCTGCAGTAGTATTTCTCATTATCATTCCAATTCTATAATTGACAATGTATCGACGAGAAAGCCCTCCAATCTCGAGGCAGATGTGAACACAAGGCCAGTCATGTCTGATGCCTTGTCATTGACAGGTGAAACACTTTGTCAACCTGAATACATCTTAAGGGAATTTTCATTCTCCGAACCTCCCTTTGTCCATTTTCCTTCTAATACAGAGCATCCACTTTGGTTAGACCAAGTGGAGGAACCTCTAGTGAAATAAGATGATGTTGTGTTAAACATGAGGAAACAATTGGCTAAGGGGGAAGTATTAGTCATGTTCTGGTCTTTGGAAAATTCTCAGTATAAAATGACAGAATTGGTTACAGAATATTTCATTCATGATATCCACCTCAACCTATGGAAGACTCTTTATCATTTTTAACCCAAAGTATCCCTATTTGATGAATATCAAAATCATGTAAATAGAATTTAAGGGTTGCAACGCCAAATTGACTTGGCATCTCTCTCAGTTTCCCAACATCTAAATGCTGAAAACAGTAGAGAATCTTTGATTATCCCATAAAAGAGGCTAATATTCATTGTTTATAATATAATATTCATGTGATTTATTAATTATAGACACCATTATTAGTGCATTTTATATTTTGAACGCTATTTCACATTATGATTGTAATTATTTTTTAAAATGCACTATTAAATGGTATATTCTTGAACATATCATAAAACACAAAAAAAAATTATTTTATTTTCATATTTTATTTTTAGGACCCCATGATATAAGGAACAATTCATTATTTTGGATCACTTGGAGATTCAAATTGGAATACCACCAAAGTGGGCCTTGAACCAACAAGGTTCTGGGTGAAGTGAACTAGACAGCAGCCCAATAAAAGTACTATAGAGGACAGGATTCAGGCCCAATGATTCTGAAACGTTATATGAAGATAAAGGATATTATGGGGAAAATTTCATTAAATAGTGGGGAAAGAAAATTTGGATTTTTTAATGGTTTTCCAGGTTGGCCAAGTTGATGATAAAATTCTGGGCTAGATTATGAGTCCTAGAAAAATAGCCCACCATTTAAATCATACCTCGGGAACTGCATTATCTTTTAGGCTGAATGTTTATAGGCTATTAGAATAAATCTTGGGTGACATTTTATCATACTATGGAAAAATCTAATTACTCCATATAAAAGGTCCTTTCGGCGCATCTTTTTTATGGATACAAACTGGCTTCCACTTTGGGGGAAGAGTAGAAAAGTCTCCTCTCCATTAATTATCCACCCACCTTTCCCCACCAAAATTAATTAAACAGACTTGGTAAGATGGGGGATCGAACAAAGGCTTCCTAAATTCCTATTTAAGAAATTAGTGGTGGTGGATTTGGGAGATCTTGGAGCTTTTTTTTGAATGTAATGTGATTATGCCAATTTGTCTTTGTAATGGTGTTCATTCTCATGTAAGTCTTTTTAATCACCATTTTTTTCAATAAAATTTCTTCTAAATATATTATTATGTTCTTATTCATATCCCCTTGATACCATCACCTCAAGGTGGGGACTTTTTCACACCCAACCTTGTGATATAGTTCACACAACGGTGGATTGATCGTTATTTTGTTGTTTTAACTTCTTCAATTCTACCCTTGTAAGTCTACTTCCCGCTTCCATTGAAAACATTTCATCAATGGAAGGCTAGATATTTTATGGGTTGATCCATGGGAGAAGAAAGGGTCTAGATTGGATGTTTTTTCTCACTCTCTAATGTTATTAAATTCTTCTATTTTCAGTTTCTTTAATTCAATGATTTTCTCTCTTCCTCTTCCTTATTGAATTTATTAACCCCACTTTTATGTTCTAATTAGATAAATTACCTTGGAGTGCTAATGAAAATTAACCGACAAGTGTATAGGTGAATATCATGTGTTTTTTAAGGTTTTTAAATAGTAAGTGACGAGGTTATATTGAATTCATTGCATGAATCCTTCTCGAGTTAATGAAATTGAAATCGTTAAAAAAAGGAATTCATCCAATCCACCCTGAGTAATAACCTAGGATCAACTCAATTTCTGATAATTTGAACTCACATAGATATATTTAGTTCTCTTTTAAACCCATCTAAAATCAACCCAAGTTGTCCACTTCATAGACAAAAATCCATCTCTTTATATTGTGTTTCGAAAGGTTCTTCTTAGGTCTCTAAGGATTCAACAACCCAAGCTACACTACAAGCGACGGATTAACCCTTAGAACATGGGTAAATTTGGGTGACACCAAATTTTGGCGCCATTTCTGGGGACCCAAGTAAGTTATCTTAAACACTGGAATCCTTTTCTCACCACACATTCTCTAAACTCACCCCCATCTCTCTTATCTTTACCCCTTTCTGTTTGTGTGTGTCCTGAGAATCTAGAATCCAAATTGTTTTCTTCTCCAATGGAGTATCTTCCAAATTACCATCTCAAAAACACATGCTGGAATCAAATGGAAAATCAATATTGGGAAGCCCCTAAATTAGAAAATTTCTTTGATCAACCCTTGATTAATAACCACACACCTGGTGACATGTACAATCATTGGGATGATGAATATTCTAGGAATAAATTTATAGCCCTCTCAAGGATGGTTCAAGAGATCAATTATGGGGAAGTAAATGATGTTCAACCACAAACATATTCAATTCCTAAAACACAAATTGAACAATTTTTTAATCAAATGGAGATAATGAATTCTGAGGTATCATCTTTGAGATTAGTACTACAATTCATTAATAATTGTGAGGAACTCATCCCTACACAAGTTGTACCTTCCAAAAACTTATGTGGTGTGTCTAGTTTCCCACAAACCACTCATGAATTTATTGAAGACCCAACATTTATATTAGGGGTAGGGTAAGTGAATCAAGAAATCTTTGGAGGGTCTTTAAATGGGGTGGAAATTGATTTTTTGGATTCAAATGAGTAGAATATGACATCATGGATTGAGTCTCCTAAGTATAACTCTATTGATGATTTTTCAAAAACACAAATCACTGAACCATTGATATAAATAAAAAATATTGATTCCATACCCATTCCTAATACTTTTATTTCCAATTTTTTGGTTGAATCTTCTATTCAAATGGAAACAATTTTGTTGAGAAATTTAGAAAATGAAATTGAGTTGGATTCAAAATCTCAAACTATGTATGAATGTCCTATCCAAACCGAGCTCAAAATAATTCTCCTTCCTTATTCTCTCAAGTATCACTTTATAAGATATAATCACTACCTTTTAATGATAATTAATTCTTCTCTTGAATCAAAAAAAATTGAATGATCATTGATGTCATTTCAAGACTATAGTGGAAACTGGATCAACCATTTCTGATATTCCTTGTATTTTTTAACTCATTGTAGCACATAGGTTTGTACATGAAACAAATTATAAACATAAATCATACTTAATAAAGTATAATTGCGGAAATATGGGGTATATTAAATGTTTATAGTTGGTATTAGTTAAGTTATGGGGTTCTTGTCGAGCTAGCGACAATAAACAAAAGTTTTGCACGGGAGGCAACCTGTGGTTTTCATGTTTCCATTCATTTAATTAGTACCTCAGACTATTAACATATTCTTATATTATGATTATGCAAGGGTATGAAAGGGGGTCACTATATTCATCCTTGTCATGTGGTGTGATCCCTAAGTAATACCTCGCCCAGAAATTTAATAGAAGACAATGTATCATTAGTTTTTTTTATTTCTATGTGTTTGTATGTTAAATAAAAAATACAAAAAGAAAAAAATTCCTTAGACTGTTAACTTTTTCTTCCTTTCTGAGTAAGTATGGGTATGAAAGGGGAGCTCCATATTCACCCGTGTCACATGGTGTGATCCCTGAGTAATAACTTACCCAAAAATTTAAGAGAAGACAAGGTATCACTAGTTTATTTTATTTCTATGTTTTTTTAGGTTAAAATAAAAATAAAAGAATAATAATAATTTAGATTTTTGACTTGTTCTTATTTTATGAGTATGGATGGGTATGAAAGGGGAGAACCATATTCATTAGTGTCACGTGGTGTGATCCCAGAGTAATACCTTACCCATAAATTTAAGAGAAGACAATGTATAATCAATTTATTTTATTTTATTTTTATGATTTTCTTAGGTTAAAAAAATACAAAAAAATATAATAAAAAAATAAAAGACATGTCTTAGGTCATGGGGAAAATCCTGTCACAACCGTCCAAGACACTGGGTCTTGAACCAGAACTGAAGGGAGACTGGGGAATGTATTTTCAACATCAACCACTAGGTGACATCATTCCATAATTTTCATTTTCAATGTCTTCATTGAACTTATATCCTACCCCTTCTAAGTTTTCATTTCTTTAAACACTGGGGAGAATGTTATTCTATGTTGGGGGAGATGAAATAAAATAATTGATTATTTTTCATCATAAAATGTGTGGAAGGAAAATTTTCATTAACCTTGAACATGATAACACAAATTGAAAACTATGAAATTGGATATCAAATAATTATTCATGCCTTGATTATGATTTTAATGCATGTTTAAGTTCATGTTCATCGATTTTGGAAAGTGCGGTTGTCCGATGTGATTTTTAACCATTTATATTTTTATCAATTTATTTAAAAAAACACAATGCACATCCTCTAGATTGTGGGGTATCAGTTTCAGTTATTGGGTCCATAATAAATTTCATGGGGTTGGTGATCATTTTAATTTTAACGTGAGTATTCAAAACAATATCAATTGCACGTAGAGCAATTGACTGACCTAATGTGTGGCTTTTGGAACGTGGGGATCATGACTCCATAGTTTTCTGGCTCAGAGTTGGGCATTTTATCTCTATTTGTGGTAATTTTAAATTGTTTTTGATTGAGTTAACTTGAGATGATTCCCGATAATGTGTGCTTCACTTGGTGCCCTATGTTCTTTGAGCCTAGGAGTCATTGGAAAAGTCTTGCTACATGGGTTTACTCGATTGAGTTCAATTTCAATTACCATGGAAAAATTGAAAAAAAAACAAAAACAAAATTAAAAAAATGAATACACATCTTAATATTTAATTTTGATTCCTCCTAGTTCTTCCATCTTTTCTCCCTCTAATGAAAATTAACCCCATGTATATTGTGACACACAACACTTCATCATGATTAATTGAAATGGGATGAAATATGGAAAAAAATTGAACAAAGGAATGGGCTTGGGCTTGGGATATGCCTATGGACCCAGCTTGTTTTAAATGGTTTTTATGGGTTTCAAAATTTTTTGGTATGAGATCTTTGGGTGAGAAATGGGTATTAAAATGTTTTTAGACAAGGGAATTCAAATTTCAAATTATTGAGATATATTTTTCTTAGGACTAGAAAAACTCATGTTGGGGATGTGTGATTGGCCCCTAAAAGAGGATAATATTCATTGTTTATAATTTAATATTCATGTTCTTTATTAATCATAGAAACCATTATTAGTTCATTTTACACTTTGAACATTATTTCACATTATGTTTGTAATTACTTTTTAAAATGAACTATTACATGGTACATTCTTGAACATATCATAAAACACAAATGGTCTTAATTTTATTTTAATATTTTATTTTCAGGTCTCCCATGATATAAGGAACAATTAATTCTTTTGTAGCACTTGTAGATTCAAATTGGAAGACCACAAAAGTGGTCCATGAACCAACAAAGTACTGGGAAAAGTGAACTGGACAGTAGCCAAATAAAAGTACTGAAAATGATAGTATTCAGGCCCAATGATTCTTAAACTTTAAATTAACATAGAGGATATTATGGGTAAATTTTAATTAAATAGTGTCCCAAGATAATTCGGATGTTTTAATGTTGTTCCAAGAGGCCCAAGTTGATGATAAAATTCTGGGCTCGATTCTGAGGCCCAGAAAAATAGCCCACCATTTAAATCATATCTCTCCAACCACACACTTTTGGGGAATAAATTTTTACATGATATTAGAAGACATCCGGGGATACATTTTAGCCTCATATGGACCACTCTAATTCGTCCATATAGAAGTTCTTTTCGGCGCGTCTTTTTAGTGGATGCAAGCTGGCTACCACTTCGGGGGAAGAGTGGAAAAGTCTCCTCTCCATTAATTATCCACCCACCTTTCCCCACCAAAATTAATTAAAGAGACTTTGGAATATGTGTTCTCTACAAAACGCTTGTAAATTCATATTTAAGGTATTAGTGGAGGAGGATTTTGAAGATCTTGGATATTTTTTTTGATTTTAATGTTATTATGCTAATTTGTCTTTGTAATGTTCTTCATTCTCTTTTATGTTTTTTGAATCAAATTTATTTTCAATAAATGTTCTTCTTATTTTATTATTATATTCTTCTTAATATCACCTTTATACTGTTTCCTTAAGGTGTGAAATTGTTTACACCAAACCTTGTGATATTGTTCACATAACGGTGTAGTGATCGTCATTTTGTAGTTTTTACTTCTTCAATTATACCCTCGTAAGTCTACTTCTCACTTCCTTTGACAACATGTCATCAATGGAGGGATAGATATTTTATGGGTTGATCCAAGGGAGTATAAAGGGGATGGATTGGATGTTATTTCTCACTCTCTAATGTTATTAATTTCTTCTATTTTGAGTTTCTTTCATTCAATTATTTTCTCACTAACTCTTCCTTATTGAATTTATTTTTCCCACTTTTATGTGCTAATTCGACCCATTACCTTGGAGTGCTCATGAAAATGAACCTACAAGTGTATAGTTTATTAGAATGTGTTTGTGAAGGTGTTTAATCAGTAAGTGATGATGTTAGTTTGAATTCATTTCAAGAATCCATCTTGAGTTAATGAAATTGAAATTGTAAAAAAGGAATTCATCCAATCCACCCTGAGCAATAACCTAGGATCAACTCATTTTCTCAAAATATTAATTCACATAGATCTCTTAGTTCAATTTTAAAACCATCTAAAATCAACCCATGTTGGCCACTTCATATCCAAAAATACATCTCTTTGTATTGTGTGTCTAAATGTTTCTCATAGGTCTCTGAGGATTTGATAACCCAAACTACACTACAAGCGATCGCTTAACCCTTAGAACTTGGGTAAATTTTGGTGACACCAATCCTTATGAGTATATGCCTCACTTCTCTAAATAGGATATGCTAGTTAATTTTTGAATCAAAATATAGTGTTTGTATCATAGGATGGGGTGCACATGGAGAATTTCATTTCACTGCACTCCAAAATCAGCAAATTCTGCTAAAAGTGGTCTCATGCAATGTTATTTCCCACAGTCACCGAAAATCAATAGTTTTGTATGTAATCGAATGTACTCTCAAGAATAGTCCTAAAAAATATCTCATCAGATTCAGGCCCAAAGAAAATTTGTTTTGAGTTACTATTACATCATGCATCTAAGAACATTAAGTTGGCGTCCCTCTTAGAGGATGTTAGCCATTAGAGAATGAAAATGTCTGAAATAGAAAAGCAATCTTTAGATGAAACTAATTTGAGTGGTTGTTGGATAATGCGCCCAGCTAATGTCTAAACCAAAAATTGAAAAATCAGAAGAGCAGTTTAACGAATTTCAGCCATAACAGTTCAAGAATCACCCCAACTTGCAAGGCTGGGGGATCATTTAATTCATCGTTCAAATTGATTAAACAAAATTTAAATATTTGAAGAAGAAGAATAGGAATATCCCCATCCTATAGGGCTGGGGGATTTTTCACATCTGGAATCCCCTCCTCAATGAAAGTCAGTTTTCTCCCGATTAGGGAAGGAGCCACAACGAGAGAGTACAATAGAACTATCTTAGGATTCCCTTAGAGTTATTGTATGACAAACAGTTACTGAGAATTCATCATATATGAGAACAAAGTCTTATGGAATATAGAGGGGGAGACAGCCTTACAAAAATACTGATAGAATTCCATCGATGCATTATGCATCAGTGAATGTCATTAACACCACTACAGATGATCCTCCAGAAAATGAGTCCAGATTAGAAGAATCAAAAGATGAAGTTGTTGTCCATATTATGGTAAACACTATGGAAAATGAAGAAGGTGTACGCACCCTAAATCATATATTTATCCAGAATCTAGGTATGCCTTCAAATAACCAACTCCCACCCCTCTGATAGGAATCTAACAAGGCGAAAGGAAAAATTCATTTTGCATCTCACTTTTTCACTAGATAAGGTCAATATTTTTCAATTGAAGAAAGATTTTCATGGAAAGAAGAGGAAATGAAGTAGTTGAAAAGGCTCAATATAGAGTTACTTCGTAGCAGCATTTCTGCTAGATGTTCACCCCAAGAAGGTCCTTAACTTTGAAATCCTATAGGATCTCATTAGGAAATTGAGTTTGTAGTAACTAGATATGAATATAATGAATTAGCTCCACTGGGTAGACAATCAAGTAAGGATTAGAAACATCCTAATAGGCATGTTCCCATTGGTTATCAAAGGTAAATATTTTCCCCACTATTGGTGGTTTTATTGGTTGTTGCACTAGCTCAACCTCTAGTTGTTATACCTGCATAGGTTCCAACTCATAAAGATATTCCTCAAATGCTTATGAACAAAATTGAGGCATTAATGACTCTATTGGAAGCTATGGAGGAATGAAGTGAACCAGTTAAACTGGAAAATAGAGCTTACCCTGAATTGGTAGATGAAATTCCTCCACCACAAAATTTTGCGATTACCACATTCTCAATCATTAATGGTTCGTGAGATCTGGAACAACACTTAACACAATTTGTTTCTCTTTGTGATCCCATGATGGGAAATCCTCAACAACAACACACAGTAAATCTTATGTGTTTTTTGCAGTCATTATGGGACCATCTTTTGTCTTTTATAGAGGTTTACAATCTCGATCAATTACTATATGGGAAGATCTCTTTCAGAAATTCTTTCTTTAATTTAGCTCAATTCTACCAATGACGATATTTTTTTATCTTACCAATTTTATGCAATGGGATAATGAATGATTTTCACATTTCATTGCACAATGGAAAGGATTAACATATTATTTATGTCTAGTAATCCCTTAAGAAGAAATGATACCAATTAATGTGGAGAATCTATGTGATTAGTTACACACACCATTTATCCCTGTGTAATACACAGGAGGTTTTTGATACCTTACATAAATCACTCAATAGATAGAAGACCCTATTATAGAAACTAAGGCAAAAACTCATGTAATTCCATCAACTCCAGGGAGGAGGATAAGAAATGTAGATGCTGCAATAGTTACACTCAAGGAGCCACATGTACCTACTTCTACTTCAAGTCCTTCATCATACCAAAGGGCTCTGCCTCCTGAGCATTAGCAGAAACAACCATCTCATCAAGATGATCAAATAGATCAATGGAGGAAACAGTTTGAGGAATTAAAGAAAAAATTCTATTCTCTCCAGAATGAACAAGTTCCTGGTTACATCATCTTATCTCTGGAAAACAATTTGGATCAGTTACCAAGGCCAAAGAAACCAAATAAATAAGAATATGAAGATCTTATGAATTAATGTCCCTTTCACCAGATGTTAGGGCATCCCATCCCGGAATGTTTTGATTTCAAGGACCTCTTACAAAAGATTGTAGATTCTGGAAAAGTGAAATTGAAAAGTTAATCAGCTCAAGTATCATGTGCTACCACTACAGATCCATTGAAGAAGGCTAATGGCAGGAAATCAAAAGAAAAAAATTGCAGAAATATAATGATTGGATAATCAGAAAAATGATCAATCAGGCTCATTAAATTTTATGGACACGGTTGAAACAACTGATTGTGTCTTCTGCCACTCCTGCCACAGTAAAACCACCATAACGAAAAAGTTCATTCCAAAATGAAGTGAAGTGATCATAAGGATAAATAGCAGTCAAAAGAAGATGACCTCACATTAAGGCCATAGTTGACTTTGACCCTGGTAGATTTCATTCCATCTATTTCAAAAGCATGGGCACTACCCCACCAAATGGAAGAATTATAATTAACCTGTCATGCATAATCTATATTAGATTAAGAATTGATCTTTCGTTCGGTCAATGTCATCCATTCAATGGATCGTTATTCCAAATGTGATTCTGATTATAATGAGATGGAATTCCTTATACCTAATTGGGGAACCAGAGTAAGAGGACAGGGTTAAGGATACAGGGGATGAAATGGGAATTCTAGAAACTACCATTTTAACTCTAACCCTGCTCAAACCATATATGTAGTAAAAACTCATGGAAGATCCCTTCAATGGGATCAACAAGAACATGGAGTTTCATCCATGAAAGATAGGTTTGTTTCTGAAATGATTATTTTTTAGGACCAATTAGAATTCTCACCATCATCCTCTCATCAAGTGAATAGACCAAGTCAGTCTAATCTTCCAATTTAAGGATTATTTCTAGCTTCTACTCCAACACAGGGTATGTCTAAATTAGAAGCATCAACTTCCAAAACACATGAAAATCCTCATCTTCATGTAGTAAAATGCAGATCTTTGAACCAAAATTATGATGTATTGAAACAATTATCCCATGTACAGGACAATTTATCAATTATGGATGCTTTTAATCTATCAAAATATCTTCAAGAAGAACTCAATGAGGCTTTGTCAAGTCCTCAAGTGGTTGAAAACGAAGTTGTTGCTGATGAGATTTACTGTATAGAAAATGATCCTACAAAATGTTATGCAGTTATATCTTTTATAGATGAAGATAAAGATTATGTTTTACTTGGATAGATTATACCCTTATATTTTTCTAGAATAGTCAATGATAGAGACATCCGACGAGTCTTCATTGATAATGGCTCGGGAGTCATCAACTTCTCTATTTGTACAGTTCGTCAATTGGGCCTAACTAAATCTGACTTATCTCCTTTAACTTTAATGTTTCAAGTATATGAAAAGAATGAAAAAGAACCACTGGATGATATTACACATAGAACGTAGTTCAGAGATCTTGTGTCTAATTCATATTTCATGTTTTTTCTTTAGGACACATCCTTCAATATTCTTCTTGGAAGGACTTGGCTGCATGAACATGAAACCATACCTTCGTCATACCACCGAAGTCTTAAGTACTATTTCAATGGTGAAATCCATACATTGTATGGTTATAATAATCTATTAAAAACAAGTGAATCACAATAAATTGAGATATAGTTTTATCACACAAAAGGAATGAAGTCCATGATAGAAGAAATAACCAGAGTTAATGCATTGAATGGACTAGAAAAGTTCCCAACAAATCCATTCATACATTTGAGTATTGATTATGTGGAACCCATCAATCCAATTGAAAGGGTAAAACCAAATCCAAGAAATCATCTAATAACTTCCATAATGTCAATTATGGCAACTGATCTTGACAGCATGAGAGAGATTAGTGATTCACCAAGTAGTGATAGAAGCCTAAATGGATATGTTTTCATTTTACCTGCTAAACTACAACAAGCCTCTACTTCATCAATCAAAGTATAAGAAGTTCTAGAAATGAAATAAGAAGAAAAATATGTTGATTCTCAATCCATCAAATCCTCTTTATTACCGTAGGAAGAACCGTCTTCAATAGTAGGGTCAGATACAATGACCTCTTCTTTAGTATGTTAAAATACTAACTCCCCCTCTATCTCTGGGAGTTTTTCCTAGTCATATACTAAGAAAGTGGAAACATAATAGGTGACACATAAAGAATAATAAGAGGAAGAAATTGTGGATGCTCCTCCAACATTTTAAAATGTGTCTCTCCCACTATAGATGAGATCAGAGAAATAAATATGGGTACAGAAGAAGATACACACCCCACTCTAATTTGTGCGGCCCTGACCTCTGAATAGAAAGAGTTGTATATTTCATTTTTAAAGAATCTTTGAGATATATTTTCATGGAATTATACCAAAATTCCAGGACATAATCCTGATGTAGCCACCCATCATTTGGGTTTTTCAGAAGAACATCGTGGATTCAAGAAAGCATCAAGAAGAACACAGCCAACTCATGCCTATAAAATTGATGATAAAGTTGATAAGATTATAGAGGATAACTTTGTCACATAATTTCAATATCCCAAATGGTTGAATAACATTATCCCATTGAGAAATATGAATGGGAAAATTATAGAATCCATTGATTTTAGATATCATAACTAGCATTGACCTAAAGATGATTTTCCAGTTCCGATTATAGAGCTTTTAATTGATGCAACAGCTGGAGATGATGCTCTTTCCTTCATGGATGGTTACTCTGGGTATAATCAATTCCATATGGCCCCATATTATGAATAATATACAGCCTTCATAGCCCCTTAAGGTTTGTTTGGCTATCGGGTAATGCCCTTTGTTTTAAAGAATGAAGGCACAACTTACCAACCTTCCATGCACCATATCATCAAACCCTTCTTAGGGAAATTTTTTGAATGTTATATAGATTATTTTGTGGTCAAATCCAGACAAAGTTCCAATCACATGGATGATTTGGAAACCATATTCTATAAACTATGGAAACACAGTTTAATGTTGAACCCCTTGAAATTTGCTTTCGGGGTAACCTCAAGAATGTTTCTTGGCTTCGTTGTACACCATCGTGGTATCGAAGTAGATCCTGAGAAAACAAAATAAATCCTTAGTATGTCACCACCTCTAAATTTTAATGAATTAAAATAACTCCATGGAAACTTGGTCTATATTCAGTGCATTATCGCCAATTTGGTAGGCAAGTGTTTTCCCTTCACCAAATTAATAAAGAAAGAAGTCACCTACCAATGGACTAAAAACTATCAAGAAGAATTTGATACCCTCAAGAAATACCTCTTGATTCCACCGGTATTAATTCCACATATTTGAATGAAGGCCCCTTATTTTTTATGTGAAAACTTTAGAGTGATCACTGGGTGCCTTCCTTGCTCAAAAGAACTATGCTGGGAATGAAAGCAGCTTTTACTATCTCAGTGGAAGAATGCATGATGTAGAAAATCGATATTGAAGTATTGAAAAGTGATTCCTAGCATTAATATTTGTAGTTCAGAATTTGAGGCACTACCCTCGACATAATGAGGTCCAATTGGTATCTCTCAATAACTCGCTAAAATTTATCCTCATTCATCCTATGAATACAGGGCGTCTAGCATGGTGGGCAGTTATTTTGCAACAGTTTGATATCTAGTTAGTGCTTATAAAGGAAATAAAAGGTCAAGATCTGGAAGACTACCTTGCTGAGCATTCATTTGTAGAAGATACATCATTAAATAGTGATCTTCCAGATAGAGAGGTCTTCTCTATTCAGGATAATTCCCAAATATGGGAAATGTAATTTGATGGTGCTTCCAGAAGTCCAACAGGGAAGAGAATGGAAAACCCTAAACTCAAAAAATTTGGGTTAGGAATTTTCCTTCTCTCCTGAGAAAATATAGTATTTCTTTCTTCATTCCAATTATCAAAAGGTGGAACCAACAATGAGGTAGAGTATCAAGCTCCCATTGCAGTTTTTGAATTGGAAATTCAGGTGAAAATGAATCAATTGAAGGTAAAAGGTGATTCAAAATTGGTAATCAAGAAAATCAATAGAGAATATTCTATCAGAAAAGAAGATTTAATCCCTTTATGTGATTACATCAGAGGGTTAATGGTTGGATTTCTCTTAGATCTGACATTGACTTATGTTCCGTGATCACCAAATTCCAAAGCCAATACACTGGCTAATGTAGCTACAGCATTGGCAGATCCAAATCGGGATGAGACAGTCATTAGCATAGCCCATAGTCATGTGGAGTCACCTTTTTTTCAAACCATAATGGAGGAAACTAATGAAATTAGACCTATTTATGATCCATATGGTCATACCATGGGATAGTTAACATCCATTATGTTATATCTTCAAAATTGAGTACTTCCACTGAATAGGGCTGAAAAAGAATAGATTCGGTGATGAGCAGTGAATTTTACTCTTTATGATATACCATACCATCAAAATATCTTCTACAATGAGGTTTTGATGGAATCCACTTCAGATATATTGATAGTGAATAGACTGCAGCTGTCATGAAAGAAGAACATTCAGGAACTTGTGGTGCCCACCAGTCTGGGCATAGACTCTCGGATCAGTTCCAAAGGCTTGGATACTTTTGGGCTTCAATGACACAGGATTGTACAGATTTCACTAAGAAATTCCATCCATTCCAATTTAATTCTAACTTCATTCATCAGCTCCTGGAGTTTCTATATATATCTAAATACTTATGGCCATTTTCCACGTGGGGAATGGATGTAGTAGGGCCATATCCTCCAGCTACAACTAAGCATTTCATGTGTATCCTTACTGCTACTGACTTATTTTCTAAATAGTTTGGGTCAATACCTCTCAAAGAAGTTGGAGATGAAATCATTTTTATTTTTGTTAAAACTAACATAATCACGATATTTTGTGTCCCTCATACTATATTGATGTAAAATGGAACCAATTTTTGTTCGATTAAGGTAAAAAAGTTACATTAGGAGCATAATATCGAATACAACCATTTCATCTTGCTATCATGTGGTGGACAATGGAAATATAGAGGCCTTCAACAAGACCCTGTCAAATATACTCCATAATATGGTGAATAATGATAATAAGTCATGGCATGATAAAATTTTAAATGCTTTTTGGGCTTATCAGACAACTACTCATACTTCCACCTAAGAAACTCTTTATTCATTATTATGTGGAACTGAAGTAGTTTTTCAAATTCAAATGAAATTTCCTTAACTTAGAGTTCCAATCTGTGATCATTTTTTTATAGATTATAGGTCTAAAAAATAGTTCAATGAGTTGGAATGATTAGACGAGAAAAGATTTCATACTCTGCAACACTTAGAATTCAATTAGAATAGAATCGTGTGATATTTTAACAAGAAAGTTCATATCCATTCATTTATTCAAGAAGAATTGGTATTGGTCCTTAGGAATCCAATGATACTAGGGAAAAAACCTCCAAAGATTGATCCAATTGGGAAGATCCTTATTCCATACATTAGGTCTATTCAAATGGATCTTATGCCTTAATCTCAATGGATGGAGAACATATTACAAATCCAACCAATGTGAGATTATTAAAGAAATACTGTGTGTAGTTGTACATCATATGTCCTCACTGCAAGAATTAAAACATCACAGTACAATGTCCTCACTGCAAGACTAAAAAATGCACAGCCCCCATGTCCTCACAGCAGGACTAAAAACTACACAGCCCTCATGTCATCACTCCAGGACTGAAAACTGTATAGTACAACATCATAGTTGCATGAAATTAAACTAAATAACAACCATAAGCATCCATGATCCATGACATTAAAATTTTTAGCTTCTTCATCCTTTTACCATGATGTTAAACTACATGACATCGTTTTTCAATGTTGCATGACACTAAACTATACGACTAATATTTTCTCTATTTAACGTTAGAAGATTCCATAAGAAAACATTATTAAAATCATTGCTACACCTTAGTAGCACATGAGTCCCTCTCTTTCCTATGTCTGAGTCAGATATGCATAGAGACTGTATTTCAAGAACATTTTACGGATTGATTCTCATTTTCAATGAGATACGTACAGACACCTAAATCTCAAATTTTGGGCCCAACTGTAATAAAAAAATCTTCTTATTTTATTTTCTCCTATTGTATATGAATCATATATATACCGAGTGTTACCATAAGATATATGATTTGTTCCTTCTACCATTTTTGTCATAAGATTTAACTTTCTCTTAGAACGTGTCATAATCCCCCATCCATTGTGTCAAACTTGATTAGTGTGAGGAAAGACTATATAAAGAACTATGCACAGCTTGATTCTCATCTATTTGAGATATGTAGAGATACCTAGATCTCCAATATTGGGCCCAACTCTGATAAAAAAACTTTATTCCTTTTATAAGAATCAAACCTATATAGATAATGTTGTAAGAACTATGTATTAATTGATTATTTCCTATAGAAAGACACATAGTGACACTTGGGTCTTATCCCTAGTCTTGTTACAATATGTATTTCTTTTTCACATCGATTCATCTTCGTCCTTACAGCATGACGTTAAAACTGCATGGAACTATAACACCCATATTCTTCACTGGTGTCATTATTGTGTTATAAAATAATACCTTAATGATCCTTGTTTCTCACACTGATCATAGCTCATATGGGCATAGGAATTGGGTAAAAGGCTTCTTTATATAAATATGTTGTCTCAAATTCTTATAGGGTTACTAATATCCTCACTGCATGACTTAAAATTGCACAATATAATTTCCTCACTGCATGAATTAAAACTTCAGAGTATAATGTCCTCGCTTCATGGCATAAAACTCCACTGTATAATGTCCTCATTGCATGACATTAAACTGCACATCACAATGTTAATTCAATAGAAAACAAAGAATGTCCCCATTTTACATACGAATCAGATCTATGTAATGGATTCCAAATTTGTGGTCAATACTGATTCAAATATTCCTTGTATACATTGAGCATTACCTCATTCCATATTTCATCCTTTTAATCTTGAATATTTTTAGATCATCATATTCTCTTTTATGATTTCTAGTGATAGATTTTCCAATAAATGAGAACTCTTTTTTCTTGACTATGAAGAATGTGTCCTTAGGTGTCCTTGTATAAGTTTCCTACATAACAGGCATGTCAGTCAAAAGATGTCATTATTTCGCTATGCAGCATATTCCCCAATTCGACCTGCATAATACAGCCCACATAACGGGTTTGTAAAATGATGGTAATTTGTTTCTTGATTATAGTGTCTTTTTCCCCTTTAAATATTGATGACAATATACAAGAATCTATATTTTAAAATAGTCATTCAGATATATTTGTCCCATAATCATTCTATAAATCTAAAACTCTTCAATTCCATGATTTACACATTTCCCTCCCCATGTGTTCAATGAAATATGAAATATCATTGGAATCACTTGGCCACATATCATATATTGTTTCCATTTTTTGTCCCTAATTGTTTGACCTAAAACTACAAATACCAAAACTCTTACATTTGGTTCAGACCTTCATAAAAGTTATATTCCTCCTAGTCTTTGGAAATCTTGGTTGGAAAGCCCTCTACATATTCAAGTACCTTCCTCTATAAACCAATCTCTGTGCTTCGGAAAACCTGAATCTCCATATACTTTCTTCAGCATTTCGAAATAGAATGTCAAAATTTTTAAGAGCTCTTTTGATTTACTATGCAGTACGTGCCCTTACGTGTCCTTTCATAAGTTTTCTACCAAATAGGCCTATCAGCCAAAAGATACCACTATTTGGTCATGCAACGTATGCCCCAGTTGTCCCTGCATAATACAGCCTTCATAATGGGATTGTCAAATAATGGTATCTTTGTTTTATGAAAAGACTTCATCTAATACCTTTATCACCATTTCCATATCATTATTCAGATCTAGAAATTCCCAAATCACACTTTACAATTTTCCCATCCATACATGAATATGGTAGTATGTTTCCATACAAATTATCAAGAAATTGGGACATCCTAATACATTTGGATGAATCTAATGACCTTAAATTAAATCCACACAATGTCTTCACTATATGACATAAAACTACACAGTAAAATGCCATCACTGCATGAATAAAAACTACACAGTATAATGTCGTCACTACATGACTTGAAACTGCACAGTATAATGTCCTCTCTATATAACTTAAAACTTCAAATTTTTATACTATAAAGTCCCCTTTCTGATAAATTTTAACCATTCTTCATACCCCAAAATTGTATAGAAGTGGTTTCCCTATTCATGACATACGTCCGTATAAAATAGGCCTTTCATTCATAAAATTCATTTCCTTGGAAAAACCACCCACTATGGTCTTGAGTCACCCAAATCTTATTTTCCCTTATCTATCAGCAGTAAAATTTTATGTTCCTAAAGATATCTTTTGCTTGACTATGAAGTATGTTCCCTTAGGTGTCCTTGCATAAGTTTCCTACATAACGGGAATGACAGTCAAAAGATGCCACTATTTGTCTATGTAGCATATGCCCTAGTTGGCCCTGCATAAAACAAACCCCATAACAGGTTTTTCAAAATAATGGTAACTTAGTTCTTGGAGGAGACCCCCATTATGTTGATACAAGTTTTAGATTTTGGGACCATAAAAATCATGACTCAAGATTCCCCTTGGAAATATTTAAAGTATATTAAAGAAATTCTTATCCACAAAGTCCTATTTGGGATATAATTTCAAAAATTATGGTCAAAGATGTTTGGCCTTAATCATTTCCCCTTTATAGTCCAACATGCTTGACTCTAAACTGCCAACAACAAGAGACATGGTACTCACTAGATTGGAAACCTGCAAAGGGAACTCTGAACAAAAGTAGAGTCCCAGATCACTAAAAATACATTTTTTATGGTTTAGGTAATATTGAGTAATAGAATGTCAGAAGATATAAAGTTTTTGGGGTTTTTTATATAAACCTAGCAACAATAAAACTATGCTTTCTAGGCCCCATGGATTAGGAAAAAATCATATCATCCTTCCATACTTGATGTAGCTTCAAATCTAACCAAATGATGTTGGAATGCCTCAAAGTGACCTAATGTTACCTCCGAACAAGATTATTTTCATTCTGAATGAATCTAATTTTTGGGGGGTGTAAACACCATGAAATGTGTTGCATTCATTTATCAGCAATTGAAGATGTATTTGTATGTGTTGTGACTCAAAATAACCTCAACTAGGATCTAAAAGTTCATGGTGTAGCTCTGCATTTTTCATGGGGGTTAGAGATGGAAGTGAAGGCACCGACTTGAAAGGATGAGACCACAGCCTGGTAGTGATCCCCAGTTGGGGTGTAGGGGCACAACTCCCACAGTATAGAGCTATTATTTGGTTAATTCCCTAAAGAGGCACCCAGGGTACCTACGTGAAAATACCTATGCAGCACCATGTTGGAGTTGAATGAAGTAATGATTTTGGATAAGTCCTAAAAGTGGTTCCCTAGTCTAGAAAAAAACCATTGGTTCACAAGGTACTTGCGCACCCAATTATGGCATGCAAGCCACTTGCGTGCCCAATTTCATTTCGCCCAAGGTCATATTTTGCCTATAAACAGACCCTTGGGGTCTTCATTTGGATGGATAAATTTCCTTAAATACCAATTGTTACTCTGGTCACCCTAGTGCTTCTCCCAATTCTTCTGTAATATTCAAGGTAGTTCTTCAACACCATGAGTAGAGGATTTAAATGAGGATCATTGGACTTAATTCCTTTTAGTGT
This sequence comes from Viscum album, assembly GCA_963277665.1. Classification (NCBI taxonomy): domain Eukaryota; kingdom Viridiplantae; phylum Streptophyta; class Magnoliopsida; order Santalales; family Viscaceae; genus Viscum; species Viscum album. Next base: position 2,072,595,676 of record OY728119.1, read on the forward strand.
TTGAAAACCATAACACTTGTGCGCCTAAATAGCCCAACCTCGATAAAATAGAATCACTTGTGTGCCACCTATTCCTTTCATAGGAACATTAGATCCCCACTTATGTGATTACTTGTGAATACTCCTAAATAATTGAGGCAAGTCTTTCCCAAGAATTACCATACAAGTTTTTTTTCATTTAAGTGAATATCAATTCATTCAAGTAAACTTGTGCGCCCATACATGTGTGCCTTATCTACTTGAGTGTGTCTTTTTGATTCACTTACTCTCTTCCGTTTACAAGACATAGAGCCTTCATTAAATCCATTCATGGAAGGTTTTTTTCTTACATGGCTCCCTTGTTTGAAAGGGATTCTGTTGAAACCTCAACCAAAACCTCCTGACTTATCAAAACATTACGAATAGTCCATCAACATGTCTTTTATTTGGGTTTGTATTTCCACAGTCAGAGGTTTCCTACATTTGATTCATAAGGGAGTTAAGATACATGTAATGTTTGTGGGTTTTTATATCCATAGTCACTTGGACCATTCTCCTAGGAACAGTGTTGCGAAGTTCCTGGTTTGGAGGAGGGTTTGGGTCCTAACCTCTCCCTTCTCAAAGAGAGGACCTGAAACCTTAGGTCTCTGGTAGTAAAGGAATGCTTCACACAAGAAATTAAATTTAAGAAAATAAGAAGTCTCCCTCCCCTATTAGGATCAACATTAGGGAAACCATACTAGTATAATCCCCTAGATTTTCATACAGGAGGTAGCATCATTTCTCTCCATCTCATATTTGTTTCCAAAGATTATAGGTAAAATGGGAATGTGGACTTTTGTTACCCTTTCCCTCTCCCATTGGGATTTTTCACCATGGGCATCCCTCCTGGTGAAATCCCCTAACCTTCATCCCTTCCTCCTTATATTGGACCCATGTCCAATGTAAATAGAACAGAGGTAAGGCTCGTCGCCTCACCCACTTCCACGGTCTCCTTTCCCTCATCCACACTCTCTTCCATAGGTGCACCCCTTCCATCAGTGGAATAGGAAAAGTGGGGATGCTTTTGTTAAATCATTGACATTATCTTGTTTTTTACACTAAGCATGACTCGCATGGGATTAGTGATTTGTCCTAGTCATAACATTTTCACAATTTAATGAACTACGAGAACTCTGATTCCCACCATAATCAGGATACGTAGGAAGCCTTCCCAGGGCCCAAGATCACTGGATGTCCTCTTTAGGAATTCAACCCTAATTCCCCTAATTTGGGCATCCTTCTTATGAATAAGACCCAAATAAAATCCTCAAATTACCAAGGCATACTTTTTAGGAAGTTATCCCAAACTCATTTATCTCAAAGGACTATACTCTCCTGTGAGACTTATCGAACTACGTGGGACTTTATTCCCATCCATATGGGATACGTAGGAAGCATACTTGAGGTACAAACCCAATACCTTAAATAAAACTTGTTCTCCTTGGTCCATATTCCCGATAAGGTCTGATCTTACTTGGAAACCCATATCCTTTCCATGTTTTGTGGGCTACTTCAGTATAAGTCTCACACAATGTTTTGACTAAGCACTTTCGTCTTAGATGTCCATACCACAAGACATTAAACTATACGGCTATGTCCTTATCACATGACCTTAAAATTTATTATGTGCCCCATTCAGTGGCACAAAATTATAAGGGTTCAGATTCTTTTTACAAGGATACATAGGTAGCCCATTTTATAGACACGATCGCAAGATCCAACCAAACCTTCTTCTCCCTGGATGACATTAAAATCTAGAGTGCCCCACTGAGTGGCTTAAAAACCAGTGTCATCATAACGATGATTAAAAGAATCTATATGTAGTATATGAGATGATACTATTGATGGAGAACATCAATTATATATGGATATCTCCATTAATGAGGATCCTTGAATACATACAGATGATTTTAAACTTTTCACATGCTAAATAAGTGATTGAAAATTCCAAGGGATACATATGATATACATGGTGAATTAATAAGGACTCAAAAAATTATCTTAAATTATAAAGAGAGTCTCATAGTAGAAAAGTATTCCCCCCAAAAGGGTGTGATGTGTCTGACCTCCCATCCTCTTGACTAATCTACATTCTTAAGTATCTTGAAGTTCAAAAATAACGAACTCCTATCTTTGGAATGAAGGTCCACTATGTATAAAGAATTATTGGAGGTTTCTGGTTCCATAAATAAATCCAATGGAAACTACCTGGATGTAGTGATTATTAAAACAAGAATACACATTTCGTGGAACTACAGAAAAATATTTCACAATTTTAGATGAATATTTATTACATTACAAAAATACATGCCTGAAGACCATAATAGTTTAGTGCCTTTGGAAACATAGAGTCAAAATATTCTATCCAAGTGAATGATCTTAAACATATCCCATAAGATTCTACACCTTTAGTCATTCTCCATAAAAACATCTGTCATGCCATTTTGAAATGAAACATAAGAAATGGGCAAGCTTAGATGCTTAGTAAGGGTAAATAAAGGAAATGCATTATCACAACATAGGAAAAGACAGGAATTTGTGGCGTGCATGTTGGATTATAATATATTGAACATGTATAAGTAGAAACAGGTTCACTCAGTGGGGTCAAGACATGAAATCAGGCCCCAACATCAACTAGTGGACATGTAACCATGTCTATGTATAACATTGTGAAAATGTTATCAGGTTCATGCATAACCTTATGGATCTGAATCCAAGCCTAGTCATAACATTATGAACATGTAATCTGGTATACTCATAACATTATGAACATGTAATCAGGTTCACACATAAACATATAGATGTAAAACCAAGTCTATTTAAAACATTTTGAACATGTAATCAGGTTCACGCAATTCCTAATAGACATGTAACCATGTCCATGCCTAAAATTTCAAACATGTAATTAGGTTCATGAATAACATTGATAACATGTAATTAGGTTGAAAAAATAGTCTTATGGACAAGAAAATAGGTTCATGCATAACATAGTGAACACATAATTAGGTTCACTGGTAATATTTTGAACATGTAATCAGGTTCACGCATAAACATTATGAATTGAAACTAGTTCTATGGATAACATTGTGAACCCATCATAAGGTTTAATCATAAAATTATGAACATGTAATCTGGTTTAGGCATAAACATATTGACATGAAACCAAGTCCATGCTTAACATTGTTAACATATAATTGGGTTCATGCATAACATTTATATTCATGATTCATCTATCATTAACCAATGAATTTGAGGGAAATATAGGTCCCACCCATCTCATAATAAAAATATTCATACATGTTCCACAAGATAATAAAACATTCATCATATCATGTCCTATAAAGAGATATATGTTTTATAAACATTAAATAATAACCCATGAAATTAAATGAGTATCCTTAATTTTTCATCACATCATAACCCATAGAATAGAGATATGTTTCATAACAATTTCATCAAAGCATAAAATGTGAAAATAAGCGGGTTTCTTGATCTAGTAACTCATGAAAGGATAATGGGATTCATAAAGATAATTTCGTTAAGAATAACCAATTCATTAAAAAAATATGAATGGGGAATTTAGATCATTTCCTAGAATGTATTGAGTAACAAAAATAGATTTCCTCTTAGATGGAAAATAATTTTGAAAAATTTCTTGGGAAATATATCTTTTTTTCTTTGAGAAATAGTTTTTATAACATAAAACCTTTTGAAAACCATTTTCATTGAAAGTGGATTTGAAAACATATGAAGGAAGAATTATAAAAAATAAAACATTTTTTAATTTACAATTCCATGAAAATGAAAATCATGGAGCTTTTGATATGATTTTGGAAAACATTTTCGAAAACAATGTCTTTGAATACAATATATTTCTGACTAGAGAGGGAGATAGTCTGATTTTACGTAAAAAAAATATTAAGTACCAAAGAGTACGAAAATGGTACAAACACAAGAATATATCTTGAAAAAATAGAGGATAAGGAAACTCATGAGTTTTATTGATATATGGATCCGAATATTTCATTAGAGGATGCATAAATGTAAACAATCTCGAAAATAGATGGGATTTTCTCAATGAACTCTTATAAATTGGTAAACTGGGATCATAGTCTCCATGTAATAAAAATAAACTACATAAAGCATAATATATCATGAAAATAAGTAGATACATGATATAAAATGTGAAATGGAAGTATATACACAATGAAAACGTGTTTAGGTGCATAACAAAACATGAGTCTCAAAGAAGGAAAAAAGAGACAAAACATTTTTACCGATTTGGAAACTTTTGAAATATAAACCCTAGGAAAGACGGATCATAAAATATCCAATTTAATAACCTTTATTTTAATTTTAAGATATATATAATACAATCATGGTGATTATATACACTACATAAAATTAAATAGTTTTGAACATAGCTTGCATCTCAGATAAATTAAAAATGAGATGAAACATCCTTACCTTGTGTATTGACTCTTGTCTTACTCCTTCAAACAAAATATATAATTAATATAAATATTTTATAGAATCATAATATTACATATAATACCATATATGGTTTTATTACAACCTTATTTTACCCTCTTTTTAACAATCGTATTTTAAGGATTCACTCTGGGTAATACTTTCTTTATTCTTATCATGTGTCTTAATTTTCTATATCTTTAGTCCTTTTAATTATTTATGGATTCCATAATCTAAACTGTGATATAAATATCGTGTATAACCATTATATTTAGATTATAATAATATGTATAATATTGATTTCTGAAATGGAATACACCGTTCCTAGAGATGATAAGTCGTACATACAAATGAATGATGTTTCAGTTTATATTGTCATATTAAAAGAATGTAGGTAAATTAATTGTGTATATATATATTAAACAATCATTAATATATTATATATATCATATAAGTTACTTGAATACAAAATTAAAATAATTCATGTGGTCTATGAATGAATCACATCGCTTTGATGGGTGGTAGTACATACTTTCTCAAACAATATTATCGTATTTACACCGAATGGAAAGTAAAGATATGTGTGTTGTAAAAGTAATAAATATTCTTAAATAAATAATAAATATAATATTTGACACATATAAAATGAGTTCCATCAATATTTCCACCATGATTGTTGGTAAAGAAGAATTGAACAATCACCGTTTCGTATGGGAAGTAGTTTGTTTTACACAGAAATAATATGTTCATTGTCCATTAGATAGAGGTGTGTATAAGTGAAGGTATAATATATTTCATAAAAACATCATATTATGTGTACGATACTAGTTTTTCACATATTAATTTAATAAAAATATTGGATGGGTGTGAATATGTAAAATACATGAAAGGATCTTGAGAGGATTTCATACCAAAGGAAGGATTCGATGTTGAAGAAAGGATTGTGGGAAAGTTTTTTGGGTAGGGATTGGCCAAATATAATTGGTTTTAATTTTTTGAGGAATGGGTAGAGGTGGTGGCCTTTTCTAGGGAAAAATGACTCACTTAAATTTTAAAAATGAGTTTGGTGTGCACATGTTTGTACATAAAAATGTTATAGCCAACCAACTGAACCCAATAATGGATGGTTTGTGGTAAAAATATGGACATCCAATGGGTTTTGGACGTGTTTATATGTTTTTTGGGACCTTAATTTTAATTTTTATCCCATGTTTAAGCTTAATTTGGCATTAACTACTATGATTAGTATTAGTCACATTTACTAAAAATTCTGGTAAAAAATTAATTTTTTCCTAGTATACTCTAAATATTAGACTGAATACAATATTGTATGTTAGATTTTAAAATTTAAATTCACAGAAGAATAAGAAGTTCGAATATTAAAAATCTCGCAAACAGGACGAAAAAATGGGGTTTTAACGTAAGAAAACGTTCAAAAGTTTATTGTGATTTTTTTATTCAGTTTCATAGTGAAATTTATTCTAATGAATTATGATTTCTTTATAGATGTAATATATATCTAATTTTACCTTAAAATAAATTTATAATATCATTTATAATTAATAATTGATTATAAAAAAGGAATTGTTTATCTAAAAGCATTATTTTTCACTATTCGTCAAAAAATGATGATTCTAAAAAAACCAAAAAAAATTTACCATAATCTAATTTCTATGTTTTGAATTCATAAAAGAAGGTTATTTTTTTAATTTAATTTTCTAAATATATCTAAAATTAATTTCATTATTAAAATCAACTCATTTTTGAGAATTTTTTTTAACATAATATGGATCTACCAAAAATGTTATATTTCATTTTCAATATTCATTATTTATATAAATCGATTATAAAAAATATTTGAAAATTATTTTTTACTATTCATATAACTATGTTAAAGAGTTATTTTATAAATAGCTCAATTAAATAATAATAATATATATATATATATATAATGATGTTTCAGAGGGACTCAATGTTGTGTGTATTATACACTAAGTCAGTGTTGCGTGTAATGTACATCATATCGTATGCCAAGACAGTGTTTTGTGTAATGTATTCCAAATTAGTATTGCATGATAAAGGACTATTTGACCTGGTGTTTTAATATATATATATATATTTATTAAGAACCATTTCTAGAGTCACGTGAAATGAAAAATATCATAAATATAAATTAATTTAGAAAAAATATTTCACAAAATCTTGTAGTGTTAATGTATTTATAAAATAAATTACCATATTTTACTATGCCCAAAAAACTAAAATATTTTAGAGAAAAATAATAATTCACCCTAAAGAATTTTCAATGTGTAGAATTAAAAAATGATCTCCATTTTATGAAAATATGTTTCTATCTATGAGAAAAAAAAAATTAATTCATCATTTGTTCAAGAAAAATATAGTTTTTAAAATATAAAATAATTTTATAACACTATGAAAAAATTAACTATATTATCATAAAATTTTCCTAAATTCATAAGATAATAATATATTTATTTATGAATTAAATTTTTGGAAATGAATTTTCTTTTAAATGATTTTTCTAATTATAAAAATATGATTAAATATTTATGACTTATAAAAATTCCAACAATTAATTAATAATTTTTAAAATATTCAATTACTTATATTATGATATAATTATATGATACAATAAACTATGAGTCACCTAAATTTTGTTTATAGTTTATGGGTGAGGTTGTTATTATTTTGGTTAGTTTAATATTAATAAGTTTTATATTACCATTAATAATGTCAAGTTATAATTACATCACTATAGATTCATTAAATTCTAGAAATACCTATTGCTTCATTCATTCTTCTTCCATAATGATTTTTTGTGTTATTTTTGTCGTTTTATTATATTTATACTAAATAATATACACATAAGAAGGTAAATCTCATTGCTATAATTTTGGGTCATTACATTCTCTCATCATATAAAAATTTTGCCCACGAAATTTCCATATTGTCAACCCAAAAATTGATTTTGGTAGTTCTTCATCATAATCTCCTCAAGCTCTCAGATAACCTCTTCAATTTTGTGATTTTTCCAAATTACCTTTACCAGGGTAGTCATCTGATTCATCCAAACCTACTCATTAGTGTCCAGATTATAGATAGGATTTTCATAGTAAGATAATTTAGGATCCAATTTTATTCCTTCAGATGTGTGTAAATTTGTTGGTTCTATCATCTACATCCATAACAAAGTGGTTTGGAACACATTTTGTACCCTAAAAATGCTATGTTTAATTTCCAAATAATAATACACAAATCCAATTCTCTCCAAAATTTCAAAAGAACCAATGTACCTGGGGCTCATTTTCCCTTTCTTCTTAAATATTTTAACAACCTTCTATGGAGATAATTTAAAAAATGAGATCACCCACATGAAATTCAAAAATCATTCCCTCGATTTTCATCATAGTGTTTTTTCCTTCTTTGAGATTCTTTGATATGGGTTTGATTAGTCATTATCATCATTTTTTTTCCTCCATAGTCTCTAGACCCACAAGATTCCTTTTATCAACTTCATCCAAACAAGATGGTGTATGATATATCCTCCCATGCAATTCTTTATATGCTGCCATTTGAATGATTTAATTGAAACTATAATTTTAGGAAAACTCTACCCAAGGTAACTAATAATCCCATATACCTTAAAAGTCATGTTAGAATGATCTCAACATTTCTTCTAATGTTTGGACTATCCTTTTGGACAGCCTGTCAGTTTGAGGGTGATAAGTAGCACTCAAATGAATCTAAGGATCCAAAGATTTTTGGATACTTGCCTAGAATTTCAATGTAAATTGGGGAACCTGATCAGACTCAATTTAAGTGGGTGCCCTAACATGTCTTACAACATTATTATTATAGATTCATGAATGGATCTCAAGTGGTAAATTCTCCATTATTGCAACGAAATGTGTAGATTTGGTATATTTATAAAAAATCACCCATATTGCATCATTATTTCTATTTAGATTTGGTGATCTAGTGAAAACATTCATAGTTAAGTAATCCCATTTCCATGTACGTATAAGCATTGGTTTTATGACACCTATAGGATGTTTTCTTTAAACCTTCACCTATTAATAAACTAAACATATTTATACATAATCACCAATTTATCACTACATATTATCCCACTAGAAATGTTCCTTTAGATCTATATACATCTTAGTGATTCCAGGGTGTATATAAAAATTATATCTATGAGATTCATCCAATAAATCCATTTTTATCTTGGGTACAGAGGGAATACATAGCATCCTCTTAAATTTCTGATTTCTATCCTCACACATGATGTCTGAAAACTTCCCATAATTCACAGATTAAACATTCTTATGATGATTCTCATTATTAATATGAGAAATATTAATTCATTCCATTAAATATAGTTGTAAAAAGTAGAAAATGTAATAATGCTTCACCTTCCTTGATAATTCCCACATCCATCTCTTCCAGATCTATATACACCAGATATTTATCAATACCAATTTTTTTCAGAACACTTCCATCCTTCCTACTCAAAGCATATAATACCTTATTTTCCTTTCCTGGGATATAGTGTATTGAAGAATCATAATCCTAGAATATATTTACCCATCACCATTGCCTCATGTTGAGTCCTTTCTATGAGAATATTTATTTCAAGCTCTTTTGATTAGTATATATCTCACATCCTTCACTGTAGAGATAGTGTCTCTATATCATCTATGAAAAATTTATGGCCGCTAACTCAAGATCATGATGTAGATAATTTTATTCAATATTTCTTAATTTCCTTGATACATAGGCACTAAATTTGTTATTATTCATAAGGATGCAAATAATTTCTTTCCTTAATGCATCACTATTGATCAGACATCCACCATTTCCCAGTAGTAGAGTAATGATTGGACCAATCAATAACCTATTATTAATTTTATATTCACATTAATTTGTCTATAATAACTTAACCCCTTAATTTGTAATCTTAGATAATGGGTTATCTTATCAAGATAATTTCAGAGTGAAACACTAATAATAACCTTCTAGACCAATAAAACTATATAACTTCATTACGTTAATTAGTGTAGACCATTCCAGGTCTTCCTTGGGATTCACATTATCAAGTAAGATACTATCCATATAGAAAATATGGCTAAGAAAAGAAATTATTTGAAGCAATAAATCACACTTTCTAAAAATATCATACATCTCGTTTCTTCTAAGAGTCTTCAGAACAATACGTATATGATTTACATGCTCCTCATGAATTTTGGATCATACCAAGATATCCTCAATAAATACCACAATAAATTAATCAATATATTCACTGAAAACTATATTCATTATATCCTTGAAAATAATAGGTTCATTAGTCCTTCCAAAAGGCATTACTGTAAACTCGTAATGCCCATACCTAGTCTGAAATTCAATCATTTGAATATCTTCCTTCCTCAAAAGCAACTAATGATGTCCATATTGAAATTAAATATTTTAAAAATATTTCTCGTCTTGAAGTTGATCAAGTAAATAATAGATGATGATAAGTGGATATTTATTCATTATCATAATGGAATTGATTTATCTATATTCAATACAAAAACTCATGGATCCATCTTTATTCTAAACAAAGAGAATAGAGGATATCCATAGAGAAACACTATGCTGAATAAATACTTAATCACTCAATTCCTCTAGCTATTTCTTCAGTTCCACCAATTACAGTATGGTCATTATATAAGGATTCTTTGATATCGGCATTTCACCATGAATTATTTCAATAGAAAACTATATTTCCCTCTCTGAAGTATTTCTTTGAAAATCATCTATAAATGAATTAATGTATTCTAGTACAATAGGTACATACTTAGTTTGAATATTTCTTTAATCACCCATATATTTTATATATCTTACCTTAAAATAATTCCATTTAGAAGAGCTATTGGGGGTGGATCAACATAATAATTATATTGCGAGGTTACTGATCTAAATATAAGGGACTCTACGTAATTCTAAAAAAAATTAATTTATTTTCTTACAATAGATTTTCATCCCATATTTTGAATAACAATCCATACCACGAATTATGTCAAAGTCATTCATAGGTATAAAGATATGTTCAATAACTAAATAAAGTTTATGTGTCATAAAGGCGACTAATTCGCATATCTTTGTTGTAATGAAACTTCCCTTAGGTGTTTTGAATGAAAAATCCGTTATTAAATCAAATTGGAAGTGTCATATTTTTTTGGGAAAACTTAGAGCATATAACTGAATGCGATGATCCACAATCAAATAATTCATTGGATATGTTGGAGGGAAATATTAAACTACATTCCACCATAGTATTAAGAACTTCAACCTTAGCATCTGTGATTGCATAAGCCTATTATTTCACCCTTAGCCTTCCATGGGAAAGTTTCCTTGACTTTTTATACATTCATGTGCACTATGTCCCATCTATTTACAATTATAAAATTGAATATTGGTATATTATTTCTTTCCCTTATAATCATGGGTTTTGTGACCCTTTCCCCCACACTTGTAACATACTAACATTCCTTTCAGACAAGTACCAGGATGTTTCTTCCCAAAATTATTATAGGATAGAATATAAACTTTTCCCCTATTCCACATTTCCTTATTTCCATTTAATGAATGTTTAGAATCACTCTTCTTCTCTTTCATTACTTTTAAGTTATATAACATAGATAAGTCTTTTTCTATCTAGATATTAAATTAGAATATATCTTTATATGATGATAAATTTTTAGAGACTCGTGCCCTTATAAGGAATGGTTTTAAACCATAAAATAATAAATCAATATTACTTATTAGATTATATGTATAGTCTGTAGTATAACTTTCTATCCTTGTAAACTTGGATTTATAATTTACATTATTTTCATCCGCTTTCTATATTAGGATCAAAAACTTCCCTCTATATCTACTCATTTTTCAAGAGGAAAATATTTTTATATAAAAATTTCCATAAAATAAATTATTTCCATTTTTCTTCCTCCTTTTCTTGAATTAGTGTCCACCATTGTTCCACATATCACTATAGATGATAAACTTCCATGAAAACCACCTTCTGTTCATTACTTCCCAAAAAGAGAAATAACTTCTCTAAAGAACATATCAACTACTCTGATACCAATGGGTTTAATGCCCCATTGAATGATGGAGTTCGTTACAACATAAATCAGTATAAAATTGATCCTCTGCATTTTGGATTAGGATTCTCCATAAGGGTAAGGTTATTATTAATAACATTATTTAGTTGTCCCAATATAGTTATAAGTTTCTCATCACAAGTTATAGCTCCAGAACCATCATCATTTTATTTCATATGGGGTAAATCAATACATGGGATACACGTGTTCATGCTTTTTCAATTCTTATACTAAGCATGATTTATAAATAATGTAATACACTAAATTGGGTTATGAATCAAAATGTATAATCCCAAACTAGAAAAACACTTAACATTAATTGAAATTTTATGCATGTAAAAATCTCATAATTCTATCCATGGTTTTTTTGTGAAATATTTACATTTAAATCGTTCATAATTGTTTTTATAAAATATTTGAAGTAGCCTAATCATATCACCCTATATTTTCAAACCATGTGCGCAGTAAGGCCATTATCGTATACCAGGTTACCCTGAGTTAGGCCTTGTAAACTTTGTTGGAGTTCTTACTCCTAGGAACATCTATGTCTGAACCATGTCCACTTATACTATCTAAATAGGGATGTATTTCTAGTAACATCCACATAATCTCTACCAAACCAAAATTCTAGGATTTTGAATAACATTTATCCGTAAAGTCTATCTTATTATTTTGTTTACATATCTAATTTTTTTAAATCTAGTTTCCAAGGATTATAATGACTTCCTCTATTACCAACTATAAGGAACCCAACCCCTATTCACCTGATCAAGTACCTTATATTTTTAAATTATCATACAGACAAGTAAGACACATCCCAATGGACCAAATAGTTTAGTAGCTTTGGAAAACAAGATACATAAATAAGTTTTACATTAAATATTTTAAAACAAATAAAATTTGTAAATTCTATTAGAAACATCCATAAATTTTATATTATCCCCAAAATTCATTCATAATTTTAATATTCACACCTAGTGAAAAAATACAATATTAGAAGGGGTGAGTTCAAGTGCTCATTACTGATAAATATTATAGTGGAATCATATGTAATAAGTCCTGATGAATAAATAAAATTACACATGCTATTAAAAAATAATATTTAGCATAATGTGGTGGGAGTAAAAGTTAAATAAATTATTCTAGAAAAATACATAACATTGGATTTTCTACTAGTATAAAAATCACGTGGACTACTAATTACTAGTTTCATACTGAGGGAATGCGTAATGTGGGATGTCATAACCATACTATCAAGGCCTCTTGTTAATACTATATATAAATGGGTAAACACAAAACTAGTTTGTATCATGAGACCTACAGAAGCACTGATGGGATATATAAGACCCCACCAAACACATAATATGTCTGATGAATAAATTCATATGGAAACTATCAAATGAAATTTAAATAGAATCCCCAATGAATAAACATAATCACTAACCATTAATAGAAATATGGTGAATGGAATTAAGGTAGCACATCTATAGTCATAATTATCATAAATCAATCAATAAAACATGGAATTCAAAATCAAAAAATAGTAATCCCTATAAATAATAATAATCAACAAGGGTGTTGAAATATTTTAAAATACTCCTGTAAAATTATTAAATAATTTTGGAGACAAATGCTCTTTTACTTTGTAATGAATAGATCTCTTGGAAAAAGCATTGGATAAAACCCGAAGTAAACTAAGCTATTATTTAAAAAATAAAATGAGTGATTTTAGTAAAATAATAGTGGGTTAAAACATATTATATAGTGCACATAAAAAATTTAATAATTTGAATTTTCTATTAAATTGGGCTTGAAATTGAGAATAATTGAAAAATATCCAAATAAAACATGTAAATTCCCATAAATGAAACAATAATTATTATTGGTACACATATATATATAATTAACATAGAATATAGGATTACTAAATAATAATAATTAATATTTTCATTTTTCTAATGAGAGAGAATGTGTAATCTAGAATGAAAAATTGAGGTTTGGGAAGAAACCCTTACCTTATGTCGGAATGTGTTCTCCACTTGGATTTAAGGTCCTAGAATATGAAATTAGACACATTAATAATTTAAATCATAACCTTTTAGAAATTTATATTGTTTTGAATAATTTTATTATGTTAATTTATATCCTCTATGATAAGTTATAATATTGAATTTCCTAGTTTTGGAGCATTAGTATCCTTGATTTTGATTATAAGTTCGCTTGATTATAAGTAATAGAGTTCATGCAAAATTGGTATATTTCACTAGTATTTTTATTTCATGTTATTTATGAACAAAAAAATATATAATTGGTATTATGAATTATTATGTTTCAATATATGAGTATGAATCATTAGATAACAAGTTAATGATAATCATATAGCTTAATTTTAGCTGTTTTTTATCACATCAAACTAGTTTTTTTTCATATTATGTAATATCATGTATATATAATGGTTTATAAAAATTAAATAATTTATAATAAATATTTTTTTAATATAATTAAAACAAAAAAATAGTTTCATGACAATATATTTACAAAAAATTGAATAATGGATGTTCATCATCCATGAAGGATGTAAATCGGCACCTTTTGGACAAAGATTTTGTATTTAAAATAAAATAGAGAGAGTGAGGATATTGATAATGGATGTTCCATTAAAATTATATCAATTTATATATATATATATATGATATTAGAGTTATAATGTTTTTTTTACATAGGAGGCTAGCAGAGGATAAGAATGGATAATAATTTGAAAATGAAATTAAAATCCAAAGGAAGATGGGTTATCTCTTAAATTATCCTCCTTGAGAACCTCCTTACGAAAATGGGTTTTGGACATTTAGAATGAAAAATATCTCTCATATGTGGGGTAGATACTAGAAAATATGGTTTAGGAATAAATTTTACATGATTCAGGGTGTAGAGGTGTGAGGAGAAGATTGGGTGAGCGGTGGTATTCATAGTGAAGGAGAAGAGTGATTTCTGAATATTTTATTCATTGGTTTATTATTTTGGATCAAGACTATGAATATTGTGAAAATTATAATAAAATTTATTAAAAATATAAATTTTATTTTTAAATTATGGTTCTTACATCATAGATGAATCATGGAATTATGTATTTCACTTATATTGTATTTATACAAAAAATTGAAGTATTTTACATTTCACAAAAAAAATTAGTATTATCAAAAAATCTAAAAAATTCACCCGAACCATTTTTCATTATTTATATTTAAAAAATGGACTCAATTTTATAAAAAACATTTCTACCTATACAAAATATAAATTTTAAATAAAATCATCATTTAATAGAAAAAATATAGTTTTTAAAATTATAACTGATTTTATGAAACTCTAAAACATTATCTAAGTTCTCATAAAATTATCCGAAAATCATAAGATACCAAGATGTCGATATATAAATAAATTTTACGAAAAATAATTTTCTTTCAAATCATTTTATTAATTTTAAAATGGTGATTAAATATTTATGACTTACAATAATACCAACACTTAATTAATAATTTTTAAAATATTCATCTATGAATACTATGATAGAATTATATGATACATTCACTTTTGAGATGAATATATTTTATTTATACTTTCTTGGGTGAGATTACTATTCACTTATAATATTTTATATTCATAACTATTATATACCTATTTTTATAGTCAAGTTACTATTTCATTTTTGTATGTTCCTTAACATATATAAATACCTCTTATTTAATTTATTAATCATTTATAAAGATTGTTTTGTGTTCGCTATGCTGTTTTATTTGATTTATACTATATAATATAAAAATAAAAAGTTATATATAATTGATATAATTCTTTTCCATTATGCATCCCATTGTAATGCGGTAAAGAAAAAATATATTGAGGACATTAATAATAATATATCTTGTATCATTCAAAAGATATTTTAAAATTGAAAATTTTATTCAATGTAGATGAACCTGTATTATATTGGACTAATTATACCAACGCCTGGAATATGACACAATAAACTACATAAATTATAATCTATAGTAATGTGGTAGTCCTACCATTAGAATTTTAGTTTCCCTCAAATTGCCTCTACATATTTTATTTACAATATTAAGATAAACAAGCATACATCTAACTTAACGAATTAGAGTGAATAGATGAGAAAATTTTACACACCCTACACATCCATGATAATTATCATAATCATGTCATGAAACCATTAAATATGATTTTTCTTCTCTACATGTTCATCCAATGATAATTATTTTTGGATATGAGTAATCTGATGATCCTTAGAAAGAAACCTCTGATGCTTTATCTATTATTGAAAGATCCGTTTCACATACAAGAGGTTTATTCTAAAGAATAATAATTGATAATTTTAATGGATGGATGGTGAATTATATATACTAAAATTACTAGTTTTATTAATTAATATTATTCATTTTATTTGGTTAACATTCATGTTTATTAAGCTTGAATTTAAACTACTTAATGTTGGACCTCATCATGTGGCCCTAAAATAAAATCCACTAAGGTCCTTGTTGTATGAACCGAGAATAAATGGTATAATGGAATTGATTTCATGATATTAAACTAATTTATGTATAGAAAAATTTCCATAGACCTGTTAGGAACTACATATAGTTTTATTCTTATTCATTCATGATATGTAGTGATTCTTAGAATTCTCAACCAATTTCTAGTAACAAATCTTATTAAATATAATAATCTTCCCCATCATTATGTTTATGCTTCATATATAAATAAGGTTTTATAAAATATATCTATATATAGATAATACCATTAAATTTCCCCAATTTTATGGTCCTGATCGATAAAGGGACCATTCAAGATCTTGTTTCTATATTATTTTTATACTAGGATACATAGTCATATCTAACCTTCTTGTTGGGGCTCTATCCAAAAATATTACAAGCTGAAATTCTAGTGCTTATAATATTACATTTTCATGCTCGGTATAACATATTATCCTTAAACTAGAATTAAACTACCTCATATTCCTTGTAAACATTAAATAGATATTTTTATATATATTTAAAACTATAGGTGTCTTGATTACTATCACAACTTGATGTGTAGTGGTGTCTAGATTTCCTTTCTCAAACATATTTTCATGTTTCATCTTCACAAAATTCCTATTTTATAATGTATTATGATACATAATGATTTTAGATTATTATTTATCCACTAATATAATGTAAAATGATGAGTTTATATGAATATTTTTAAATACATTAAATTTCCTTAATAGATTGTGCTACAGGCAACAATGAATTTTAATGAATACAAATTTACTATTAATATTATTATTTAACAATGAATATTATAGAACAAATATTAATCATGTTAGAATTAATATAAATAACAAATTTTTAAAAATTATGTATAATGATTTTTTCAAAATAAATAATTTTAATAAAATATATCATAGTTTTTCGTAAAGAATTTATATGATTTGAAAATACTAATTTTATAAAAAGAAAGATTTTATTTCATTTTTTGAACATATAATAAAATTAATTTCATCCAAATCGTTAAAAATAAAATTTTTAAAATAAAAATAAAATTTTAAATCTACATATAATATTTATCTATGATTTAATGTTTTGAGAATTTTCTTTAAATGATATTTCTTAATGAATAGTAAAAAATTATGATTTTTATTAGAATGTATCATTTCATTTAAATAATTTTAAAGACCATTTTTTATTTTAATATGGTTTTATAAGTAACAATATTTCAATTATATGTTTGGTAATCATGTTTATTCAATTGGATTCAATTTAATATTGAATATTTTAACTAAAAATTTTTATTCTTATGAAAATTTTCTCTTTGAAATATCTCATTTTCACCACATTTGTGGGTTTATTCTAAAATTCAGTTTTTAATGTCAAATTAATAGTATTTATAAAAATAAATCTACTTTTTTTGAATCTTAATTATTAACATTATATATTATTTTCAACTTTTCTGGGTAAAATTCATAGTAAAAGTTGAAAAAAGTAGTAACTAAAATTTAGATTTAAACATGTTAATTATTGGTTAAACATAAATGTTAAGGGGTCAAATGATGAAAACCAATATCTAACTCTCATATTACGGAAATATTTAGACCTTATATCATATAAGTTTTGAAAAATATCCATTTTTTATACATTTGGAATGTTTAAAATGTTGCTACACCATTTTCTCCAAACATTCCCAATATATCCTACCCCCCCACTTATAAAAGGGAACCCTATATCATATACTCTACTCAATTTCAAAAAAAAATTAGATCATAAAATAAATATAAAAAAAATCCTTACATATCTACCTGCATTTTTCAGGCCTTATATTGATTACTAAACCTTCCTAAGAATGCTTTAGCTTTAAACCTAAAAGAGTTCTATGAGGAAGTAGTATAGTCCTTAACCATGTGTTTTCATTTTATTTATTCCTCTAAATCATTAAAATATTATTAAAAAATAATTATATAATCTAATCCATGTATCCAAAATTATCTTATATTATTTTTTAAATTTATTGTCAAAAATATATCTCATTTCCATCGAATGAGAAATTAAACCATTAATCGTGTATACGATGGACTTCCGCCTCATGAACCAATGTAATTTATTTTCCATCACCACCTCTTGTGGCCAGATATAATAATTTATATAATTTTTATATATGATATTAATGAAATTATTTTAATTTTGAATTTATAATATCTCATCTACCTTCATACTTTGATTTTCTTAGAAATGATAATGACACTCATGAGTATGTGTGGACTACCACCTCAACAAAGCTATGAGACACAATTTTCATTATATTTTGACATTTATTTTAATAAGGATATATTAAATTAATATATATGATTTATATGATTTATAAATTAATCTATAAAGGTTAATTAATATGTTATTTTCTTTCATTATATCCTTAAAAACAATTGAAACAACATTCATGAGTATGTATATCCTACTATCTCCATGAACGATGTAATTAATTTTTATCATTAACATTACTGGATTCAAATAAGTAGATATGTAATTAATATATTTTATATTTATACCATACTTTACATTATTTATATTATGGAATCACAATAAATGTAAAATGATATAATACATCATATAAAAATATACATGAAAAAAAGAAATTAATACATGAAAAGTGATTTTAACAAAGAATTGTTAATAAATAGGTAATAAAAGTTCATAAGTAAATAATATATGGTATGATATATATATTTATGGTTTTAAAATGGATTTATAATATGACTATATTTATTATATAGTATTTTTTAACATGTCTTATCGAATTCAAGGCATACAATAAGGGATTTTCGTCACACATTTATTTTTGTGGGACACATTCCACATTCACCACATGTTTTTTTTGAGCGGGCTATATACTACCCATTAATTTATTTTTAGGTTTTTGACATACAATTAGGGGATAAAAATATAATATTTTTTTTATTTCATGTGGATTATGGTTAAAAAGAAATGAATGAGATAATGGTTTTATATTACAAACCCATTATTTATCATGATAGTTTATGATTAAGTTTTAGATGGCCAAATAGTATGATCTATCTCTCAAAATACTCTTCAGTTTTATCATAATGATGTTATTTATTGAAATTAAATTTTTTCATTAATTTTAT
Organism: Viscum album; assembly: GCA_963277665.1. Classification (NCBI taxonomy): domain Eukaryota; kingdom Viridiplantae; phylum Streptophyta; class Magnoliopsida; order Santalales; family Viscaceae; genus Viscum; species Viscum album. The sequence goes on from OY728119.1 coordinate 2,072,615,023, forward strand.
AATATTTATGTAATCATGATTCTAAAATAATTTTTTATGTAGAAACCATATTTATTCCAGTCTTCGATAAAAAAAATTTCATGTCAATGTTTTCCAAAAATCATTTAATGAAAATTTTCAATATTATACTATTTTTGTTTAAATAAATGATGCACTACTACGCATAAGGCACTTCCACTTGGTCTAATATCTATAAAATGGTTTTGTGGATGGTTTTTACATGATTTTTACAATGATAATGTATCTTGATAGGTTTTTCGGTCACCAAAGGATAAAGCATGGATTCTTTGAAATTTGTAGATTCATAAGGGAATTGGAGGCGTAAGGACCCATTTCCCCTGATTATGCTAGAAGGGAGTCATTTGGATCAGCCACTTGACATGAAGGATGGAAAATTCCGGAATTTCAAAGGCAGAGATGACCCATACGGTAGCCGCACGGTTTATCCAAACTATGTGAAAACCGTGTGGGAGGAGATTTCACTGATAGAAAGGCCTGCACGATTGTCACATGGTTTACCAAACCGTGCAGACCATTCAGAAGAAAATTGTGTGGTTCAAAGATTCAAGAAAGAATCTCTCGCACGGTTGGCGCACGGTTTACCAAACTGTGCGCCCAAACAGTGTGGCTGAAGGATTTGAGACAGTAGCTCTTGCACGGTTGGTGCACGGTTTACCAAACCGTGCATACCAGTACAACTTTCTTCTTTTTTCTTTACCACTTTACAACAACTCCTTGACCTCGGATTTTCTTTGATGATTTATTTTGGACAACTGGGAAAGTACCTTTTTGACTTGGGTGACCTTGAGGAGTAAAGGGGACCAAGGGAGAATACTAGGGAGAGAATGGAGGGACACTAGAGGAGGAGGGATATATTTTTCTGGGAAACTTGTTTTTGTTCTTTTATGATTGTACTTTTGATTTTTTTTTCTTTCAGTTTTGTCGTAATGAATTATCTAATTCATTTTAGTATGTTTCTTAATCTTTCAATCACGAGTAGCTAAACCCCCCCCCCCCTCCCTTGTGTTGGGGCTGGTAAAAATGTGGGTTCTCTAGAACCATTTTCTCTATTCTGGTATTTGTTCATGATCTCTCACCTAATTCTCCCAACACTTATATATTTTATTTCACTGGAAACATTCATATTGGACCAATAATGGAGTTTCATGGGATATTTGGGAGAATTAATACAAGAATATCCATGACCATTGGATATCCTTGTTGTTTCTAGAGGGTGGTTCTTACACTAAGAGTCAGTAGAAAGCAATTTCCAGACAAAGGAATTGATTTCTATTGACTTGATTGGAACTCACAGGACCAAGGGAGTTCCAACACATATGAAAACCAAAAATGTGGGTTATTATGAACAATACAACACAATAGGTAATAAGGTTTTAATTTCCCACATGAATGCCCAGCCCTGACACATTATCATTATTATTCATTAAATTTTGGTTTTAAGTAATCTTCAGTTTCTAGTTTAATCGGTAGTGAATTAGAAAAGCTCTATTAACTAGTTACCTTTTGAGGCTAGTACCAATGAACCAACAAAACGTGTTTAAATTCATCATCTTCACCAAGTGATGTCAATTCGAGAAACATAAAAACGCCAATTTTGTTTCCCTGTGGACTGACCTCGTACTTGCTCACTATACTAGTAAAAGTTAGGGAATTTAATTTGGTTGATGAACTGCTCTACATAAGGCATTTCCACTTGGTCTAATATCTATAAAATGGTTTTTTTACATGAGTTTCACAATGACAATGTATCTTGATAGGTTTTTCGGTCACCAAAGGATAAATCGTGGATTCTTTGAAGTTTGGATATTCAGAAGGGAATTAGAGGCGTAAGGACCCTTTTCCACCTGATTATACTGGAAGGGAGTCATTCGGATCAACCACTTGACATGAAAAATAGAAAATTGAAGAATTTTAGAGGCATAGATGACCCGCACAGTAGCCACACATTTTATCCAAACCATTTGCGAACCGTGCGAGAGGAGATTCCACTGATATAAAGGCTCGCACGGTTGTCACATAGTTTACCAAACCGTGCGGGCCATTTAGAAAAAAAAATGTGTGGTTAAAAGATTCAAGACAGAAGCTCTTGCATAGTTGGCACACTGTTTATGAAACCGTGTGCCTAAATGGTGCGGCTGAAGGATTTGAGACAGTAGCTCTTGCACGGTTGGTTCACGGTTTACCAAACCGTGCACCCAAACCATGCATACCAGTGCGGCTTTTTTCTTTTTGATTTACCACTTTCCAACAACTCCTTGACCCAGGATTTTCTTTGATGATTTTTTTTGGAAAACTGGGAATGTATATTTTTGACCTGGGAGACCCTGAGTAGTAAAGGGGACAAAGGGAGAATACTTGGGAGAGAATGGAGGGACACTAGAGGAGGAGGGAGATATTTTTTTGGGAAACATGTTTTTGTTCTTGTATGATTGTACTTCTGATTTTTTATTTTAGTTCTATTGTAATGAATTCTATGATTCATTTTAGTAATTTTCTTACTCTTTAAATCATGAGTAGATAACCCCACCCCTTGTGTTGGGGTTGGGAAAAATGTGGGTTCGCTAGAACCTTTTTATTTATTCTTGTATTTGTTCATGATCTCTCACCTAATTCTCCCAACACTTCTATATTTTATTTCGATGGAAACATCCATATTGGACCAAGAATGGAGTTTCCAAGGATATTTGGGAGAATTAAGACAAGAATATCCACGACCATTGGATATCCTTATCATTTCTAGTGGGTGGTTCCTACACTAAGAGTCAGTATAAAGAAATTCCCAGACCATGGAATTGATTTCTACTGACTTGATTGGAACTCATCGGACCAAGGGAGTTCTGAAACATATGAAACCCAGAAATGTGGGTTATTATGAACAATACAACACAATATGGAATAAGGTTTTAATGTCCCACATGAATTCCCAGCTCCGAAACATTTTCATTATTATTAATTAAAAAAAATTAAGTAATCATCAGTTTCAAGTTTTATCGGTAGTAAATTAGAAAAGATCTAGTAACTAGTTACCTTTTTCGGCCAGTACTAATAAACAAACCAAAAGTGTTTAAATTCAGAATCTTCACCAAGTGAATTCAATTCAAGAAACATAAAAATCCAATTCTTTTTCCCTGTCGACCGACCCCGTACTTTCTCATTATACTAATACAAGTTAGGGAATTTAAATTGGCTGAAAACAATATTTCTAGTAAACGACTAGCCAAATTTTGGTGCCATTTACTAGGAACAATAGACGGTCTTTTTTTAATTAAATTGGGATTATTTCATGAAAATAAAAATTAAAAATCCTCTAAAAATATTTTCTTCATCTCATTACTGTTTTTCAACTATTTTTTCCCTTTTATGCTGGGTGTTTTGTCTGTGTGTGAAAACCCCGTAGTATATGAGTGGTCGAGTCACTCGTTCCCAGATTACTGAGTCATCAGAGTTACACCCGATAGACCCCAAAATCTAAAGAACATTGTCTAGGAGACATCGTGCACTTATGGGTGATCACAATGCAGATGATCCCATGGCTCATCAGGAGGAAGAATCGGGGGCTATCGAAGTTGTTGGGAAGCCATTTGTTATCGAAGGGAATACACCAAGGGGTGGAGATGAAGAGTAGCATCTGAATCCATTGGGGGTTCATATGGAGTACCTTCCAAGGAACCAACAGTGGCCACCGACTCAATTTGGGCTGGGGTTTGGGCAGCCACCGTGAGACAATAAATTCTGCGGGAGCAACCCCCCTTTTGCCTCAGAACCAGCAGGCTTATTACAATCAAGGTCAAAAACAGTTTATTCCCCAGGCACCTCAGGAATCGGTGCCGCCGCACCATACTCTTATAGAATATGGACTACCCTCCATTCATCGATCAGACACCGGAATAGTCAGGCCACCAGTGCAGGCCCCACATTTTAAAATCATGCCATCAATAATACAGTTGATTCAAAATACCGTTCAATTTGGTGTTTTTCCAAGTGAAGACCCCAATGCTCACCTCTCCAATTTTTTAGAGATCTGTGACACTTTCTGGTACCATGGCGTATCATAGTATTCCAACCACCTTAGATTCTTTCCCTTATCATTAAGGGACAAGGCGAAGGACTAGATCAAGGGATTGCCTCAGTGATCCATTCAAACCTAGGAGGCATTGGCTCAAGAATTTTTATCAAAATATTTCCCTCTTTTGATGACGGTCACTTTAATAAATTAAATTCATAATTTCTAGCAGAATGACTTAGACTCTTTGTATGAGTTGTGGGAAAGATTTTAAGGAGATTCTTAGGAAGTTCCCACACCACAGATTGAAATTATGGATGCAAGTCCAGACTTTTATGGTGGTCTCAATACTAACACAAAGTTCGTGGTTGATGAAGTTGTCGGAGGGATAGTCCTGAGAAAGTCTCCTGAAGAGCTATTTGAATTGTTAGAAGACATGTCTACCAATATCTTTCAGTGGAATTATAAAATAGGTACTCATAAAATGGGAATGCATAATATTGATGCCACCACCATGCTTGTGGCTCAACTCGATGTCGTCTCAAAGAATATTGAAGCTTTGAATCTAAAGAATTCATCTCAAGTTCAAGCTATCAGTTCACCAGCATGTGGTGATTGTGGTGACTACCATACCATGGGCAAGTTCCCAGGGGCTAATGTAGGAGCCTCAACCAGTGAGGTATATTATGTTGCATAGAATAGAGGACCCAATAGCTACCCTCACTACCAGAACTAGGGGTGGTAGAAAAATCAAAATACAGACTGGGGGTAGAAAAATCAAAATCCTCAGCCTCGACCACAAAGACCACCTGGTTACGGGAAACAATAGTTCCAAAATCAGTACCCGAGGTAGAAAAAGAGTAACCAATTCCAACAGGGAACTTATCATCAACAAGGGTATCAAAACCCTCATCCTACCCAACCATTGAGACAGCCACCTCCCCCACACGTCACCCCACAAACTCAGAAGGAACCTCCCTCAAGGCTGGAGGAAATGATGTCCAAATACATAACAACTTCTAAGACACGATTTCAAAACCAAGAGGCATCAATCCGAAAACTAAAAAACTAAATTGGGAAGCTTTCTAATCATCTGTCCCATAGACAGCCCGGTACACTACCAGGAAACCCAGAGAAAATTCCATTGGAGGAGGCAAATGTTGTTACTCTACATAGCGGGAAGGAGCTGATGCCAAAGGTCACTATGTGTCAGGGTGATCCAACATCAAAGCAGTCCATGTCCTCAGGTGGAGAAGTTGCAGCTCTGGAATCTTCCCCAAGACATGAGAAGGATAAAGAACTAGAAGTCCCACAGGATAAGGGTAAAGAAGTGATCAAAGCATATGAGCCTCCCTTTCCATTTCCAGCAAGGATGAAACAAAGGATGTTGGACCAGCAATTTTCCAAATTCATGGAGATCATCCAGAAACTTCATATCAACATCCACTTTACCAAGTCATTAAGTCAAATGCCCACCTACACGAAGTTCATGAAATAAATTCTTTCAATCAAAAACAAAATGGATGACTTGGGAACCATTCCCCTAACTAAGGAATGTTAGGCGTTGTCCAACATACTCACCCTCCTAAGCTCCAAGATCTGGTAAGCTTTACTATCCCTTGTACAATCGGACCTTGCTAGTTTGGTAAAGACCTTTGTGATTTGGGGGTGAGTTTTAATCTAATAACCTTTGGGGTATTCAAGAAGTTAGGACTAAATGATCTCAAGACAACCCGTGTGGAACTCCAATTAGCCGATCGTTCTATTAAATACCCTAGGGGGTTGTTGGAAGACGTATTGGTTAAAGTGGGGAAGTTGATTCTACCAGCAGATTTTATTATCCTTGATATGGAAGAAGGATAAGAGGCATCCCTAATTCTTGGAAGACCCTTTCTGGCTACCGAAAAGGTGTTAATTGATGTTCACCAAGGCGAGTTGATCTTCCGTGTTGGGATGAGAAGGTTTCCTACAACGTCCTAAAAGCGATGAAACAAGTTTTTATGATGGAGAAAGAGGATTGTTGTGTTTTAACAACAACGGTTGAGTGCTTCATCCAAGATGAAGGTGATATGCCAACTTATTATTTTAGAAAAGAATTCATTCTGGAGAATGACCACCTTGAGGAGAATCGGGAGGAAGTAAGCTTTATTGAAGGCATAGGCGGCCATTACTGGCAAATAGAAATTGTTCCGTAATTGTTAGAGCGAGCCGAGGTTGAGCCTATCGTATCATCCATTCTCAAGGCTCCCCAGCTCGAGTTAAAACATCTCCCTTCCTCACTGAAGTATGGTTACTTGGGAGAGGAACATACGTTGACAGTGATCTTAAATGCATCACTCTCAAAAGATCAAGAAGAGGCTCTTTTTCAAGTCCTCCAAAGGCGAAAACAGGCCATTGGTTAGACAGTTGCTGGCCTTAAAGGTATAATCCCCACTATCTACACTCACAAGGTACTTATGGAGGAAGGGGAAAAAGCATCTCGCCAACCACAACGGAGACTGACCCCCCCCCCCCCCCATGAAAGAAGTGGTCATGAATGAGGTGATCAAATTGCTTGATGCTGGTATTATATACCCCATCTCTGACAGCCCATGGGGGAGTCATTTCCAGGTGGTGTCGAAGAAGGTCGGCATCACAGTAGTGACCAATGAAAAGAACGAACTCATCCCGACCCAAACAGTCATGGGATGGTGGGTTTGTGTGGATTACCGGAAGTTAAATGATTCCACAAGGAAAGATCATTTCCCTCTTCCATTCATGGATCAGATGCTTGAAAGATTGGTGGGGCAAGAATTTTATTGTTTCATAGATGGTTATTCGGGATATAACTAGATTTATATCGCTCTGGAGGATCAGGAGAAGATCAAATTTACTTGTCTGTATGGAACATTCTCCTACAGTGGCATGTCATTCAGTATGTGCAACACTTCAGACACCTTTCAGAGGTTCATGTTATCCATCTTCCATGATATGGTGGAACAAATTCTAGAGGTCTTCATGGACGACTTCTTGGTATACGGAAAGTCATTTACCACTTGTTTGACGAATCTGGAGCTGGTGATTGAGCGATGTGAGCACACAAATTTGGTTCTGAATTGTGATAAATTCCATTTTATGGTACTACACAGAATTTTGCTAGGTCATCGGATCTTGATGGAAGGAATTCAGGGGGATCTGGCCAAAATTGAAGTTATCTCGTAGTTTCCCATTCTCACATCCATCCGAGCAATTCAGAGAATTTTGGGATATGCAGGTTTTTATCAAAGATTTCTCTGGGATTTTTCCAACATTGCTCATCCTTTAACCAATATACTGTCCAAATATGCAATTTTTGAGTTTAATGAAAAATGCATTGAATCCTTCCAAATTTTGAAGGAAAAATTGGTCGTTGCACCCATCATGATCACTCCAAATTGGGAGGAGCAGTTTGAACTTATGTGTGACGCGAGCGATTATGCTGTGAGGGCAGTCCTTGGATAGCAGCTTGATCATATTTTCACACCGATCTATTATGCCAGCTGAGCATTAAATTAAGAACAACTGAATTATACCACCACGAAGAAGGAAATATTAGCTGTGGTTTTTGCATTTGACAGATTCTACTCTTACTTGGTGCTTTCGAAAGTTGTAGTCTACACAGACCATGTCGCGCTGAAGTATTTTCTGAATAAGAAGGATACCAAACCACAGCTCATCTATTGGGTGCTCCTTTTGTTGGATTTTGACATGGAAATTAAAGACAAAAAGGGCAGTGAGAATGTGTCGGTTGATCATCTCTCCTAGATGGAGCTACCACACTTATAGAGAGAAGAATACCAGGAGATCAAGGAAGACTTTCCTGACGAGAAGCTATTTTCCGTTGGAGTCCCACCTCAGCCATGGTTCGCCGATCTTGAAAACTACTTAGCAACAGGATTTGTCCACCCGAAATTCTCATTTCAACAGAGGAAGTGGTTTTTGTCAGAGGTAAGGTGGTATTTCTGGGACGACCCCCTTCTTTTCTGCTCATGCGGCGATGGGATAATCCTTCATTACGTCCCAAAGGATGATATTCAAAGTATTTTAGAATTCTGTCACTCTTCTTCGGCAGGAGGACATCATGGGCCAGATCGAATAGTTTCCAAGGTTTTACAATTAGGTTTCTTTTGGAAAACCATGTATAAGGACACACGTCATTTTGTCTCCTGCTATGATTGATTCCAGTGGACAGAAAATGTCGGTCGTCGTGCCGAGATGCCACAACACCCGATACATGATGTTGAAATTTTCGATGTATGGGAAATCGACTTTATGGGTCCATTTCCCCCATCCTTTGGGGACACGTACATTCTGGTATGTGTTGAATACATTTCCAAGTGGGTCGAGGTAGCGACAACGACTCATAATACGACTCAGGTCATTGTCAGTTTTCGCATGAAAAATATTTTCAGTCGGTTTGGGACCTCGCGGGTGTTTATTAGCGACCACGACACTCATTTTGACAATACACTTCTGAGAAATGTGCTCTTAAAGTATGGATTTAAGTACAACCAAGGTATTACCTACCACCCGCAATCTATTGGTCAGGTAGAGGTGTCAAACCGCAAGCTGAAACAAATACTGGAGAAAACGATGGGTGCATCAAGAAAGTATTGGTCCAATAAATTGGATGATGTGTTATGGGCTTACCGGATAGCTTTCAAGACACCCTTAGGCAAGTCACCTTTTCGATTAGTCTATGGAAAACCCTGACACTTACCGGTGGAGATGAAGCATAAAGCCTATTGGGCTGTCAGGGCCCTTAATTATGATCTCAAGTCTGTATAGGAAAAGAGAAAATTCCAATTAACAAAGCTTGACGAGATTAGGCGGGAGGCCTATGAGAATTCAAAATTGTATAAGGAGAAGACAAAGGCAGTCCATGACCGCATGATCTCTCGGAAATCCTTCTAGTCAGGTGATAAATTCTTACTTTTTAACTATCATATAATGTTTTTCCCATGAAAGTTAAAGTCCTAATTGTCGGGATCCTACACGGTGATTACTGTTTTCCGCCATGGAGTAGTGGAAGTGGCGGGCACAGATGGGAAAATGTTTAAAGTTAATGGGCAGCACCTAAAACTATACTATAGCATGTAAGACATGGTGGGAACATTTTCCACCATGCAATTGGGATAGCTCAAGGCCCAGGCAAGTCGAGCTTGAGACTTAAAATGTAGCACTTCCCGGGAGGTAACCCAGCATTTTGAAAAATTTTCTATTCAAATGTTTTGTTTGTTTGAGTGTGCTTAGGACTGCATGATAGTATTCTTTTCTATTCTTGTGTGATATAGTTTAGGATTCTCACTCCATGTCAGGGTATCATATAGAATTTCATTAATGAAATTATTACACTTTCAATGGAAAATATCGAAATTTCTTTTATCATCAAAAGGGGAACAAAGATTTTAATGACAAGGGTGTGTTTCCATTTTAAAAGGGGGAAATTTTCAAAAATTTATTCACAAAGAACCAACCACACGGTTGGTACACGGTTTGATCAAACTATGGCCCAACCGTGCCTCTTGGAATCCCCTAGTATGTGGCTTGCACACAGTTTACCAAACCATGCGCCCAAACCGTGCGGCCACTTAAAACCCGGTTTTTTATAAAAAAAACGGACCCCCCCCCCCCCCCTCTTCAAGTCGTGCGACGCCCCCTCCTCCTACTCCAACTCGTGTGGATCTCTTCTTCCTCCTCCCCTATTTCTCCTCTCCTCTTCCTCCTCTCCTCCATCCAAGTTCCCTTGCCAGAACTCCCTACAAGGTATTCTTTCTTACTTCATTCTTCATTCTTCTTCCCTTTTCTCTTGATTTTCTTTCCTTTCCCTCTCTCTTTCCCTGGGGTTTGGCCAAGAAAAATTTCTCACTCCCATTTTCTTTTCTATTATTCTTCTTTATTCTTGGCCATTCACTCCCCCTCTTTTATTTTGTTTTTCCACTAATTTTTCATCACACACACGTGCCAAAATGAATTTCACTGAACATGTGTTTTCAAAAACAAAATTTCTAAAATGGGATTTTCCATAGGATTTGTCCGATTTGCACTTTAGAAATTTCATATTGCTATCTCTACTTTTTGTGATAGTACGTATGTTGTATATTTGTTTTCTACTATAGGTTCCCAAAACCAAAAAACCCAACCCTAACCTCCATGTCAACTTCCAAAAGAGCCTGGGCCTCTGGCTCAAGCTCCGCCCATAGCCCTCAGGTCAAGTTTACTAAAAAGGAGGAAACTATGAGATATCATACCCTATTGAACCATGAGGTCAGACCTCATTATGAGGTTTGTTTGGAAAATCTTGAATCTCTGGGCATCACGAAGGAGCTCCAGACGTATATTGCTCAGGGAAATCTCACTCAAGCTTTGGTGGTTTCCTAACCCATTTATAAAGAGATGGTATTGGAATTTGGGGCCACCTTACATTCTCGAGAGCGCTACACTGAAACTGACCAGGGTTTTTTCATTGAGGCTACCGATGAAGTCACTTTATGTCTCATGAACCAGCGGCACAGCCTCCGATTGAGTCAGTTCACCATCCTCATTGGCTTATATGATAGAGAGTATGTCCATAATGACGTATATTTCCTACCCCATTGGAATGGGATCCCACCACGGCCTGGGTCTTCTGGTCCACTGTTGCCGCAGGATACCCTTACGTCTTGCAGACTTCCAAGGCCTTCATATTCATAAAACCTATCCACCGGGTCCTCCATTGGATCATTGCTACTTGTTTTATGGCCTGGTTGGATATCCAAGGCACAGTGAGGACACGGGACCTGCTGATTTTAGAATCTATGGTGACGGGAAATGTCATCAATATAGCATATGTCTTTGCTCAGTATTTGTGGCAGATGTTCGCCAAGCCAAAGGGAGATGTTTTTTGTGGCCCCTTCATCACACTTTTGGCGGATCGGATGCACCTTCGGTATGATACAACAGAGTTCGTGGAACTACCAGTCGCACCCTATTTTGATATTACTCTGCTTTGCTGAATGAGAATGATGGATCTCGACGGTGTGTGACTCCGCCTACGGATAGTTCTCGGGACCGACCAAAATGTACCACTACATGTGGGCCCAGCTATAGAGGAGTACCCTACTGAGCTTGCGGCTTCCCACCACTCCACATCCATGGGGCCACATGATTTTCCTGTTGCGGCCTCTCACCCGTCCGGGCCGCCACCATCTTACCTGCCCTATCCTTTCTACCCATCCCTGCATGGAACACCTTACGCTGACCCATACCTCTTCTAGAAATGGTAGTAGGAATAGTACTCAATGTTCCACTAGCAGTTGGAGAAGACGCGAAAAGAGGTGGAGGGCCTGAACTTGGCCGATCTTCAGCCTCCCACCTTATATGAAGTTGTGCCCCACCAACCTCCATATTACTATATGTCGGGAGCCAGCGCATCGACGGGAGGGCCTTCTACTACCACTGCTCCCACTTATCCCATGGACCTACCTCCACCTACCACTGATCCAACCTGGGATGCCATTGCGCATGCTTTCTTTTTCGATCCCTAAGCTCCCTAACCGGATGTTTTTGTATGTTATCTTACTTTTATCTTTTGTTGTGCCTTTGAACTGTCTTTTATTGTCTTCTATGGTGTGATGTTTTTGCCTACATTGGTGTGCTTGTGTGCTGTTATTTTATTTTCCTACTACTTGTATTGATTTCTCCTGCTTCACTTGTATGGTTCTTTTTTCCAGTAGTCGTTTCATATGTTCCACGCCATCCATTTTTTCCGTTCATCAAGCTCTCACACACCACCAGATTTTCACATGTACCATGATTCGGGGTAGCTTTTCACTTTTAATTTGTTCCATTTTTCGTTGTCCCTCCCTTTTTATGCTTCTTTTCCCACCCTTCTCTACATTATTACCTTCACGGGGGACCGTGTTCGGTTTTATGTGTGGGGGAGGGAACCCTTAATTGGCACCCCATTTTGATGGATTGATTTCCCAAGTACTTAGGGTAGCATATTTTCTTAGGTGCGTCTAAAGGTCTTTTGTATATGTCATGGGTTTGTAACAATTAGCTAAAACTGAATTTTGGCAATTATCTCTGAAAATGGCTCATATGTCCGGATTGTCGAACCAAGTTTGTGATGTGAATAAACGTTGTAACACTTGAAAAGTATCATTTAGCCAATCATTTAGAAAAATAGTCTATTCAAAGACTATTTTTTTGATGGAGTAATTCGAATTGAGAAACCCCTTAAAATGGAAGTCGGATTGTGCATAACGAGAGGTGAGGTTTTGGGAATTGTTTTTGTTGCACTAGTGGTTATTACGCGGTCTTAATTTCATGAACTCTTTACTTGATCAAACATTTTCATCATGTTTAGAAATGATCATATTGTGAAAATTTTGATGCTAGTATCTCACACCACTACAAAGAAAAATAATATATTTTGAGATATGTAAAGGCATGACCAATAATTTTGATGACCTTTCATCATGTTCCAAGAAATGCAAGTCAATGAGGATGTGTGACCTATAAAAGTGATAGTCTGCCAATTGGCGATGACGAAACATGGTCTTATCTAATTCGAGTGTATAACGAGATGAAAATGGAGGTAGGCACTCTCTTTGAATGAATAAGGGAAAACACACTTTTAAGCAAAATTTATTTATGAATAAATGGTTAACTGTTTTGGATAAAGTCTACATTGTTGGCTAACTTCATAGACTTGGGAAGCCATGAAGTATGAATGATGTAATTTTTAACGATAATTATTTCAATATTCATATTCACCTAAATGGTATAGTCTATGATATTTCTACCTATCTCTTTGGTGACACCTTGGTTATGACTATCTATGCTTTTGTTTGAGGAAAAACAACCAATCAAGTGTGGGGGAGTTTGATACACTGCTATTCATAAGGAATTTCCACTTAGTCTAATATCTATAAAATTGTTTTAAGGATGTTTTTTACATGATTTTCACAATGATAATGTATCTTGATAGGTTTTTCAGTCATCAAAGTATAAATCATGGATTCTTTGATATTTGGAGATTCGTAAGGGATTTGGAGGCATAAGGACCCTTTTCCCCCTGATTATGCTAGATGGGAGTCATTCGGATCAACCAATTGACATGAAGGATGTAAAATTGAGGAATTTCAAAGGAAGAGATGACCCACATGGTAGCCTCATGGTTTATCCAAACTTTGTGCAAACTGTGCGGGAAGAGATTACATTGACAGAAAGGCCTGCACAGTTATCACACGGTTTACCAAACTGTGCGGGCCATTCAGAAGAAAACTGTGCGGTTCAAAGATTCGATACAGAATCTCTCGCACGGTTGGCGCAAGGTTTACCAAACTGTGTGCCCAAATGGTGCAACTGAAGGATTTGAGATAGTAGCTCTTACATGGTAGGCACACGGTTTACCAAACTGTGTGCCCAAACCATGCATACCAGTGTAGATTTCTTATTTTTTCTTTACCACTTTCCAACAACTCCTTGACCTGGGATTTTCTTTGATGATTTCTTCTGGACAACTAGGAAAGTCCCTTTTTGACCTGGGAGACCCTGAGGAGTAAAGGGGGCCTAGGGAGAATACTAGGGATATAATGGAGGGACACTAGAAGAGAAGGGAGGTATTTTTTTGGGAAACTTGTTTTTGTTCTTGTATGATTGTACTTATGATTTTTTTCTTTCAGTTCTGTTGTAATGAATTCTCTGATCCATTTTATTAAGTTTCTTACTCTTTTAATCTTGAGTAGCTACCCCCCCCCCCCCTTGTGTTGGGGCGGGGAAAAATGTGGGTTCCCTAGAACCATTTTCTCTATTCTTGTATTTTTTCATGGTCTCTCACCTAATTCTCCCAGCACTTTTATATTTTATTTCACTGGAAACATCCATATCAGACCAAGAATGGAGTTTCTAGCGATATTTGGGAGAATTAAGACAAGAATATCCATAACCATTGGATATCCTTGTCATTTCTAGAGGGTGGTTCCTACACGAAGAGTCAGTAGAAAGCAATTGGCAGACCAAGGAATTGATTTCTACTGACTTGATCAGAACTCACCGGACCAAGGGAGTTCCGACACATATGAAACCCAGAAATGTGGGTTATTATGAACAATACAACATAATAGGGAATAAGGTTTTAATGTCCCACACGAATGCCTATCCCCGACACATTTTCATTATTATTCATTAAAATTTGGTTTTAAGTAATTTTCAGTTTCAAGTTTAATCGGTAGTGAATTAGAAAAGCTCTAGTAACTAGTTACCTTATAAGGCCAGTACCAATGAACCGACCAAATGTGTTTAAATTCAGCATCTTCACCAAGTGACATCAATTCAAGAAACATAAAACGCCAATTCTATTTCCCTGTGGACTGACCCCATACTTTCTCACTATACTAGTAAAAGTTAGGGAATTTAATTTGGCTAAAAACAATATTTCAGGTAAATGATCAGCCAATAAATTTTTAACTATGTTTGATTTTTATGAAAATAATTTAACTAGAATATTAATTTAGTATTATAAATAAAAATATATTGATTTTTTATTGAAATTATTAATGGAATCATGGTTTTAATGAGTACCCAATCAATGGTATTTCCCGAAAACCTTACTAATAAATTATATAAGGAATAAATTATCATTTCCCATGTTTAATTTAAAATAAAATTATATAATTAATATTTCTTAAATTTTACTATTTTAATGAATTGTTTTTAAAATGTATATAATATTTTCCAAATGAATATTGCTATTATCTTTTTATGTAATTTATATTCATCAATGACAACAAATTTTGTTGATTCTTATGTTTTATAGGGGATATGATCTTATTTTACCAAAGTTATTTTTCACTACATATTTCATGATTATGATGATGATATATTTTTGAATCCATTTTATTTGTCATATTATTTCCTATGATGAATTTATTGAGTGATTAGAAAACTGATTTCTTTCATATGGGCTATACGATAACGATATATTTATGAAACCAATTTATTTTCTTGGGTTCTCATATGATGAATGTTTTAAGATCTTTTGGAAAAAAACTGAAGTATTATGATTAATGTATTATATACTATAATGATTTATTTAATGACACAATTTTATGATCTATGATATATAGGGTATGGTTTTCAAATGATATTATCATGTTATAATACCATTATTCTCATTGTATATTTATATCCCCCTTGTATTACCTTATATTAAATCTCTAATAACCCTTTTTATGTTTATTTTACCCAGGGTATGAAGAAAATTTTTATGTAGGTTATGTCAATGAAGATAACTAATATTGGAGATCATTGTGGGAGATGTTGGAGATATTGAATTTAATTAGAATATTATGTATATATTATCTAATCACACTAACCCTTTATGGTTATCGGTATATATTTTAAAACATTGTTAATATTCATATATTTTGTAATAATCTCTATGTATGAAATTCCTAGGTTGTTATACATAACACTAAGTTGAAGATTATTTTGTATTCCAAAAGTCCTTGATCTATGAAAATCCTTCTCTATAATGGTCTTTATTTTGAAATCCAAATCTGCATGGATGTATAGTCCTTGTTGAGTGAAATTAAACTATTTGATTCATGGATTAACTCCAATGCCACTTAAACTACAATTGGTATCTTTTATTATGCAACCCAATTTCTATACATGATAGGTAGATCTACATATAAGCAATTTATATAAAGTATAATGTTTATAATACTATGATAGTAAAAATTTATTTACTACCATGAACTATTTCAAATAATATTAGACTTATTAATTCTATTTGGGTTTCCCCATCCTATAAATACATTAATACATTATCATTATATCAATACCATACACCCAATAAAGATCTATAAAGAGTCGATCAAGAACAACATGTGGATTGATTCATATTTTCTGAGGAAACACATTGACATTTCGATCTATTATCCAAGTCCTAGCTACATATTCAATTCCCCAGAAAAATAATTCTATAGTAATGTAACATTTTCCAAACTCACATCATGTTTCAAACAAATTTATTTTACTATAGAACCCATATATTTATTCATTCCTCTTCTTCAGATGATCAAGATCTATATAGAATTATTCACCCTAAACAATGTGTGGATTAATTCCTAGTATAATAGGCTATATAATGACACCTAGATCTCTTATCATGGGTATATACAAAAGATATCATTCCCATATGATAATCTAATCTTAGTATATGGGTTATGCATATTTGTATTGGATTTCCTTTAATAAACCAAGAAAATGGATAAAAGAATCATATATTAAAAAGTAATTTTTTATTTTTTATTATAATACAATGAATATATCAAACCTATTTCAACCCTATTTATAGTGTACAATATCCTCATTAATGTTAAGATTTTATACTTTAGAATCTTTGTTTATGTGATGTCTTTTAATTATGAAGTTTTATTTTTTTTTATTCCTATTTTTTAGGTTATATAGTGTTATCCAGGTCATTAATTTTATACCTATCTAGGAATCTCATTACAATCATGATCCCTCCTAATCCTGGTGTATACAGCTTTAAGATCTCATATTAGTATATCCCCTATTAATTCTTCACCATGATAGAAGAATCCTCCATTATATATTATCATGTAATCGTGAAATTTCATGGTCTATATTTGATCCTTGATAATGTTTTATAAAACCAATGACATAACCTTTAGTTTGATTGTACTGATATATAAATACCTTTTTCATATAAACCCAAATCATTTATTTTATGTTTGAATCATCACCAATCCATAACATTAGTTTGATATTGTACTCCTCAAATTCAAAAAACATTAATCAAATTCTCTCGGTTCTATATTTAAAAAAATATTTATTAAGTGTATATTATTTAAAAAATTAGTCATTGTATGTGTATTGACAGTTGTGTCACATATCTGTCTTACCAATTAGAGGGATGTTTTCATCAAAATGAGAAGATATGTTATCTTTGGGAATTATTTATGAATGGTGTATTAATAGTATATTTATTACAAGTTTTTAAAATATCCCAAAATATCTTCATTTCATATTGAATTTGATATTCTAATAGTATAAATAAAATTTTACATAATCTAAAAATTTTGGTTGATTAAAATACACATGATGTTAATCATTTTTTATCATACCTATTTTCATTGAATTTTATGGTTTCTTATTATTTTACAATTTCATATATATTTATGATTTTTTTATGTAAAATAAAACTCCAAGTGTCAATATACTCCACAATAAACATTATTAATAGATATATAGTCCAAAAATTCAGACCATTATTTTCATAACATGGATTTGAAATTTGAAAAAAATTTAACTGATTTGATTTGGTCCTAGTAATATGTCATTAAAATATCAGACATGAAGACCATATATGTTGATGCTAAACTAAGTGGAGCCTAGTTCCTTGTATATTTATTTTTAACTACTTGAAAAATGATACATCTATTGAGAAATTAAAAAAATTAGAGGTTACCACTATATATAACCAATTTACATTAAAAATGATTTATATCTATATAAGTGTTCCATATGTATGTGATTATCAGTTCAAGATGTGTTTTCAACTATAATCATACATAAAAGCACCATAAAAAGATACCAAGATCACCTATATTAGTTTTTGTAACTCTCTATTAATTTATGAATTATTTATCTTTGAATAAATTTTATTTCTTTTATAAATTTGTTCATATAGAGTACTATGTTTAAAAGAATATTGATATATTGTCGATTTTATAATATTTAATTTGATAGTTATAAATTAACTTTGTAATTATATGGTATGAAGAGAACCAAATAAATTATGGAAAATTAATACTTACATATAAATATAAGGAATGAATGGTTATTTACTGGTTATAAATGAAAATTATATCATTTGAATGTTAATAGTGATGTTTTTTCAAAAAAAATTATCTTTATGTGTGCAATGAGTCTTTATCATAATGAATTAAATTCAAAACAATTTTTTCATGATTTAAATGAAAAATTTAAATCATATATTCAATATAAATTTATAAAAATTCCTTTAATTAGGGTTATTAGGTACATAATGAGTGTAAATTCAGTTTATGCTTCAAAAATACATTTTCTTCAAAATGGTTTTCACTTCATTTAGTAAATTAATATTAGAATTAATATATTCAACATTAATAAATTTTATATGAAAAAATAGATATTATTTTTTATATCATAATTTCATAATATTATTGGGAATTATTTTTAAAAAAAATTCTAAAAAGGATTATTTTTTAGTAAATGGTAAAAAATACCAATTTTTAAAATGCTATCACTTTTATGAAATTTTTATGATGAAAAAATGACATAATAAATTATAAAAAAATTGTATATACAAAATATGATATTATGTAGTGATGTGATTCATTTAAAATATTATTTTAAATTTGGGAACCCAAACATTCCTTTTCTAAACATATGTTATATTTTATTCATATAAATAATATATTTGGGGTTTTAATATTTAATGGTATGGTATGTAGTTTTTATTCAGTTTTTGGTAGATTCAAAAGTCTATAAACCTTAAACATTTTAATAAATAGCATAAATAATTCATATAAACCAATATTTTACTTGATATCAATGCAAACTAATTTTTTACCAAAAAATGTTGCATTTTCTTAAAATATTTTATTCAATAATTTTTTGTTTTTATAAAAATTATTTTTTTTAACATATATAAAATAAATAGGATAAAATTGATTGAAATTATTTAATGTAAATGTACATATTTTTTTAGAAGTATCCTTTTAATTTTTTTAATATAATTACATTACCATGGTAAAAATTTATATTGTTGTTGTTTTGGTTAATAAGAGTTTAATGTAGTATAACAAAGTAGTAACGATTAAAATTTCCCCAAAATTTTTTAAATGTGATAAAATTAGTATATGTATACCCTGTAACATATTTCATTGAATTTGGGTTACCTTAGTTCAAAATTAAATGATTAATGTATATTCCTTATTAAAATATTTAATTAATTCAAAGTGCATCATTTCCATGCCTAATTAATGGGAAACACCTCTTCTACCTTATTTGCAGTACTTATTCCTTCCTATTGGACCAATACCAACCCCAATTAATTCTTATTTTCCTTAACTACACCCTATATAGTATTTTCTTCCTTTAAGACCATCCAAAAAATGTTTAATGAGTATTTTGTCGAAGGTCTCTCAAATAAGAGTTCATTATATTACTTCACTATTTCAAATTTAACTTCATATTATACTTACTATAAATATATTTTATCCATAGTAATATAGTGTATCTAGTATCATAAATATACATATATTTTATTACTGTTATTGTATGACTATTTTTAATCTTTTTTTATATAATGTGAAATGATTTAATCGCTCTTGTGTAAGGGTGGACTGCAACCTCCCTGTAAATATGTGTTAAATTTCCCAGCATTATTCATATTAATGACTATAATGACTAATTTAATGAATATTTATAATATTATTTTCTTTATTATTTTTTTATAAAAGTTAATCACAATTTGAAACTACTCATTTCATCCATAGAAAAGAGATTACATCGTATGTGTGTATGTACAAACATCCTTCTGCAAGATGGTACATAATTTATTTTTCATCATAGGTACATATGTAGGGTTATATATATATATATATATATATATATATATATATATATCTCTGTGTGTGTGTGTTTTATGAATAGATGTTATATGTATATAATTATTAAAATTATATATATGATTAAACAATGATCAATTTTCATGTAACATTACTATTAAATAAAAACATATAAGAAAAACAATGTAGTTAAAACTTAAAATAATGATGATAATTAATTAATGTCAAGGAACATGTGGAAAGATGTTATAATTAATTAATTTTTTATTATAATTATGAATATAGTTAGAGTATTTAATAATGTAAAATTTAATTTTAATATACATGTGGTTATATGTACTTACAAAGTTGGTCAGGCATGATACAAGGGTTTTATGATACAATATCTCAATTTATATTAATTGTAAATGCTTAAATTTTATGATGAAAAAATTATAATATATATATCAAAAAATGAATATTTTTCCTTATAATATTTTCAATTTTTTAAATTAAAATTTTTCATCCATTTTACTCCCTCTATGTACTGAAATGAATGAAATAATATTTAAGGGAAAATGAAAACATTTATCTCTTTGATTGGGAATATTTTATCCCAAGTCCATAATTTCTATAAAATATCATCATCATTGTTTTTATTATTCCATAATAATTTATTAAATTAATTTTTAACAATGTATTAATTTTTAAAAAAAATTATAAGGAACATTGTATTTATTTTCTAAATGAGGTACATTTTATTATTGGTTGGAGGAGAATATTTGATTCAACATACACTACATGAATGGTTTTTCCAACCATTCTATGAACAAAACATGGTCATCCTCAAACGGGGTACCTGAGTTTGTCTTCCACCACGTCGAGAGGAATTCTTGTTCCTCCTAGGTAAGAAACTATTTCCATACATCAAGAATAATAGAATTGGAAATGATTTATCCCATGAAACATCATATAAATAACAAAAAAAGAAAAAAAAAATAGATACCGGTAGTAAAAATAAATAATAATAGATATACCTCCATGTGACACCATAGTTCACTCGAAATTATATAACTAGATTCAATCCAAGATCAATCCAAATCCTGGAGAACCTAAAGCTAAAAATCATAGTGTATGTGTGAGCATTGATATTCTCATTAATGATGCACAACCACAAACAACGCCATATGTCATAACTTTATATCAAAATCCAAATCTTTCCAAATATAAAATAATTTATGTAAAAAATGGGTTTCCCCATTTTATCCTACAGACATTTAAAAATATTCCATTTTAATAAAAACTAATTTCAATTACATTTTCCAAACCATTTTAAAAAAATGAATGATATTTTAGTAATTTATTTATAAAAGTTATATTTTTATAAATAGTATTTTTATTAATAAAAAATGGAAATTTCACTTTATTAATAAAATATAAGTATTGTAATGTATAGAACATACAAAACATGTATCATGGGATCTCAGGTTCTAGTGGAGATAACCTATGACTAATATATAAATAATCACATCATCAATATATCCCAGTAATTGGTATCACCAAACACTACCAAAACTCTTGGATACATCATCCATGGTTTTCCTAAGGTGAAAAACCTAAGGTTAGTTGGGATATATATTCTGTTCCACTAGTTAGTACATAGTCATAACCAGTGTAGCATGTGTGTCAAGGATGCCACATAACTACCAAAGGATTTTGTTGAAACATTAATGGTGTTAATTTTTATCCAGATATCATATATATATATATCATATTATTTTAAAAAAACACATATCTTCTTTATATCCTTGTAAATCTATCCTTTTGCATTCCCCTTTCTAAGTGACATATAAAACGAACAAGACACTTCACTAGGAACACATCACAAATCACACTTTTAACACATATATCACATTTCAAATTTAAGTGATGTGTGTTAATAGGGGGTTTATATTACTATAAAAAATTTCAATGTTCCATCCATACCTAATTAATTTAATACAATCTCTTCCAAAATATAAAACACTTTTTCCCAATGCCTTTATTTTTAAAAAATACATTTCTCTGTTGAAAAATATACATCTAGATTTATTTGTAATCACCTGTTATCCAAATATACATAAACCACTAAACTTCACTAAATATGTTCAGTGATAATACTTATACATATATGTGTGTGTGTGTGTCTGTTCAATTAATGTACAGATAGAAACAATATTGGTAATTCTCATAAGGGTTCCTAAATGTACAAAATTGATTTCATTTTAACCTTTTTAAAAACCTATCAAAAGTCCATAATAACATTAGTTTTTAGTAATTTTATGATAAAATCCAATGGAAAAAAATTAACATTTATTATTATTTATATTGATAGATATAACTAAACAAATATTAATCCAAAGTAATGCATATTGAGAGTTTAAGGGAAAAACTAAAAATATATGAAAATCCATTCCCAATACCTATAAACACTTAAATAAAATATAAATTTCCTATAAAATGAAAAAACACAATAAAGTCGTTATGGAGTTAAAGTTTTCAAATTCAATCCCCGAACAGATGGATCATGCCTTAAATTATATCTCTTTTGATGATGGAAACCCGAATCCACCTCAAACAGGTCCAAAAATGTAAGAGATTCCATGAATGAATTGAGAGAGGTAAACCCCACAATTTTGAGAACAACTTACTATGATTTTTATCTGATGGGTAGTATGGAAAAGGAGGAGACAATAAAAAATTTAATTAGGAGGAATTGGAATGAGAAAGATGGGATTACCATGATGATTCAAGATGAAAATGAAGAATTGGTGAATAAACCCCTAGAGAGGGCATGAACCAAATTAGGGGAATTGGTTGTGATTTGGGTTTAAAAATCAAGGGTTCATAATGTTAAATTCATATTTTTAATCAACCTGGATAGACCATGAATTTTTGTTGCAGTATTTACCAGACCACATAGAAACCATGCCATCACCTATATCCAAATTGGAAGGAGGATGCATAGTCATTTGAGGGAGGATTTATTCACATTTTCCAAACACTATTGAGTTTTCAATATCTTTTTTGGGATTTAATTTTTTAAGATGAACTGATCATGGTTTCTTATAACCATATTCCACCCTCCTCCCTTTCCAAAAACTCACCATTTCAATGAAAATCACTTGGAAAGAGTGATAAAATAAAAAATGAATAAGATAATAAAATAATATAGAAGTGTTGGATTGGGATGTGGAAATTCTCCAAACTATGATGCATTCTTCCCATGAAAGACAAAATATGTTCAATTGATCAAGAAAACATACAATGATTAACTAGAACATGAAATGAGACACCCAAACTGCATGGACCATGAACCAAAATCCACATTACTTTAAATAATTGAAACCATATTGTACTAAGAAGGCACAATGAAATCACCCCCAAGAATATATCCAAATATCCAATGACTCACATCGCCATATAAAAATTTAAAATAAAGAACAGCCTGAAACCGAATATTGAAAACACCAAATAACCCATAATCATTTATTTGTGATCTCCACCATCATTATACACATGACCCATGTACCAAGCTAACCAAACTAGTATGATATGGGCTAGGTGAGGAATGAAAAATTAATCACTCTGGTGACAATAATTTTGAATTAATAAAAAAATACTTAATATAGAGGTCATGGTTTCCCATAATATCCATATATAGTGGTACCCTCCCCCCCCACTATTTTAGGAATCTAAAAAAATGTAGACTTCACAAAATCAGAATAACACCTCAGTCCTGATAAAATAATCTATAAGAGACAATGCATGGAATAAGAAAAAACCATGATTCTAGAATAAAACTACTCGGAACATTCCCTAAGCCATTTCCATTAAAAACATGGTTTCCCAAAAATACACAACATCATTTCAATAAAAAAATAATTCCACTGAGTTCAATACCAAAAACATATATCATTTATATCATTGAAAACATATATTGGGTCTACATCTACACCATGATTTTCCAAATGGGATGAGGTTCTATTTAATGAGTGGATCTAGATCTTTGTAGCATTATAGAAACACTGCATAAACCAATTTATGATGATACAACCACCCATATGTATAATGGTTCATTATTGATTATAGACACAATGAATTCATGTTCCCTAACATCCCACTGTGATAGAACACTCAGAGCATTCTCCCAGATGATTTTGTTGAGGAGAAATGTGGTTTCCTTTTCACATTACTTCCCTATTGTCCAAAAACGGTTTCCTTTACATTTTTTTAAAGAAGCACATACATTGAACCCAAGTATTTAGTGGATATAAACCACATTCAATTCACTAGATAAACTAGCCTCAGCTTGAACAACCTACCTCACTACCTCTTTATATGTTTTAGGGAACATTGAAACTATATGAAATATTTTTGATTAGAGGATATTTTCAACTAATCAAACCATAATGGATTTTTCTTAGTTATGTACTTATAGGTACATAAACAAATCTAACAAACACTTAGAATACTATGAAACAAATTAATCACTATTCCCAAGATTTTATAATTCTATTTCCTTTAATTCCTTCACCGATTGATAGAAATATTACTAGATGAACAGTTATATGATTCTTTCCCATGAATGAACTTATTATAGATTGAATTAAAAAAAACTTCTTCCAAAATATCTAGCTTTTACTTTTTGTATAAAGGTCAAAAAATAATGTTTAAATGCTCAGGAAGGACACCCTAAATAGTTATTTCCTCAATTCTTCACAATCATTTCTCAGTTTTCATTTTCTTATGAAATAAAGAGGTTTTGACTCTCAAAACCTGTTGACGAATTCCTAATACTGAGGACCATTGAGATCTATATCCATAACGGAAAAAAGAATTGAATTTAGAAGGATTGATCAATAAAATACTCATGGTAGAAGATCAATTGGCATATCATCTTTAGGATTCCTTAGATCTTACTGGGTCTATACTCCAAAAATAAGAAGAGTAAAAATAAATAAAAATATATCATAAAAACACAATGTTTCAACAAAAAATTAATAACCGTACATGAAACACCATTTTAACAAAATTTTAAAATATTAAAACCCATAGGGAATACCAAAATAAACAAGGAAACATTAAACAATTATTCCCTCATCAAAACACAAATGTATCGATTATAAAGGTACATTTAGAAAGAATCGTAATACATAAGCGGATGAGAACATACTAATGGTATTCCATAAAGCCTAAAATTTATAAATTCATTTTCAAGATGAATAATTAATCCACACATATTGATAACCATCAATATTACATATTAATTAATCCACATATTTTATCATTTATAGGAATACCCAGGGTCAAATAATACAAAAAACCACTTTCCAAACAAATCTTGAAATCCCTATACAGTTTTCAAACAACCAATTATCATCAAAAAAACATCTAAAAATTAACAAATTAAAACCCAATATAGATTTCACTTAATTTTTAAAAGTCCAAAACCATTTTACTTCAATTTTTATAACAATAATCATTCCATTTTTAAAAAACACTAA
This sequence comes from Viscum album, assembly GCA_963277665.1. Lineage (NCBI taxonomy): Eukaryota > Viridiplantae > Streptophyta > Magnoliopsida > Santalales > Viscaceae > Viscum > Viscum album. The sequence continues at coordinate 2,072,640,222 of OY728119.1, forward strand.
GATTTCATTTTATAAATCCTATTATAATAAATCAAAAATAATATTTCAAATCTATGGATGAAATTGAAAAACAACCCAAAACAATATCAAGAAAAATTAAATGAATAACATGACTCAATATGTTAAAAAAATACATAAAAAGTGATATACTTCTATATTATTCAAATATACATGGTTTGACTAGATGTATGACAACCATTTGAGACCACTAGAGATCTATTAAGAAACAAAAAGATCACTTCATGGATTTCAATATTATTCAATGAAACCATAAAACTTATAAATCCATCCAAAAATATTATCACAACCTCAAATATTTTCATAATAATCTCCAATTCATAAACTCATTCATAAGTATCAAAAAATTCCAAAAACATCAAAACCATATGAGAACAAGGATCATGTTAGGAGGAAAAACCATCCCAGACTCCCTTTTCATTTCATGCATTATTTTGAATTTGTTCTAATCAAGAACCTATCCACGAATGAATACATGAATTCTAAAAATCCGAGATCCAAGTTATAATACATTCCCAAATAAATAAGTTAAATATATCTAATAACCATGTTTCATGAACTAATCTGGGTGAACCCCAAATTTGTCCCTTGAGTTGGTCAGCCACATGGCCTAAGCAGTGTTCCCAATCCTCTAGTGGTGGAAACTATTTTTGGGCATAATAGAAAACAAATATTATTGATTGAGCCCATGAAAAATCTAATAAATAAATAAATGCAAAAAAATGAATAGACACTAACAGTGGAAGGGAAATAAACATACATGTACATCCATGTAACCCCGAAGGTCACCACTAACCTTGAAATGGAACTCACTTCAAGATTGATTCAATGTCAGGAGATCCTTATACTAAAAATGATAGTGTAGGAGTAAGCCTCATGACTCACTGTATAGATTCTCATCGATAAACAAGGCCCACCTACTTTCATTCAAGTATAAATCCATATCTATCTATATAGTGGACATATCCTTTTACCCAAAATTATTCCATGGTTTTTAACATAATCATGAAATAATTACAACCCAATGACCAGGTGGCCTAGTTTCATTTTTTTACAAGGTTAATAATATATAAATGTTGAACAAAAATTAAAATATTCTATTTTAATATCCATACAAATATCCTTAATAATTTTGACTCACTAAACATCTTGGGATAACTTAGGGATTATATACACAAAAAGGGTGATCTAAAAATCCACATAAGGGAATATACATTATAAGTAATCAAATTTTTTGTGTAAAAGGGATAACAAGATATCATGAAAAATAGGTTTTAAATGTAATCACATCAGATCATAACATAAATAAAAATGTATCATAAGATCATTGAATCATGTGAAATGTGGAGGAAGCAACTGATATTATATAAACTTGAGTAAAATCTATATTCCTTGATAATACCACACAGTGGGAAATGTCCTATAATGTATTATGGTTATTACATAGTCCAATACATAACACACCATGGGACTAATGCTCTACCCAATGAATTTGAGAACTATCTAGGCACACCCATCATAAAATGTTCATTATTATGTCTTCCACAAAATAAAAATTATTGATATGGAATAAACATAATAATTACCAATAGAAGGAAAAATGGGTTGCATAATCATTTAATATATAATAATCAATGGAAATTTCATAATGATGGAATTTTGAAGACAAACATAATAAATTAATTATCCAATAAAATAAGAAATAATAAGCTATTTATATATGTGAGAGACATATATAGATAAATTTTAAGCAATCCAAAACATCAATGGATGTCATCATCGATTAAAACGACCTTAAAATATAACATGGAATGTTTAGTGAGAAAAATTACCCTTTAACATTGAAATTACTTCATAATTATATACATAATAAAAAATTATCATTGAAAATATTTTCTTTAAATAGAACCACTTAATCTTGCAATCAAGGATTAAAATAATTGGGTTTTCATTATGGTTGGTAATTTTTATAGATGTCTTATAAGTTAAAAAAAATTACACTTATGTAAGAAGTTTAAAAAGTAAATTATTTAGAAAACCACCCTAAGAATCAAATAAAACATTTTTCCAAAATTCAAAAATATGTAAAAATTTCTTCAAAAATTCAATATTATAATGTTATAAATATTCTACAATTTTTTTAAAAAAACATAGAGGTGAATGAAAATAGATTTTTGACCAATGATAAAAATGAATTCATATTTTCATAATAAATTCTCAAACCTTTTAAGAAACAAAATAAATTGTACAATTATATGATTTTTATTTAATAACTATGGTAGGAGAAATTTAAATTATTTTATTATAGAATTATAAAATAATTTACTCTATCATAAATTTAATCATATATAATTTCTATAAAAATGGGATTGACCCATAAACTATTACTACTTTGGTAACATTTAAATCATTTCTTCCATGAAAGAAGTAAATTAATAAATAGATAAAAAGTAATATTTTATAAAGGATGCATGATATAATTTGTAATGGGAAATTATATAGGCAATATAAAATAAATTTACAGCATAAATGAACATGTGTCTCAAAGAAGGATGATTTGAGACGAAACCAATACCTAATGTAATAAATTTATCTTTTATATTTTTATATCCAAAATAATTAACACATATAAATTTTTTTTCTTAAGAAACATTTTCAGGTTTGATCCCTTTATACGTAAACCATTTAAAAAATTCATTTTAATGATGTGTTTAATAACAAAATCATTTCTGTCCATGCATTTTGTTTTGAGGATTCTCAATTAATAATTTCAAAACAGCATCAGTGTGATGACTATGGTAAAATTCCTCACTCAACCATAATAAAAAAATAAACATTAAATTATTATCCTTTTAATGCATAAATTATACTATTAAAACCAATAATGAAATATTTTCATGAATACTGAGTATGTTAAAGGTCGTGAGAATGCATGAGTAACATTTCCATTTTTCAATAATAACTTTTGATGTTTTATAAGATTTATTTTATCATTAAATAATTACCATTATATCATAATTATTATATTATTTTTCTAAATACACTTAAATATACCATCCAATTGATGATTTAATAAAAAAAAACATATCACATCGCTTAACAAGGACGTAGTTTATTGTGAACATGAAATATGTTATCAATTTTCCAATGGATTACAATGTACGAAGTTATATATTATGTTAATTTTAAATAAAGATTTATATTTCATGAAAAATATTTTATAAATATTAAATTTTTCATCATGAATAGTCATGATAAGTGATAAGATAATATGAATTGCATTGGTTTGGGAGGCAGTAGTACGTCGTACACACTTCAATGGATTTGTTTCCCATTTAAGTGAAGAGGGTATGGATAAATATTATACAAAAAAAATAATGAAATATAAATATATAAGTTATGTTTGTTCTATTATATTTAAATTTTTAATAAAAACATGATGGTACAAAAAATAATAATTAAAAACAAGGATCACAGTGATGATGATTACATTCACTTATAATAATATCATTTGGATATCTTATTATGGACCCTATGGTTTGTATATTAGAAAGAATAAACATTCAATAATGTGTAAAAGGATATTGGGGAGGGATATTTTTTGTTTTTATCTATCATAATGGCTTGATATGTTCGAGAAACAGATGGGTGTGGTACACGATTGTAAATAGGTGGAGTGTTTTTTTTGTAAATAGTTAAATATATTTAATAATGGGTAGTCACTCTTAATGAAATTGAATAAAAATTTATAAATAGATTATTTTAGGGGTGATATTGTTATAAAATAGATCCACCGTTCAAAAAACATCAATTTTAACATTTTTCCCATTTACCTCTTCATTTACTCATTTTTTACCATTATAAATTTTGACCATGGTAACTTGTCTTTAAAATTTTAATAATTCATTATGAAAAAAAATTATGTTTACTTTATTTCCTAATACTAATTATCATTATCCCATAAATTTAATCCATTTTATCATATTCAAATCACATAAGTGGATGAATTAAATTTAATGATAAACCTAGTAAACATGTCAAAAAATATTTTTCCAAAATGTATTTTTGGACTAATAGATGATCTTATATTAAATCTAAGAAAATTAACAATAATTTTATGAATTTAGATTAAAATTTATTTATATATAATATATAATTTTTTTACATAATTTCTCATTATTGTATTTTTTTTAATTAATAAAAATAGATGATCATTGTGTACTTTAAAATAGTTTTTATGAAAATGCGTTTTTAAGCCAACAAATAAAATTATTATAAAATATAGAATAAAGAGTAATGAAATTAATTTTTGGGATTATATACAAAATAATAAAAATTATATACATTTTAAATAAAAATAAAAAAATTAATGGTTCTTGTAAATAATTATTTTTTTAAAATAAATAATTGTTTTTAGAGAATCTGTATTTTCACTATTCACTGAAAAAACAATATTTTCTAAAAAATTAATTAATTTATTAATATTTTGATATCAATATTTAGATTTAAAAAATTATGATAATTTTATTACATAAAATTTGTATAATATTCAAAAAATAATTATAATATTCTTCCACAATTAGTAATAAAAATCTTTTTATAAATAAATGTTTTTTTTAAATTGTTGTTATTATTTCCTAATCATTTTTAAACAACATTATTTTAATGATAACCTTTATATATTTATCATAAATTTTTTGATCAAATTCATATATTCAAATATAATTTTCATTTTATAGAATTCATAATTAAATAATAATATTTCAATAATATAACACGGTTCGTTTAATCTCAGTGTTTTCTTTTGTATAAGCTATCAAACATAGTGTTATTTCAAAATCATTGGATTATAAATTATACCACCCTTCAAAAAATTTATAAAAAAATTATATTTTTCTATATAATCAAGTGTTTCATAGTAAAAAATTTCCTCTATGGAAATCCCACAGCGTAAAAAGGGTTCATAAAACATTCTCTTAAAAAGAGTGAAAGGGAAACATAAATATCATCACATAAATAGGTTTCTATACAAGATATTATTTGTGTGAGGTGAAAAAATGTATTTTAAATTATCATCTATTTAGTAGATAATGTTATACAATTTTCAATGATAGAAGAGACCACCTATTTATCCAAAATGAATGACATTTTTTATTATCCTTTTCCTTAATTTAACGGATCCCTTTTCCATATAAAATAATTTAATAATGTAATATACCTACACGAGAATAAAAATTTCAACATTCAATCATTTTTTACCACAATTTCATCTTTTACACAAAACAATTGGTGTTCATTATTATTTTTTATGCCTAATGCACAAAAAGAAACATTTAATATATCATAATATCATCAAATGAGTAACGATATATTCCTCATATATTTATTAAAAAAAATTATCATAAAAATGTAAGAAAATTACAAAAATGAATATAAATATACTAATCTCAAAAATTAAATAATAAATCAAAGGGGTTTAAAATAGATCATTCAATGAATTAATTGTCCTATATTACAAATAAACTCAATAACTGCAAAAAAAATAAGGTTCTAACCTACCTGGTTTTACCATACGCATCAACATAAATATGACAAAAATAATATCATGATTTAAATATAATCTCTTACATTAGACCCAATGTTTATATATATCATAACCCAATAAAATTTTTCAAAAATATAATTATTCACCTAAAAATTCATAAATAAAAAAAATATTGATCATATATTATGTGTCCAAATATAAAATAAAATTTATCCACTGAGTCTTATATATTAAAACAAGGTCATACCAACTAGTACATTACGTTGGTTAGTGGATGTAATTCCACTATCATCACACTTCTATGGTGGGTTCAAGACCTATGGCATTTTCATATAAAATGGGTGGTCGAAAGGCATTTAGTTTTTCATTTTTGTAAGACAATATTTATATAATTCCATTAATGTTATAAACAATATGATTAACATCATCAAAAAAATTACTCATTAAATATTATGTATCCAATATAGTTTTTTATATAATTTATTTTTCACAAAAAAAAAATCAAAGAATAAAAGTTAATATAATTACCTTAACATCAACCACATTACTATGGTTATAATTTCTTCAATAATGTTGTAAATACTTGGAAATTCCATGGAATTGTTTTTCTTAAATACTTAGAAATTTTACAAGTCCTTGAAAACTGACGGCGCATGATTCTGATGCCCGGTGTGACAGGAATCAATTTCTGAGTTTTGTTCGGGTACGATCAGTAAACGTATGAGTGGGTTTTTATAACTTTTGAACTGGTGCTTGGAATTGAAATCCTAGGACACCGTTGAACTCGCAACTCTGGTATTCTCTTAACAAGACAATCACCTTGACGGCAGTGGGTCCATATTAAAAGATAGATTTTGGGTTTTTAGAGAATGAATTAAATAAAAATTAAGTGTGTGGATTAATTTTTATTTGTTGTTTAAAACCCCCTCATGGAAGTTGGATGTGGGACCACCGCACCTTAACCTCCTGTGAGAGGTTATGGTGGTGGGTCCCACCAGACCCCTATTAAATTATAGGAGAGGAAAACCCCTCAACCCCCTCTTTAATGTGGAGGAGCCTCTTGAGCTTCCTCCATATTAAAGTTTCCAACACACTCAATTAATGGGTCCAAATCCTCCCATTAATTTGAATGTGCCAACAAATGTTTAGTTTTATTTTTGAAATATTTCCAACAAAATAATAGATTTTATAATCTATTATTTGGCACATCTATTCTTTTTGGGGAGAGGAGAGCTTTGGAGAAAAGGAGTTCTCCAACAAAGAACCTTAGCTTCCAACGAAGAACACTGACAACGATCTTCTTAGAACTTATTCCCCGGACACCTACCAACGTGTAGCGTCTTCCACAATCAACGCGCGAGCTCGGGATTGGAAGTGTGTGGCGGAAGCGACGAACAAAGATCACCTTCATCTTCATCCAGAAACTTCTTCGGCGATTAACGAATAAAGGTAGGGGTTGTTTTCTTTTATGTGTCATGTTCATCTTTTCTTTCAAAACGAAGAATGAGGTTATGCTTCTTCTTGCAGGTGAGTTTTTGTTCATCGTTCTCCTACCTTGATGAGCCAAGTTTTATCACCCTAAAAGTGGAGGGTGCGGGTCAAGCCAACATGGCACAGCCCCTCTGCCATTCTTGTTTGTGATGATCTTCAGCATGGTGACGTAACAACAAAGCTGCGTTGAAGGCGACGAAGACAGCACGCAAAGGTCGCACTTCCCATGGACTCCACAAACCGCGCCGCCCCCATGGAATTCCGGTGCTCCAGCCCGAACCACGGCCCTCTGACTGAGCCTCCCTGGTCACATCGTCTGCTGGCCGAACAGGCTGAGCCACCCTGGCCTGCACCCCTGCTGGTCCTCCACATGCCTCGACCGAACCCTGTCGGCCCGAGCCACGCTGAACCACGTTGGCCCGACCTTCCAGCCACCCTCCGGCCCACCTGGCACCCTACCCGGCCACCTCCCAGCCTTCCCGACCACCTCCAATATACCCAGCTGAACCGCGCCGGCCCGCTCTCCCCGCGCGCCCAGTGTCGCCCGAGCTACACCCTCGCAGCGCTCCGGGCAGAACTGGCCCCGAGCCTGGGACAAACTGCCCATGCGGCCTGCTGGGTTGGTCCCAGAAGGCCGGGCCAAACCTAACTGGCTGGCCTTCCCAATGGGTCAGGCCAAGCCCCACAGGTCTGAACGGGTCGTCCTAGACTGGGTCCGACCAGGTCGGTCCGACCGGGTCGGACTGGACCCGAGCCCACTACCGACCCTTTACTTTATTTTGGTGATATCTTTGGCACCGAACGTCTGTTTGATGAACCGTCAGTGACACTGGTAATCTTGGATCATGACGGTCACTTTGAGTATACCCCACTAGAGTTTGGGGTATAGTTGAGATCCGGTCAGGTTGGATCGTGCACGAATCTAATTGGGCCCCCGGGACTAAAAGGATAATAACTCACAGATCGGGCGTCCGAATGATGCGCCGTCTATTGCGTTGAGACCTCTATGACATGGCAGACCTTTGAGATAATTCTACGTAGTAATTCTTGATATTTGGAGTATTGACCAGTAGCTCGTGGAGCAGATCCTTCTGGTGACGAGCGAGCAGAGTGTGGAGACCTAGTAGTTGGCTGAGACCTGATGACTACTGACTGATTCGACTCGGAGTGACTCGACTAGCCCAGTGTGGAGCGCCTTTGTGTCATGGCAGACCCACGGCAGAGGAGCTCCTAGTTGTGGAGGCAGACCCATGATACTCGATAAGAGGAGTACCTTTGTAGGCTATTAGGGGGAGCACCTTGGTGACGCGGCAGACCCGCGGTGGGGAGTGCCTCTGTGTGACGTAGCAGACCCACGATACTCAACAGGAGGAGTACCTCAGCAGTTCAAGGTTTTTGGGAATCACTTTGGTGTCACGGTAGGCCCACTGTACTCTATTGATCAGAAGTTCTCCAGAAGTCATGGTTTTGATAATAAAAATCCTGATTTGAGTTGATTCAGTCACTTTTGTGTTTACCTTATGATTGAGATGGATTACTTGATAACTTTGGTATATGTATGGTCATATACCTAAGTAGGGTTATCCGTTGATTTCATACTTTTGGGTTTATCCTTGTTGGATTTTGTGAGACCTTTAGGGTCTCGGGGTCCCTACTGAGAATCGTTATACTCACCCCTGTATGGGTTATGCCTGCACCTCGTTGTGTTGGTTGCAGACGACGGACAACGCTGACTGAGGCTGAGATTACCAGGACTAGATGGTACCTAGAGGTGAACCATACGATGTGTCGGTACACGGAGGAGACCGACATACGTGGAGTGATTAGGATGCTATCTGTACCTACCCTTCATGTAGGATCCGTGGTGGACAATCCAGGAGATTCTTTTCACCTTTCAGATGTTTTTTTCTTTCAGTTTTACTTGCACTTTACAATTGGGCTTGTATTTCTGGCCCCTTTACTTTTCATCAATCCCTTGTTATATAGTTTTACGTAGTGTTTTGTATCCAACTATGTGCTCTGTTGTGTGTGTTTACAGTTATAAAGGCAATGCCTTCTCAGTTTAGGGATTTATACCTTTGGTGCTAGTTGCCAGCCCTTGGCATATGGAAGGTGAACTTGGGGTAGTCCCGCAATGGGCCCTGGGGGACGTGTCGTGACACATGTGGTTTTCAATAAAATATCTCCAATCTAATAAAACATTTTTATCAGTCGTTTATTACATTTAATTTATTGTTAAAAATATATATATATATGAACTACTACATAATAATCCTTATATGATTAAGGATTCTTATTACCAACATTCCACTGATAAAAATACTACAACAATATAATTCCTCAGTTAAAAAAACTCAAAACCTCAATTATTCCATTTAAATGATTTTCATAACATAGGCCCATTGGAATTATTCCATTTATTAGGTCATTAACCTAGATAATGACCATGTTCCTATATTTGTTCCATTAAACTGTTAGTGGTAACATAGGGTAAACATTATCTAAACCTTATTTGATGTGTTTGTAAATTCAGGAATGTTCTAGTTATAAATAATAATTATAGAAAATAATGTTGAATGATAACCCGATGTCAAACTATAAATCCTATTAGTTTAGGAATATTTTTAGGCATATCAATATGTTTCACAACACATTAGTTTTTGGGATGGTTTCTCATATATCCCATTATCATTTAAAAAAATAAATGAAACAATATAAGAATGAATTAACCTAAAAATGGTAAAAATGTACTCCTAGAAGGAATAACTTTTAAATGTTATGTATATTGTTACTTATGAGTCTCTGGGATTTAGTCTAGTTTGATGGTGGTAAAATGTACTATTATTTTTTATATCCTAATGATTTTTTAATGTCCTTCATAGTGGTTCATATATAGTTTTTTAAAATTTCAAATTCATATCCCCCAATAGTTTTAAACAAGATGTGAATCACAACCCATTGTCATGAACAAAGTGATTATTAAGTTCCACTCAGTATGACCTTTTTTTAGTACCACTAAATTCAATTATTTTAGATCCACTTCTAGTTTTAGTATCCAGAAAGGGATGTAATTTCTTGAAAACCACTCCTTAAATCCTTCACTATTAATCTAGAATATTTTCCAATATATATAATTATCATTATACTTATCCCTTGGTTTCTAAATAAGGTTTTCTCATCCTAGTTTCAAAAGGTTATCTAATCCTTTTCTTTGATACTGAATATAGATACCCAAACAACTTACACATATTAATCCTTCATTATTAACTTACACATCTAATAATTAAAACCCAAAGATCATGTGGCATAATTTCATAGGATTACCCTTTTCATAAAACATCAATTTGTGACTAAATTAAAAGATTTGTTATTTTATTCTATAAAATGATATCATAAATCATTTATAAGTTCTAATGTACATTGGATGTCCTAGGATATACATAGATAATTGGGGTGATCTAAAAGTACTATTATTTGAATAAATATAATATGGGATCATAAAATGTGAGTAAAAGGTATAACATGATATCATAAAAAATAAGGCTCAAGAGTAATCACATGGGAGGATGACAAATCAAACACAGTATCATAAGAAATTGGAATCATAGAAAATGTGGAGGAAATATATAACATTACATAAACATGATTAGGTTATAACTATCATGATAATATAACAAGGTGGGCAAAGTCCCCTAATGGGTTATGTTTAATCCTTAATCACATACATAATGCCTTATGAAATTTATGCTCTTCCAAATGAATTGTTGTGATATATAAGTGTTCCTATGAAATCATGTTTATTATTATGGGTTACAATAAATAAAAATCAATCATAAGGCATTAAAATAAGAGTTACCCATGAAATGTAGATGGGCTTCATAATCTTGTCTCAAATCATAGTCAAGGAATATTTCATGATGAACTTATTTGATATATGAAAATAATGAATATATTAACCCATAAAAGTAATGTTGAATAATCATATAATATATATATGGTTCCTAAATACATAATTTATAAGAAATTCATAACATCAAATGTTTTCATCTTTGATTAAATTTTCCTTAAAAGAATACATGGAATATTTATTAGAAAAAAATAAAATATTCACTTTGAAATCACTTCTTCAAAATATAAATCATTAAAAATATTATAGATTAAATTTTATTTGAAATTATCCATGAAATATTATAATTTAATATTCAATTAATTTAGTTTTATAGATTGTGGGTGATTATGTACATTCACTATAAGTTAAAAAACATTATTTTCATAGTATTTTAAAAAATGTTAAACAGTGACTCATTCATATAAAAACCATAATTTTCATTTGAAAAACTTTTGTAAAATTTATTACATGGATAAAAATTTATTTAATAAATAAGATATTATAATATTAAAAAACCAAGAAAATATATTTAGAAGACATGGATAAGGAAGAAAATTATTTTCAACCAAAGAGAGAAATGAATTCATCTTTTCTTATAAAAATTGTTCCTAGTAATTTTAATTATGAAGTAGATGAAAAATAGTAACATTACATGAAATTTTGATGAAAAAATAAAGGAGAATAAAATTAAATGGTTTTATTATAAATTGGTCATATAATTTTCATTCATGGAAATTCAAGCGTAATCATTCTTGATTTAAATATGATTGAAACATAATCCATTTCTTATTTGGTAACTTTTGAATCATACCATTATTTATTGAAATAAATTAATACTATTTAAAAATACCATTATTTATGAGTAATTAGTGATATAATATTTTAGGGAGACTTATATACACCATTTAAATTTTCTTAGGTTCATAAAAGAAGATGTGTCTTAATGAAGGGTGTTTTGAGATGACTCCCTTACCACGAGTCCAAGATTTGTCATTTATATATTTTATCTAATTTAAAATGAAATTAAAAAAATTTTATATTTATTATGAAACCTTTACAGGTTTAATAACTCATACATAAAAAATTTACTTCATTTTTTTTATTTCATGTTTAATTATAAAATCAGTAATGTCCAGCCCATGTGTTTTGACTATGCTAGGGAAAGAATTTTAAAATATAATCAGTGTGTTGACCACTACTAAATATAAAACTATAAGAGAATTTCTAAATTTTTAATATTAAAAAATTTTAATTTTTATAAATCAATTATACTTTTAAAATCATCCATGAAATAGGGTTATGAAAATGAATTATGTTATAATCAAGGAGATAGTAGTTCATGTGTATGGATGACTAATGTTTTCATTTGTCAATGAACATGATTGAAAGAAGGTAAGAGTTATTTCAAATTTTTATAATTATAATAAAATTATTAATATAATATTATTTCCTTAAATAAATGTATATATACCAACCATTTTATGAATCAGAAAAAAAAATCATATCACTTCACAAGGTAGTAGTCTACCATTCACATGAACGATGTTAGGATTTTACAGTGGATGATAAGATATGATGTTATATGAAATGTTATTTTTTAAAAATAAATCATATGTAATTAATATTAAATACAAAAGATAAATCTATCATCCTTAACATTGTGGGAGGTAATGAGGGAAAATTAATTACATGGGTTCTTAAGGCGGCAATCCATCATAGACACAAACGATGGTTTCATTTACCATTTGATTGAAGAGAAGATAGATCAATATTATACCATAAATATATTTAAATATTATTATATATGATATAATTATATTACTATAGATTAATTTTTAATAAATAATTGATGGTGGAAAAAGAGTAGTTAAAAATAAGGAGCTCAATATAGATAATTGCATTCGGTTAGAAGAACCTTATTTGGATCTCATATTAAGGACCCTATGGATAATATTTTAGGAAATATATAAGCTACAGAATGTGGATATTTATTTTGGGGATATGTTTATTCATGGGTTGTTAATGAAAAAATGTTTGAGTTGTGTGATGATGTGAGGGTAAGGGGCTCCCTTTTATAATTATGGGGGACTGATACTTTTTTAAAAACCAACAAATATACTATAATGGAATGTCTGCCTAAATAAAAGTTCCTCAAAACTTGATTAATAATATATTTTAGGGGTTATATAGTCTATCCAAAACTACAAAATTCAAAAATTAACCTATTTTAACAATTCATTGCATTTACGTCTAAGGTTACTCACTTTTTTATAATTTTAATTTTTCACCACACTAACTAGTTTTTTACAATTTTTAAAATTCATTATTAAGAAAAATTAAGTTAACCTTATTAAAAAAATTAATTATTTTCAATAAAAATATTGAATCCATTTTATCTAACTAAAATAACAGATATAGAATAATTTAATTTAAAACAAAACATGTAAGAAGTGTCGAAAACCAGGATTTCATGAAATAAATGATCTTAAAAATTTCTATAAAAAGTAATAATAATTATAGTAATTCAAATTATTAAATATATACATATTTTATAAAATAAATTTAAATAATTCATCCTTATGAGTAATTTTAATTAATTAAAATGAAGGAACATTATACACCTTAATATAGCTTTAGGGAAAATGTGCTTTGAAGACTAAAAATAAACATATGTTAAGATCAAGTATAAAGACAATTTAAATGAAATTAATTAGATTATATATGAATAAATAACATTTATATTACTTTGAAATAAAATTAATAGAATAATGTTAGTTTTAAATCACAGAATTTATTAAAAGAAATGTGATTTTTAATAAAAATCAGTAATATTTACTATTCACTGAAAATTCCATATTCTCAAAAAAAATAAAAAAAATCATATGTTAATATTAACATACTGATGTTAAAAATTATGTTAATTTAATAAAAAACATTTTTTAAAGATAATAAACTACATTATTATTTTCAAACAAAAAGTCATTTTTTTGAAATAAATGTTTTTATTAAAAATTGACTAATTATTTAATAAGAATTTATAAATACATTTATATTTATTATAAATAATATATAAATTTCATAAATAATTTATTCATATTAATATACATTTATTCAAGGGTTTTTTGGTAATGTATATATTTAAACATGAATATTTTGATAATATGTCGTGGTTCGTTTAATCTCATTGTAGTGTGTTATAAATGTTATTGAACATAGTGTTCCATTATAATACCATGGCCTTAAATACTAGTTTGAAAACAAAACATATCATAACATTTTATACATTATTTTTGAAAGGAATGTAATGTAATTCAATTTTCATATAAATTACTTTCCATCATGTTTTCCAAACTATTTTAAAAACGTCATAGTCATTTCATTAATTTCATTATAAAATAATACTACTATTAAACATGTGTATTCATATAGAAAAACAATATTCACATTATTAAGATACTATAAACAAAGTAAATTGGATTATGTGTTAATCATTTATCATGGGATCTCAGGTTCTGGTCGATTTGACCTAGGAATAAGCTATATATACTCATATATTCAATGTCTACTAGTGTTAGTTATCATAAAAAAATTCACCCAATATCTGACGAAAACCTCCCTAGTTCAAAATAGGGAATATTCCCAATATAGTTGTTATATCTACTATGGGCCACTGGTAATTTTTTATCTCAATAGGTGTTGCATGTTTCCCTAGGATCCAACATTACTACTCATGGCTTCAAGTGGAAAGTAAATAGAGGTGAGTCTTATCAAACTATAATTTACTAATATATCAAATTGTTCACAAAAAACTCATTCTCCTACTCACTATCAATCTCCCACCTTATGTGAAACCAATTTCCAAGTTATATAAACCATAGAGAAGCTTATTTATCAGGAATAATTAAAAAATAACAAGTATATCATATTTTCAATTAAGTGTAATGACACAAGAGGTATTTTCTATATCCATAAATCAAATAAATGTTCCCAATAGGATGGATCAATTTTAAATAAACATTTAATCTTTAGAAAACACTTTTTCCCACAAATTTTGAGTTCCATAACCGCATTTCACCTATGAAACATAAACATCTACATTTATATGTAGGCACCATTTATCCCAATGGACATATTCCACTCACTAAGAGTAAATATTTTCATGTTCAATATTTATATATTTACACACACACACACAGATATATATATATATATATATATATATATATATGTGTGTGTGTGTGTGTGTGTGTGTGTGTATGTATGTATGTATATGTATGTAATCCATTTACATGTATCTAAAAGATTGGGAATCGCCTCATGGGATGCTATAAATATAAAATAAACACAACTTTTCCCTTTTCAAAATTGTTTAAAAGAAAAAAACGACATTAGGAATCACCATTTTTAGGATAAAATAAATTAATAAATAAAATTTCACATTTATGATTATTTATGTTTAGTAAAAATATGGAAAACATTCTTAATCCAATGAACCCCAAAATAAGACATTTTTGGGAAAACATGGAAAATATTTGAATCCATTAATAATAGCCAAAACCATTTACAATGAATATTAATTTCTTATAATGAGGAACGAACACATTAAAATTACCAAAAATATCATAGATCTAAAATTAAAATTCTTAGAAATATGAGCTATAAAGTCCCAAGTATTTAAATTGAAACGTTGTGTTCAATAGCATATATGATATGTTATATCGAACTAAAGTGAAAATTTTAATATTATAATTTTAATGGTACTATTATAACATATCCATTTGAATGGAATGAATTCCCAAGAATAACTAAATTATTAAAATATGATTAACACACTAATATATAAATTTTTTACTAATTAAAGATAAAATAATGTAAAACATATTTTAAAATAAAGGAAATGTATTTAGGAATATTTATTTAAATATTCACAGGAGTGTTTTATAATAATAAATAATAAAATCACTCATGTTTGATTATATTAATGAAATATATATATATAATATATTCAATATAATTTTTAACATTAATATTATGATTTATCAATATATGATATATGGAAAAGTAATATTTTAAATTTAAAAGGAGTATTCTTCAAAATATTCATATTTTTTTCCTTGTAATGGTGCACTAGTTTTAAATCTTTTTTTTTTTGAAAATTTTTTAAATTATATTTTTCAAAATAATATACTTATTTTAAATACTAATATAAAATTTTAATTTGGTATATTTTTTGGAATATTTATGATAAGATTCATTTTTCCTCAATAGTGAAAAATATTGTATTTTATAGAAAACTTTCTTTTCATCTTATATATTTATATTATTAGATTATATTTTATACTAGTTTTAATATATAATTATATAAATATTTTATTATTTAATCATAATATAGTTACTAGAATAAATTTAATATTGACATTGGAAATAAAAACATTGTATTTTTTTTATGGTTTTTAATTTGAAAACTATTATTCTCAATTCTTCAACAAGATTAATTTTTAATTGATTTCTGAAATTTTTGTGTTTATAATTTTGAATAATTGATTCCATATTTTGAATACTATGGTCTATATTTTTTAAATTATTCCCTTTTATTTTTGGAAAAAATATGAATTTTCGCATTTGTAATTTATATTACCACAGTTAAAGGTAAATCATGAAATTAAGGGTAAAAATAATATTGTATTTTTTAAAAAATTAACCTAAAAATTGTCTTAATTTTATGGGATGAGTTTTTTTCATCCTTAAGAATTAAATTATATGTTATGAGACCATTTTTGTCCTTTTTTATGAGAATATTAAATTTAAAATACTATATTTAAATGAAAGTATATTTTTTCATACTTTTGTTTTTAACAAAAGACATATTTCTGATATGGGTTAATATAATGGATGTGTTTGAATATAAATAGTATTTTGAAAAATAAAACAATTTTATACATCTATTTAATTTATTAATAATTTTTATTGATAAAATATTTTCCTTAAATGGTGACATAATGATAATGCAATAATTGTTTAATTTATAGAAGAATCAAAAAAATGATGTTAAAATTATTAAAATAAATATAATTCGATACAATTAATGTAATATATGAATTTTACAAATAAATTTGACAAGATATGGATTATTTAAAATAATTTCATCCATGATATCATTTTTTCCTGATATTTTCTAAAATTCATATGTTGAGTGGTGTCAAAATTGACATTAATGACACATTAAAATAATTAATATTTTATTATAAGATGTCAAATTAATAAAATTCTAAAAAAAGTCCAAATTATTTTTCTAAGTCATAAAATTTCATTAACTATTCATTTATTAGTGTTTTGGTAATTTATTTTAATATATTACCCCTAAAATTTTAAAATACATGATACCACGACAAAAATTAAAGTTGTTAAATAAGGGATAAATCCAAAAATAAGGATTAAAAATATTCAAAACATGTCTAATTTTTATTGATGAAGTTATTTTGACCCAACATAATACTAAATTATAAATATATCATTTTTATCCATTTTTAATTTAAATATATTTAGAATAATTTAATAATTTGAAGAATTCCAAGTGTTCCTAGCCCCTCTCCTATTAAAGTCTGCCCATTATTCTCATTACATGACACTTCAAAACCTATTTGGTTTGGACAATATATACTCAAATACCATTCTAAAATCCCTCTACACTTTCCATATGCATTATTTTAGTCACAACTCCCTCATTAGATATGATAAGTTTTTAATCAAAGGGGATCATATGAAGAAGTGGTATTGTGTTTAACTCCAACCATTTTTTTCTTCTTACACTTCCATAAAATATTATTCAACCATGATGAAATCATAAATCTAGTATCCTTAATATAAAAATATTTTATTATTTTAATATCATCACCTAAATCCATCTCCACTTCCATCATATAGGAAACGAATTATTCTTTGTGTGTATGATTAACTACCGCATTGTGAACCGATATAATTCATTTTCCATCAACATCCCTGTTTTGTGTCGGTCTCGAAATGCCCAACGGTTCCGTATCCGATGACGCGTGGACCTGCTTTCCAAAGGTAGGCATTCCCATGATCGTTTGGCCAGAGATGCTTAAGAACTCACATTGGTCAATAGGATGGGAAGTCAGGCTCATCGCACCCTTTTGGGGGGAATTATTGCCTGTTCCGGGACTCTCTTATAGATTTAATACGTATTCATATGTTCGCGAATCTTTGGTTTATACCCAAACATAGTATCTAAGGATTTAACCCTGGTGGTCAATGGTCAACTGGATGCAGGGGTTCAGAATCATTTAGGCCTGAGGTTTACCATTACTCATTGGATTAATGATTTCGTGGAGTCAGGACTCATTGAGACGGTGCTGGGATTGGTGCGGTGAACCGACGTGAAGATAGTCGGATCGACCGGTTGTTGGGATTGAACCTCATGGAGGCTTCCTACGTACCCTTCCTAGGAGATAGGGATCAAAACCCACGTAGTTCGAATGGGGGCGTCGGAGAACCGACGTGAAGGTGGACCCGGGGGTCCGCTGGTGATCGATCTTGAACCTCATGGAGGCTTCCTACGTACCCTACCTAAGATACAAGTATCAAAGTCCACGTAGTTCGCATTGGTATGGGGATTATGCTCAGAGGCGGCCCAAGGTGTGGATGATGGGCTTGAACCTCAAAGAGGCTTCCTACGTACCCTGCCTAAGAGACAAGGATCAAAGTCCACGTAGTTCGCAAGGGTATGGGGCTTACGCTCTGAGGCGGCCCAAGGTGTAGATGATGGGATTGAACCTCAGGGAGTCTTCCTACATACCCTTCCTAGGATATAGGGATCAAATTCCATGTATTTTGCATCAATTCCACCGTCGTTGTGTGGGTACCACAACTATCACAAATCGCTAAGCCCACGTGATTCATGCTCAGTGTGAGAAACAAGAGAATGCAACAGACTTGTCTAACCTCGCACTTTTCTCCCGACCAGGGTAAGGGGAGACAAATGACGAGTGGAGGAAAAGGCCGGTACCTCTGGACTCTCCTTCCCCCCTGATGTTTGAGGAAGGTAGAAGTCATGTGGCGGAGCAATGAACCCTCCAAATTGAAAGGAGCAGGGTCATTGGCTTCCGGCGTGGATGGTGTGGGGATTACTCCTGAAGGGATGCCCATAAAGTCGGGGCTTACTCCAGGATAGATTCCCATGGTGTCTTCCTCATGTCTGGCCATGACGGCATCCCAACCCATTGGTGGGTTGAGAAATATAATGGGGTCCAACGCCTATGCACAAGTTCACAAGCGGGAAAACTCCAAGGGTGTTGGAATTAGTCCAAACAAAGGGAGATGAAAAGTGTGAATTTCATGCCCAATATTCGGAATTCAATGAGGATGGCATAGCGATGGAGGATAATTGTTTAACGTGTCCAAAACATATCATCCATATTGCGTTAGCCTGAAATGGGGACAAAAAAATGAGGGTCGACTCCTGACCGTGTTCGAAACACAGGACCTGACTCGAAGTGTTGTCCAAAGTCTTCCGGGGCGTTGTCCCAGGACGGTTGGTGAGCCGATGCGGCATGTGACCAGGCTGTTAGGGGGTCCCTTCAGACATAGAAGTGGATGAAGATCTGAATGAAGGATACACAAAGCATGAGGCAGAGTGATGGAATGTTTTAATGGATTCCAGCACTCTTGAAATTATTCCACTGTAAACATGGCATGAGGCATATTATGCTTGGAGCATAAGGAATCTCTTACATGGAGAAAGAGGCATCCAATTATTGAATGATAGGGAATGATACAGTTTATAGTCATGTAGAGAGGACTGTTTCCATATAGTTTAATGTCATATGGATAGGACAAGGGCTATACAGTTTAACGTCATGTGGTCAGGATGAGGTCCATACAGTTTAACATCATGTGGTTAGGACGGGGGTCATACAGTTTAACGTCATGTGGTTAGGACAAGGTCCATACAGTTTAAAGTCATGTGGTTAGGACGACTAGGTGGGAGATACCTAGGAATGGTCGGTTTGGGACTTACGCAAGCGCGACCCTTTCTGGATGAACCTAGCATGGGAGCTAGGTAATGGGGTTTTAGGAGAGTCATGAGGAGTATCTCGACTCGTGGAATTTATAGGACAGATGTTGGGGTGGCGCAAGGGTTCAAGGTAAAATACCATTGACCCAGCCCGAAAAGTTCACGGTGAGACTCTCCATTTTTCATGGGGATGGCCGTGAAGGAGTTGTCCGCGAAGGATTGGCCACGAGGGACTGGCCGCGGAGGAGCTGTCTGCGAAGGACTAGCCATTAAGAAGATGGATGTCCGCGAAGGATTTTGTTCGCAAAGGATGGCCATGAAGGAGGTTGTCCGTGAAGGATGTTGTCCGCGAAGGATGGTCATCTACGAAGGTTGTATGCAAAGGGGCTGGCTCCCATCCTACTTCGCGCTTGCGGAGGGGTTTCCGCCTCCATTTCCTGAACAACACTGGTCTGCAGAGGAGATAGTCGTCTGTGAAGGAGATGGTCTTCCGCAGAGGAGGTGGCCGCATGTGGCTCAAGGTTTGGTTTCTCCTCTATGTGGAATAGTGCATCCGCGGATGATATGGGGTCCGCGGATGGTCGTAGATCATTACCGCTAGGACTGATTTCTCCAGAATCCCCCCACGGGTTTTCACCCGTCCTTCCTCCCCTTCTTGGTTCCCCTCGGTGACTATTTATAGATTCACGAAGGAGGTTTTATCGATGTGCCCATGGAACTTTCTGCAGAAGCCCATGAAGTAATCCCCACCCATGGATGACTCAGTCAACTGGGGATTTTTGGAACTGAGATCCGCAGAATTTCTCCGTGGACATGCACCATCCCGCCTTTATCCCGTGAACGACCGTAGTCCGCAGAGGCATAGGCGCTCCGCCTCCATTTCGCGAGTGATGGCGTACTTCCGCCTCCATTTTGTGAGAGATGGTGCACGCAGCATGAGCCGATTGGCACGGTTCGTAGCGATGGATCATCCTGGCTTCACCGGCGGTCTTCCTGGTTCGCGCCCTCATAGGTGCCTCGCCCCCATTTCGCGAACGACAGCGTCCACAGGAGGGTGGTTTGCCGAACCGGCTGTGTACTGTTGCTGGGAGCCGGTAAACGGACTGTTTCAGTCCTTTTCCAAGTCTTGGGGTAATTAGATTTCCCCCTTGTGGAATTTTTAGGACCCTACAAATACCCCCCATCGGAATGGCGTCCGATCGGAACGAAGAGGAGGCTATTCCGATGTAGAGTAGTCTTGAAAATCAATGAGTGATTGGACAATGCTCTAAATTTTGCCTGATCCAAGGGACTCAGCGACCACAGTTTGACAATTTCTAGGGTTTTGTAAAAAAGACCCACAAACTTTTTGTCTTTTCTTTTAATGCCCTAATTTTTCCTCGTCTCATTTAGTGTGAACCCAGTGGGTATGGCCCGAGTTTTTCTTAGGTCGCCCTTTTCGGGTTTTTTTCCTAACAGGATTTGTGCCTCTTTTCTTGGGAGGTTTAAATTATCACCGTCAAGACTATCATTAATGATGTTTTAGGTCTAACAGATTTGACCAGATATAGTAGGTAAAGGGCCGTAATGGGGTTTATCTGATTAAAATATGTCTCAATATACTTTAGATGCATGTGGGGTGACATGTTTGAATTTGAACGACATGCAGGGCATGTCTCAAGGCATGGGATCCACATCGGCGTACAGAGGTAGGAAGAGAATTGACTAAGGAAATCATGCCTTTGGTAGACAGGCCAGGGGCGATCAATATGCAGAGCTGCTGAGGGCATGGTATGCATAGTCGTGCAAAGGTGTCCTTAAGTCAATGACTCTCCATTTCTGATGGTCATAGGACTTCATGAAAGTCTGGCTTATGGAAACCACCATGGGTGGCTTGGAGAATTATGAAAACCACCGGGGGTGGCTTGGAAAGGTTATGTGACGTCTGAAAGGTTTTGATAAAATCTGTATCAATCAGGAGTGTGGAAGGGAGACCACTTTCCTGTGAATTTAGTTATCGTAAGGGATGGTTGAAGCTTGGCACAGTTTAAAGTCATGCAGCTGGGACATAATCTAGAATGGAACGGCTTCTCCTGGTCCTCAGTAATCTTGTCAGAGACGTTCCACCATATTCAGGCAGGGTTGTGAAAGAGGTTGGTAAACTGTAGCTCAGAGGGTTTCCGAATCCCGGGATAGACATGGGGGATCAGATTCCAAGAGGCATACAGAGAGAAGCATTGCCTAAGGAAATATTTCCTTTGGTAGATAGGCCAGGGGAGATCAATATGCAGAGCCGCTGAGGTCATGGTATTCATAGTCATGAAAGTGTGTCCTTAGGTCAGTTATTGTATTCCCCCGATATCTAAGCAACTTCAGGGAAGTTGAGATTTGGGACCACCAGGGGTGGCTTATGAGAGTTTGGATTTTTCTAAGTACATGGTATTGTTTATGATGAGAGGTTTCCTGGATACGGGGGAAACATCTAGACTAAACTTCCCGAGAATGGGTGAAGTAATCCATTCTCACGCGGGTGTGAGACGGTGGCTCGTTCATGTCTGACCCGTGCACTGAAGGATAGAGAAAATCCTACGTTCCTTACTGAACCCGTGACAGGTTTGACCGTGCAGTTTAACATCATGCGGTAAAGACGAAGATCATTATTAAAGGATTTTGTGCAGTTTAACGTCATACAGTGAGGAAGAGGGGCATTTTTCTTTACTTTTCCAATTCTATGTAGTTTAATGTCGTGCAGCAAAGACGATTGACCGTGCAGTTTAACGTCGTGCGGTAAGGATGAGGAGAATTATTAAACTAGTGAAAATTCTTGTTGTTAGAGGAATTCCCCTAGATGTTTAATGCTTGGTCTTTTCATCCCTACGCCAGGTGACCAAGATGTTCTCCGTTCCATTTGACGTCATGCAGCAAGGACATATTTAAAAAGGCCGCTCTTGATTAGAATGTAACTGGGCCCAAGTATCCTGGCATGTTTAATATGTGGAGGGTGGTTGATGGTGTAAATCATGGTTCTGAGGCTTCTTAGATCAGGAGATATGACATGGAGGCTCTGGGGCCGGTAAGCGTACGGATCTAGGAAAAGTATCACCCATGGAAATATTCCCTTTGGTAGATGAGCCAGGGGCTATCAATATGCAGAGCCGCTGAGGGCATGGTATGCATAGTCATGCAAAGGTGTCTCCAGGTCAATGACTTTCCACTTCCTATGGCCATGAGTGGTTATGAAGATCTGCGATTATCCGGGCCATGAATTCTATCATCAGGGTAGGAAATGTTTGAACATGTCGAGCACACTCGGCGTTGGTTGCTGTTAAAGCTTATAGAGCTCCCTGCGCTGATTTATTTTGTGTGCGGTGGTGTAACTTCACTCCATACAGTTTTACGTTGTGCGGTAAAGACGAGTTACTCCTAGTTTAGTGTTCATAGAGCTCGTACCATTGGGTGACTATTGCTGCAGTCACTCAAAGGATAACTGGGTCAACATGCTCTGATATACTTAGAACAAGGTGGTGGATCAGGGTCGTAAATTGAAACTTTGAGTTTTCCCAGATCAGGAGATGTGGTGTGGGGGATCTGAGGCTGGTAAGCGTACAGAGCTAGGAAGAGTATCACCCAAGTAAATCTTTCCTTTGGTAGATGGTCCAGGGGATATCAATATGCAGAGTTTCGGAGGTCATGGTATGAATAGTCATGTAGAGGTCTCTCCGGGTCGATGAGTTTCCACTTCCGATGTTCATGAATGGTTATGAGGATCCGCGATTGCTCACAGTGTAGAGTTCGGCATGTGGGGATAATGGTGTCCAAGTATATAAGAAACATATTCACTACAATTTTCCATTTAGTTAAAGTAGCCTAGTCCTAGCTTGACGTTCGTTGATGCAGGTCATCACGTGAACCACGGTCGGATACATAGGCCAACTGAGTAGGGGTACCCTGGCAACATTAGGATGTGAAAATGGGAATGAACTTTTAAACCACTACTCCATAAATTTTTGGATCGGGAGATGTGATATGGGGTCTTTAAGGCCAGTAGGCGTACAGAGCTAGGAAGAGTGTCTCCTGAGGAAATATTGCCTTTGGTAGATGGGCCAGGGGATATTAATATGCAGAGCCGCTGAGGGCATGGTATGCATAGTCATGCAAAGGTTTCCACGGGTTGATAACTTTCCGCTTCTGATGGCCATGAATGGTTATAAAGATCCATAATTTTCCGGTTCATGGAGTCTGATGTATGGAGAGGATGCACCCAAATGTGCAAGGGGTGTTCCCATCTTGTTTCGCAGTATATTTTGGGTGGATCATGATGAAGCCCGTGCAGTTTAACATCATGCGGTGTGGATGACTTCCGTGTATTTTAACGTCATGCGGTGAGGACGACTTCCATGCATTTTAACGTCATGTGGTAAGGATGACTTCTATGAAGTTTAACTTCATGCGGTAAGGACGAGGTACACACCCCGTTCAGGTCTAGTCCATACACGGGGGAAAGGGATTTTTTTTTCCCCTTATCCGTGTAGTTTATCATCATGCGGTAAGGACGAAGACTACACCTCGTGCAAGTCTGGTCCGTACACGGGGGAAGGGGCATTTTTTCGAGGTGGCTGGGTCAGGCTGTAGAATTATGGTGTCACTATGTATCCTGTGAGGGTAGGAATCAAGCCTCGTGTAGTTATCTGAAAGACGATACACCCCTTGCAGGTTTGGTCCGTACATGGGGGAAAGAGAATTTTTAACATTATTTTTATTTGGGAGTGTTTGGGCCAGGATAGGGGATCCCTGCATCTCTATGTATCCTGTGAGGGAAGGAATCAAGCTGCACGTAGTTCTCTGAAAGATGATACACCCCATGCAGGTCTGGTCCATACATGGGGGGAAAGGACATTTTTAATATTATTTTCATTTGGGAGTGGATAGGCCAGGATAGGGGATCTCGGCGTCTCTATGTATCATGCAAGGGCAAGAATCAAGCCGCACGTAGTTCTCTAAAATTCGTGCAGTTTAACGTCATGCGGTGAGGACGAGGAATACACCCCGTGCAGGTCTGGTCCATACACGGGGGGAAGAGGGAATTTTTAAAACATCTTGTTCGTGCAGTTTAACATCGTGTAGTGAGGATAAAATACTCTTAGTTTAAGGTCATAGAGTTCGGACCGTTGGGTGCTTAGCAGTTTAACATCATGCAGCTCGGATGATCCTCTTTTTTTTCTTTACCCGTGTAGTTTATCGTCGTTCGGGTAGGACAAGGTATACACCCCGCGTAGGTCTGGTCCGTACATGGGGGAAGAAGGCATTTTTAACTTTTATTTGGGGGTTAGTGGTCCAGGATAGGGGATCCCAGCATCGCTACGTATCCTGCGAGGGCAGGAATTAAGCCGTACGTAGTTCTCTGAAATCCGTGCAGTTTAACGTCATGCGGTGAGGATGAGGAGTACACCCCGTGTAGGTCTGGTCCATACACGGGGGGAGGGATCATTCTTAACTCTTATTATCCGTGCAGTTTAACGTCGTGTGGTAAGGACGAAATTCTCTTAGTTTAAGGTCATAGAGTTTGGACCATTGGGTGCTTGGTAGTTTATCGTCATGCATCTTGGACGAAGAATACACCTTTCTTTTATCATGCGAAATACTTCTTCAGGAATCTTTCATTTCTCAGAGCGGTTATAAATTGTCTATCCATGGAGTTCAGGGCATACGTTCCATTGGAGTAGACCTTGTGTACAACATACGGTCCCTCCCACTTGGGCTCCAGCTTTGGAGGTTTCCTTCCAGGTATCATTGGGGTCTAGAGGACCAATACCAATTCTCCTTCCAAGAAAGACTGAAGACAAACCTTTTTGTTAAAGGCTCGTGCGATCCGGTTCTGGTATACTTCCAGATGGTGCAAAGTGTGCAACCGCTTCTTTTCTAGCTCTTCCAATTCACCTAGCTGCTTTTCTGAATTCTCATCATTGGATAATTTATCACAAAGGGCAATGCAGAGCGAGGGTAGTTGGAGATTAATGGGAAGTACCACTTCTGTTCTATATACTAGTGAGTACAAAGTAGCCCAAGTAGCAGTGCATATTATGGTTCGATAAGCCCACAACGCATGAAAGAGTTTATCCAGCCATGACTTCTTGTCTTTATCCACCATTTTCTGGAGAATGTTGGACAGGGTCTTGCTGAATGCCTCTATATGTCTGTTGGCCACTGCATGGTAGCGGGATGAGTGGTTAGCCTTGATACCATACTCGTGGTTTAGTTTCTCTAATTCCATAGCGAAGAAGTTGGTTTCGTTGTCTATCAATATGGTATGGGGGACACCAAATCTGGTGATGATATTGGTCTTCACAAATCTGACAGTATTTCTTGCCCTGACTTCCTTGAGGGGTATGGATTCTGCCCATTTGGAAAAGAATTTGGTTACTGTGAGGATATACTTCAGCTGTTTGGCCATGGCGGGAGGATATGGTCCCAGGACATCCATCCCCCAGACGAAAAATGGCCAGGAGTACTTGGCTTGATGAAGTAACTCTAGGGGTTGGTGTATGAAGTTCGCATGAATCTGGCATGAGTGGAATTTTTTGGTAAAATGCTCGCAGTCTCGTGCCATTGTGGGCCAGTAGTACCCAATCCTTCGAACCTGATGGGAACGCGTGGTCCCTGGTTGATGTGCTCCACATGCTCCGACATGTACTTCATTCATTACGGTAGCGGTTTCTTCTCCATCAATGCATCTAAGGAGAACTCCATCGAGGCCTCATTTGTAGAGGACCTCTTGCTAACCCACGCCGCTATATAGGACAAATTTGACTACCCTTCTCCGTATTTTCTCTCGTTCAACCCTATCTAATGGAGGTTCTCCTCGTTGAAGGTAATTTACCATGGGGGTCATCCAATTGGTGGTGGGAACATGCGGCTCAGAGACAGGACTGACTTCATGGATTTCCTCTATCTTGGTCTGAACATATGGCAAGACCATTTGGCGGTGAGAAATACTCATGATTGTTTCATACCCGGTCTGGGTTATCCAGGGTTGTGGCCGCGTTGGCCTGTGCATCGGCCTGAGCATTCCAGGACCGGGGAATATAGGTCAGTGTCGGTTCCATGGGAAATTCCACCATTAACCCTCATACATAGTCAAATAGGGGAATAAGATCCTCCTTTTTGATATCATAGTCACCATGGACTTTCTTGATGACTAGTTCCAAGTCACCTTTTACCTTAAGGTGTTGTACTTGTGCCTGGAGTGCGAGTTCCAGGCCTACAATGAGGGCATGATATTCCACTTCATTGTTCATACATCCTTCTGATAGGAGGAAGGAATATGGAAAGACTGCCTTTTCTGGGGACCCGAGTATTATTCCCAAACTCACTTTGTTAAATTTTTGTTCTTCCATTCTCTTCCCGGTTGGGCTTTGGGAGGCGTCGTCGAAGTATATTTTCCATGTTGGGAACTCCTCTTGAACTGAGAATATGTCTTCATCAGGTAGCTTGGCATCCGGTGTAGTGGTCCCTATCGAATGGTGCTCTGCCAGAAAGTTTGTTAATTTCTGGCCCTTGATGGATTTTTGTGGCACAAACTGGATGTAAAACTGTTGTAGGATGACCACCCATCGGGATAGGCATCCGGTTAGCATCGGGAAGCTGAGAATTTACTTGAGCGGGTTACTCCATGAGATCAAATGTACTCCATGATGATACAGATAATCTCGTAGCTTTTGAATTGCGAAGACCAAGGCCAAACAACTCTTCTAAATATTTGAGTATCGAGTCTCATCATCAATCATGGTTTGTCTGAGGTAATAGAGACTATTTTCACTATCGGTGTCGTTCTTTTGTGTGAGGAAGGCTCCCAGTGACTGTTCTAGGGCCGTCACATATAGGATGAGAGGTCTTCCTTTAATCGGGGGCATGAGCACCAGTGGGCTTAATAGGTACTTCTTCAAGTTGTCAAATGCCTCTTGGCAGTCATCTCTCCATTGGTATGTGACCCCCTTCTTCATTAACCTGGTGAAGGGAAAACTTTTTCCTGCCAGGTTGGCTATGAATCGCCTAATATAGTTCAGGTGTCCTTGGAATCACCTCAACTCGGTGAGATTTCGGGGATGTGGTAATTCAATGATATCCTTTGTCTTCTCAGGGTCTACTTCGATGACACGATGGCGTACGACGAAGCCAAAGAACTTCCTTGAGGTAACCCCGATAGGGCATTTCAAGGGGTTCATCTTCAAGCTATGCTATCAAAGTTTTTTGAAGATGGTCCCAAGGTCTGACGGGTGATCTGAGCATTGTCTCAACTTAACCACCAGGTCATCCACGTAACATTCAACAAATTTATCCAGGAACGGTTTAAAGATCCGATGCATGGCACGCTGGTCTGTGGCTCTAGCATTCTTGAGACCAAAGGGCATAACCCTGTAACAGAATACTCCTTAGGGGGATCTGAAGGCAGTGGCTTATTCATCTTCTCGGGCCATCCTGATTTTATTATATCCAGAATAGTCATCCATGAAGGATAGATCCTCGTACCCGTCCATCGCATCGATTAATAACTCGGTGATCGGGACCAGGAAGTCATCTTTCGGAAAATGCCAATTGAGATCTCTGAAATAAATACAGACACGGATTTGTCTGTTATTTTTCTTGACAGGGACAATATTGTCCAACTAGATGGCGTATTGGACCTCCCGAATGAAGCCTTATTTAATGAGCTTATCGACTTCAACCTCTATTTTGGAAACATGCGAGGGGTGTGTACTTCTGGCGGCTTGTTTATAGCCTCGGTGGTCTTCTGGAAGACCTAGGTGGTGTGTTTCTACTTCAGGATCGAGTCCCTACATTTTCATGTAATTCCAAGCAAACACATATCGATGTTGCCTTAAGAAGGTGGTATATACCTTGTTCTCTTTGGGATACATGGCTTCACTAATGAAAGTGGTCCTCGGGTCTTCCTCAGTACCCAAGTTTATTTCCCTGAGCTCATCCACAGTGGTGGAGATACCTTCCTCAAATGCAGGAGGTGCATCCCTAAGATATTCCCCCTCTTCTTCTCCCAAATCCTCATCTTCTTGATCCGATGAGGAGAGAGCTCCTGACACGGGATTTTGGGAGTCTGTAGGTGAGGTATCGTGGGCGTCCTTACTCGAGTTTTCATCCCCAGATTGAGGGTTAGTGGACGTTCCCACATTGTCACACTCGGCCATTATGGCTGAAGTCATGAGGACATCCAAGTGCATGTCTAGACTTGAACTCCTACCCTCAACATGGTTGATGGGCAGGACATAATCTCTTCCAACCTGCCTGAGGGGGTCATCAGGAACCATTTACAGTCCATTTAGAGCGGGGATCTAGTAGACACCATCGACCAAAGGCTTCTTTTTATTTTTATCATAGAACCCAGCGTCAATGTAATGTGACTCGGAGAGCTCGAAAGGGGCCTTGTCGGCGTGCAATGTTACAGTTTTTCCATTGACGCAGTACTTGATACACTGGTGGTAGAATGAAAGAACGGCCATGTGCTTATGGAGCCACGGCCTTCCCAGTAGGGAATTTAATGATGTGCTCTGCCGGACCACCAGGAATTCCGTGTAGGCTACTAGGTCACCAAAATGGGTCTTTAGCTTAATTTTTCCCATTGGATTCTGCTCACTCTTATCGTAACCCAACAGAGTTGTGGCTGAGGGAATTAGATCATCCTCACTGTAGCCCAACTTACGGAGTGTCCATAGGGGAAGGAGGTTAACTCCAGATCCATTATCTATAAAGACTTTCCAGATCTCAATACCATTCAGTGTGTCGGACACATATATTGGTCTGATGTGTCCTTTCATAATGGTATCTTCATCCTGATCGATGAACGAAATCATCGCATTGTATTCAGTTGGGTCAGTCTCCATCCGATAAATCTCGGCGGCAGCTACATCGACTTAAAACTCCTTGGGGCTGATCAAATCTTCTATAAGTGCCTCCCTGAGGTCTACTGACAGACTTAGGGAATCGAGGATTGACAGCTTGGCTGGTACTGATTCCAGATGCTTAAGGATATCATATTTCTGCTCTAGCATCTGACACTTCTCTATTGGCGGGAGAGTCTTAGCAGGTGCTTTGGGTGCTGGAGCATTTTACGAGGAGGGATTGGTCGTGGGGTCAGATATCGATGGTGTTCCCACGTTTTGAAGACTTGGCCCGGCTGGTCTGTTTGTGCGCACTTGGCGGCCAGACACTTGCTCCTCCTCTGGTGGGTATCGTAGAACAACAGGGCCAGAGTGGCTGCTTGTGGAGGTGGAGGGGCATTCTTTCTTCTACTGAGTTCATTGAAGGGCTCTCCCATGGGTTTCCGCGATATTAACGGTTTGGGTTGGGGTCCAACCATAGGGTTGGTTTCGGTCGCGGCAGCGCCTCCCCTGGTATCCCCTACCTCTTCAATTCCTCCTCTCAGCTCCTCGTGCAGGGAACTCGGGTTCATAAACTTACCCTTAGTCACGGGACGATTCCATGAGATGGATGACGTTAATAGAACCAAAGATTGGCTCTTCATCCTCTAATAGGTCAACCTGGTCAATTGTTTCTGATGGTGCCGTTTGGTGGGTCGGTGCCCGTGGCACCAAATCCGAGGGCATATAATTTTCCAGGTTCGGGACTAACTTTGGCCCCGTTGCGGACTGCTCCTCTTGTGATTGTTTCTTCCTTCTTTGACTACGCTCGGATGACCGGCTCGTGGTGGATTGTGAGGCTGATGCTGTCGGTTGAGCGGCGTCAGTGGCTGTTGATGGCAACACTGGCTGTCGTAGCTTAGCTCAGAGTATGCCCTGGGATCGGTTGATAGTCTTCCGAGTCATCCAGTCATTGAATTTCTTCCCCTTCTTGCTGGTGACTTTCTACCACCCCTCCTTTTTGTCGGAGTCGGTGGTAGAGATACATGCCACATGTGCTGGGGGTGGTCCCAGCTCGACCAGTCCGGAGTCTATCATCCTTTGTAGGAGGTCTTTGAAGACGAAGCATTATCGAATATTGTGCCCCAACATTTGATGGTAGGGGTAGTAATCTGGCCTATCATCGCGGCCGACTTCTTTAGGTTTCCTTGACTCTAGGAGGCAGATCAAGTTGCAATTAATGGAAGAAATGAAGTAGCTGCGGACTTGATCGTCTCAGAACGACTATACTTTTTGTCTTAGTTCCTCAAAATGGTTCCGCTTTGGTACTCTCTGATCGTCCTGTTTAGGCAGAGGCGACCGCTAATATGTAGGAGGCCCTTGACGATTTGGTGGAGGCCTAAGCGGTGGAGCGGGCACAGGGGCTGGCTTGAGTGTGACAGCGGACGCTTCAGCTCTAAGGTCTCCTTTCACAGGAGCCTATGAGGCTATTTGGGACTTCTAATTAGTCTGCTGTAAGGAGTCCTCAATTCTCTGGGCAATGGCCGAGAGATGGTGGAAGCCAGTGGTGCACTCCACTGGTATGAGCGGTGTTCGCATCTCATCTCGAAGATTATCGATGCATATGGATAGCATCTCATATTGAGGCATTGGACTATTCATGGAATAGGTCAAACCTTTCCATCTGGCGATGAAATCTGAGACCCTCTCATTCTACCTCTTCTTTCAGTTCATGAGGTCGCTGACCATTGTTTTAGGAAACGTTGATCTGAAATGGAACAGGAACTTCTACCGAAGGTCCTCCCAACTCTTTATTGACTGGGCTGGTAGACTCGTATACTAGACGAAGGTAGATCCTTTCAAGGTCCGTACGAAGAATCTAAGTTTTATTGCTTATTTTTGTTCCGGATTCCCCATCATAGGGTCGCAATAAGACGCATAGTGCATCAAATGATGTTCTGGATTGCCTGATCTGTTGAAAATAGGGAATACAGGGCTCCCAAAATTGGGTGGAGGTGGTGTGCTGGTCACCCAGTCTGGGTAGGGTTTCCGCTCAGGCTGTATCGGAGCACGTTGACCTTCCATCGCTTCCAATCGAGTTGTTAGTGCCTTGATGGTGTTGGTGAGACCATATTTTACATCCTTCTGGGCCCGGTTCTAGGTAGGAATAGCCCGAGGCATTGCCTGATGATTTGGATTGGCTGACACCAGGGGTGCATGTTTTTTTTGTGGCACCATTGGAGGGTTCAGGCGTACTCGCTCCAGTTGCTTCCTGAGTGGAGGTTCATGATGTGGATCCTCATTGGATGGGAGCCCTGACTGTGTTTTGTTTGTTGGGGAAAACCTTAGTCTTTGAGGTGAACTTGTTGGGGGTTCATGATGTGGATCCTCCTAGGACACACTTTCAATAAGGCGGTTCCTCTAGAGTAGCTCGACGTTAAGCCACCTCAATTCTTTCATCTCCTCTTCCTGTCGAGCGAATCTCTCTTCGAGCGTGAGTGGCTCATCTTTTTCGAGAGAAGGAGGCAGGTTAAGGGTAACCAGTCCTTTATTCTTATCCTTATTGGAAGCTCTCTGGGTAGGCAGAGGAGGGTTGGTTGTAAGGACAGCCATATTTAGGGCAGCCCTCTGGTTCCGGGTGTGCACACCTGGGGGTTTGTTGTGAGTCACAGCCTAACCGGAACCATTGTCTACTGGTCCATCCTGATTTGCAGCATCTCTTGTGTCATCCATGTGGTTAACCTCTATGATGTTGATAGATGCATATCACGGGGTGGAGAAGATGTCATCTTCCAAACAGGAAGAGGATCTCACGCGTCTTCTGTTACCCTTCCCTTTCATGACCTGGGATTGCCTTCGGACTTCTTGACGAAGGGTGATGCGGAGAGTTATTTGATGCGACCTTACGGTACACCTCCCTCTGGGAGGGGACGATGATTCAAATGACGGGATAGTACGGGAACCTCCTCTTCTAATTGTCCTCCCTAGATGATAGAATACTGACTCTCGTGGGGGAGGTTGTTATTGAGGGGGTAATAATTCCCCCAGCCCTGAGGGCTGGGGTTGGCTCTGTTCCTTGGACGTTGAGTCTCCTCCCGTTTTTATTGGTCTTATGGGGGAATTTTTTGTTAAAAATTCCCCCAACCCTACAGGTTGGGGTTGACCCTAGATTACGGCAGTGGTTGCGGCTATCGCTACCTGCCAGATCTTGCGTGCCCCCATTCGGGGGTGATCTTGGTTTGATGCCGAGTTTTTCTGGGGACCAATCCCTTCTGTGGGGGAAGGAAAAGATCGCTGATTAGACTCTCTTAGGCAAGAGTCATGTTGTATTCTCTCGATGGCCTGATTTAGGAGTTCTTGAATAGCTTGTTCTCTTCGGTCCTGACGCTTCTGGGACTTACTCAAGTCCTGACTCTATTGGGTGTGTTGCCTTTCCTAGACAGGGAGACCACTCGATTTTCATCTTGATGTGATGACGTTGCAAGACACCATGCTGAATGAGTTCTTCTGGGTGGGGAGCGGAGTGAAATGTAGAGCTCCATGTTCCCCCCATCCCTTGATATGGACTCCCGTTGGAGTGTCATCGATGAGGCGGTGCAGCTGGTGTAGCGCATGGAGGCAGGATATCTCCATGTTTCCTTTACGCCTCTCGGGTTGTTGTTTCCACACTGAAGAAAGGGCTTCCAGGTCGATGTGACGCAGGAGGTCTCCTATT
Source organism: Viscum album (assembly GCA_963277665.1). Lineage (NCBI taxonomy): Eukaryota > Viridiplantae > Streptophyta > Magnoliopsida > Santalales > Viscaceae > Viscum > Viscum album. The sequence goes on from OY728119.1 coordinate 2,072,673,762, forward strand.
GTCTTGACGTGGTCTACATACCCATCGTAGGGCATGAATCATGATTTCAGTCGGCGGAGGGTTGTCCATATATTATGGTGGATTCCATGCACGCATTCTTCCGACCACTCTCTGGGTATGTCGAACTGAGAGGTGGTCGTGGGCCAAAACATAACTGTTATATCATCCCTGGCCAGTCGTTTCCTCAGGTGCAGCATATCATCACAGTCCTCCACTAGTGATTCCTCTACCTGGTCATCCCAAATGAGGTGTTCACTGATAGTGTGGTCGGATGTAGTGGGACCGGTAGGTATTGAATTTTCATGTGGGAGATTCCGAGGTGGTTCAGAGGATGAACGTGGCCCTGTACCATCTCATGATTGAAGAAGGATGTCGTTGGTGACTAACTGGGAATCTGACATGCTTGATCTCGTCCTTCTGAGTGCCTCGGCATACGAGGGCTTTTCTGTTCTTGATTTGGCATGGAGAGGACCTTCATGTCGATATGATATGTCATCGTGGGGAGGACCTCCTCAATGGAGGCCGTAATGGCGAGGACTACCATTACTGCTTGATGCTTCACTGAATAGAGGACTTTTGCAGTGCACACCCTGGGGAGGACCTCCAAGGCGTGTCGCAGCAAGGGGAGGACCTTCTGTCTGCGTAGTGTCATTATGGGGAGGGCCTTCGCAACAACTGTCATCATAGTGAGGTTGACCATCATGGCTTGACGTTTGATGTGCATCCTGGGGAGGACCTTCAGGATACAGTGCGACAAGGGGAGGACCTTCTTGTTGCTTGGGGCCAATGCGGGGAGGACCTTCGCAATGGTGGTCGTGGTGGCGAGGAATACCATCACAGCTTCGGGAATGGAGAGAACAACCATTACAGCTACCGCAGGGAGAATATATGCGGGATACATCCTAGGGAGGGCCTATAGAATGTACCGCAACGAGGGGAGGGCCTTCTATTTTCTTGACATCTCTATGGGGAGGACCTCCATTATCAGGGTGGGGAGGACTACTACCGTGATCTAATGCCCGGCTGCGCGGAGTGTCGTTGCAACGTAACCCCTGGGGAGGACCTTCAGGGTGGGCCACGACAAGGGTGGGCCTTCTGGTCGTGATGAGACGTCACTGTAGGGAGGGCCTCCGTAGTTGCAACTATGATAGCGAGGAAAACTTTCATAATCTCTGGTCCCACTGCATGGAGAGTGCTTGCAGTTTATACCCCGGGGAGGACCTTCAGGGTGGATGGCAGCAAGTGGAGTACCTTCTTGTTTCTCGATCTTCCGATCATGTGGAGGGTTTCCGTGACTCGCATTAGAAGAGGAGCTCTCGTGATCGATCATTATATGCCCTCGGGGGAAGCTCTCACGGGTGCTCTGGGGAGGACCTTCAGAGCTATTGGTATCAAAATTGCGGGGTGGACCTTCACAACTGCTACTACCACTTCCATAATATGGTAATGGGTGGGTAGGGTTTTGAGCCTGCGATGTGTGCTTAGCGGCGTTGGGAACCCCAGCTTCCAGCAGAGCGGAGTCATGAACCCGCTCTTTATTTTCCAGCTGCCTTCGGCGCGTTCGGGGTGCTTTCTTGTGGGTAGCTCAGACCGTCTGCTGTTAATAACAGCCTTCACCTTTGGGTCGCTTTTTAATGGGTCCCGTGATGTTTTTGGGATATGCCGACGAACATATTCACTTTTAGCAGGGATATATGCCTACTCTGAAGCATCCACCGTGATGGATGGGTGTCCCCCAGTTGGAACAAGTGAAGATGCTCGATCTGGTTGCCCTTGTGACGTAGAATATGGCCGGCGACCCTCCTGGGCAGAAGAAGGGATGCAGATATGCTCTGAGGTGGCTATCCCATCTCTTAGATGAGTCGCCTCAATTGGGGATATGGGCTCACAGGCCTGAGTCCTTTCTATTGTTGCTGATGCAATTACATTCTGGAAAGTCTGTAAGATATGATATGGGATCGATACCTACTCCTCCATCATTTTCAGGATATGTAGAGAGACATATTTTGCTGGAACGGGTATGAAGGCCCATTCTGATATCAGGGTAGGAATATCCTACTTTGGTCCTCTGGTTGTCAGTCAGTACTGAAAATTATCCTATGTCGGGGAAGGTGAATGAATCTACCCCTATGTTGGGATACGCCAATTTATCTCTCCATTTTCCACCACATCGGGATGGCGGACTTTACTTGAATCCGTAGGGAGATGGCCCTTCATTTGTCGGTTTCCCATCGTATCGAGTCGGTGGCCTTTGTCGGCGGGGAGATGTGCCCGCCTATTAATTACTACCACATCTGGGTGGCGGGATTTGCTGATCGCCACAATCTCAGGATGGCGGGTGTCAGAAGAATCTTCTAGGAGCTAGTTCTGTAGGCGCCGGGTCGCCACCAAGTCAAACTGGTGGGCTTCACGACCCTGGGCAGGGAGAGGTTCCTGTCGGGTAAGTGTCGTCCTGTGTGAGCGACGGGCCTGATGGAGCATGGCGGGGATGTGCATTGGCTCGTATGATGCCGCCATGTCTGGATGGAAATCTCGAGAAGAGAGAACAGGTGTAGGTTCTTGTTCGTGGTATGTCTTCGTGGCTGGGAAGCGGAGCTCTACCTCAGGGACCAGGGTGATGGCCGGTCCCCGGTTGTACGTTTTCCGCCCTCATCGGGCGGTCCGAGGGGCCGGAGCTCGGGGAGCGTGGGCTTGAATCCTCAGGGAGACATCCTCCTTGGCATGAGGATGTCGAGTCATGGCATGACCGCAATGACGCCTTCCGGCTGGGGCCTTGGAGAGGAACCCCCATTTGGCAGGGATTAAGTCCTCAGCATCGACCTCATCCGCCTCCCTAAGATAAGGGAGGTACGCATTGTCTGATTCCAGGGACAGGCTCCCAAAACGGTTTGAGACGGCAATAAGGGCCGTCTGGATCTGCTTCTGTGGCCGCTGCTGGGTATGCGATCGGTGAGTTCTGGTATATTGGAGGGCGTACATGGCCGCCTCCATCATTGGGAGAGTACCGTTCAGGTGGTACTCTCGAATCAACGCGTATGAGACCCAGCGTTGAAGACACTGGGTGGGTGATGGGTTCCTCCATAGGAGAGGATGTTCGGTCCTTGTGTTGTTGGAAGCGCGCCCTTGTGAGTTCCTTTGCGATGCCATTGGATCGAAGGGAGTTCTGAAGGTACCTGTAAAATATTTTAACAAATACAAACAGAAAACCCATCAAAGTAGCATCTCATGATCCCATGTGTGATTAATGACTTTGATTTTCCCTCCTTATGAGTAAAAAGGGGACACAAGGTTGGATTATGTTAAATTTTCCATTCCTAGTTAAAGATTCACGTCAGGTTCACCATTTTTGTTTTGGGTCAGTCTCAAAACACCCAATGGTTCCGTATCCGATGACGCGTGGACCTACTTGCCAAAGTCGGGAGTTCCCTGGATGGTTTGTCTAGCGATGCTTAAGAACTCACATTGGTCGAGAGGATGGGAATTCGAGCTCATCACACCCTTTTGGGGGGAATTATTTCCTGTTCTGGGACTCTCTTATAGATTTAAGACGTATTAATATGTTGGCGAATCTTCGGTTTATACTCAAACATAGTATCCACATATTTAACCCTGGTGGGAAATGGTCAACTGGATACAGGGGTTCGGAATCATTTAGGCCAGAGGTTTACCATCCCTTGTTGGATTAATGACTCCGTGGAGTCGGGACTCATTGAGGCGACGCTGGGATTGGCACGGTGAACCGACGTGAAGATAGTCGGATCGACCGGTTGTTGGGCTTGAACCTCATGGAAGCTTCCTACGTACCCTACCTAGGAGATAGGGATCAAATTCCACATAGTTAAAATGGGAGCGTCAGAGAACCGACGTGAAGGTGGACTTGGGGATCTGCTGGTGATCGGGCTTGAACCTCACAGAGGCTTCCTACGTACCCTACCTAAGAGGCAAGGATCAAAGTCCATGTAGTTCGTATTGGTATGGGGATTACGATCTGAGGCGGCCCAAGGTGTGGATGATGGGATTGAACCTCAGGGAGGCTTCCTACGTACCCTGCCTAAGAGACAAGGATCAAAGTCCACGTAGTTCGCAAGGGTATGGGGCTTACGCTCTGAGGCGGACCAAGGTGTGGATGATGGGCTTGAACCTCAGGGAGGCTTCCTACGTACCCTGCTTAGGAGACAGGGATCAAAATCCATGTAGTACCCATCAATTCCACTGTCATTGTGCAGGTACCATGACCATCACAAATCTCTAAGACCACGTGAGTCATGCTCGGTGTAAGAAACAAGAGAATGCAACAGACTTGGCTAACCTCATACTTTTCTCCCGACCAAGGGAAGGGGAGACAAATGAAGAGTGGAGGAAAAGGCCGGTACCACTGGAATCTCCTTCCCCCTTTATGTTCGAGGAAGGTAGAAGTCGCGTGGAAAAGCAATGAACCATCCAGATTGAAAGGAGCGGGGTCATTAGCTTCCGGAGGGGATGGTGTGGGGCTTACTTTAGAAGGGATTCCCATACAGTTAGGGCTTACTCCAGGATGGACGCCCATGGTGTCTTCCTCATGTCTGGCCATGAAGGCATCCCAACCCATTGGTGGGTTGATAAATATAATGGGGTTCAACGCCTATGTGCAAGTGCATAAGCGGGATAATTCCAAGGGCGTTGGAATCAGTCCAAACAAAGGGAGATGAAAAGTGTGAATTACATACCCGATATCCGGAACGCAATGAGGGTGGCATGGCGATGGAGGATAACTGTTGACTGTGTTCAAAACACAGCATCCATATTGCGTTAGCCTAAAATGGGGACAAACAAATGAGGGTCGACAGCTGACCATGTTCGAAACATAGGACCTGACTCGAAGTGTTGTCCAAAGTCTTTCGGGGCATTGGCCCAGGACGATAGGTGAGCCGATACGGCATGTGACCAGACCGTTAGGGGGTCCCTTCGGACATGGAAGTGGATGAAGATCCGAGTGAAGGATACACAAAGTGTGAGGCGGAGTGATGGAATGTTTTAATGGATTCCAGTGCTCTTGAAATTATGCCACTGTAAACATGGCATGAGGCATATTATGATTGGAGCATAAGGCATCTCTTACATGGAGCAAGAGGCATCAAATTATTGATTAATAGGGAATGATACTGTTTATAGTCATGTAGAGAGGACTGTTTCCATATAGTTTAACGTCATATAGATTTGACTAGGGCCATAAAGTTTAACGTCATGTGGTCAGGACAAGGGCCATACGGTTTAACGTCATATGGTTAGGATGAGGGCCATACAGTTTAACGTCATGTGGTTAGGACACGGGATATACAGTTTAACATCGTGTGGTTAGGACGACTAGGTAAGAGATACCTAGCAATGGTTGGTGTGGGACTTACACAAGGGAAACCCTTTCTGGATGAACCTAGCATGGGAGCTAGGTAATGGGGTTTTAGGAGAGTCATGAAGAGTAGCTCGACTCATGGAATGTATAGGACATATGTTGGGGTGGCGCAAGGGTGCAAGGTAAAATATCGTGGACCCGGCCCAAAAAGTTCAAGGTGCGACTCTCCATTTTTCATGGGGGTCAGTGACAGTAGTGAAGGGACCGGCCCGGAGGGCCGGGACCGCAGCCCGGCACTGACCCCAAGCAGGGGTGCGGGGGCGCAGTACCCGCGGTAGAGACCAATGAGTGCATGGGGTTTTCCACATGGGGTTGGCCGCGAAGGAGCTGTCTTGTGAAGGACTGGCCACGAGGGACTGGTCGCGGAGGAGCTGTCTACGAAGGACTGGCTGCGAAGAAGATGGATGTCCGCGAAGGATGTTGTCCGTGAAGGATGGTCGCGAAGGAGGCTATCTGTGAAGGATGTTGTCCGTGAAGGATGGTCGTCCGCGAAGGGTGTCTGTAAAGGGGATGGCACCCGTCCTACTTCGCGCCCGCGGAGAGGTTTCCGCCTCCATTTCACGAACAACACTGGTCCGCGGGGGAGATGGTCATCCGTGAAGGAGATGGTCATCCGCAAAGGAGGTGGCCGCATGTGGCTCATGGTTTGGTTTCTCCTCTATGCCTAAGAGTGCATCCGCGAATGATATGGGGTCTGCGGATGGTAACAGAACATTACCGTTGGGACTGATTTATCCAGCGTCTCCCCATGGGTTTTCACTCGTCTTTCCTCCCCTTCTTGGTGCCCCTCAGTGACTATTTATAGAGTCATGAATGAGGTTGTATCGATGGGTCCATGGAACATTCTGCGGAAGCCCATGAAGGAATCACCACCCATGGATGACTCGGTCAACTGGGGATTTTCGGAACCGAGATCCGCGGAATTGCTCCGCGGACGTGCACCACTCTACCTCTATCCTGCGAACGACAGTATTCCGTGGAGGCATAGGCACTCCGCCTCCATTTCGCAAGTGACGGCGTACTTCCACCTCCATTTTTCGAGCGACGGTGCGCGAGACATGGGCCGATTGGTGCGGTTTGCAGTGGTGGATCGGCCTGGCTTCACCGGCGGTCTTCCTGGTTCGCGCCCTCATAGGCACCCCACCCCCATTTCGTGAACGACAGCGTCAGCGGGAAGGCGATTCACCGTACCGGCTACGTACTCTTGCTGGGAGCTGGTACGCGGACCGGTTCGATCCTTTTCCAAGTCTTGGGGTAATTGTATTCCCCCATTGTGGAATTTTCAGGACCCTACAAATGCCCCCCATCGGAATGGCATCCAATTGGAACGAATAGGAGGCTATTCTGATGTAGAGTGGTTCTGAAAATCAATGAGTGATTGGAGAATGCTCTAAATTTTGCCTGATCCAAGGGACTCAGCGACCGCAGTTCGACTATTTATAGGGTTTTATAGAGAATCCCCACAAACTTTTTGTCTTTTCTTTTAATGCCCTAATTTTTCCTGGTCTCATTTAGTGTGAACCCAGCGGGTATGGCCCGACTTTTGCTTTGGTCGCCCTTTTCGGGTTTTCGGCCTAACAGGCTTAGTGCCTCTTTTCTTGGGCGGTTTATAGTCTCACCGTCAAGACTATCATTACTGATGTTTTAGGTCGAACAGCTTTGACCGGATATAGTGGGGAAAGGGCCCTAATGGGGTTTAGCTGATTAAATCTGATGATATTTCATACATGATATTAGTGAGTGAACTTAATCAACCATGAGACTTTTTCTACAGTGTTATGGTGTCTTTGTGGTTAGCCATGACCGATATTTATGCTTTAATATTTAATTTTGTTTATAAATTTTCTATTTTTATTTTATGTTACAATACTATATAATGCCTACTTATTGTTTTATTAGGACTCATACCCCTTTTATGTAAAATTTAAATAACCATTTCAAATCATTAAATATGTTCTTTATGTTATGTTTATTTTATATTACATTACAATGATATAGAGATCACCCCTTTATTATGTACATCCCTAGGTTATCCGATGACATTTTAGAGGACTAATGATTTATAAGATCATGTAAAGGATGTTTTTTATAATGTTTTTTTTCAACCACATTTATGTTGTTATAATATTTACATAATTCACAAAAACACTAGACATATCAATCTTTCAAGTTGTATTATTTGTAATCTTATGGAATAAATCATGAATTATTATGTAATAAAGACACTGGTTATCATAGTTAGTATCAGATTAAATATTAGTTATTTTTTTGAATTAATATTACAAAAATCTAGTAGAAGCCTTAGAGATAAGATTAAACATAAGAATACATATCTATATTTTGGTAATGTATAGTGTAATTAGTTTCCAATAAAATACATACTTGTCTGGATATTACACCTGGATTTGGATCTGGCATTGATGTACCTAGGGGAAAAACTGAAAACACTACATTGAGATAGACCTGATTGGGTATTGGTGCATGAAAAAGGGCCTTTATGAACACCTAGTTTGAAAATACAAGGGTATATTATTTGGTAATTGACAACATCATTACAAACTATTATTTGGTGAAAAAATTTCCAATAAGATTCTATCTAGGAAATAGATAGTGGATAACTTGTATTAAAGACCATAAAATAATAAGTTTAGGAAATGTATGTATTTATAATTTTTATATTTAATGTTATCATATTATAATATTTCTTTATAATAGTTTAAAAATAATCATCCCAAATTTTTCCTTTATTATAGTTAATGGATTCAATTAGGAATAACTATGTCAATAAACAATAAAATGGGAAATTTGATGATATCCCAAATGATATTCCTAACCTGATGGTAAAACAATTAATAAATCAGGAGATTATTCCAAAACAGCTATCAAATATCAGAATTAAAAATGGGAATATATTTTAATGTCATAATACATCATTGAAGAGGAGGAATAATTATAAAGGATGTTCAGCTGATAAATAATATTTAGATTAACATATTTACTTATTGGTATTTGAGATTTATATTGTAGAATTAGTATGTCAATGACAGTATGAATATAAGATGCATTAAATATCTAAAGACTATTCCAAATTAGTAATTATTAATATACATGAAATATATGTTGAATATTAATGATAACCTATAATAGTTATTTACTAATAATGGGATAGTTTAGAAAATACATGATTACGGTATTGAAACCCCTTAATAGTTGTTTCCTCTTGAGATAAACCTAAGGATTATTTGGATGAAATGTATAAGAATAATATTTTAAGTATTTATAAAAATATTTATGATTTATGTTATTCATGTTTATTATGTTATTTTGGGAAATGTATAATTGGATAAAATATTTTTTTATTTTGAGTTGATCAATGATATTTTGATAGATTTTATATTTTTTAAGGTATATATACCGATTAAGATTATTTGAGAATAATTCAATAATGATTTTGGAGCTGTAAGATAAATATTATGAGATTAATTTTGAGGTTAAAACATTATTTAATCTTGAGGGTCTTTTTTATTTTGGATTAAAGGGTATTTATTTATCAAAATATCTATGATCAATCTTCAGGATTTTTTATAGAATTGTGGAGTCCAATTTATTATTGCATTTTAATTCTAAATATTTTCATACTTTATGAAAACCAATTTATATTAATTAAATATAGGATTAATATCCTTTAATTCTTTAGAGGACTAGGTAATATGTTATAATCTAATTCCAATGATTCATGTATAAAAAACATCTTTAGTACTCATCGTTTGGAAAAAATATGAGATTGTAGTGGAAATTTATTAAAGGATAAAATTATACCTATAAATAATGTATATTTACTTATGTTCCTAGTCTGTGTGGTAAAATAATACCTCAAATACTGAAAAATTATATTAATACTCAAATACATACATATTACAATCATTTATTACTAATTAATGGCCATTTTACCCATCACAAAATTGTGGTTTTGGGGTCATTGACTTTATCCTTACCATGTTATCTATCACACTCTATTATATATTGTCTACTAGTTTTCTCTTAAATGTCTTTGTGTTCAATTCCTGATAATTTTATCCTAATTTGGAAACCAAGTTATATAATTACCTTCACACTTTACATTTTTTATTTTTAAGTAGATGTTTTATTAACCCTTTTTAAGATATCGATATTCTAGAATGATATTTTCATGTGTCCAAAAAAATACTTACTATATTCATGTTTAAATTTTGAGAACGAAATTTGTTAAATGAGAGAATAATGTGGGGCCTCTGGTTTTTAAAGGATAAGACAATGTTCAATATAGTATGTGATATGTAACATTGAACACATACAAATAATGATTATATAAATATAATCTTGTTAACCATTCCATAAAATTTTTAGATATGAGTATAATTAAATATATTATTATTATATATATTATTATTATATGTATTATTATTATATATATAATTATAATTATAAATTTATTAACAAATTCATCCTCAATAAGCACACAATGTATTTGGAAATGGCCTTTTGTTCTGCAAAATATGTTTTCTTCAAAAATGGTTTTTATTTATTTTTATAGAAAAATAATATTATAACAATTTTCTTGAAAAATTAGAAAATTTATTTTTTAAAATGAACTAAATTTTTTATATCAGTTTATCAAAATTATCTAAGGGTTTTTTTTTGAATTTTTTAGAAAATATAGATTTTGTAGTGAGTAGTGAAAAACATGTTTAGTGTGTAAAATTGTCATATATTTTGATTAATTAGGTAATCTAAAATTAGATTTTTATTTTTATTTTTATTTCAAATTATCATATTTATTATTGAGTTATATTTAATACGAATAATTATATTTAAATCATACACAAACTGAATTTTAGAATAATATTATTTTTACTCTTAATAATACATTTTTTATGATTACTTTTTCAAATGAATAATCCTTATCTTTTATAAATAATTAATATACAGCATGATGAGGAATTTTTTTAATTATTTTTTTTATATTATATATATATATATATGAATTTAAATTTATATAATTAATACTATTGTTTATAGATATAAAGTAAAATCATCATTTCCCTGAAAAATTCATTTTTCAAAAAATCACTTTCCGTCATACATACGGTATTTATATGAAATTAAATTACTCCACCATTGTGAATTTATTTTGATAAAATGTATTAAATATTTGGAATCCTTGTGACTAATATTAGTTAATATGGAAAACGTATTTTATTAACAATATGAATATTAACCAGAGTAAATATTTATTACAACGGTAAAAGGAAAATATATTAATAAAGGGTATAATAATTTAATAAGAGAGAAAAAATGAACCATAATAGTATGAATATATATAGTTATTAATTTTAATATAATAAGTACAATATTTTTTACTTTATAAATGATTAAATAATGATATTTATGAAAATTAATGTTTTTATATGTCAAAAAATAAATTTAAATTTATGGAAAATTATATTATTTATAATGAAAAAAATTAGATTAATTCAAAAAAGTAGATAAAAATAATTTATTAAAAAAATATTTTAGGAAATATAAATGGTAATCTAATTATATTTTGTGAAAATGTAATTTTTGAAATGGCCAAACAACTATAATTATCAAAAAACTACTACTTTCAATAAATTTGTTTTTTAATTTAAAATATTAATTTCATGAATTAAAGAATAATTTTGAAAAAATAATCATCATTTTTGGAATTGGGAAATATAAATTTCCAATTGTGATTTCTTCATAATTTTTTGGAACATTGGAATTTTCGGGTAACAATTAAATACAATATAGGTATACAGTGTGTATTATGACATCATAATAACCCAAAATTATTTTAATATATACCATGTATGTTTTAAATGAAAAAAATATATCTTTACCCTTTAGAATAAATTTATCTTAGGTTATTTTAGTAATTTTTTAATTCCATTTTGAATCCTCCAAAACCTATATTATATTTTATGATTTTAAAATAATTTTATTGCAAATATTACTCACTTATGCATCACCAATAGTAATATTATAATGATTTCTCCACTTGGTCTTATAAAATAATGAAAAAAAATCTATTTGGTAGAAAAATGATCAATAATCATAATAATTTTTTTGGTTTTTATTATTTAAATATATAGAGTCCAAAACCAATATTTGGGAAATAATAAAAAAAATGATACTCTATTTTATATATAAAATCAGACAAGCTCTCGCCCCTCTTTACTAAAAATCTTTCTAGAATGTCATAAATCATCACCCTAATCACCAGATTCTTCCCAAGGATCTCACATGATCTCAGAAATCTCCTCTAATGATTTTGGAATCACTGTCTCAAGGTAAGGGGTCTCGGTCTATTCTTTTTATTGAAGATCCTCTTCTATGACATGCCTTGTATTTTCCACTTTTCCAGGTTTGGGAATGTTTTTCAAAAAACCTATTACTTACATTTTAATTTAAATGTTATGATAGACCCCTTTCTATCTCATTATTCAATCTTATTAACCTTTATTTACACCATTAATACTATCGAAATTGTCCAGTTATTTTTTCCCAAAACTAAGGGACCACTCACTCTTTTTTTCTTTTCAAGAACCCTATCTGAATTTTGAAATTTATATATACATTTTCATGAACTTATAAATATTCATCTTCTATAAAAATATTTTTTAATTGTTAGAGATCTTTTTTCCTTATCAATATATTATTTACTTAAGCAGTGACTATATTGAAATTTAATAAGAGATCCATTATTTCAACTCTTTATTTGATAATTTTATTTATTTTATTCAATTTATTTCCAATTAATATTGTTGGGATGTGTTTTAATAAATCCTTATTTTCTCCCATTTTATGTAAAAATAATGAGATACCACTTTCCCCACTTTAAACAATTTTATGAATCCTTAAGTACTTTAGTGATGTTGGTGAAATATCATTGTAATTTTTTCATGCTGAATCATTGTATTGTTAATACCATTGTTATTTCCACTCAAGGTTATTAAACTATATATACCTTTTATTATTTTATTGGGGTCTTCCAAGTATGTATTACACATTCCTTGATATATTAATCTAATGTGATGACATATGGTCCTATTTTATTTGATCTATGTTGAAAACTTATGTAAGTACCTTATATGAAAGTAATGGGTGAGCCTAAAATTATATAATGCTACAATTTAATGAGTAATGTTTTATTCATAGTAGACATCTTAAATTGGAATGGGGAGTGAACCTAATCCATCAAGATACCTTTTCCACCATGTTATGATGTCTTGGAAGTTATCCTTGACCAATGTGTATGTTATCATGTATAAAGTTATTCCCACATTTTCTATGTAGCCTTTATATTACTATTTTATATAATTCCTCTTCATAGTTGTTCATTATTCTCACACAATTTATTTTCTATTTATATTCACATTTTATAACATGTAATATGTGACTTCCTAGACTTGGATTCCACTTAATTGGTTCTAAATGCCTGGTGGGCCACCTGTCTTAAAACACATCTCCTCAAATGCTACAGGCTACCGACTAGAAGTGAGGGACTAGGGTGTGTCCATGGGGAAACTATGACCTCATTACCAAAGTGAAGCATGATGTATGGAATTAAACATGGGTAAATAGAATAAAAAATATAAGTAAATAGAAGTCACATTGGAAATAGGGACAATAGTAACAATAACTAAAACAATTTTAATAACATTCAACAACTGATGATGATATGTCGCGTCACTAGAAAATTTGAAAATGTAGTTACAAGATAGATAGAATAACATGATCCAAAAAAGTATAAATGAAATTATGTACAATCCCAAGAATCCTGAGCTCTGACTCGGTCATATTCTATCAAGGTCCATTCTAAACAGAAATCAATAAAGTTTTTGATGTCTTATGCTTCCCTTTGTCAACACTTTCAACCACATAATCTAATCTGGGTACCAAATGGTTCCCCAATAGGGTGAGAGATCTATCTTAGTTGGCCACCACCAACAGTTTCTATATCATCAATCACATGTAATGGAAATGTAATAGTCTGAAGGCATTAATTATTTACATATATAAATTAAATTAGTACATTATAACTAAATAACCAATTAACTGCATCATCCCTTAGCAAGAATCACAACATAACAAGTCCCCTAATTGATTATTATGAGTTTGTAAATAATCCACATGTTTAAAATAGTGAAGGTTCCATGTTATGAAAGGGAAACTTATATTGACATTTAATAATGAAGTTCCATGGTAATAAGAAAATAAACATAGAACTAAAAGGTTGCCGACATAGTAATAATTTTATCCTGGATAAGTATAAGAGTGTAATACAATTAGAATATTCCAAGGAATTCCACAATAATGTTTCTACTAAGTCCAAGGTGATCGTCCAAGGTAAATCGAGGAAAATCGGAGACTAGGCCATATGCATTGTAACCATGGAACGTATTTTCAATGTTAGATCCAATGAGTGTATCTAATGCATGATTTAATGATAATGAAGGGATCTTATGAATTCATACTAGGAATCCAATGAATAGACAATGATCGAGATCTAGGTGGGTATCAACATAAGAAATTTGTATCCCTGAATCAGAATGGGGTTCCCAATTGCTCATGGAATTCTTCGATAATAATCTAATGAGATCTTATATTAGGCCATTTCTATTTGATTACGATTTCATGTAACAATTAATTTGGTTCAATATCATCCATTCATTAGTGTGATAAGGTCATCTATTATGAAACCTTTTAATCAACTCATTTGGTCCAAGCCTTTCCTTTCATTAGTGTAAAAAAGACAGGTAGCATGCAACCATTCATTTATTACATTTTAAACATATTTCATATTCATGTTTCATTATTTTAACATCCATTAATGTGGTATGGTGTGATACAGATATGTAACCTACAATTAATTTGCCTTTAATTCCATGTCATATACTTATTATACATTCCAATATATATTTCACCTTTCATTGTCAAATTGAACCACTTACCATAGGTAGGTCAAGTGGTGAGAAAAAATGGAACTTTCCACCATGAAACTCTCCTTAAAAATAATATATTTAATATATAAATGCTTAACCTTAGGATGTTCAAGACAAGGCATAGAAGAACTATGGATAAAACGTGTTAAATATTGAAATCCCATTTATGTCACAACATCCTACATGGGATGGATGGAGTTGTGGGAGTAACCACAAAAAATTAATCAAAAATACAATAAGATCATAACAATACAGTTCTAATGAATATAAGGATGTAAAATATATTCTATTAGCACGACTCGATGAAATCGACGGGCCCCACATGACAATTCCAAAATCAACGAACTTGACGGTTGAGTTATAGAACACCCACCTTAGGAGTGTACGACTCTCCTCTTCTATTATTGGAACTTGGTTTGGTTCATATCGACGTAAATCTAAGAAAAGATTGAAAACACTCACACCTTGATAACTAGGACGAGAGTAATAGGGAAGAGGAAAGGCTTAAACAGACTTGAGTACTTACCGTTTCACATCAAACGTGATGAATGGAAGCTCCAACAGATCCTAGATAAAGGATATCTATTGATTGCACCCTTAGGTCTTCAAAAATATATAAAATGAGATGAAAAAGGGTTAAACCCACTTGTTCTCATATAGGAAAGAAAGATGGATCTAATTAGATAATTAAGGTAATATTTTAAAATTACCTATAAAAATATATTTTGCATGGTTTTTTTCACATTGATTGAAAAATTGAGCACAAACCATGAAAGGTTACTTGGGTATAAGGGGCACTAGCATAGTAAGCTACACGGCTATGTGCCAACTGTGTGGGTGGCTTGGTCTGGAAAACACCATCCCCACAGTTAGGCAAACTGTTCACCAACCATGACACTTGGATAATTTCCCCAAAAATATGTGTTTCTAGCTCCAAAAAATCCCATGACTCCACCAAAACATCTATTAACCCATTATGAGTCCATATTAGGTCTAAATTAAGGATTTAGATTGAAATTTAAAGGACCCAAACATGAGAGAAAAAACAGGTTCTTATAGTCTTTCACCCTTTAGTGAATATGTCCCCGAGTTCACCTTTTAAGGGTGTAGAAACACTACATGAGAAGAAATCTGGCACTTGGATATATATGACGGCATCCCGCTCACATGTCTCATCCTACATGCATCCAAGATTCTATAACACTCATACTAGAGGGATAGACTGGCCTTAGAAAACCTGCGTGCTTTGGTCGATAATGTGTACTAGATACTCCTCAAAGGTATCATCAGTATATAACTCAACTTTATCCACATCAAAGGTATGAGACGGGTCAGAATGATACTGATCAAGTTAGGAAACATGGAATATGTAATTCATGTATTGTTACCTCTAAGTTAGTAGCAACTGATAGGCTACTGGCCTAACTCTCTCTAGAGTCTCAAAAGGACCTACATAACATGGAGAAAACTTTCCCTACTTTCATAACCATCTATTCCCTAGCCTCGGTGAAACCCACATGAAAACATGATCCCTGACCTAAAACACTAGAGGTTTTTTATGGTGATCATCAAAATATTTTTGTCCATATTGAGAAGTAGTCATACACTTTTTGATTCACTGCACCTATTTTGAGGTCTATTGAACAAGATGATAACCTAGTAGGGATACCTCACATCCCTCTAGCTAGCTCCGGGGTGAACTTCATGGCCTACCATATTAGACCTCAAGATGATCAATCTAAATTGTCACCTGGATGTTTTTATTATAAGATAACTTAATAAGATGGATATTCTACTCCCATGAACTGCCAAAATCAAGCACACTTGCTCGTATGATATCCTCTAGAACTTGTATTATTTGTTCTAATTGTCCATAAATCTGAGGTTGAAATGATTTTCTTAGAAGCACATGCATTCACATATCCTTCTATCACTAAATTTTCCTTCACATGCATATAGGAAAGCACAATATCAAAATATTATAGATATTAAATCCATCTTCATTGTCCAAGGATCAAGTCACACTAAGAAAAGTTATATTTGAGGCTCTTCTGGTCTGCGTACACCACAATGTGCTCACCCAAAAGATAATGTCCCCAGTAACGTAAGGTGCATACACTTTCTTCTAGATCAAGTTCATGTGTCAGGTAAATACTCTCATGAGGCCTCAACTACCAAGATCTATACGTAATGAATTTGGCCTCATGAATCATCATTTATCCTTGGTTGATGCCTAATACATCATAGAAGACCGTATAACCTATCAATAGATATGGAAGAGTTCAATGGGTTCCAAAAAGAGACTTCCTTTCATCTCTTGAAAATATTCTTAACATCCTTCTGAACATATGAACTTGACACCCATAATTTTAAGACTATTAAGAGGTGAAGAAAGTTTTTATAAGTCATGTATTAAATTCTTGTAATATCTGAAACACCTCAAGCTTCCATGGTATACTTCTCTTTTAATAATACAGTAGCGTGTGTTGTACGCAACTTCGAGTTCAAACACACCGCAACCAATCAAACTAACCGTTATGAATAGTAATACCAACTTTTTGAAATTTTATAAATTTTATCTTTCAAAATGGACTTCATTTTTCGATTCATAATATCGAAATTAGCTTAGGGTTAATTTTTGATATTTTTCTGAAAACTTTCAATTTTTGATGAATAGTGAAAAACACTTAGTTATTGTTTAAAACTGAATTTTTATTTAAATAATTATTTATTTTATTTAAATTTATTTTAGGTAAAAATAGATACATAATACCAATATAAGTTCAATGAAATTAATTGGAGTCAATTTATAAAAATTTTAGATATATAAAAATTTTATAGAACTTTTCGTCGTGTTTTACCCACCTCCTAGGAGAATTAGCGAATTTACATAAAAATTAATTTTACCTCTTCTGTGAGTTGAATTTCAAAAATTTGAGAGACATGGTTGATATTAGTAATTAAAATTTGGTTTAATAAGATGAAAATATTTTTTGGTGAATAGTAACTTTTTACTTTTATTTTCCACGGTTAAAAGTAAATAGGGTAATTAAGGGTAAAAATAATATTATTATTACCCTAAAACATGTCCTAATTATATTGGATAAGTTTAATTAGACAAAAAAACCTTATGAATAAAATATGATCCTTTGGGTCCACTTGGATTAGATTAGGACATTTATTATTATTTAATTCAAAGAAGAGTTAAAAGTGTTAAATTTAAAGTTTAATAACTAAACAATTTTTAATATAGGGTTGCACATACGATAAATTTGACTATAAATATTCATTAGAAAGATAAAAATATTTCATATATAATGGTATTTTATTTATATTTTTTAGACATTAAATAATTTAATTTATTTATGACACAATGATGAGGCAGTAATTACCTAATTAATGAAATATTAAAATAATTGATATTATAAATATCCAAATAAATGTAATTTGAGACTTTATATGAATTAAACTAATTTTATAGGTTAATATGACATTTTAGGGTTGGTTAGATTATTTTTATTTGAAGTAATAATGTTGTTATGAATTTATAAAAAACAAAATACCAAATAGTGTCAAAATTGACATAAAATAGTTTTTAAAATAAATATTATATTATTAATTGATATTATAATCCTAAAAATCTAAGCTTCAGAAAAAAGAATTATATAATGATAGTTGTATCATTAATGAAACACTTTGGGTTCTATTGGAATTATATAGTAACTTTATTAACCATATACTATAAAAATACAAAGAGACATGGTAAATGTCAAACTATTTTACTAAGAGTTAAATCTAAAAGATAAGGTTAATATAGTAAACCAGACCTGTATAAACCTATTAGTTGAGTGGTTTTCGACACATCCCCACCTTATACTTTAAATAATCTACTATGGAGAGATTATAAACCGACAATATTTTATTATAAAATAATATTTCTTGTTTTTCCTAAGGTGCCCCTCACCCCTCTTATAAAAGGTCACTTCCCCTTCTCTCTAATTCACACCTTCAAAGCCATTTGGATCAGCCAAACCCTACCCAAATACCCTCTAAACTATCCTCCCTTAATCCTAGAGGCATTCCGTTAGTTATAAAGCCAACCTAAGGTGCCCTTTTGATCAAATCAAAAGGAAGAACCTGAAGAAGAGGTAAATATTTCATCACCTCTTTCAAGATTTTTTCTTCTTCCACTTCCCCTTTCTTTGTTGTTTCTATTAAAAAACAATAAATCCAGTATATTATATATACTATGATGTAATTATGAATATGGTACAACCATATTCATTATTTTATCCATCCTTTGAATGACATGTCACCATACATGCGTACATACGGATTACCGTCTCCACATCGTGGTGTAATTTTTATTCAATACATTATTATTTGTACGGGTATAATAATGATGTGTAATTGATGTAAATAATAAATATGACATTATAATTATTCTTTATATATGATATACCATCCCATTATATATTATTTTTTTAATGGACTGGACATCTCCGGTCCATTCCTTTGTGAAAATGCGGTACTAGAGGTGTTCTGGGAAGTCAAGGTGACTTGGGAGTGCGTTTGGGTGGACTTTTGAGGAAAGTTAAAGGGTAATATATTTCACACGGTTGGCACACGGTTTACCTAAACTATACGGCCAAACCGTGCAAGGCTAGTCTTGAGGGTAGTGGCTAACGCACGGTTAGTGCACGGTTTGTCTAACCGTTTGGACTAATCGTGTGAGGAGTGATTGTCGTGGTAGAAGATAACGCACGGTTAGTGCACGGTTTGTTAAACCGTGACTAGCCATACAGGCACTTAAAGTTAGATCCTAAAATTGCGGATCTAACTTTTTTTGCCTTTAATCACCTCGTTTAAGCCCCTAATCGGCCATAACTCGGGATTACCCTTCCTTGGAGGTGGAAGAACCTCTCCCAAGAGTTTTGGAGGCGATCTGGAGGATTCTATTCTCGAATCAAAGCCGGTTTCTCGAGGTAAGTGATTTTTTTGTTTAGTTTATTAGATCTACCTAGATCTACTCCTCCTCTTCTCTCAGGATCTTAGATCTACGTCCGTTATGGGTAGATCTAAGTGTATGGATGTAGTTTATGACGCACTTTGGTCTTGGTTGTGTTAGGAGAGGAGATATAGGGAGGATCCTTGGTGAATCATCCCGGTCATCTTGGGTGTTCTTCGACCGTTGTGGGTTTCCTCGAAAACCATTGAGGTAGGGGATTTGTGGCTTCTCTAATTGTTTATGTGAAATCCTAGAGTTATCATGATTTATCCCTTTGGATCACAATGGAATTGACGTAATTAAATACTTGAACCGGATTAAAATAATTGTTTTGATTGCATGTTTTTTCATTGTACCGTGATAATGGTTTTCCTCTTGATTTGATAGATAGTGTGATATATATATATGTGTGTGCCTTGCTTGTTAGCATGTTTTTATTGATGGAAATTGATAAAGAACGTAAAGCCGGAATTAATTGATAATTAATTGGATAAAGATAAAGAGGCATGTAAATGAATCAGGTTGTTGTCATTGTTGTAGTTGTTCTAATTTGATGTTGATCAAATTTGGTATAGTAAACATGTTTAATCTTCTGTGATAGCTTACTGAATTGGTTCATGATGTTGGAACCAAAGAATTGAATATGTTAATTCAAGATGTGTTAAATAACTTGATTGAGTTCCATGAAGGGTTCGGAGTTACCCTCTTATTGTGAAGTAGGGCTAAAAGCCCTTTTGATGTGATTGTTGGTGTTTGTTGTTTGAAGGCCGGATTCCTTGTTAAAGGGCCAAGAGCCCAATTTTTGGTGATGTTTGTTTTCCTGTTGCTTGTGTTGTGATGTGACCCTGGAGGGGTGTTGTGATATCTTGTGTTGTGTTGTGACCCTAGAGGGGTGTTGTGATATGTTGAGGCAGGGAGGCCTTGTGAATGTGGCAGTGGATGACACCTAGAGTGGTGAGATGCATCGGTTTATGCATGTGGGTGTCAGGGAGGACACTGAGGATGATGGAATGGGATGGTTGTGATTGTCAGATGTTTGTTGATTCTTGGTTGTTTATCTACTTTACTTTTCCCCACTGCTCAAGGCAGCTGGTCTTTCTTACCCTTCTTCCGAAGGAGGCAAAGACGCATGGGGTATGCCACGTGCTTTACGTGTTTAGCCTCTCTAGGGAGAATGGGCCTACACTCTTTCAATAGGCGGCAAAGACTCGACGGATAGTATATCTACTCACCGTGTTGAGCCCCCTTGTGTTTAGTAGCATAGGATGCTTTTCTAGAATTCCTAGGAATATGGGAAAGTGGTTCTGTAATGAATGTTTGAATAAATGAAGTTAACCTATGGGGTTGGTGTTTGATGAAACTTAATGATGAGGTTGAGAACTTTTGAAGGGACAGTTGATTTTCAATGTGATGCCAAGAAAGTTTGAATGTGGTTTTTGTTCATGGTTAATTAATGTGCAAATAATTAATTAACGTAAAGTGGAATTGATGAAAAAGGGAATAAAGTGACCTAAATAAGTTATTTAATTGGTTGTGTGATTATAGGATACCTAGTCTTAGAAATAGCAGCCCGGAGTCCGAGATACGTTAGCTTCAGTTGTGTCTAAGTATAGGTTATCCCCATAGTGTGGTTGTGGGTTATATATATTCTGTAATTTTTGTGTTTCTATATGCTACTCCACCCTGTTGGTATGGGAAACTGACAACCCAGGGATTCTGAGCCCTGGGGGGTGTTTTCCCCAACATTCCGGTGGGAGGATGAATGGATGACTACCCCCTTTGACCCCACTCTCTTCTCTTGGTAGATTCTAGTGCCGTTGGCACAGCGGTTAGTTTTCCCCATATATGTGTGTAGAGGGATGTAATGGTTGTGGTTATTTCCATACATATATTCTGGATATAGTATCCTATGGACTACTATAGGTTTAACGTGTATAGGCTGTGATGGATTGGGGATCCTTACGTGGTGTATGGGCTGTAGTGGCTTGAGGTACAATACCCGACGTATGATACACGTTATGCAGGCTGTTGTGGCTCCCGAAACCTACCTGGTTCCTTTTGGTTGTGAGGATGGTGTGGAGCTTATCCCAGGTGTCTACGGGAAATCCTTTGTGGTGCACGTCGTGCAGATTGTGGAGCTTAGCCCAAGTTTATATGGGTAAGTCTATGGAGAGAGATGCACAGGATGTATGTCATTGTGCAAAAGCGGCAAACCAGTGGGGAAGTAGTAGCGGGGTACCCTTGATATTCTTTGCTATATACTATATTATTTTATGTGTTACTTGGTGATATTAGCCATGGTGAGGTTGGGAACTTAGTAGACATGTTTAGGCTACGAGTTAGTTTCACTTGTTGGTCACTATGCATTAGCATGCTTTCTTTACTTTTGCACGAGAGGATTCAGGGAGGATCCTACTGAGTATACTGTTATACTCACCCTAAGTATAGATAAACTGTTTTTAGGTCACTTGGAGTAGGTTGGAGATCAGGCTGGTTACTACTAGCTTGTGGTTGTAGGAGCTGTTCGGGCTTGCGGTCACTACTGTTTTACTTTCCTTTGGGTACTTGTATTTTTTCCCTTTAGTTGTAGTACTTTTTCATGGAATTCCATATATGCACTTGGGTTTTCTTTTACATTTCAGTTTTGAGTTGGATTTGGTTGGTGTCTGTCTTATCTCTCTCTTCTGCATGTGTTCTCTTAGAGGTTAATGCCTCCCATTTGTGTGTCTATTATACCCTCGGTGCTAGTCTCCAACCC
Source organism: Viscum album (assembly GCA_963277665.1). Taxonomy (NCBI): domain Eukaryota; kingdom Viridiplantae; phylum Streptophyta; class Magnoliopsida; order Santalales; family Viscaceae; genus Viscum; species Viscum album. The sequence continues at coordinate 2,072,695,922 of OY728119.1, forward strand.
GGGGCCTATTGGAGGCAGGACTTGGGGGTCATTATCTCTCTTTTCGCATTGCCGGACCAGGAGGGGTACACTTTGTGGGGAGGGGGTCATGACAGAGTGGTATCATAGGCTCTAGTTGAGGGATAGTATGGAGTTTGGAGCTAGGCACATGTGAGGATGCATGGGTTGGTAGGGAAACGGTGTCATTCATGTTTAGAAAGTGGGGTAAACACTGGAGACCGGAAGAGACATAGGCGTTTAGGTCCCCCTATGATCTGTTTCACAGACCTTTAAGTTTACAATGGCTAATAAAAAAGGTGATATTGGTTGCATGGTAGAGACCTAGGAAAGGATCATGCATTATTCTTCATTGTGCCTGTGTTTGAATGGGTAGACCTTGGGAAATTTTAACCTAAAACAAATGAAAGAAAAAAATTAATTAATTAATGTTGAGTCTTCCATATTCCAGGCTTAGGATCTCTAATTGTTTTTTATTTTACAGGTATGGCTCCAGGTCGACGTCCTCGTCAGGTTTGCATAGAATATGTCCAGTAGGCTATCCCAGCAGATCGCCGTAGAGTGGAGGTCGATGACGATGACACTTGGAAGAAGACACTCTGAGAGTTTCAGCGCCAGAGTCTACAGAAGTACGAGGGATCCGTTTTCAGATGCAGTCATAGAAGACTAGTTAGAGGAGGTCTAGATAGGCTTCAGTTCGATCCGTGCTCGAAAGGAGCACTGGGTGTCCTTGGTTTTGACAATGCTGCGTGGAGCAGTGAGGCAGTGGTGGTTATTGTTCCTCAGGGATCATGAGGAGTCAGCGATCTCATGGGAGGAGTTCCGAGACAAGTTTAGAGTCGAGTTCCTTTCTTCGACTGCGAAGGCGCCTAGTCGCCAGGAGCTTCTTACCCTTCGACATGGGATCTCCACTGTTCAGGAGTTTGGGATCCTTTTTAGGAACCTTTTACGACATGATTTGGACCTGTTACCAGATGAGGAGGCCAGGGTGATGCATTTTGAGGAGGCTTTGCATCCAGAGATCCAACGCCAGGTCACCCCATTTATGTTAAACACATATCATGAGGTGTTGGCAAGGGTAGAGGTTGTTGAGAGGACTTTGGCTAGGACCGGATCATCACGAGAGGGGAATCAGCATGATTACTCATGAAGCAAGGCTGCGGTCTGGGGTTCCCGGTTTTCTGGGTAGAAGAGTTTTCGTTCAGCCGAGGGTAGGTCCCATCCCTTCACGTCTCTTTTCTCCAGAGGCATAAATTCTCAGGACTATGCCAAGGGATCAGGAGCTTGTTTTTCTTGTGGTGGTCATGGTCATCATCAGCGGGAGTGCCCGACCTTTCAGAGCGGTCATCGTGCACCGGGCACTCTGCTCTAGGTTCCTCTGTTGAGGTAGTTCTAGTCGAGGCGCAGTAGCCAGTTTCACTAGCTTTCTATCAGCAGAGGGTAGATGGGTCAGGTAGAGGACAGCCCCATGACGCTCCTCGTCCTCAGAGAGCAGAGTACGACCGTGGTGGTGGTCGTCATAAGGGTCAGAGAGGCCGTGGAGGAGGTCGTGGTGAGCTTCATTCCCCAGCGTTGCTAGCACCAGAAGATCCAGATGTCGTTCGAGGTACCCTTTTCTTGTTTTCTACCTTGGTGTATGCCTTGTTTGATTCAGGAGCGACACACTCCTTCATATCACCTACCCTTTTCCATGCCTTGGTACTTGATGTAGAGAGGCTTCCAGTGCCCTTTGTGTTGACTACACTAGTTGGAGGTCTAGCTAGCTTGTTTGATGTATGTAGAGATTGTGAGATAGTGTTGGGGCAGCACCACTCTTGGGGAGATTTTCTATGTTTACGGATACAACCATATGATGTCATCCTCGGCATGGATTGGTTTTATTCGGTGCAGGATATTGTGGATTGCTACATGAAGAAGGTCATTTTCTTTGATGAAGATAGAGAGCAAGTGGTGTTTGTTGGTGAGCGAGATCCTCAGATGGGTCACAGGCGCGTTCCACCCTTATCGTCCATGATGGCCGAGTTGATGCCGGGTTCTTTAGAGGTTCAGAAGTTGGCATTTCCTAGGGTCATAGAGGAGTACCTTGATGTTTTTCCAAAAGAGGTTTTAGCCTTACCCCCTCGATGAGAGATCGAGTTTGGGATCGAGCTACAGTCAGGAGCATCTCCTATATCTATGTCTCTATATAGGATGGCCCCTTATGAGTTACGAGAGCTACATATACAGCTTGATGGTCTATTATAGTGTGGTTTTGTTCGACCAAGTGTGTCACCATGGGGTGCACCAGTTCTGTTCGCGAAGAAGGCCGACGGTAGTTTGCGGTTGTGTGTCGATTATCGTCGTTTAAACAAAGTGACAATAAAGAACCGCTATCCTCTTCCACAAATCAATGGTTTATTCAATCAACTGAAGGGCGCAAGTTGGTTCTCAAAGATAGACTTACAGTCAGGATATCATCAGATGCGTGTGAAGGATGAGGATATCCCAAAGACTACTTTCTGTTGTCGTCATGGGCATTATGAGTTCGTTGTAATGTCGTTCTTCGTGACGAATTCTCCAGCTGTGTTCATGGGATTGATAAATGTTGTGTTCCGTGAGTTCCTGGACAAGTTCTTTGTAATTTTCATCGACGAAAACCTTGTGTACTCCACATCTGAAGAGGAGCATGCAGAGCATCTACGAGCCGTTTTGAGAGTTCTTCGTCGACATCAGCTGCTCAGGAAGTTATCGAAGTGTGAGTATTGGGCTCGAGAAGTCCGTTTCTTGGGGCATGTTGTTTCCCAACAGGGAGTAGCTGTGGATCCTTCGAAGATAGAAGCGTTTTTGTCTTGGGAATCCCCCAAGACAGTGTTAGAGGTGCGATGTTTCCTTGGTCTCGCAGGCTACTACAGGAGGTTCATAGCCAATTTATCCCGATTTGAAACTCCTCTGACAGCTTTGACCAGGAAAGACCAGGATTTCATATGGATTGAATAGTGTCAGGAAGCTTTCGAGTATCTAAAAAAGAAGTTAGTAAGTGCTCCAGTTCTTTGTCTCCCAGCTGAGGGAGTTTAGTTTGATGTTTTATACGACGCTTCACATCTGGGGCTAGGCTGTGTTCTCATGCAATAGTGGTCAATTGTTTCTTATGGGTCTTGGCAGTTGCGTCCCCATGAATGCAACTATGCCACTCATGACTTTGAGTTGGTAGTCGTGGTGTTTTCTCTGAAGTTGTGGATACATTACCTCATTTTTGAGCGCTTTGTGGTCTTCACCGACCATAAAATTTTGAGGTATGTTTTCTCCCAACGTGACTTGAAATTGCGGCAGCGTTGGTGGATGGAGTTCCTACAGGAATACGACTTTGAAATATCATATACACCTGGAAAAGGGAATGTTGTAGCTGATGCGCTGAGCCGAAAGTCATGTAGTGATGTTGTGCTGAATCCGATGATTTCTGGGGGGTAATGGAAGAACTATCGGCATTACATCTTGGTATGGGAGAAGTCATAGGTAGAGGTTGTCTTTTTCAGATGACAGTGCAGTCATCCCTGATGCAGAAGGTGGAAGAGTCCCAGTTGGGGGATCTTGAGGTGGAGGTCTGGAGAGACCTAGTTTTTTGTGGTGAGGCCCCTGATGGTTGGTCTGAGGATGAACAACATAGTGTTGTATCATGGAAGGCTTTTTGTTCCCTTGGCGTTGCGTGAGATGGTCCTCAGAGTGTTCCATGGTTCTCCTTTAGTGGTGCATCCTAGTGGGACAAAGATGTACTAATCCTTGAGGATTCAGTTTTGGTGGACTGGGCTGAAGCGCGCGGTTGTGGAGTTTGTGTCTCGATGTATAGTCTGCCAGAAGGTGAAGGCCGAACACCGTGTTCTTGGTGGTCTTATCCAGCCATTAGAGATTCCTCAGTGGAAGTGGGAGGATATCTCAATGGACTTTTTTACTGGTTTACCTCGAGCTCCGGAAGGACATGATGCTATTTGGGTGGTAGTGGATCGTTTAACAAAATTGGCCCACTTCATAGCGATCAAGGAGTCGAGCTCAGTGGAAGTTCTATCGAGGAAGTATCTGGAGGAGGTGGTGAGACTTCATGGATTCCCAAGGACGATCATTTCTGATCGAGATCCTCGTTTTACCTCCAGGGTGTGGAGGGGTCTCCAGCATGCTTTCGGCTCTCATTAGTGCCTTAGCACTGCTTTTCATCCTCAAACGGATGGTCAGACAGAGCGAACCATCCAGAATCTTGAAGACATGTTATGCTCTTGTGTTCTTGATTTTGGAGGTTCATGGATGAGGCCCTTACCCTTGGTGGAATTTGCTTACAATAATAGTTTTCACTCCACCATTGGTATAGAGTCGTTTGAAGCCTTGTATGGCCGGCCTTGCCGTTCTCTGTTATGTTGGACTGGGGTCGGAGAGTCAGCAATTCTCGGACCGGAACTAGTACAGAATACAACAGAGATGGTTCAGGTGATTCGTGAGAGGATGAAGACAGCGCAATATCGTCAAAAATCATATGCCGATAAAAGACGGCGACCCTTAGAGTTTAATGTTGGGGATCATGTGTTTCTGAAGGCGACTCCCCGTCGTGGGCAGTGAAGGTTTGGTCATGGGAGTAAGCTTTCTCCTCGCTTTTTTGGGACTTTCGAGGTGTTAGCTCATGTTGGAGTTGTGTCATACCGAGTGGCACTTCCCCCTCAGATGATTCGGATACATGATGTTTTCCATGTATCACAGCTACATCGTTATCTTCATGACGACTCTCACATCATCGATTGGGGATATATCGATGTTGATGATGATTCCACCTTTGAGAAGCAACATGTGGAGATCAAAGAACTTGAGTAGAAGGTGTTTCATGGGCGATCCATCCCTTTAGTTCATGTCTTGTGGTGACACGGTGTCTTGGAAGAGAGTCCTTGGGAACGTGAGTCACAGATATGTGCTCAGTACCTAGAGTTGTTTGATGTTTAACTCTTTTCATGTATCATTGTAGTTTATGCGGTTTATGAGACTTTCATGTTTATGAGATGGATCCCTTTGTTTCTTTGGTGTATTTCTCTCTTTTGAGAGGTATCTTGGTGGGTGGTTGTTCAGACCCTGTTTTGTTTTCTCTTTAGGTGGGTTTTGGATAATCGAGGACGAGAATGTTTGAGAGGTATCTGATGTAATTACCCGAACCTCTCTAGTCCATTACTTTGTGAAAATGCGGTACTAGAGGTGTTTAGGGAAGTCAAGGTGACCTGGGGGTGTGTTTGGGTGGACTTTTGAGGAAAGTTAAAGGGTAATAGCTTTCGCACGGTTGGCGCATGGTTTGCATAAACCGTGCGGCCAAACTGTGCAAGGCTGGTCTTGAGGGCAGTGGCTAACGCATGGTTAGCACACAGTTTGTCTAACCATGCAGACTAACTGTGTGAGGAGTGATTGTCGAGGCAGAAGATAACGCATGGTTAGCGCACGGTTTGGTAAACCGTGCGTACTAACCTTGTGGGCACTTAAAGTTAGATCCTAAAATTGTGGATCTAACTCGTTTTTCCTTTAATCACCTCGTTTAAGCCTCTAATCGACCATAACTCGGGATTACCCTTCCTTGTAGGTGGAAGAACCTCTCCCAATCATTTTGGAGGTGATCTGGAGGATTCTATTCGCGAATCGAAGCCGGTTTCTCGAGGTAAGTGATCCTTTTTGTTTGGTTTCTTAGATCTACCTAGATCTACTCCTCCTCTTCTCTCGGGATCTTAGATCTATGCCTGTTATGGGTAGATCTAAGTGTGTAGATGTCTTTTATGATGATATTTGGTCTTGGTTGTGTTAGGAGAGGAGATCTAGGGAGGATCCTTGGTGAATCGGCCCGGTCTTCTTGGGTGTTGTTCGACCGTTGTGGGTTTCCTCAAAAACCTTTAAGGTAGGGGATTTGTGGCTTCTCTAACTGTTTACGTGCAATCGTAGGGTTAGCATTATTTATCCCTTTGGATCACAATGGAATTGACCTAATTAAATACTTGAACCAGATTAAAAGAATTGTTTTGATCGCATGTTGTTTCTTTGTACCGTGATAATTGTTTGCCTCTTGATTTGCTAGATAGTGTGATATATATATATATGCCTTTCTTGTTAGCATGTTGTTCTTGATGAAAATTGATAAAGAACGTAAAGCCGGAATTAATTGATAATTAATTGGATAAAGATAAAGATTCATGTAAATGAATCCAGTTGTTACCATTGTTGTAGTTGTTTTAATTTGATGTTTATCAAATTTGGCATAGTAAGCATGTTTAATCTTCGGTGATAGCTTACTAAATTGGTTCATGGTTTTGGAACCAACGAATTGAATCTATTAATTCAAGATGGTTTAAATAACTTGATTGAGTTCCATGAAGGGTTCAGAGTTACCCTCCTATTGTGAAGTAGGGATAAAAGCCTGTAGAGACCCAAAGCTTGACGTACATGGAAAATACATTACTTTTGTAGAATACTTAATACATAACAAAAACCAAAACTCAAGGATCATAATAGTTTAGTGACTTTGGAAACTCAGAATATAATCTTCTAATCTTGGTGAAAGATCTTCAACAACTCCCATAATGATCTTCCCCTTTTGTTTTCTTACCTAAAACCTTTCTTGAAATCCTGGGGAAAAGAAAAAATATAAAGGGTGAGCTCAAATTCTCAGTAAGGGTAAGCATGGAGAAAATAAAACAAACCATATACCATTGAACTTAAAAACATTAACATAATGTTTAAACATCAAGATCTTGAGAAATGACATAAAACATGGCAGTACGTAAGGCGTAGATCATAATGGAACATAAATTATGATAAAATAACATGGGAATAAAAATTTTAATTGTGGAAAAACATTAATCACATGATATGATTTCCATAGTCGCCAAGGAATTGCTTCCAAGACTATCTTAGTGGACAAAGTCCCTTACTGAACTGGGTTTACTTGTCGTTCCAGCCCTGTATTACTGAACCAGATTTACTTGCTGTTTCATCCATGTCTATCTCATGAGATATAAATATTTACCCAATTCATTGGAGGGAGATATAGGTCCCACCCATCTCATATTGAAATCATTATTATGTGTCCCACAAAACAATCATAAATCATTCATCATACCCCAAAGAATAAATTGGGTTTCATAAACATCATTCCATCATAACATAATCCATGTAAAACAAATGGATATCATTTCATCATAATAAAATTGAAACCATATAAATCATAGATACATTATACTTGAAACATACACATATGAAATAATGTCATCTTATATGGAAAATGGTTTTGATAAAGCACTTGAAATGAATTCTTGAGGAAAATATCCTTTCTTCTTGAAAATCATTTTCTTTTCACAAAATGCCATTAAATTTTAAAAGAAAAGGATTTTGTTGAAAATAGTCATGAAATCTTGTAGAGTAAGCTTCATGAAAATAAGGCGTTATGAAACCATAAAAATCCGTTCATGCCGTATAAGTTAAAAAAACATTCTTCTCATACTTTTTCCGAAAAAGTCAAAAAGTACCTCGTATGGTAAACAAATAAAAGATTCCTTACATACCATGTAGTAAAAGTCAAAAATGGGTAAAAATTAATTTACACATACATGAAAACATTTTTATAAAACTTGGACATGGATGATAAATATAACTCCAGTAAATACTTACATATAAGCAATCTCGGATAGAAAACAATTGAGATTGCAACATTATCCCTTACCTTATGTCTGATATGCTTCGTATGTATCCAAAACTCATGTATAATGATTTAAATAATGTTATTGACTTATTACAGAATCATATTCATTTTTATGATATCATATATGGTTCACTTATGACTTTATATTACCCGTTCTTTTGTAAATTCATGTTAAAGTAGTGTTTTGGGTAAAATCGTTTCATTTATCGTTCGTGTTTTAACTTGTAATTATTCATATGATTACTTAGATCATGATTACTTACATCCAGAATGTAAAACATGATTTATATATAATATAAATTCATAATATACATATATATAGTAGATCAATAAATGGAAAGAAATACACCGTTCATGGAGATGGTAGGCCGTACGTACGCATGAATGCTGTTTTCGTTTCCTTATTGAATTGAATGGAATTTAGTAAATTAAACATATATGTACATAAATATAGTATTATTATTATGAAATATCTTTCATTATTATTTATTATATATACTTTATAATCATACTTTAATGGTTAATCATGGAAAATGAATCTCATCGCGTTCGTGGAGACGGTAGTCCGTACGTACGCACGATCGATGATATCATTCCCATGATCGTGGAATTATATTGAAGTGTATGTATACTATTTCAGAATCAATATCACTTTACAATAATTACATATATATATTCTTTACACCATTATAACCATCCAAGTAAGGTGGTGGTGGAAAACAGATTACACCACGGCGTGGAGACGGTATTCCGTACGTACGCACGCGCGGTGATTTCATTTTCTGTAGGATGGATAGATGGTGGAATAGGGTTGTTTCATATTTATAATAACATATCAGTATATTAGTGATACTAATGTTATTACTTAATAATGAAACAACTAAATAATAGTAAGTATAAGAAGAAATAAATTTGAAAGAATCGGTAACGGATATTACCTCTTCTTCGACACGCCTCTTTGAAACCTCCTCTTAGGGCACTAAAATAGTCTTTGAAGAAGACCAGAACCTGTATAATATTTATAGGGAAGTTGATAAGGGAAATGGTCAGGGTTTGGATGAGCTTGAAGGCTCAAAAAGGTGTGTGAGGAGAGGTAGGAGGTTCCCTTTTATAAGGGAGGAGAGGGGCACCTTTGGAATTATAAGAAATGTTAATTTAAAATAAATTACAACCCCACTTAAAAACCTCAAAAATGACTGAAATACGAATATTAGATGATATAGGGTTGTAATCGCATAAACCAATAAAATTTAGACACGTTGGTAATTTATTTTAAACATTATCAACATGATTTATCCTTATATAATCTATTTAATGTTATTTGTGGTAATAATATTCTAAATTTTAAATCATTATATATAATTACTTATGAGTTGTGAATTGTCCATAATTGTATATTTTATTAAATTTTAGACCATATTAATTTTAATTTATAATTTTTAAATATTTTTGTGATTTTTAAACTATTTTATAATATGTAATTTTTCTAAAATAACAATAGTGTCAATTTTGATACAATTCATTTATTTGAATTTAAATAAAATATAAACAGAAGATATGTTCAAACTAAAAGATTTAATAGATTCATAACATGTCATATTTATCTATAAAATTAGTGGAGAACATTAAATAGTTCATTTAATATTTATTTTAATACTTTTAAAATCATTTATTTGATATTTCTCTTAATAAAACAATTACAACATCATTTTTGTATAACAATTTAATATAAATATTAGTTGTATAAAAATTAATAATAAACACCTATGATGAAGATAAATATAATACCTTTTATAATAATATTTTTACTCTAATTTATCATCTTAAAATAATAACATATAAATTGTTATATTTATTAAATTATGAAGGTAACATCTTTGACATCATTTAAAATAAAATAATATAAATGTCCTAATCTGTTTTATAAGGCTCCAAATGGTCCACAAATAGACCCTTGGATTATTAGGGTATATATATACTCTACCAATAATTTTTTTTCATGTTTATGGTCCATTTGATAAGTATTATTATTTTAATAAAAACTATATTAATTATTTTTTCCTAAATAAACAATTTCTGCATCACTTTTGTGTCACCATTAATGACCATTATTTAATCCCTAAAAATTCTAAATAAATTTACATGATGTAGATAATTTTATTATATTTCTATGTACTATTTATATCCGAAGTTTTATGATGTTTATCACTAAATTAAAATTATTACACTTATAATATTTAAGAGAGTGACATGTTGTCACTTTCTTTGGTTTTAATAATAATTATATTATTTCATGGTCAAAAGACCATGAAATGAATCTAGTCCGACCCTTAGGTGATATGGGTCGACTTGTATTCATCCAATAAGATTTTGGAAAGTCTTAGGGTAATTTTATAATCTTATTTTTACCCTTAATTACCAGATTTACCTTTAACTGTAGTAAATAAAAATTACCGTAGTTACTATTCATAATATCAGAAAAAATAAAATTAACCTATTAACATAATTTGGACCCACTTAATTAAAATATGGAATCCATTTTTCAAAATTAAAAACACATAAGTTTCATTAATTAATTTAAAATTAATCTCTTTGTTAAGAAAACGAGTTTTAAAAGTTAAAACATTGCAAAAGATTGAAATGATTTTACCCATGAATTCAATGTAAAATCAATGATAATGACATAAATTATATTAAATGGTAAAAATATATTCTATTTATACTTTAAAATCATTAAATATTATAATTTAACCATATAAATTTTTACGATTAAAAATTTGTTTTTAATTAAAATATAGCGTGTTTTTACTATTCATTAAAATATGAATGTTATCGGAATAATATGAAAAATTTATCCAAAGTAAATTTTTATATCATGATTCCAAAAAGTAATTTTATTTTGTCAAATTGAACTTATAAACCTATCAAAAACTAGATTTAAAGTGGGTGCGCCATCAAAAGGAGGCAAAGCTGCATTTTTTGAAAAATACTTATTTTACCCAAAAAAATTTTTTATTCTTATACCATATTCTAGAAAATGTGTAAGATGAATAATAATGTTATAAAATTCAAATTTTAGTTAATACTATTCATAATGTATAGTTCATAATAATATTATAATAATATATTTTTTAATGAAACCCGGTATTTCGTACAACACACGCTATCGAGGAAGGTCGTGATTGCGTGTAATGCAAGCCAAGTCAAAGTTGCGTGTAGTGCAAGACTCCTTTTTTGTTGCGTATAACAAAATCCAACCATATTTCATTTATACATTGAATATATATATATATATACTCAATTTTGCGTAGAATAACTACTATCAAACAAACTTGAAATTGTGTGTAACACGATCCAAGATTAGTGTTGCATATACTGCAAGCTAATACTGTGTTGCGTATTGCGCAAGATATTATTGGTGTAGCGTAAAACAGAAGATATGAAAGAAATTAAAAAGAATATATCTTATAAAATCTTGGGTTGTTACATTCTACCCCCCTTAAAATGAATTTCACCCTCGAAATTCGTCGGGGTTATAAATCGTTTACTATTCATAGAAACCCACATCGTAAAAATGAATACTAAAACTTAATTTTAAAAACTAAAGTATGAAACGTAACGATTACCCAAAGTAAATCATCACTGGGTTTCTATATAGGAGAACATAGGTGAAAATATGTATATGGAAGAAAAATCTAACTATCAAGTTCTGATGGAGAGTGGTAGAAAACATGGCTATGAAAAAGACAACAATCACAAAGCCATAAATTTGTGATGTTCTAAGGTACCATCTGATTCATCAGATATGAGGGCACTAGGACAACATTTTTGGTTTTCAAGATCATTTCACTAAAGTTGATGAATTAAAATAAATACTAACATGATTTTGGTACAATCTCACTGTTGTTCGTGCCTTGAACAATTTATACTTCATCTCTTAAAGAAATGAAGTTGAATTTGTTATTCGTGAAGAGTTAGCAGATCATGTGATAGAATGATGGGTCATTCCATCTATCTCAAACAAAAGGTTATCAAAAGTTATTAAAAATACATAAGTTTATATATGGGGATATAAATCGTATATGATTCCAAAAATGGACTTATACTTCATCTATCATGCCGCTTAATAAAATAAAACTTCTCTCTACTAACCAGGGACTTCCTGTAGGCCAGTGGTAGGCGATAAAGGCATGTTTCACTTCGGTTGTGGGTTCGATTCCCACAGTCTTGTCTGACGTGACAGGTTGTCGCCCGTCCTACGGGTTGTCCTTTTTCTAAAACTATACTATTATAACATAACAAAAAGTTCTAGCCTTAAACAATACTATCTGATGTCTAAATTAATCGATTCCAATCTTTAGGTTTATCCAAAATACTTCAGTCCAATCTAATAGGATAAATAAAACGATTAGTAGAATGGTCATATAACAAGCACGTGAATACCATCATTTATCCCTTATATATCATAATATATATCTTGTTGGTCACATTCCAAACATGTTAATACCTTAATCATGTATTCTCTTGAAAAAAAATGAATACCCATTGAACTTTAGTGAAAACATGAATACTTTCAAAAGTTAATTCTTTCCACATACTAAAATTCCAAAAATTCTATATACTCAAACCATGATATCTCTTTTTCCTTATATCAATCATGAGCTCATGAATACCATTAAACATATTACTTTCTCCTTATCCCTTCATTATGCGCATATCATCTTCTTTCCCAAATATATGATTTACTTTTCATGGTTACCGGTACCATATAATTATTGAAAACCATAATAAACCAATACATAGATATTCCAATATTCTACAGTACTATAAATTAGATTCCACATCATTATTTTGGAATCCCGTTACATAAACACATAATCATTCCACTACATAGTTTTCATACTCAACATCGCCAATAGTGATCGCATGTGACTTCCCTTTTTCCTTTGCCTTAAGAGGATTATCATGTCGATCATCATTAACCCTTGAATTAGGGAATTTATTAGCATAATGCCCCATTTCCTTGCACTTAAAGCATTGAAGCGTTGGTGGTGCGTTCTCTGTAGTCTTTTCTTTATTGACATCATTAGCAACCCTTTTCCCATTACTTCGACACTCAGCTGCTCGATGACCTTCTTTTCCACACATAAAACATTTTCTAGTCCCTTTAAGACAATCTCCACCATGCTTCTTTCCACACTTTGAGAATAAAGAAACATTCATCTTCTTTTCACCATTATTCTGAGATTTATCCTTGAACTTTATCTTTCGTTTCTTGTCAAAACCATGATATGGATATGTTACACCAACTTCCAGTTCTACCTTGATAGAACAACGCACAATTTCTTCATATCTACTGAAGTCTCTTATAGCTAATGCCCTTTGAAGACTTTGTTTTAAGCCACTGAAGAATCGATCAACTTTACTTTCAGGTTGGATAATAAAGCCAGATGCATACCTTGAAAGTCTTGTAAAATTTTCTTTGTATATACCAACAGATTCATAATCCTTTTGCTTAAGTTCAAGAAACTCCTTCTCAATATTTTTTTGAAGAATACGAGGGAAGTACTTATTGAAAAATAAGTTCTTGAACTCGTCCCATTCCATGGACTCAATTTCATCTCTTTGCCTCGTATTCTTGATAAGATTCCACTATTGATCAACATCACCTTCCAAAAGATATACTACTAAGATGAATTTATCTTGCTCAGAACATTATATAAATGAAAATATCTTTTCAGTGGTAATGATCCATTGTTCAACCACTAATGGATCAGAAGACCCGCTGAATGAAGGTGGACGCTGCCTCATGAAGGATTCAACAGAATGTTGCTCCTTTCTCTACTCATTTTGAAGTCCAGAATGATTCATAGCTTTTTTAAGTATAGAAATAATATTGTGCACTCCATCACCCATGACATTGGTTTGGTCAGTAGGAAAATCATTGTGTTGTCCATTACATTGATCAACACGATTCCTTCGGGTTCCATCCATCGTCTAAAACCCAAAAAGAATTGTGTGAGTGGAAAAAACCATGCTAGGGAAAACAACATAATAAAGGGGGAGTACCTTCAATATCTAACATCTTAGGTTTAATTATAAGATCTTTAGCACAATTCATAGACTATAACCTATACGTATACTTAACCTTAGGGACATCCCTAGACATACCTTAGAAATATCTCTAGGGATCTCACTAAAGTTTTCGCATCCTAGTTTCCAAAGGTTAACTAAACCTTTCCTCTGATACCAAATGTAGAGACCCAAAGCTTGACGTACATGGACAATACATTACTTTTTCGGAATACTTAATACATAACAAAAAACCAAAACTCAAGGATTGTAATAGTTTAGTGTCTTTTGAAACTCTGAATATAATCTTCTAATCTTGGTGAAAGATCTTCAACAACTCCCATAAAGATCTTCCCCTTTTGTTTTCTTACCTAAAACCTTTCTTGAAATCCTGGGGAAAAGAAAACATATAAAGGGTGAGCTCAAATGCTCAATAATGGTAATCATGGAGAAAATAAAACAAACCATATACCATTGAACTTAAAAACATGAACATAATGTTTAAACATCAAAATCTTGAGAAATGACATAAAACATGGAAATACGTAAGGCATAGATCATAATGGAACATCAATAATGATAAAATAGCATGGGAATAAAACTCTTAGTTGTGGAAAAACATTAATCACATGATATTATTTTCATAGTATCCAAGGCATTGCTTTCAAGACCATCTTAGTAGACAAAGTCCCTTACTGAACCGGGTTTACTTGTCATTCCAGCCCTGTATTACTGAACCGGATTTACTTTCCATTTCATCCATGTCTATCTCATGAGATATAAAGATTTACCCAATGCATTGGAGGGATATATAGGTCCCACCCATCTCATATTGAAATCATTCTTACGTGTTCCACAAAACAATCATAAATCATTCATCATAACCCAAAGAATAAATTGGGTTTCATAAACATCATTCCATCATGACATAATCCATATAAAACCAAAGGATATCATTTCATCATAAGAAAAGTGAAACCATATAAATCATAGAGACATTATACTTGAAACATACACATATGAAATAATGTCATCTTAGATGTAAAATGGTTTTGATAAAGCACTTGAAATGAATTCTTGAGGAAAATATCCTTTCTTCTTGAAAATCATTTTCTTTTCACAAAATGCCATTCAATTTTAAAATAAAAGAATTTTTTTGAAAATAGTCATGAAATCTTGTAGAGTAAGATTCATGAAAATAAGGCGTTATGAAACCATAAAAATCCATTCATGACGTATAAGTTAAAAAACATTCTTCTCGTACTTTTGCCGGAAAAGTCAAAAAGTACCTCGTATGGTAAACAAAAAAAAGATTCCTTATATACCATGTAGTAAAAGTAAAAAATGGGTAAAAAAGACTTTAAACATACATGAAAAAAAATTTATAAAACTTGGATATGGATGATAAATATAACCCCAGTAAATACTTACGTATAAGCAATCTCGGATAGAAAACAATTGAGATTGCAACATTATCCATTACCTTATGTCCGATATGCTTCGTATGTATCCGAACATCCTGTATAATGATTTAAATAATGTCATTGACTTATTACAGAATCATATTCATTGTTATGATATCATATATGGTTCACTTATGACTTTATATTACCCGTTCTTTTTTAAATTCATGTTAAATTAGATTTTTGGGTAAAATCGTTTCATTTATCGTTCGTGTTTTAACTTGTAATTATTCATATGATTACTTAGATCAGGATTACTTACATCCAGAATGTAAAACATGATTTATATATAATATATATTCAGAATATACATTATATATAATATATCGATAAATAGAAAGAAATACACCATTCCTGGAGACGGTAGGCCGTACGTACGCATGAACGTTGTTTTCGTTGCCTTATTGAATTGAATGGAATTAAGTAAATGAAACATATATGTACATAAATATAGTATCATTATTATTTAATATATTTCATTATTATTTTTTATATATACTTTATAATCATACTTTAATGGTTAATCATGGAAAATGAATCTCATCGCGTTTGTGGAGACGGTAGTCCGTACGTACGCACGAGCGATGATATCATTCCCATGATCGTGAAATTGTATTGAAGTGTATGTATACTATTTAATAATCAATATAACTTTACAATAATCACATATATTTATTCTTTACAACATTATACCCATCCAAGTAAGGTGGTGGTGGAAAACAGATTACACCGCGGTGTGGAGACGGTATTCCGTACGTACGCACGTGCGGTGCTTTCATTTTCCGTAGGATGGATAAAAGGTGGAATAGGGTTGTCTCATATTTGTAATAACATATAAGTATATGAGTGATACTGATTTTATTACTTCATAATGAAACAACTAAAGAAGAGTAAGTAGAATAAAAAATAAATTTGAAAGAATTGGTAATGGATATTACCTCTTCTTCGACATGCCTCTTTGAAACCTCCTCTTAGGGAACTAAAATTGGTCTTTGAAGAAGACTAGGACCTCTAGAAAATTTCTAGGGAAGTTGATAAGGGAAATGGCCAGGGTTTGGACGACCTTGAAGGCTCAAAAAGGTATTAGGAGAAGAGGGAGGAGGTTCCCTTTTATAAGGGAGGAGAGGGGCACCTTTGGAATTATAAGAAATATTAATTTATAATAAATTCCATCCCCACTAAAAAACCTATAAAATGACTCAAATCATAAGATTAGATGATATAGGGTTGTAATATCATCAAAATATAAAATTTAGACAAGTTGGAAATTTTTTTTAAACATTATCAACATGATTTATCCTTATATAATCTATTTAATGTTATTTGTGGTAATAATATTCTAAATTTTATATCATTATAAATAATTACTTATGTTTTGTGAATTGTCCATAATTGTATATTTTATTAAATTTTCGACCATATGAATTTTAATTTATAATTTTTAAATATTTTTGTGATTTTTAAACTATTTTATAATATGTAATTTTTATAAAATAACAATAGTGTCAATTTTGACACTATTCATTTATTTGAATTTAAATAAAATATACACAGAATATATTTTCTAAATAAAAGATTTAATAGATTCATAAAATTTCATATTTATCTAGAAAATTAGTGGAGCACATTAAATAGTTCATTTAATATTTATTTTAGTACTTTTAAAATCATTTATTTGATATTTATCTTAATAAAACAATTACAACATCATTTTTGTATAATAATTTAATATACTTATTAATTTTAAAAAAATTCATAATAAACTCCTATGATAAAGATAAATATAATACCTTTCATAATAATATTTTTACTCGAATTTATCATCTTAAAATCACAACATATAAATTGTTATATTTATTAAATTATGAAGGTGACATCTTTGACATCATTTAAAATAAAATAATATAAATGTCCTAATCCATTTTATAAGGCTCCAAATGGTCCAAAAATAGACCCTTGGATGATTAGGGTATATATATACTCTACCAATAAGGTTTGGTCATGTTTCTGGTCCTTTTTATAGATATTATTATTTTAATAAAAACTATATTATTGATTTTTTGCTAAATAAACAATTTCTGCGTCACTTTTGTGTCACCATTAATGACCATTATTTAATCCCTAAAAATTCTAAATAAATTTAAAGGATGTATATAATTTTATTATCTTTCTAGGGACTATTTATATCCTAAGGTTTATGATGTTTATCACTAAATTAAAATTATTACACTTATAAGATTTAAGAGAGTGACATGTTGTCACTTTCTTCGGTTTTAATAATAATTATATTATTTCATTGTCAAAAGTTCATGAAATGAATCTAGTCTAACCCTTAGGTGATATGGGTCGACTTTTATTCATCCAATAGTATTTTGTAAAGTGTTAGGGTAATTTTATAATCTTATTTTTACCCTTAATTACCAGATTTACCTTTAACTCTAGTAAATAAAAATTATCGTAGTTATTATTCATAATATCAAAAAAAATAAAAGTAACATATTAACATAATTTGGACCCAATGAATTCAAATATGGAATCCATTTTTCAAAATTCAAAACACAGAAGTTTCAGTAATTAATTTAAAATTAATCCCATTGTTAAGAAAACGGGTTTTAAAAGTTAAAACATTGCAAAAGATTGAAATGATTTTACCTATGAATTCAATGTAAAATCAATGATAATGAAATAAATTATATTAAATTGTAAAAATATATTCTATTTATACTTTAAAATCATTCAATATTATAATTTAACCATATAAATTATTACGATGAAAAAAGATGTTTTTAATTAAAATATAGCGTGTTTTTACTATTCATTAAAATATGAATGTTATTAGAATAATATGAAAAATTTATCCAAAGTAAATTTTTATATCCTGATTCCAAAGAGGAATTTTATTTTGTCAAATTGAACTTATAGACCTGTCAAAAACTAGATTTAAAGTGGGTGCGCCATCAAAAGGCGGCAAAACTGCATTTTTTTAAAAATACTTATTTTACACGAAAAATTTATTTTGTTCTTATACCATGTTCTAGAAAATGTGTAAGATAAATAATAATGTTATAAAATTCAAATTTTAGTTAATACTATTCATAACGGCTAGTTCATAATAATATTATAATAATATTTTTTTTTTAATGAAACTTGGTATTTCGTACAACACATGCTATCAAGGAAGGTCGCGATTGCATGTAATGCAAGCCAAGTCAGGGTTGCGTGTAGTGAAAGACTCCTTTGTTGTTGTGTATAACAAAATCCAACCATATTTCATTTATATATTGAATATATATATATATGTCTACACTCAATGTTGCGTAGAATAACTACTATCAAACAAACTTGAAATTGTGCGTAACACGATCCAAGATTAGTGTTGCGTATACTTCAAGCTAATACTATGTTGTGTATAGCGCAAGATAATCTTGGTGTAGCATACAATAGAAAATATGAAAGAAATTAAAAGGAATATATCTTATAAAATCTTGGGTTGTTACAAATCCATTTTGATGTGATTGTTGGTGTTTGTTGTTTGAAGGTCGAATGCCTTGTTAAAGGGCCAAGATACCAATTTGTGGTGATGTTTGTTTTCCTTCTGCTTGTGTTCTGTTGTGACCCTAGAGGGGTGTTGTGATATCTTGTGTTGTGTTGTGACCCTGGAGGGGAGTTTTGATATGTGGAGGCAGGGAGGCCTTGTGGATGTGGGAGCAGATGACGCCTAGAGTGGCGAGATGCATTGGTTTATGCATGTGGGTGTCAGGGAGGACACAGGGGATGATGGAATGGGATGGTTGTGATTGTTGGATGTTTTTTGATTCTTGGTTGTTTACCTTCTTTACTTTTCCCCACTGCTCAAGGAAGTTGGTCTTGCTTACCCTTCTTCCAAAGGAGGCGAAGACATGCGGGGTATGCCACGTGCTTTCCGTGTTTAGCCTCTCGAGGGAGAATGGGCCTACACTCTTGATATAGGCGGAAAAGACTCGACGGGTAGTATATCTACTCACCGTGTTAAGCCCCCTTGTGTTTAGTATCATATGATGCTTTTCTAGAATGCCTGGGAATATGGGAAAGTGATTCTATAATGAATGTTTGAATAAATTATGTTAACCCATGGGGTTGGAGTTTGATGAAACTTAATGATGAGGTTGAGAACTTTTGAAGGGACAGTAGATTTTGAATGTGATGCCAAGAAAGTTTGAATGTGGTTTTTGTTCATGGTTAATTAACGTGAAAATAATTAATTAACGTAAAGTGGAATTGATGAAAAAGGGAATAAAGTGACCTAAAGAAGTTATTTAATTGGTCGTGTGCTTATAGGATACCTAGTCTTAGAAATAGCCGCCCGGTGTCCGAGAGACGTTATCTGCAGTTGTGTCTAAGACTAAGTTATTCCCATAGTGTGGTTGTGAGTTATATATATTCTGTACTTTTTGTGTTTCTATATGCTAATCCACCCTGTCGGTAAGGGAAATTGACACCCCGGGGATTCTGATCCCTGGGGGGGTGATTTCCCCAACATTCCGATGGGAGGATGAATGGCTGACTACCCCCTTTGACCTTGCTCTCTTCTCTTGGTAGATACTGGTGTCGTTGGCACAATGGTTATTTTTCTCCATATATGTGTGTAGAGGACTGTAATGGATTGTGGTTATTTCCACACATATATTCTAGATATAGTATCCTACGGACTACTATAGGTGTAACGTCTATAGGATGTGATGGCTTGAGGATCCTTACGTGGTGTATGGGCTGTAATGGCTTGAGGTACAATACTCGATGTATGCTAAATGTTATGCAGGCTGTGGTGGCTCCTAGAACCTACCTGGTTACTTTTGATTGTGAGTATGGTGTGGAGCTTAGCCCAGGTGTTTGCAGGCAAGCCTTTGTGGTGCACGTGGTGCAGATTGTGGAGCTTAGCACAAGTTTATACGGGTAAGCCTTTGCAGAGAGATGCACAGGACGTATGTCGTTGGGGAAAAGTGGGAAACCAGTGAGGAAGTAGTACCAGGGTACCCTTGATATTATTTTCTATATACTATATTCTTGTATGTGTTACTTGGTGAGAGTAGCCATGGTGAGGTTGGGAACTTAGTATATCTGTTTAGGTGATGAGTTAGTTTCACTTGTTGTTCACTGTGCTTTAGAATTATTTCTTTACTTTTGCACGAGAGGCTTCAGGGAGGATCCTACTGAGTATACTATTATACTCACCCTACGTATATATAAACTGTTTTTCAGGTCACATAGAGCAGGTTGGAGATCAGACTGGTTACTACTAGCTTGTGGTTGCAGGAGCTGTTCGGGCTTGCGGTCGCTGCCGTTTTAATTTCCTTTTGGTACTTGTAGTTTTCCCCTTTAGTTTTAGTAATTTTGCATGGAATTCCATATATGCACTTGGGTTTTATTTTACATTTCAGTTGTGAGTTGGAGTTGGTTGGTGTCTGTCTTATCTCTCTCTTCTGCATGTGTTCTCTTAGAGGGTAATTCCTCCCATTTGTGTGTTTATTATACCCTAGGTGCTAGTCGCCAACCCGGGGCCTACTAGAGGCGGGACTCAGGGGTCATTATCTCCCTTTTCACATTTCTGGACCAGGAGGGGTACACTTTTTGGGTAGGGGTTCGTGACAATTTTAATATCAAAATAATGATATTGTTGCTCGTGGGTACGTACGGATTACAGTCTCCACGAACGTGATGAGATTCATTCCCCATCATATCCATTCAAGAATAATTTTCATTTGATGATTAAAAATAATGTTTAAATACTTAATATCATTCTGAATATTAATAAGATACATCTCCTCCATAACAAACGTGGCTTATGTAACAAAGAATATAAAGGAGAATGAATCAGTTAACACCTGAAACGATGATAATACTAAAATATCAATATTAGAATATCATATATGATATCATATTAATGTATATGGTTATTGTATAATTTAATAATAATTATTTCACCATTAAACTGGATATTAACATACCCTCGACCAAGGAAAATTACAAGGTAAGGGGTTTCTTGTCTCACTTTAAATTCTGTGAGATTTCCATTGTTCTCCACTTATTTATTGGATGTGGTGTATTGTGCACTGCCATTTGATATATATTATCATGATTCTATTTATATTCATGGTATTTTGTGATTCATTTGGTGGTTATTAACTTTTGGTCATATGACTCGATTGATTACAATGAAGTAAGGTTTTTTCATCTCACTTTTTATTCCCGTGAGATTCATGCTATATTGGCCACTATTTCCTTTTGTGTAGTGTATTTACTGTCCATGATTGAATTATTGGTGTAATGTAATTTAATTTATGAGTATTTAAATCTTCATTGTATGATATTTCTTTCATGGGTTGTATGTTTCATAAGTTACCAAATCGGTAAGGGAATTTCAAATTTCAATTTCCACTCAGTGGGCTTTACTAGTACTTCATTGATTATTTTACTCCAAGATTATGTGTGTAATCACTATTTATTATTTATGTAGTAATTTCTAATCCCCTTTGTTTGGATATAATTTTGATAGACATAATCACTCCATTGATAATTTCTCAAGTCATTGATATAAACTTCATCTTAACTCAATTTCCATTCATTGAGTTAAACATCCAAGTCATTGGTGTTGTTTTTACAAGAATATGTGTGAATTTCATCTGATTGATTTACACTAAATATCCAATTATATTGTGTGTATTTATATTTTTCACACATAATTACGTCATTTATTTATCCTTTACCTAAGGATACTGTCTTTATAATGGATTTCATCTCAATTTATATTCCTTTGAGACTTCTTTGTTGTTATGCACCAATTCACTTTTATATGGTGTATATATTGTCCTTTGACATAGTATATAATGAAATCATTTATTCTCATGGTATTATAAATTTTTTATTAACTCTATTAATTTTATTCAAGTGTATCTCATTTGGATAGTAACTCTAACTAAAATACTATTTTAAATGTTTTAAAAATTTATTCTTCTAAATCTTTCTCATTAATGTCCATGTTTTAAAAATGGTTTTAAGGTTTTATTTATATGGACATTAATGTTTTAAAATTAAAATTCCTTTTAAAAGTTTCAAATTGGTATGGGTCACTTTGATTCAAAAATCTATTTTTAAACAGCTTCATGAAAAATAATGTGACTTTTAAATGTTTTCAAGAAAAAGGGGAATATTTCTCTCAAATAGTTTTGATGATTATTTTCATCTATGTCAATATCCTTCATTATTATCGATTGAGGTTAATCTGTTACAATACAATCTTCCATATTGTATTGAATTAGTTATGTTTTACTATGGATGTGATATTTTTATACCATTCATGGTTTGTGGATAAAGTATTGACATTACGTATGCTAGTTTTAATACGAATGTTTATGTTGTGTTTCAAACTTTTCATATGAGGAATGCATTGGACTTAGTAAGTGACTTGTGGATCCCACTATAGTTCCTAGATGCATTGGTAGGTCTCATGAGACAAACTAGTGTCTTGGCACAAGGCCTTGACCAAATCTTATTTGTAGTCTTGGCACAAGTCCTTGACTATGTGGTTATGAAAGTCTGGAATTATGCATTCCATCATTATGAGAGTGGCTATTGATATTGCATGTGATTATTAAACTATTAGAATATCCATGTGAGTAAGTAAATGGAATTATTTTGATTTTAAATTTTCCATATTATGTTGAAGTTCAAGATTAAAAGGCTTTTGTTTTAGTTATATACATTGCCTTAAATGTTCATGCTTATTTATGAAGGTTTCCGCTATATTGTCATCCTTACTGAGCATCTGAGCTCACCCCTTTCTATGTTTTATTTTTCCCAGGATGCGAAAATGTATATCATGACTGACCAACAGGGATAGTCTATGGGATCTCAGTGTCCTCTGTGGAAACAATTTTTTTGTAGTTTTCCATTTTATGATGTAATGTAAACCTTATGAATGTATCTAGTACTTCCAAGGCTACTAAACAAAACGATATTTCGAGGCTTGATATTTTGTGATCATGCCAATGTTATGTAATAATGCATCGACTCTAGGTAATTGGGGTTGGGGAATTACAGTTGGTATTAGAGGAAGTTTAGTACAAACTGTGGAAACTAGATTTAGATAAACTCTAATTAGAGCACAAATCCCTAAGATAGACTTTGAGGATTAGTATAGAAGAACTTCCTAGAATTTTTGTATTTTAGAGATTTTGTGAGTTTTCTAAGAAATACATCCCTATCTGGATACGATCAGGTACAGGCGGCTCTGGAACAGATGTACCTAGGGGTAAAACCTGAAAACACCGCTTTGAGCTAGACTCGAATGGGAACTGGTGCACGACAACAGGCCTTGCTGCACTCTTGGTTACGACACTCCCGGGGGATATTCTTAGGATAATTCTCATTTTCTTTACAAACTATTATGAAGGGTGTCACGAACCGAATCGGGTCGCCATCAACTCGACGCCCGACCCGGCCCGCGGCAAGGCCCGAAGGGCGTTCCCGATCCCCACGAGCTAGCACAAGTGCCCAGGTATAAATTTATAGTATTTGGGAACAATTTACCCGTACAACAACCAGAAACAACCCATAAGTAAACTGAAATCCGAAAGCAACATTACAACCACAAGTTTAACAAAATAGCCCGAACGAGTCTCAACAAAAGGGAAACTAAAACCCAAACACAACCAACTCCCAAAAAGGTGACCAAAAACCAAACCAGAAACAGTCACCTAGTGGAGGAATATCCATGTCAGGCCTCCGCCACCAACACCAAAACAGATAAGTCAACTAACAACTCGGTCCACCGTGCTCAAAACCTTGGCATTTTCCTGCATCAGACATAATCAGATCTACTTACACCCAAAGGTGTAAGAAGGGTGTGAGCAATGCTCAATAGGTTGGCACCAAAGAAAAGATTTCGCATGAAAAGGGTTAGATGACCAAAGCAGTTCCCAGGTTCAAATTTTAGGGAAAGTAAATAAATGCACTAACATCTTCGTGTAAATAGTTTTTAAAGAAAGGAAGACAGTTTCAAAATAGGAAAAAGGGGGTTTTGAAATTGAAAGAAAAGAAACATTATTACCTTTTTAAACCACAGGAGTCACCAAAACCAACTAGTGATGAGTACATAATCGCACAGGAGCAACAAAAGTGGGAGAGGCCCTAAGTACTAAAGCCATGTGGGACCCTAGAACCTCACATCTCGGTGAACCATACCATACATTTCTCGTGCACGAGCCACCAGTAGGGAAACACCTCCTACCATAGTGGTCTCTAGTCATCATCAAGTGTTTAGTTAGTGTTGTCAGCATCAATCCCGCTAAGTGAAACTGGGCTGAGGCCGCTCCTGTATCACTAGCATGCTAGTCTAGTCCGCCCACCTAATACCCAGGCTTCCCCTTTTCTGATCATTATTCCAAGTTCACCCTACTCATCAAGGTCAAGACACGAAACACAACATAGAACCACACAACATGCAAGAACTACGGAATTACGAGGGTCAAATTAAAGTTTATCAAATATTTGGAAAACTAGTTTAAAAGTTTTAAGAAAATAAAACAACATACCCAATAGTGCAGAACCCACTCTGATGCACACTAGGACTATAACCAGGATCAATTTCAATTGCTGCATTTGTTCAAAAACCAAGGCACAACACAGTATAAACCCAGCAATCTAGAACAGCCACTAACAAAAGTAAAACCCATGCTCTACCAGTCCAACCGACAACTCACAGCAGTATTTAAATAAAAGAAATATTAAAATAATCAACCAGCAAACCAAATGATCAAATGCCCTAAGCATGTGAAACCACCTACCTCAAACAGGTCCGTGAAGCGACACGGCGCAGAACTTCTATTGTGCAATGGTCGCACCGTGTGAAGCCATCAAAGAGGTCCTAAAACAGTAGACCAAAACACCACGGTGCCAACCCAGAAAATATCAGCAAACCAAATAATTCAGTTTACCTCTAAACAGGTTCAATAATAATTAATTAAATTAATCAACAATTAACCCAAAACCATTAAATAAATTGTTTATTAAGTATACAACTCCGAGACTAACAAAAATAATTATTTTACAATTTAACAACTTCGATTAAATAGATGGTTAACACAATCAGTTAAATTAATTAACATTTTGTCAATGTAATGATCATCAACTCAATCAATTATCAATTTAACCAGTTTTAATAATAATAATAATAATATAATAATAATAATAATAATAATAATAATAATAACATAATAATAATCACAATAATATCATAATAATATTAATAATAGTAATAATAATATAATAATAATAATAGCATAATAATAATCATAATAATAACATAATAATAATAATAATAACATAATAATAATAACGATATTAATATAATAATATTATCATAATAATAATAATAATATAGTAATAATAATAATAACATAATAATAATTAAAATAAAAACGTTAATAACTTAATAACATAAACGTAAATTTAAATCAATCCAAATAATTAAATAAAATAAAATATTAAAATAAATTAAAATAAAATAAACAAACCTTGTCCGGTGAGGGGAAAGGAGGGGATCCATCCGGTGCAGCTTCAGAGGGAGGAAGTTCGGCGCTGTCCGTCGGAGCAAAGGAGGAGGGGGGTGCGGCGGTCTGCTATTGGAGGGCGGCCGAACAAGAAGGGGAGCGGCTCTAAGGTGAAGGGGAAGGGGAGAGCGGGTCTGGCGCAGCTTCGAACGTCCGGCGAAGGGAAGGTGGTGAGGGAATGGGGGTGCGGCTGCTAAGGGAAGAGAAGAAGGGTGGTGCGTGGGAGGAAGGGAAGGAAGGGAGGAAGAGAAGGAAAAGGAGAAGGAAAAGAAGAAGAAGAGAAGGAGAGGGGTGGGGCGTGGCGCGGCAGAGAGGGGAGGAGGAAGGGGGGCTGCGAGAGAGAGAGGATAAAAGGAAGATAAGGAGAAGAGAAGGGGAGAGGAAGAGAGAAATGAGGAAGAAGAAAAAAATAAAGGGAGATAGGGGGTGGCGGCGGGTAGGGTTTAGGAGGGAGAGAAAAAAACAAAGCAAATAATGAAATAAAATAAAATGAAATGAAATAAGTAATAATGAAAATAAAAGAAAATAAAATAAAGTGAATTAGAATAGAAAGATTACAAAATAAAATAAAATAAAACAAAATAAAATGAAGGGGGGTCTACCACTAATAATAATAACAAAAATAATAATAATAATAATAATAACACTAATAATAATAATAATAATAATAGTAACAATAATAATAATAATAATAGTAACAATAATAATAATAATAATAGTAACAATAATAATAATAATAATAATAATAATAATAATAATAACAAGGAAACTTAAGTTAATCATCCGGTATTTGAAACGTCCGTGCAACGGGCACCGCGCGTTAAAATGGAAAATCCGCATGGCTTCACCTGTGCCCTGCCCATGCGCCGAGCAGCGTAAGGCCCGCGCGCACACACCGTTGCCACAACGGGCAACCCGCATCGGGTTCAGCCCTTGCGACAACCAAACAATTTAAATAAACAGGCAATTAATTCACGAAATAAAAATTTAAAATTAAATTTGTACCACAACGAAGTCCGGGCGTGACAAATCTCCCCACCATGGAAACTTTCCGCCCTCAGAAAGTCAGCTCGATGCCTGATCAGAGAATAGAAATGGTTACTCCTGCTCAACCCACGACTTCCGCTCCCAAGTTTCATGCTCATCATTCCCATGCTGGTAGAGAATACGGACCAGAGGAATGGGCTTTCCACGCAGCACCTTCTCCTGAGAATCCACTATCCATACTGGTCGCTCAAACACAGATAAGTCGGACTCTATCTCCAGCTCTTCCCAATTTATCACATGCGACGGATCAAGGTTGTACTTTTTTAGTTGGGAGACATGAAATACGTCGTGAATCGATGTCAACTGCGAGGGCAAATCCAACCTTTATGCCACCTTTCCAATCCGCTCAAGAATCTGAAAAGGTCCGACATACCTCGGTGTCAGCTTCCCCTACTTCTCCAAACGATGGTGACCCAAGCGAGGGGCCACTTTCAGGAACACTCTGTCCCCGACTTAAAACTCGAGATCCCGCCGCCTCTGATCTGTATAGGACTTATGGAGACTCTGAGCTGTCAACAACTGATTCCTAATCATCTTGACCTTCTCAGACGTCTTTTGAACAAGGCTCGGTCCCAAGAGTGAGGTCTCTCCTACCTCAGCCCAACACAGGGGAGACCGACAAGGTCGGCCATAGAGCGCCTCAAAGGATTCCATTCTGATGGAAGACTGGTAACTGTTATTATAAGAAAACTCGACCAGTCCCAAATGGCTATCCCATGTGCCTCCAAAATCTAACACACAGGCTCGGAGCATGTCTTCCAGAATCTGATTCGCCCGCTCCGTCTGGCCATCGGTCTGCGGATGGTAAGTCGTGCTCATCTTAATCTGCAACCCCAAGGCCTTCTGGAGGCCTCCCCAAAACCGAGATGTAAAGAGAGGGTCCCTGTCAGAAACAACTGCCTACGTCACACCATGAAGTTTGACCACCTCCTGAACATACAAGTGGCACAGCTCCTCTACCTTCGTTGTATCTTTGATCGGAATAAAGTGAGCTAACTTGGTCAAGTGGTCAATCACTACCCAGATAGCATTCCTCCCCCGAGGTGTATGACGCAAACCAATAATGAAGTCCATGGCGACCTCATCCCACTTCCAGGTAGGAATGGGTAATGGCTGGAGTAGGCCAGATGGTCTCTGATGATCTGCTTTCACTTGCTGGAAAGTGTAACATCTGGATACGAAGTTGGCTATGTCCCATCTCATACCTGGCCACCAGAACTGACGGCGAACATCGTAATACATCTTGGTAGTACCAGGATGGACAACCCACTGAGATTGGTGGCTATCCTGCATCACCAACTTCCACAGAGACAACGGCACCACAGCACGGCCTTTGAAGCACAAGACCCTCTGGGAAGACAAGGACCAATCTGAAGGAGTATCCCCACCATGGAGAAACTGCATGGATCGCTGACACATCTCATCATGGGGCTGCTCCCGCTGAATCAACTCCAGAAGAGAAGGAGTCAACTGAATGCTAGCTAAGAAGGTACATCCGCTGTGCTCCCTCCTCTCCAAGTGCATCTAGGCGAAGAGCCCCATCAAAGTCCACTCATCACTAGACTTCCTCAACGCCTGCACTGGTACTTTCCTACTCAAGTCATCGGCTACCACATTACCCTTGCCAGGGGTATAGACAATTTCAAAATCAAAACCCTGCAGGTACTCGACCCAGCAGCGCTGCCTCAAATTGAGATCCTTCAGAGAGAAAATGTAGGCTAGGCTCTTATGGTCAGAATAGACCACAAACTTCTCCCCAAAAAGATAGTGGCGCCACGTCTTCAAAGCATGCATCACCGCTTCCAACTCTAATTTGTGAGTTGGATAATTCTTCTCATGTGGCCGGAGCTGGAGAGAACCACAAGCCACAACATGGTCATCCTGCATGAGAACACATCCAAGGCCCGTACCTGAATCATCACAGTAAACCACATAGCCCTTTCCTGACTCTGGTAAGTTCAACACAGGGGTGGTGTTCAACCGCAGCTTCAACTCCTCGAAGGATGCCTGACGGTGAGGGATCCACTCAAACTTCACCCCTTTCCGGGTGAGTGCGGTCATAGGGTAGGCAAGTCGCGAGAAGTCCCAGACAAAGCACCTGTAATAACCAGCCAGGCCCAGAAAACTCTTGATCTCAAACGCATTTCTCGGCTGCTCCCATGACATAACTGCCCTGATCTTCTCAGGATCCACTGAAACCCCTTGTTCTGAGATGACATTCCCTAGGAACTTCACTTCCCTGATCCAGAAAGTACACTTCGAGAGTTTGGAATACAAGCGGTGATCCCGCAAAGTGCCCAAAACAACACGCAGGTGATGCTCATGCTCCTCCTCAGATCCAGAATAAACTAGGATGTCATCCACGAATACCACGACAAATGAGTCGAGATATTGGTGGAACACCCTATTCATGAGTTCCATGAAAACTGCAGGAACATTCGTCAGTCCGAAAGGCATGACCAAGTACTCGAAGTTACCATACCTGCTTCGGAAAGTCGTCTTCGGGATATCTGCTCCTCTCACCCTGAGCTGGTGGTATCCCGAACGCAAATCAATCTTGGAGAACCACTTTTCCCCCTTCAACTGATCGAAAAAATCGTCAATCCGGGGCAAAGGTTATCTATTCTTGATGGTTACCTTGTTCAATTTCCGGTAATCAATGCACAACCGGAGGGTTCCATTGGCCTTCTTCGCGAATAAAACCGGTGCGGCCCAAGGAGAGACGCTCAGGCGAATGAATCCTTTGGATTCCAAATCGCCCAGCTCTATCTTTAATTCCCTCAATTTGGTGGGGGGCATGCGATATGAGGGAAGAGATATAGGCTGTGTTCCCAGCGCCAACTCAATCGATAACTCCAAGTCCCACTCTGGGGGTAAGCCAGAAAAATCATCTGGGAAGACCTCTGGGAATTCATCCACTACACGAGGTAACCCGCCCTGTAAAACACCACCATCGTCCTCCAGTGCGAGCGACAACAACTGATAAGCAAGATTTCCCAACTTAGGGAGTGGAGGTCCCGCGCATCCTGACCGAGGATCCCATTCTCCGTGGAATAACTGGGGAGTCCCATCTGGTGCTGTAAAACTGACTCGGCGCAGATAGAAATCAATGTGCGCCTGGAAGCACACCGGCCAGTCCATACCAAGGATCACATCAAATAGGTCCATGTCAAGGACCAAGAAATCTCATTCCATATCGACTCCCTACATAGAGAGTGCGCACGATGGGCACCTAAGGCCCTGCTCCCTCTTTTTCCCCAACGGTGTTGCTAACTCCATAGCAAACGATAACAGCTCGGTTGGTAGGTTCAGCAGATTCACAAGGCGAGAAAATATAAAAGAAACTGAAGCACCAGTATCAAATAAAACTGTAGATATAGAAGATGCAACCGGAATAGTACCTCGAACCGTCGAACGCCCTGCATCAGATCCCGCTGGTGCCTAATCCACAGCATGCAGTTGCCTGGTCCCTGCCTGAGAATGACCGCTCTCCTGCGGCTCTACCCTAATCTAGCTCTACCCAGAAGATGATTCGGTCCTGCCACCATGACCACTGAACCGAGATCCTGGCGTCCTGGTCGGCTCTGACTGCACTCATACACCCCTAGAAGCTACGGACTCAATCCCACTCTGGTAAGGGCGTACAGTCCCGCAGAAACGATGTAGGTGCCTTATAACTCCACACCCATAGCAAGGTCTGGGAGGATGTGGACACGCAGGTCGGATGTGCCCTGTCTTTCCGCACTGATGGAACACAATGGGCCTCGCATCAGAAGCCTCAGATGATATCTTCCTAAAGGGATGGCCTGAGCCACCACCACTCTTCTTCCACTACTCAACACGCTTCCTCTTCTTCTCTGAGGAACTGCCGCTACTAAAGCCTGATACTGATCCGGAAAACCCCGACTTTCCTCTCTGGTCAATCTCAGCCATGAAAACATGGTCAACCACCTCAGCATAAGTCTTCAGCTTGAACAAGAAAACCTGAGAGTGGATTTCCGGTTGAAGGCCCTTCTCAAACTTTTGATATTTCAAGAATTCGCTCGAAACTATCTCAGGTGCGTACCGCACCATCTCAGCAAAGCGGTTCGCATATTCCATCACTATCTGATTCCCCTGAAAAAGCTCCATGAACTCCCGAGATCTAGCGTAGGCTAGAAACTCTGGACAATACTGCTCATTGAAGATACCCTTGAAATCTTTCGAGCTCATGTGCTCATGTTTCCTAGCCTGGAACACTGATTCCCACCATTTGCGACTGGAACCCTCTAGTTGGAACGAGGCACACTTCACCCTGACTTCCTCGGGCGTGTCAAGAAAATCGAACATGCATTGTATCTTTTCAAGCCACTCCTCTGCCTCCTGAGGTTCTAAACTACCTCGGAAAGAAGGAGGTTTGTTCTTCAGAAAATCATGAGCTCTATCCTTCCTGGAGCCAGATTCTTCCCCTCTACCTGGAATAGGGGCAGGGGCAGGAGTCACCCCTTGTCCCAACGCCTGAACGGCTCGTACCATAGCCTCTACCAATCTTTGATCAAGCGGCGCGGGAGAACTCTCTCCATCTTCCTCCCATGGGTGCATGGGAGCTCTCCGGGGAGGCATCTTGCTGCACAGGGCAACAGTCATAAAGGAATAACATCAGTATTACATATCTCAAGAGGAACCAAATTTTTCAATAGGACAAATAATCATCAATAAACCAAACATGAAAAAACGACTTCATGTCAAAACTCTACTTTCCTACCTGGTGTCCACGTACAGTCTACAGCCTGTACGTCCCACCTAGGAAAGAAGTCAAACAAGCACCCTGACATCACATGGTGACTCAGTATCTGTCACGAGGCGTGCTGGCCAGGCACCCTACTCGCAACATGAATTCTGAGCCCCGACAGTCCCAAATAACATAAACCACGAACCTGCCTCTGATACCATTTTGTCACGAACCGAATCGGGTCTCCATCAAATCGACACCCGACCCGGCCCGCGGTAAGGCCTGAAGGGCATTCCCAATCCCCACGGGCTGGCACAAGTGCCCGGGTATAAATTTATAGTTTTTGGGAATGATTTACCCCTATATCAACCAGAAACAACCCATAAGTAAACTGAAATTTGAAAGTAACATTACAACCACAAGTTTAACAAAATAGCCCGAACGAGTCTCAACAAAAGGGAAACTACAACCCAAACACAACCAACACCCAAAAAGGTGACCAAAAACCAAACCAGCAACAGTCACCTGGTGGAGGAATATCCCTGTCAGGCCTCAGCCACCAACACCAAAATAGATAAGTCAACTAACAACTCGGGCCACCGTGCTCAAAACCTTGTCATTTTATTGCGTCAGACATAATCAGATCTACTTACAACCAAAGGTGTAAGTAGGGTGTTAGCAATGCTTAATAGGTTGGCACCAAAGAAAAGATTTCGCATGAAAAGGGTTAGATGACCAAAGCAGTTCGCAGGTTCAAATTTTAGGGAAAGTAAATAAATGCACTAACATCTTGGTGTAAATAGTTTTTAAAGAAAGGAAGATAGTTTCAAAATAGGAAAAATGGGTTTTTGAAATTGAAAGAAAAGAAACATTCTTACCTTTTGAAACCACAGGAGTCACCAAAACCAATCAGTGATGAGTACATAATTGCATAGGAGCAACAAAAGTGGGAGAGGCCCTAAGTACTAAAGCCATGTGGGACCCTATAACCTCACGTCTCGGTGAACCATACCATACATTTCCCATGCACGAGCCACCGGTAGGTAAACACCTCCTACCGTAGTGGTCTCCAGTCATCATCAAGTGTTTAGTTAGTGTTGTCAGCGTTAATCCCGCTAAGTGAAACTGGGCTGAGGCCACTCCCGTATCACTAGCACGCTAGTCTAGTCCGCCCACCTAATACCCAGGCTTCCCCTTTTGTGCTTATTATTCCAAGTTCACCCTAATCATCAAGGTCAAGACACGAAACACAACATAGAACCACACAACATGCAAGAACTACAGAATTACGAGGGTCAAATTAAAGTTTATCAAATATTTGGAAAACTTGTTTAAAATTTTTAAGAAAATAATACAACATACCCAACAGTGCAGAACCCACTCTGACACACACTAGGACTGTAACCAGGATCAATTTCAATTGCTGCATTCATTCAAAAACCAAGGCACAACACATTATAAACCCAGAAATCTAGACCAGCCACTAGCAAAAGTAAAACCCATGCTCTACCAGTCCAACCGACAACTCACAGCAGTATTTAAATAAAATAAATATTAAATTAATCAACCAGAAGACCAAATGATCAAACTCCCTAAGCATGCAAAACCACCTACCTCAAACAGGTGCGTGAAGCGACACGGCGCAGAACTCCTGTTGTGCAACCGTCGCACCATGTAAAGCCATCAAACAGGTCCTAAAATAGTAGACCAAAACACCATGGTGCCAACCCAGAAAATATCACCAAACCAAATAATTCAGTTGACCTCTAAACAGGTTCAATAATAATTAAATTAATTAATCAAAAATTAACCCAAAACCGTTAAATAAATTGTTTATTAAGTATACAACTCTGAGACTAACCAAAATAATTATTTAACAATTTACAAACTTCGATTAAATAGATGGTTAACACAATAAATTAAATTAATTAACATTTTATCAATGTAATGATCATCAACTCAATCAATTATCAATTTAACTAGTTTTAATAATAATAATATAATAATAATAATAATAATAACAATAATGATCATCAACTCAATCAATTATCAATTTAACTAGTTTTAATAATAATAATATAATAATAATAATAATAACAATAACATAATAATAGTAATAATAATAACATAATAATAATCACAATAATATCATAATAATATTAATAATAGTAATAATAATATAATAATAATAATAGCATAATAATAATCATAATAATAACATAATAATAATAATAATAACATAATAATAATAACAATATTAATATAATAATATTATAATAATAATAATAATATAGTAATAATAATAATAACATAATAATAATTAAAATAAAAACGTTAATAATTTAATAACTTAAACATAAATTTAAATCAATCCAAATAATTAAATAAAATAAAATAATAAAATAAATTAAAATAAAAAAAACAAACCTTGTCTAGCGAGGGGAAAGGAGGGGATCCGTCCGGTGCGGCTTTGGAGGGAGGAAGTCTGGCGCTGTCCGGTGGAGCAGAAGAGGAGGGGGGGTGCGGCGGTCTACTGGTGGAGGGCGGCCGAACAGGGACAGCGGGGGTGCGGCGGTCTGCTGGTGGAGGGCGGCCGAACAGGAAGGGGAGCGGCTCTAAGGTGAAGGATAAGGGGAGAGCGGGTCTGGAACAGCTTCGAAGGTCCGGCGAAGGGAAGGTGGTGAGGGAATGGGGGTGCGGCGGCTAAGGGAAGAGGAGAAGGGCGGTGCGCGGGAGGAAGGGAAGGAAGGGAGGAAGAGAAGGAAAATGAGAAGGAAAAGAAGAAGAAGAGAAGAAGAGGGGTGGGGCGCGGCGTGGCAGAGAGGGGAGGAGGAAGGGGGGCCATGGGAGAGAGAGGGGAAAAGGAAGAGAAGGAGAAGAGAAGGGGAGAGGAAGAGAGAAAGGAGGAAGAAGAAAAAAAAGAAAGGGAGATAGGGGTGGCGTCGGGTAGGGTTTAGGAGGGAGAGAAAAAAACAAAGCAAATAATGAAATCAAATAAAATAAAATGAAATAAGTAATAATGAAAATAAAAGAAAATAAAATAAAGTGAATTAGAATATAAATATTACAAAATAAAATAAAATAAAATGAAGGGGGGTCTACCACTAATAATAATAACAAAAATAATAATAATAATAATAATAACACTAATAATAATAATAATAATAGTAACAATAATAATAATAATAATAATTGTAACAATAATAATAATAATAATAGTAATAATAATAATAATAATAATAATAATAATAATAACAACAAGGAAACTGAAGTTAATCATCCGGTATTTGAAACGTCCGTGCAACATGCGTCGCATGTTAAAATGGAAAAGCCGCATGGCTTCGCCCGTGCCCTGCCCGTGCGCTGAGCGGCGCAAGGCCCGCGTGCACACACCATTGCCACAACGGGAAACCCGCATCGGGTTCAGCCCTTGTGAAAACCAAACAATTTAAATAAACAGGAAATTAATTCACGAAATAAAAATTTAAAATTAAATTTGTACCTCAACGAAGTCCGGGCGTGAAAAAGGGTTTATGAGTATATAATTCCTCAAAGAAAACATTTTTATGATTATGGATTATATCCATAAATTGTTCAATTTATGTTAAGTGTTTTACAAGTTTGGATTTATGTATTGCGATTCATAAACTAATCTAGTTTATACCATTTTTTAGAAATGGCGCCTAGTGGAAGGAATGGAAACTGTATCAATGCACGCACTCCATTTAGGGATTTCCCTCCTACTCAATATAATTATAGTGGAGTTGGTGATGCAACTGGTGCTGATCAGCTAATCACCATACTGGGAAAACTCACTCAGGTTATGAATAATAACCTTACCCTTATGGATCACCCAGATCCATAGCATGGAGGATCAATGTTAGATCGCTTCATGAGGCAACAACCATCAATATTCAATAGGAGTACAAATCCATTAGTGGCTAAGAAATGGATAAATTCTTTAGAGAAAATATTCCACACCTTGGGGAGTAGCGAAAGGGAAAAAGTTGTCATGGTAGTTTACTGCCTCACTGGAGATGTTTATCATTGGTGATGATTGATTCAAAACACAAAGGAAGATGAGGAAGTATAAAATATGGAATGCAGGGAGTTTAAAGAAATTTTCTTAGAAAAATACTTTCCTCATGACCATCGATCGGATATAGAAAGGCAATTTCTGAGTCTGAGGCAAAAGGAGGATGATAATGTCACAAAGTATGAAGCTCACATTAAAAGGTTAGAAAGGCATGTTATAGATTATATACATAACCCAAGAAGTAATATTGATTGTTTCTTTGATGGGTTAAAACCATTTCTCAATCGAGAATTAGTCTCACAATCCTTCTTGTCGTACGAAGATATTGTCTCATGTGATATCAAGACAGAAAAAAAATTCTCTAAGTCTTGCGACTTTAAGGAAAAGAAAGAGAAGAAGAGATCTTCTAAACACTCTGGAAATGGAAATAAGTGGAATAATGGAAAAGTTGAATATCCATCCTATGGTAAATGTGGGAAGAAACACCCTGGTACTTTCCTGAAGGGAATGGGAGTCTGTTACAAGTGTGGTGAAAAAGGCCACTAAGCTCGTGATTTCAAAGGGAAGAAAGAGGTTTTCGATGTTGAATTATACAATTTTAGAGAAAGGGGCATTATGCAAATGAATTTCCAAAGAGTTAGGGTAAATTACCTCAGAAAATTCCAAGGGATAAAGTCCAAGATTATGCTATCACTACTGCTAAGGTTAAAGCTCCGAAAGACGTAGTGGCAGGTAATTTAATGGTTTCCTCAAGTTTAGAAAATGCTTTATTTGATTCTGGAACATCGCATTGTTTCATATATTCCTAGTTTGCAAATAAAATTAGATATTTTAAATTTCATTTAACAATGGATTTGTCAGTAAAAACTCCTAAGGGACATATCATTGCAACAAAGTTTTGTGAATCAGTCCCCATTAGGGCATATAAATGTTTTTTATCTGTTGATCTCATCATCATACCCAAGATTGAATTTGATATAATCCTCGGTATAGATTGGCTTTCAGACCATGATGAAAAAAATTATTGTAAGAAGAATGAGGTTACTATTTTTTATGACGATGATAAAGAACACCTTATCTTTATAGTAGAATTGTCACCACCAAATTCTGTTCTGGATCCACCCCCAGTAGCTCAACTAAATTCAATTATTGGGGAGGAAGAGAATGAAATAACTGTGGGTGAGGAAAAGAATTTTCAAATAGAGGATGTACTTATTGTGAAAGAATATGTTGATGTGTTTCCAGAAGATTTACCTGGACATCCTCCAGAATGAGAAATTGAGTTTTCCATTGATTTAATTCCTGGATCAAGGCCCATATCGAAGACCCCTTATAGAATGGCCACTATGGAATTAGTGGAACTAACGAAACAACCAGAGGAGTAGAGTAATAAGGGATTTATTCTCCATAGTGTTTCTCCATGGGGAGACCCTTTCCTTTTTTTAAGAATAAAGATGGATCTATGAGGTTGTGCATCGACTACAGGGAGATCAATACTATAACAATAAAGAACAAGTATCCCCTACCTTTCATTGATGATTTATTTGACCAACTTTATGGAGATCAATACTTTTCAAAGATTTACCTTCAATATGGATATCATCAGTTGTGTGTGAAGGAAGACATTCCGAAGACAGCATTTGGAACCAGGTATGGGCATTACTAGTTTACAGTAATGCCTTTTTTATTGACTAATGCACCCTCTGTCTTCATGGATCTAATGAATAGTGTTTTTAAGGAATATCTTGATGACTTTGTAGTTGTATTTATTTATGATATCTTGGTATACTCTAAAATCTACGAATATCATGAAAATAACTTGCGCATTATCCTGAAGAATCTTAGAATACATGAATTATATGGGAAGTTTAGCAAGTTTGAATTCTAGATTCAGAAGATTTATTTTCTTGGCCATATTGTCTCCAAGGATGGAATCTCTGTTGATCCTTCTAAGACCAAAGAAATACAATAATGGCCAACACCAATGAGTATAACCGAGGTACGC
Organism: Viscum album; assembly: GCA_963277665.1. NCBI lineage: Eukaryota > Viridiplantae > Streptophyta > Magnoliopsida > Santalales > Viscaceae > Viscum > Viscum album. Next base: position 2,072,733,523 of record OY728119.1, read on the forward strand.
AGTTTTTTTGGTTTAGCAGGTTATTATCGGTATTTCATCCAGAATTTTACCCGATTGGCTAACCCATTAACAAACCTCACACGAAAAGGGGTTAAATTTGTTTGGAAAAAAGTGTGTGAAGAATTTTTTGAAGAACTTAAGAGAATATTAGTCAATTATCCTATATTTACTCTACCATTGGGTAATAATGAGTTTGTTATTTATAGTGATGCTTCGAAGAAAGGAATTTTTTGTGTCCTTATGCATAATGATAGGGTTATTGCCTATGCATCACGATAGCTAAAAATTCATGAGAAAAACTATCATACTCATGATCTTGAGTTAGCAGCTGTAATATTTTCTTTGAATATATGGAGACATTATATATATGGTGTAAATGTGAGATTTATACTGATCAGAAGAGTTTTAAGTATATTTTCTCACAGAAATAACTCAACAAGAGGAAAAGGTGATGGCTTTAACTACTCAAGGATTATGATTGCACTATACACTACAACCTTAGGAAGGAAAATAAGGTGGAAGGTGCTTTGAGTCGAAAGGATCAGGGAGTTTTGAACTAGATGAGAGTTGAAAAGGATCCTATGTACATGGATCTAGTAAAGATGGATATGGGAATCACCATGGAGGGGGAAACATCAATATTTTTTCAACTGGTTGACAAACCATCTTTAATAGAAAAGATAAAGAGTTCTCAGACCGATGATGAAGAGTTTAAAAAGAATATTAAAGCTATTAATGATGGGAGCTTGAGTGAATTTGTGTATGAAGATGGAATTTTGAAATTTGGGAAGAGAATTTGTGTTCCCAATATACCTGACCTAAAAAGATAATTGTTGGATGATTCTCATAGCTCCAATTTCTATATACACCCTGGGAGCACCAAAATGTATAGATATTTGAAGGAACATTTTTTGTGGGACAACAAGAAGAGGGAGATAGCTGATTTTGTATTAATATGTATGGTTTTTAAACAAGTGAAAGCTGGAAGGCAACATCCTGGAAGAGTCATGCAACCTCTTCCCATATTTGAGTGGAAATGGGATGATATTATGATGGACTTTGTCAGGGGACTACCAAAGACTCCTAGAAGGAATGATGCAACATGGGTCATTATTGATCGTCTTACCAAGTCAGCACATTTTTTTGCTATAAGAAAAGATTTACCACTTGAGTGTTTAGCAAGACTATATATTAATGAAGTTGTAAGACTTCATGGAGTACCACTATTGATTGTTTCTGATCGTGATCCCTATTTTACATCAAGATTCTGGAAAATTCTTCAGAAATCCCTAGATACTGAACTTCTTTTGAGCACTTCCTACCACCCCCAAACTGATGGATAATCAGAATAGAATATTCAAACCTTATAAGACATTTTGAGATCATGCTCACTTGACTTTCAAGGTATGTGGGATCAATATTTACCTTTGGTAGAATTTTCCTATAATAATAGCTTCCATTCAAGTATTCAGATGGCACCATATGAAGTGTTATATGGAAAGAGATGTCGCACACCAACCTATTGGGGTGATATTGGTGAAAGAAAACTCATAGTCCCAAAAATAGTGGAGTAAATGATGGAAAAGGTGAAGGTAATCCAAAACCACATCAAGGCAGCTCAAAGTAGACAGAAGATCTATGCTAATAACTGAAGGAAGGATTTGGAATTCCAGGTAGGAGATCATGTTTTCTTGAAGGTATCTCCATGGAAGGGTGTTATACGTTTTGGTAAGAAGGGAAAATTAAGTCCCAGTTACATCGGACCTTTCGAAATTCTAGAACGAATTGGGGTTGTAGCTTACCGTTTGGAAATGCCACCATGTTTCTCCAAATTTCACGATGTGTTCCACGTATCACTGTTGAGAAAATACATGCCTGACCCAACGCATATACTAACCTATGAGGAATTATAACTGGAACCCAATTTGTCTTATTGTGAAGAGCCAGTCAAGATTCTTGATACAAGAGAACAAGTACTGAGAAACCGAACGACTTTCTGGTAAAAGTTCTATGGAGAAACCATAAGATGGAAGAGGCAACATGGGAACCCGAGGAACTTGTGAAGAAGAACCACCCGAGTCTTTTTATGTAGTAATACTCTAGAAATTTCAAGGATGAAATTATTTGAAGTAGGGGATAATTTAACACCCCAAGCTTCTAAGGTACGCTTCTCTTTGAATAATAAAGTAGCGTGTGTTGTACGCAACTTCGAGTTATAACACACCACAACCAATCAAACTAGTCTTTATGAATACTAATACCCACTTTTTGAAATTTTATGAATTTTATCTTTCAAAATGGAATTCATTTTTGGATTCCGAATATCGAAATTATCTTAGGGTGAATTTTTTGTATTTTTCTGAAAACTTTCAATTTTTGATGAATAGTGAAAAACGCTGAGTTATAGTTCAAAACTGAATTTTTATTTAAGTAATTATTTATTTTATTTAAATTTATTTTAGATAAAAATAGATACATAATACCTATATAATTTCAATGTAATTCATTGGAGTCAATTTATAATAATTTTATATATATATAAATTTTAAAGAACTTTTCACCGTCTTTTACCCACCTCCAAGGAGAATTTGTGAATTTACATAAAACATAATTTTACCACTTCTGTGAGATGAATTTAAAAAATAAAATAGAAACTATTGATATCATTAAGTAAAATATGTTTCAATAAGATGAAAATATTTTTTGGTGAATAGTAAAATTTACGTTTTATTTACCACGGTTAAAAGTAAATAGGGCAATTAAAGGTAAAAATGATATTATTATTACCCTAAAACATGTCCTAATTATATTAGATAAGTTTAATTCGACCAAAAACAATCTTAGGAATAAAATATGATCCTTTAGGTCCACTTGGATTAGATTAGGACATTTATTATTATTTAATTCAAAGAAGAGTTAAAAGCGTTAAATTCAATGTTTAATAACTAAACCATTTTTAATATAGGGTTACACATAAGATAAATTCGACTATAAATATTCATTAGAAATATAAAAATATTTCCTATATAACTGTATTTTATTTATATTTTTTAAACCTTAAATAATGTAATTTATTTATGACACAATGATGATGCAGTAATTACCTAATTAATGAAATATTAAAATAATTGATATTATAAATATCCAAATAAATATAATTTGAGACTTTTTATGAATTCCACTACTTTTATAGGTTAATATTACATGATAGGTTTGTTTAGATGAATTTTTTTCGAAGTAATAATGCAGTTATGAATTTAGAAAAAACAAAATACCAAATAGTGTCAAAATTGACATAAAAGAGTTTTTAAAACAAATATTATATTATTAATTGATATTCTATTCCTAAAAATCTAAGTTTCAGAAAAAATACTTATATAATTATATATGTATTATTAATGAACCACTTGGAGTTCTCTTGGATTTATATAGTAAGTTTATTAACCATATAATATAAAAATACAAAAAGTCATGGTAAATGTCAAACTATTTAACTAAGAGTTAAATCTAAAATATAAGGTTAATATAGTGACTCAAACCTTTCTAAAACCTATTGTTTAATTGTTTTATGACCCATAACCACCTTATACTTTAAATAATCCTCTTTGGATCCATTAGAAACTGAAAATAATTTTATTCTAAAATAATATTTCTAGCTTTTCCTAAGGTGCCCCTCACCCCTCTTATAAAAGGGAACTTCCCCTTCTCTATAATTAAAACCTTAAAAGCCATTTGGCTCAGATAAACCCTACCCAAATACCCTATAAACTGTACTACCTTCATCCTAGAGGAATTACTTTTGTCAGAAAGCCAACCTAAGGATCCCTTTTGATCAAGTCAAAAGGAAGAACTCGTAGAAGAGGTAAATATTTCATCACCTCTTTCAAGTTCCTTTCTTATTCCACTTCCTATTTCTTTTTTGTTTCCATTATAAAATCATAACTCCAGTATATTCTATATAATTTGATGTTATTATGAATATGGTATAACCATATTCATTATTCTATCCATCATTTGAATGACATGTCACCATACATGCATACGTACGGATTACCGTCTCCACGTCGTGGTGTAATTGTTATTCAATACATTATTATTTTTATGGGTATAATAATGATGTTTAATTGATGTAAATAATAAATATAACATGATAATTATTCTTTATATATGATATATCATCCAATTATATATGATTTTAATATCAAAAGAATGATAATGTTGCTCATGCGTACGTACGGATTACCGTCTCCACGAACGCGATGAGATTCATTACCCACCGTATCCATTCAAGAATAATTTTAATTTGATGATTAAAAATAATGTTTAAATACTTAATATAATTCTGAATATTAATAAGATAAATCCCATCCATAACAAACATGGATTACGTAACAAAGCATATAAAGGAGAATGAATCAGTTAACACCCGAAACGAAGATAATACTAAAATATCAATATTAGAAGATCATATATGATATCATATTAATGTATATTGTTATTTTATAATTTAATAAGAATTATTTCACCATTATACATAAGATTAACGTACCCTCTACCAAGGAAAATTACAAGGTAATGGGTTTCTTATCTCACTTTTAATTATGTGATATTTCCATTGTTCGCCACTTATTTATTGGATGTGGTGTATTGTGTACTTAAATTTGATATATATTATCATGATTCTATTTATATTCATGGTATTATGTGATTAATTTGGTGGTTATTAACTTTTGGTCATACGAATCGATTGATTAAAATGAAGTAAGGGTTTTTCATCTCACTTTTTATTCCCATGAGATTCATGCTATATTGGACACTATTTCCTTTTGTGTGGCATATGTACTGTCCATGATTGTATTCTTGGTGTAATATACTTTAATTTATGAGTATTTACATCTTCTTTGTATGATCCTTCTTTCATGGTTTGTATGTTTCATAAGTTACCAAATCGGTAAGGGAATTTCAAATTTCAATTACCACTTAGTGGGATTTATGCATACTTCATTGATTATTTTACTCCAAGATTATGTATAGAATCACTATTTATTATTTATGTAGTAATTTAAACTTACCTTTTTGTGGATATACTTTTGATACACATAATCACTCCATTGATTATTTCTCAAGTCATTGATATAAACTTGATCTTAACTCAATTTCCATTCATTGAGTTAAACATCCAAGTCATTGGTGTTGTTTTTACAAGAATATGTGTGAATTTCCTATGATTGATTTACATTGAATATCCAATCATATTGAGTGTATTTATATTTTTCACACATAATTATGTCATTGATTTATCCTTTACCTAAGGATACTGTCTTTATAAGGGATTTCATCTCAATTTACATTCCTTTGAGACTTCTTTGTTGTTATGCACCAATTCACTTTTTTATGGTGTATATACTGTCCTTTTACATAGTATATAATGGAATCCTTTATTCTCATTGTATTATAAATTTTTTATTGCCTCTATTATTTTTATTCAGGGGTCTCTCATTTGGATAGTAACTCTAACTAAAATACCATTTTAAATGTTTCAAAAAAATTATTCTTCTAAATCATTCTCATTAATGTCCACATTTTAAAAATGGTATTAGGTTTTTATTTATATGGACATTAATGTTTTAAAATTAAAATTCATTTTAAAAGTTTCAAAGTGGTATGGGACAGTTTGATTTAAAAATATATTTTTAAACGTCTTCTTGACAAATAGTGTGAATTTTAAATGTTTTCAATAAAAAGGAGGATATTTCTCTCAAATAGTTTTGATGATTATTTTCATCTATGTAAATATACTTCATTATTCTCGATTGAGGTTAATCTATTACAATAAAATCTTCCATATTGTATTGAATGAGTTATGTTTGACTGTGGATGTGCAATTTTTATACCATTCATGGTTTGTGGATAATGTATTGACATTTTATATGCTAGTTTTAATATGAATGTTTATGTTAGTATTCAAAATTTTCATATGAGGAATGCATTGGACTTATTAAGTGATGGGTAGATCCCCCTATAGCTCCTCGATGCATCGGTAGGTCTCATGATACAAACTAGTGTCTTGGAACAAGACCTTGAAAAAATCTTATTTGTAGTATTCTCCCAAGGCCTTGACTATGTGGTTATGAAAGGCTGACATTATGCATTCCATCATTATGAAAGTGGATATTGATATTCCATGTGATTATTTGAATAGTAGAATATCCATGTGAGTAAGTAAATGTAATTATTTTGATTTTAACTTTTCCATATTATGTTGAAGTTAAAGTTTTAAAAGTTTTTGTTTTAGTTCTATACATTGCCTTAAATGTTTATGCTTATTTATGAAAGTTTCTGCTATATTTTTATCCTTACTGAGCATCTGAGCTCACCCCTTTCTATGTTTTATTTTTCCTAGGATGTGAAGAATTATATTATGACTGACATGTATGGATAGACTATGGGATCTCAGTGTTGTCTATGGAAACAATGTTGTTGTAGTTTTCCATTTTATGATGTAATGTAAAACTTATGAATGTATCTAGTACTTACAAGGCTACTAAACTAAATGATCTTTCGAGGCTTGGTCTTTTCTGATCATGCCAATGTTACATAATAATGCACCGACTCTGAGTAACTAGGTTTAGGTAATTACAGTTGGTATCAGAGGAAGTTTAGTACAAACCTCAGAAACTAGATTCAGATAAACTCTAATTAGAGCACATAGCCCTAAGATAGACTTTGAGGATTAGTATAGAAGAACTTCCTATAATTTTGGTATTGTATAGATTTTGTGAGTTTTCCAAGCAATACATCCATATCTGGATATGAGCATGTAGAGGTGGCTCTGGCATAGATGTACCTAGGGGTAAAACCCAAAAACACCGATTTGAGATAGACTCGAATGGGAACTGGTGCACGACAATGGGCCTTACTGCACTCTTCGTTACGACACTCCCGAGGGATATGCTTAGGATAATTATCATTTTCTTTACAAACCATTATGAAGGTTTAATGAGTATATACTTTCTCAAAGAAAACATTTTAATGATTATGGATTATATCTATAAACTTTTCAATTTATGTTAAGTGTTTTACAAGTTTGGATTTATGTATTGTGATTCATAAACTAATCTAGTTTATGCCATTGTTTAGAAATAGAACCTAGTGGAAGGAATGGAAACTGTATCAATTCACTTACTCCATGTAAGGATTTCCCTCATACTCAAGATAATTATAGTGGATCTGGTGATGCAACTGGTGATGATTAGCTAATCATCATACTAGGACAACTCACCCACATTATGAATAATAACCACACCCATATAGAGAACCCTGATCCACAGCGTGGAGGATCAATGTTAGATATCTTCATGAGGAAACAACCACCGACATTCAATGGGAGTACAAATCCATTAGTGTATGAGCAATGGATAAATTCCTTAGAGAAAATATTCCACGTCTTGGGGAGTGGCGAAAGGGAAAAGGTTGTCATGATAGTTTACCACCGCACTGGAGATGCTGATCAATGGTGGTTATTGATTCAAAACACAAAGGAATATGAGGAAGTATCAAATATGGAATGGAGGGAGTTTATATAAATATTATTAGAAAAATAATTTCCTCGTAACCATCGAACGGATATGGAAAGACAATTTCTGAGTCTGAGGAAAAAGGAGGATGAGAATGTCGTGAAGTATGAATCTAACTTTACAAGGTTAACGACGAATGTTGTGGATTATATATGTAACCCAATAAGTAATATTGATCATTTATTTGATGGTTTAAAACCATTTCTCTATCGAGCATTATTCTCACAATCCTTCTCGTCGTACGAAGATATTGTATCATGTGCTATCAAGACAGAAAATGAATTCTTTAATTATTACGACTTCAAAGCAAAGAAAGAGAAGAAGAGATTTGTTGAACACTCTAGAAATGGAAATAAGGGGAAGAAGGGAAAAGTTGAATATCCATCCTACGGTAAATGTGGTAGGAAACACCATGGTACTTTCCTTAAGGGAGTTGGAGTCTGTTAAAAGTGTGGTGAAAAAGGCCACCAAGCGCGTGATTTCAAAGGGAAGAAAGAGGTTGTATATGTTGAATGATAAAATTGTATAGAAAGGAGGCATTATGAAAATTAATGTCCTAAGTGTTAGGGGAACATACCTCAGAAAAGGCCAAGGGATCAAGGCCAAGCTTATGTTATCACTACTGCTGAGGTTGAAGCTCCAAAAGATGTAGTGGCAGGTAATTCAATGGTTTCCTCAAGTTTAGAAAATACTTTATTTTATTCTGGATCATCACATGGTTTCATATCTTCCTAGTTTGCTAAGAAAATTAGATATTTCCAATTTGATTAAACAAGGGAGCTGTCAGTCAAAACTCTTAAGGGAAGTATCATTGTAACAAAGTTTTGTGAATCAGTCCCCATTAGGGCATATAAATGTTCTTTATCTGTTGATCTCATCATCATACTCTTGATTGAATTTGATATAATACTTGGTATGGATTGGATTTCGGACCATGATGCAAAAATTTATTTTAAGAAGAAGGAGGTTACTATTTTTGATGACGATGATAAAGAACACCTTATCTTTAGAGAAGAATTGTCACCACCTAATTCTTATCTAGATCCACCCCCAGTAGCTCAACTAAATTCAATTATTTGGGAGGAAGAGAATGAAATAATTTTGGGTGAGTAAAATAATGTTCAAATAGAGGATGTACCTATTGTGAATGAATATGTTGATGTGTTTCCAAAATATTTACCTGGACATCGTCCAGAATGAAAAATTGAGTTTTCCATTGATTTAATTCCTGGATCAAGGCCCATATCGAATACCCCTTATAGAATGGACACTATGGAATTAGTGTAACTAAAGAAACAACTAGAGGACTTGAGTAATAAGGGATTTATTCGCCCTAGTGTTCCTCCACGTGGATCTCTTGTCCTTTTTGTTAAGAAGAAATTTGGATCTATGAGGTTGTGCATCGACAACATAGAGATCAATACTATAACAATAAAGAACAAGTATCCCCTACCTTGCAATGATGATTTATTTGACCAACTTCATGGAGCTCAATACTTTTCAAATATTGACCTTCGATCTGGATATCATCAGTTGTGCGTGAAGAAGGAAGACATTCTGAAGACAATATTTCGAACCAGGTACAGGAATTATGAGTTTATAGTAATTCCTTTTGAATTGACTAATGCACCCTCTATCTTCATGGATCCAATGAATAGAGTTTTCAAGGAATATCTTGATGAATTTGTAGTGGTATTTATTGATGATATCTTGGTATAATCCAAAATCTATGAAGATCATGAAAATCGCATGCGCATTACCCTAAAGACTCTTAGAAGACAAGAATTATATGGGATGTTTAGCAAGTGTGAATTCTGGCATCAGGAGATTTATTTTTTTGCCCATATTGTCTCCAAAGATAGAATATCTATTGATCTTTCTAAGACCAAGGCAATCTAAGAATAGCCATAACCAATGATTATAACCGAGGTATGCATTTTTATTGGTTTAGCAGGTTATTATCGACGTTTTGTCTTGAATTTTGCCCGATTGGATAACCCATTAACAAAGCTCACATGAAAAGGGGTTAAATTTGTTTGGACAAAATAGTGTGAAGAATGTCTTGAAGAACAGAATAGAAGATTATTCAATGCTCCTATATTGACTCTACTATCAGGGAATGATGGGTTTGTTATTAATAGTGATGCTTCGAAGAAAGGACTTGGTTGTGTCCTTATGCATAATGATAGGGTTATTGCCTATGCATCACGACAGCTAAAAATTCATGAGAAAAACTATCCTACTCATGATCTTGAGTTAGAAACTCTAATATTTTCTTTGAAGATATGGAGACATTATCTCTATGGTGAAAAATGTGAGATTTATACTAATCACAAGAGTTTGAACTATATTTTCTCACATAAAGAACTCAACATGAGGCAAATTTGATGGCTTGAACTACTCAAGGATTATGATTTCACTATAAACTACCACCCGGGGAAGGAAAATAAGGTGTAATATGATTTTAGTAGAAAGGATCATGGAGTTTTGAACAATATGAGAGTTGAAAAGAATCCTATATACATGGATCTAGTAAAGATGAATACGGGAATCACCATGGAAGGGGAAACATCAATACTTTTTCAAATGGTTTCCAAACCATCTTTACTAGAAAGGATAAAAGTTCTCAAACCGATGATGAAGAGTTTAAAAAGAAGATTAAAGCTGTGAATGATGGGAGATTGAGTGAATTTGTGTATGAAGATGGAATTTTGAAATTTGGGAAGAGTATTTGTGTTCCCAATATATCTGACCTAAAAAGAGAATTGTTGGATGATTCTCATAGCTCCAATTTCTATATGCACCCTGGGAGCACCAAAATGTATAGAGATTTGAAGGAACATTTTTGGTGGGACAACATGAAGAGGGATATTGATAATTTTGTGTCAAGATGTATGGTTTGTCAACAAGTGAAAGCTGGAAGGAAACAGCCTGGAGGAGTCATGAAACCTCTTCCCATACCTAAGTGAAAATGGGATGATATTATGATGGACTTTGTCATGTGACTACCAAAGACTCCTAGAAGGAATGATGCAATATGGGTCATTGTTGATCATATTACCAATTCAACACATTTTCTTGCTATAAGAGAAGATTTACCACTTGAACATTTAGCAAGAATATATATTAATGAAGATGTAAGACTTCATGGAGTACCACTATCGATTGTTTCTGATCATGATCCCTGTTTTACATCAAGATTCTGGAAAAGTATTCAGAAATCCCTGGATACTGAACTTTGTTTGAGCACTGCCTACCACCCTCAAACTGATGGACAATCAGAACAGACTATTCACACCTTAGAAGACATGTTGAGATCATGCTAAATTTACTTTCAAGGTATGTGGGATCAATATTTACCTCTGGTAGAATTTTCCTATAATAATAGCTTCCATTCAAGTATTCAGATGGCACCATATGAAGTTTTATACGGAAAGAGATGTCACACACCAACCTGTTAGGATGATATTGGTGAAAGAAAACTCGTAAGCCCAGAACAAGTGGAGGAAATGATGGAAAAGGTGAATGTAATCCAAAACCACATCAAGGAAGGTCAAAGTAGACATAAGAGCTATGCTGATAACTGAAGGAAGGATTTGGAATTTCAGGTATGAGATTATGTTTTCTTGAAGGCATCTCCATGTAAGGGTGTTGTACATTTCGGTAAGAAGGTAAAATTATGTCCCAGGTACATTAGACCTTTCCAAATTCTAGAACGAATTGGGGATGTAGCTTACCGTTTGGAAAGGCCACCAAGTCTCTCCAAAGTTCACGATGTGTTCCATGTATCACTATTGAGAAAATACATGCCTAGCCCAATGCATGTACTCTCCTATGAGGAATTAGAATTGGAACCCAATCTGTCTTATTGTGAAGATCCCATCAAGATTCTATATACTAGAGAACAAGTGCTGAGAAACCGGACAACTCGTCTGGTAAAAGTTCTATGGAGAAACCATAAGATGGAAGAGGCAACATGGGAACCCGAGGAACTTATGATGAAGAACCACCCGAGTCTTTTTACGCAGTAATAATCTAGAAATTTTGAGGATGAAATTATTTTAAGGAGGGTATAATGTAACACCCCAAGCTTCCACAGTACGCTTCTATTTGAATAATACAGTAGCGTGTGTTGTACACAACTTCGAGTTTTATCACACTACAACCAATCAAACTAGCCGTTATGAATAGTAATACCCACTTTTAAAAATTTTATAAAATTTATCTTTCAAAATGGACTTCATTTTTGGATTTTTAATATCAAAATTAGCTTAGGATAAATTTTTGGTATTTTTTTAAAAACATTCATTTTTTGATGAATAGTGAAAAACACTGAGTTATAGTTTAAAACCGAATTTTTATTTAAATAATTATTTATTTTTTTTAAAATTTATTTTAGGTAAAAATAGATATATAATAAATATATAAGTTAAATTTAATTCATTGGAGTCAATTTATAATAATTTTAGATATATAAAAATTTTATTGAACTTTTCACCGTCTTTTACCCACCTCCTAGGAGAATTTGAGAATTTACATAAAACTTAATTTTACCGCTTCTGTGAGTTGAATTTCAAAAATATGAGAGACACGGTTTATATAAGTAATTAAAATATGGTTCAATAAGATGAAAATAATTTTGGGTGAATAGTAACTTTTTACTTTTATTTACCACGGTTAAAAGTAAATCGGGTAATTAAGGTTAAAAATGATATTATTATTACCCTAACACATGTCCTAATTCTATTTCATAAGTTTAATTCAACCAAAAACAACCATAGTAATAAAATATGATCCTTTAGTTCCACTTGGATTAGATTAGGACATTTATTATTATTTAATTCAAATAAGAGTTAAAAGTGTTAAATTCAAAGTTTAATAACTAAACCATTTTTAATATAGGGTTACACATACGATAAATTAGACTATAAATATTCATTATAAATATAAAATGATTTCCTATATAATGGTATTTTATTTATATTTTTTATACATTAAATACGTTAATTTATTTATGACATAATGATGATGCAATAATTACCTAATTAAGGAAATATTAAACTAATTGATGTTATAAATATCCAAATAAATGTAATTTTAGATTTTTTATGAATTAAACTAATTTTCTAGGTTAATATGACATGTTAGGGTTGGTTAGATTAATTTTTTTCGAAGTAATAATGTTGTTATGGATTTAGAAAAAACAAAATACCAAATAGTGTCAAAATTGACATAAAAAAAGTTTTTAAAAAACTATTATATTATTAATTGATATTCTATTTCTAAAAATATAGGGTTCATCCAAAAGACTTATATAATGATATTTTTATCGTTAATAAACCACTTGGGGTTCTCTTGGAATTATATAGTACGTTTATTAACCATATAATATAAAAATACAAAGAGACGTGGTAAATGTCAAACTATTTAACTAAGAGTTAAATCTAAAAGATAAGGTTAATATAGTGGCCCAAACCTGTATAAAACCTATTGGTTGAGTGGTTTTCGACCCATCCCCACCTTATCCTTTAAATAATACACTTTGGATCCATTATAAGACAAAAATTATTTTATTATAAAATAATATTTCTAGATTTTCCTAAGGTGCCCCTCACCCCTCTTATAAAAGGGAACTTCTCCTTCATCCTAGAGGCATTTCCTTGGTCATAAATCCAACCTAAGGAGCCCTTTTGATCAAATCAAAAGGAAGAACCCGGAGAAGAGGTAAATATTTCATCACCACTTTCAAGTTCCTTTCTTCTTCCACTTCCTCTTTCATTGTTGTTTCAATTATAAAATAATAACTCCAGTATATTATATATAATTTGATGTTATTATGAATATGGTACAACCATATTCATTATTTTATCCATCCTTTGAATGACATGTCACCATACGTGCGTACGTACAGATTACCGTCTCCACATCGTGGTGTAATTGTTATTCAATACATTATTATTTGGATGGGTATAATAATGAAGTTTAATTGATGTAAATAATAAATATAACATGATAATTATTATTAATATATTATATACCATCCAATTATATATGATTTTAATATAAAATAATGATATTGTCGCTCGTGTGTACGTACGGATTACTGTCTCCACGAACGTGATGAGACTCATTCCCCATCATATCCATTCAAGAATAATTTTCATTTTATGATTAAAAATAATGTTTAAATACTTAATATCATTCTTAGTATTAATAAGATACATCCCATCCATAAAAAACATGGATTATGTAACAAAGCATATAAAGGAGAACGAATCAGCTAACACCTGAAACGATGATAATACTAATATATCAATATTAGATTATCATATATGATATTATATTAATATATATGGTTATTTTACAATTTAATAACAATTATTTCACCATTATACAGGAGATTAATGTACTCTCGGCCAAGGAAAATTACAAGGTAAGAGGTTTCTTATCTCACTTTTAATTCTGTGAGATTTCCATTGTCCGCCACTTATTTATTGGATGTGGTGTATTGTGTACTCACATTTGATATATATTATAATTATTCTATTTATATTCATGGTATTATGTGATTCATTTTGTGTTTATTAACTTTTGGTCATACAACTCGATTGATTACAACGAATTAAGGTTTTTTCCTCTCACTTTTTATTCCCGTGAGATTCATGCAATATTGGCCACTATTTCCTTTTGTGTTGCGTATGTATTGTCCATGATTGTATTCTTGGTGTAATATAATTTAATTTATGAGTATTTACATCTTCATTGTATGATCCTTCTTTCATGGGTTTTATGTTTCATAAGTTACCAAATCGGTAAGGGTATTTCAAATTTCAATTTCCACTCAGTGGGCTTTACACATACTTCATTGATTATTTTACTCCAAGATTATGTATGGAATCACTATTTATTATTTATGTAGAAATTTCCACTCCCCTTTGTGTGGATATACTTTTGATACACATAATCACTCCATTGATAATTTCTCAAGTCATTGATATAAACTTGATCTTAACTCAATTTTCATTCATTGAGTTAAACATTCAAGTCATTGGTGTTGTTTTTACAAGAATATGTGTGAATGTCCTCTAATTGATTTACACTGAATATCCAATCATATTGAGTGTATTTATATTTTTCACACATAATTATGTCATTTATTTATCCTTTACCTAAGGATACTGTCTTTATAAGTGATTTCATCTCAATTTACATTCCTTTGAGACTTCTTTGTTGTTATTCATCTATTAAATTTTATATGGTGTATATAGTGTCCTTAGACATATTATATAATGAAATACTTTATTCTCATGGTATTATAAATTTTTTATTACTTTAATTATTTGTATTCAAACGTATTTCATTTGGATAGTAACTCTAACTAAAATACCATTTTAAATATTTTAAAATTTTATTCTTCTAAATCTTTCTCATTAATGTCCATGTTTTAAAAATGGTTTTAAGGTTTTATTTATATGGACATTAATTTTTTAAAATTAAAATTCCTTTTAAAAGTTTCAATGTCATATGGGACACTTTGATTCAAAAATCTATTTTTAAAAGGCTTCTTGACAAATAGTGTGACTTTTAAATATTTTCAAGAAAAAGGGGGATATTTCTCTCAAATAGTTTTGATGATTATTTTCATCTATGTAAATATCCTTCATTATTCTTGACTGAGGTTAATCTTTTACAATACAATATTTCATATTGTATTGAATGAGTTATGTTTGACTGTGGATGTGATATTTTTATACCATTCATGGTTTGTGGATAAAGTATTGACATTTCGTATACTAGTTTTAATACGAATGTTTATGTTATGTTTCAAAATTTTCATATGAGGAATTCATTGGATTTAGTAAGTGATGGGTGGATCCCTCTATAGCTCCTCAATGCATCGGTAGGTCTCATGAGACAAACTAGTGTCTTGGCACAAGGCCTTGACAAAATCTTATTTGTATTCTTGGCACAAGGCCTTGACTATGCAGTTTTGAAAGTCTAGAATTATGCATTCCATCATTATGAAAGTGGCTATTGATATTTCATGTGATTATTCGACTAGTATAATATCCATGTGAGTAAGTAAATGGAATTATTTTGATTTTAACTTTGCCATATTATGATGAAGTTCATGTTTAAAAGGATTTTGTTTTAGTTCTATACAGTGCATTAAATGTTTATGGTTATTTATAAAAGTATCCACTATATTTTTATCCTTACTGAGCATCTGAGCTCACCCCTTTCTATGTTTTATTTTTCCTAGGATGCGAAGAAGTATATTATGACTGACCTACAGGGATAGTCTATGGGATCTCAGTGTTGTCTATGGAAACAATGTTGTTTTTGTTTTCCATTTTATGATGTAATGTAAACCTTATGAATATATCTAGTACTTCCAAGGCTACTAAACTAAAGGATATTTAGAGACTTGATATTTTGTGATCATTCCAATGTTATGTAATAATTCACCAAATTTGGGTAACTGGGGTCGGGGTGTTACAATATCCTTCCGGTCCCAAGAAACTATTTAGGTTAAACACATTCATGGGATCCTCTAAGGAAACTATAGCACTAACCTTGCCTAGGAAAAAATATACTCCTGATTCTGATATTATATGACCCATGATGTAAACTTTTTCGATACAAATGTGGCACTTAGATATATTTTCATAAATATTATTCTCTCTCAGGGTACTTGGAATAACATCAACATGTTTTTATTATTGCAATAAGTGTGATAATACATTAATATTTCATCCACAAATTCCATAATAAAAGAATACACATTGGGGTGTAACACCCTATTTATCATAGCCATAAAAATGATGGGAATGTTCATAAGACCGAATGACATAAAAAGGTACTCATATAGACCATACTAACTACAGAAAGCAATGTGATGTATGTCTGATGGCCTGACTCATACCTGATGATAACCTGATCTCAGGTTGATATGGCAGAAGACCTTTTATCCTTGTAGATGGTCGAAGAGATCATATATTCGAGGGAGTGGATATATGTGCTTGACTATAATATGGTTTAACCTTCTTTAATCCACACATAGATGTAAGGTTTCATCTTCCTTCTTGGAAAAAAGCATGGGTGAAACCCAAGAGGATGTATTGGTCCATATAAATCCTTGGGCATCTCTATCATCTGATTACCACTTAAACTCTTGATGCTCTATATGTTCTATCATTTATGGGGTAATGGAAACTAGATCCACTCCCAAAACAAGTTCAATTGTAAACTCTACCACTGTATCAAGAGGTAATCTAAAATAATCATCGGGAAAGACATCCATTTAACGATCCACTACTCGAGGGAAATCATCTTGTCATAAACCATAATCCTCCATGAAAATATTCACAATATGGGAGGTCACTAAACCTATCCCATGATGTACTGGTCCCGCTTTACCTACATGGACATCCCACTCACCCTTATGTAGATAAATGTGCCATCTAGTGATGTAAAACTTATCATATGGTGATTCCAGTCTACAAAAGCATGACAGTGAACCAACTATTCCATCCTAAGAATGACATCGAATCCCATAAACCCAAGAACAAATAGGTCCCATAAGAAAGGATAACTTCCAACCTCAAGGGGATAGTATTTACACTATCGTATACACTATATTTGAACCCTGAACGACATATCTAGGTTCATTACACCATAGTGATAATATATCTCTAGTCTGAGACTTTCCAAAGTAGATACAGAGATAAAATAGTTTGAATAACCTGTATAATCTAAATCATATATTATAGTAGATTGCGTAAGAATATTACCTCGTACTATATATGGTCCCATATCCTGATCCTCAGGTATCAGTTGTAGTGTATTTAGTTGACCTGATCCATAGCCTTGTGGAACAAATTGACTACCATGATCATAACTGCTCTGTTGGTGCTTCTGGTGATCAGGGGTCTGGCTAATATGGCCCTGACCACTTCCTTGGTCAAAAAAGCCAGTTCTATTCCAACTCCCCTCCAGATGTGGAATAAAATAACTCGCTCCTAAAGGTGTAGTTGGCACTGACCTTTTTCCACATGAAGATGGTGGAAATTTCCTACAAAAACACTATTGAGGCCATGCTTTTCCATAGTCCCAACACTCCAGTGGGTCTCTATCACACTAAGGATTCGAATTCCCATATCATCTAAATTGATGACACACTTTAGAGCTATTAAAAAATGCACTCTTGTTGTCACTACCCTAACAACAAACCTCAATGGAACACGTCTTTCCATCAGAAGAACTATTGGCCTGACGCGGCATTGATCCTCTATACCCAGTTTCTTTTTTGTCCCTTAGGTTATGCTCAATGATATGATCCTGGTTGATTATCTCAGAAAAAGTAGGCTTTCTAAAGACATTTGTAGCATCCAAAATAAATAAACAATATGAAATTTTCATATTTATTAATATTTGTGAATTAAATATTAGTTTTACTTTAAATTGGATTATGTGGTTGATGTAAAACCTGAAACTCAATAATGGGTTTCTCCAAAGTCTTATGTTGCACACAATGCTGAGTCATATTGAAAAAATATAATATTATTATTTTCAATGGTAGGTAATTCCTAGCCATTTTAATAGAGAGAATGAAAAGAACTAACCATATTATGATTAAACATGTTTTTTAAATGTTTTTACATTTATCTAAAAATATTTAGAGGCTTAAAATGAGAATGAATCTAATTTTGAGCTTCAACACTCTAATATTTTTAAAAGGTAATTTTACCGCCTTTTGATGGAAAAACCCCTTTTTTATCTAGTTTTAAAAAAAATTATTTTCCATTTGACTAAATAAACTTCTTATTTATAAGAGGGAAATAAAAATTTACTTTGGATGAAATTTTGGTATTTTTCTGATAAAGTTCATTTTTTAATGAATAGTGAAAAATACTGAATTTTAAATCAAAGCTATCTTTTCATCTAATATATTTAAATGGTTAGATAAAATTTATAAATGGTTTTAAAGTGTAATTGGGTTATATTTTTACCATTTAATCCAATGGTGTTCATTGGATGTAATTTCACTATGAAATTGGACATAAACACATGTCAATTTTTTTGTAGTTTTTACTTCTTAAAAATACGTTTTCTAGGTTTGACAACGGAAATTAATTTTAAATTAATTAATTAAAATTATATGATTTTAATTTGGTAAAATATACATAATTTTTGAATTCATAATATCAAAATTATCTTTATTTTAATTTTTTGTATTTTTTTGAAAATGTTTTTTTTTGAATAGTGAAAAACACTACATAGTAATTAAAAACCGACTTTTTCATTTAAACAAAATTTTACCGCTTCTGTGAATTAAATGTAAAAAATTTTACATACATGGTTTTCATCATTAAGTAAAATTTAGTTTAATAAGATGAAAATAATTTTTGGTGAATAGTAACTTTTGATTTTTATTTACCGCGGTTAAAGGTAAATAGGGTAATTCAAGGTAAAAAATAATATTATAATAACATAAAATGACCTTAACACTTGTCCTAACCTTATTGGATGAGTCATGGATGACCAATAAAATCCTTGGGAAGAAATATTGTCCTTTTAAATCTATTTGGGTAAGATAATGACATTAATAACATTTTATTTAAAGTAAAAATATAAATATCTTAAACATGTATTGTTTTGCCTAAAAAATTTTAATGTGGGGTTATATAATTGATATATTCGACTATAAATATTAATTATAAATCTAAATAGGATTCCTACATCATGGTATTTAATTTATAATTATTATACATCAAATAAAAAAAATTATTTATGACACAATGATGATGTAATGATTACCCCATTAATGAATGTTTTAAATAAATGAGATTATAAATATTAAAATAAATTTATTTTGAAACTTTTTATACCATACATGAATTTTATAGATGAGGATGACTTGTTATCTTTTAATTAATGATGTTTTTTTGAAATAATCAAGTTTTTTTGTATTTTTATAGAATCCACAATATGAATAGTATAAAAATTGACATAAATGAGTTTTTAAATCAATTAATATTTAATTAAATGATAAAATATTCCTAAAAATATAATATTCTTCAAAATGAGATATATGATGTTAAAAATTTCATTAAGGATCCATTTAGGGTCTCTTGAAATTTTATATTAAATATATTAACCATATAGTATGAATATAAAAGAAGACTTGGTAAAAGTTAATTAAGTTAACCAAGGGTTAAATAAAAAAGATAAGGATTAAAAAAAATTAAAAACTAATCCAATTCTTATTTTATGATATTATTTAGGCTTATATTCATATTATATTAGAATTTAATGAGTTTTAGACCTTTTGAAACCGAAAATAAATTTATAATAAAATAATACTTTCAAAAAATATTAAAGGGCCCATCCACCCACTTATAAAAGGAAACTACTTCTAACTCATTACTCACACCTATTGAGCCACTTGGGTCATCCAAAATCTGAAAAAATAAGATACCAACATCCCTATCTTCCTCCTAACAGCCTTACCTTAGGAAAAAAGTACTTTAAGAAATCCTTTGGGTTCAAACCAAAGAGAGTTACCCGATATAAAGGTAACGTCTTCCCTCAAGTTATCTTCTTTTATTTTAATTATTCACTCCCTATGAATTTCTTATTATTTTTTTACATAAAAACACTAGTATACTAAATATACTAGGTTGTTTTTATTAGATTTATTTGAACTACACTTCCACACACCTCCATCTAATGGATACGAACATATTATTTCTGTGGATGGTGAACTATTACCTCACGAAACGATGATTGTTCAATCTTCCCCTAACACCTCCTATGGTATAAATTTATAAGGAAATGTATTTATATTTGATATATATATTATATTTATATTTTCTCTATGTGCCTGTATTTTTCATTTATATTATACCTTTATGGTTTCTATAATAGGAAATGTGATAATTTCATTTGAGGAAGTGCGGACTACCGCCCCCTCAAAGTTATACGACTCATTCATGACTTATATGAAATGTATAAATGATGGATTTAATGACATTTTTTTTGATATTATACTGAATTTAAAATATACCATTGTATCATTATGTTTTTATTCTATTAAATATGAAATATAAATGAAATTAGTGTTCATGCATACATGCGAATTACCGTCTCTAGGAACGGTGAATTTCATTTATTATTTCCAAATGTTATGTACTATTATAAATACATACATATATATATATATATATACTCAATATATATGATATATATGATATCGAAATTATTAATACCCTTTGGGAGATAATGTACTTTTGACCACATGGATGATTTCTAATTATAAGAAGTTCATTTTTGACTCAAGTACCAAATATCGACAAAATGGCCGTTATAAACTTAAATGATTATATAATGTCTATAACGTGGTAATAAGTTATATAAAATGAATAATAAACTTGAAAATGGTTTTGAAACAAGTATAAATTAACTTTAGTTTATTATTCTTGAGATTAAAGAACGAACGAGTCAAGTCGGACACGAGGTAAGGGAATTCATCTCAATCTCTGTTCATTGAGGCATATTTTTATATATACACAACTTTCTTTTATAAGGTGTATAAACACCTTTAACAATTCATTTCATTCAAAGGGAATCGTTTTTCTACATAGAGTTTTAATAAATGAAAATGGGAATGTTTCTTTTTAACATACGCAGTGGCAACAACCATTCTGTCACCACAATCATTATTTAATATTTGGATTCCTTAACAAATCGTAATGTTTTTAAAAGAAAAATAAATACCATATACTCTTTTTAAATATTTTTTTATTGAAAATGGTGTTTGAATTTGATTGATTATGTCAATATATTGAAATGTTATATTGTGATTGCTATGTGGAAATTTTATCATTCATTTATGCTTGTTCATGTGTTATGATTATGTTATGGTTCATGGGAATTGTTTACGTATATAGGAGGTTTTGCGATAAACCTTTGGTAGGTGAGCCTAAGATAGCACTCCAATGAATTGGGTAATGTGACAGAGGTAAATTTTAATGTTTCTCCTAATAGAATTGGGGAATATACTCTAATGGGTATTCCAAACGTAACTTCCTATGTAACTGTGAAAGTTTCAATGTAAGTTTGATATGGATTCCACAAGTTACCTTTATGATTTATGATTTCTATGTGTAATTCATAAATCTTATGATTTCATGAGTTATGTAAAATATATTATGTTTTTCATGTATTGATGGACTAATGATTTTTTTCATTATTTTATAACCCTTACGAAGATTTTTATGCTCATCCCATGATTTGAAAATGTTTTACATAGGGTATAAGGCAGGATAAGAGAAAGGAATAATTCAAGAAGATTTATATCAAGAAAAGAATTATTGTTTTCTTTTAAGAATTTTATATTTTGAAAAAATGTATACTGGGTAGAAGTGTATTATTTGTAATATTTGTGATGTAATGTAATAGTTATTGCCTAATTCTCTAAAACTCTAAACCTGAAAAGATACTCAATAATAATTGTTAACATAATTCATGATTATGTAATGTTTAAGGTTGGGGCCTTATATTTGGTATTAGAGGAGAGGTTTAGATAAATTTTGTAGTTAAGATATTGTTAAATTCATATCCATAAATTAATTTCTGGTAAGATTGAAATGATATAACATTTACAGATTACCATGTTACTTCACCTATGAAATTTCTGTGTTCAGAATGGTTTTGCATAGAGGAAACAGGGAAGATAGACTCCCAAATCATTAACTTGAGATGGTTGGCATCAGAACTGAAAAGTTTATTGCATTGAGGGCATAATTGACTTAGGCTATAAATGGTGGTGGTATCAATGCATGAGATCATCTAGATAAACCACAATGAAGCATGTAAATATTGGAGCATTTCATGAGTTAGAATCCCCTGTTATTCAGAGGATCATCTGACCATGTTCTAGATGAAGGGTGGATTAAATCACTAGAAAAGATTTTTGATGTCATGGGGTGTTCATAACATAAAAATGTTAGTCTTTATGTTTACCGTTTTGATGGTGAAGTCAGTCAGTGGTGGTCGATGGTGAAAAATGTCAAGGATAGTGAAGATATTGATTCTATTGATCAGGATGAATTCAATGTTATGTTTCTTGAGAAATATTTTCCAATAGAGGTTTTACATAGGATGGAAAAACAATTCTAGGAATTGAGGTAGGATTATGACTCAGT
The DNA here is from genome assembly GCA_963277665.1 of Viscum album. NCBI lineage: Eukaryota > Viridiplantae > Streptophyta > Magnoliopsida > Santalales > Viscaceae > Viscum > Viscum album. Next base: position 2,072,756,309 of record OY728119.1, read on the forward strand.
GACTGCTTATGAAGCAAAATTCCCTCGACTAGCATGATATGCTCCAAATTTCATATGAGATATTGATAGCAAAATTAGCCAATTTTACTTAGTATTAAATCCAAAGTATCGAAATTCATTAGCTTATCATGAGTTTAAAAGTTATGAAACACTTATTTTATGTGCAGAGAAGGTTTAAATCAAGCTTGCTGATGATCACGTTTTCTTTGAAAAACAACAGAATTGGATGTCGAGGTGGCAGAGGAGGGGTAAGAACTCTTCAAAAAGTCTGATGGTAAGAAATATAAGTTTACAGTTTGTGAAAATTGTGGAAAATCATGTTGGGGAATGTCATTCTAATTCTAGTATGTGCTACCGATGTTGTAAAATGGGACATAAGGCACGTAATTGTGCTGGAAAAGATCTTGGAAATGGTAAGACAAAATTTGATTTACAGCCAGTAAAATGTTTTAAGTTCAATGAAATGGGTCATTATGAAAATGAGTGTCCAATGAAGAAATCAACTAAGGAAAATTAGTCGGACTACAAACAGAAATGGGTGGTGAACTTATTTGAAACTGCTTCAGTAGATGTTCAGCCATCGAATGAAGTTTTATCAGGTACACTATTTGTTGATACAAATTATGCCAATGTGTTTTTTGATCCAGGGTCTACACATTCTTTCACCTCTGGGAAATTTTCTAGTAAATTGGGAATTCCATCTCAAGATATGAATCCTGAATTTAGGGTAAAAACACCAAGAGGAAATGTTTAGAAAAAAAGAAATTATAAGAACCTTATTTTCCTTTTGTGCATAAATAATCTATCGCCATGCCTTATTGTTTTTTATTTAGTATAGTTTCATGTTATTTTGGGTATGTATTGTATTTTCATTTATCATGCTATGATTGACTACAAAGCTAAATAGGTTTCTTTTTAAAAATAATTTTATTTTGTGTACAATAATGAACTCTTAATTTTGATAACAAATCGAGAAGGTGAGAAACTAGTAAAAAATGGTAATGAATGTTACCTTACCCATATTGTTGAAAACAATGGAACTATTTATATTAATGATGTGCTTGTGGTAAATTAGTATCTTTATGAGTTTCCTCATATAATACCTGATTGGGAAGTTGAATTTACTATTGACTTAGTTCCTGATGCTAAATCAATTTCAAAACCCCCTTATCGAATGGCTCAAATTGAACTTTTAGAGTTAAAGAACCAATTACAAAAGTTATTAGATAAAAGTTTCATTTGACCTAGAACATCACCATGGGTTTCTCATGTCTTATTTGTTAAAAATAAAGATGGTTCAATGAGTCTTTTAATTTAATATAGAGCATTGAATAACATCACTTTTAAGATCAAGTATCCTTTTTCCACATATCGATGATTTGTTTGATCATCTCCAGGGAGCTCAGTATTTTTTGAATATTGACTTGAAGCCAGGTTATCATCAGTTGAATGTAAATTAAGCATACATTTAGACAGCCTCATTTCATACTAGATATGTCCACTATGAATTTGTAGTTATGCCTTTTAGGTTAAATAATGTAAATGATCTTTTCATGGATCTTATAAATCGAATATTTTGTGAGTTCTTGGATAATATTATAGTTGTATATATTGATGATATTTTGGTTTATTCCAAAATTAAATAGAAAGATGAAAGTCATTTAAGGGTTTTCTTGCAAAAAATAAAAGAAAAAAAATTGTATTGGAAATTTAGTAAATGTGATTTTTGGTTAGGAAAAATTTCATTCCTTGGTCACATTGTTTCAAAAAATGGAATAACTATAGATTCTACTAATAAAAGTTGTTAAAGAATGGCCAAGACCCACAAATATAACTGATATCCACATTTTTCATTGTTTGATAGGTTATTACAGGAGGTTTGTTGAAACTTTTTCATGGTTATCTAGATAGATAACTAAGTTAACTTAAAATGGTGTTAAGTTCATTTGGAAAAAAGATTGTGATGATTGTTTTCAAGAATTTAAAAAAAGATTGGTGAATGCTCTAGTTTTGGAACTTCCTTCCACAGATGGTGAATTTTTTATCTAAACTGATGCTTCATTGAAAGGGCTTGGTTGCTTCATAATGTAGAATAATCAGGTAATTGATTATGCTTAATTTCAGTTAAAACCTCATTAATTAAATTACTCAACACATGATTTGGAATTAGCTGTTGATGTTTTTTCTTCAAAAATTTGGTGGCGTCATATGTAAGGAGTAAAATTTGAAATATATACTAACAAAAGAAGTTTGAAATATATATTCACTCTGACAGAATTGAACATTAGAAAAAGGAGATGTCTGGAATTAATCGAGGATTATTATTTCACAATTCGTTTCCAACCATGAAAGGTAAATAATGTGGTTGATGCTTTGAGTCCAAAAATTAATGCTATAATAACCATGTTACATTTGGAACAATATCCTTTGACTAATGATTTGTTAAACTTTGGCATAGAAGTTATTGGCGTAGGAAATTCCACTATTTTTGTTTCAGGTGTTAGTAAAATCTTCTCTATCATACAGAATTAAGAAAGCACATAAGGATGACCGTGAGTTGCAGAAAAAGATAGAGTTGGTTTATAAGGGTAAGGTCCTAATTTTAACATTCATAATGATTGTGTTTTGAGGTTTGGAATGAAATTATGTGTTCCTTGTGATTCACAGTTGAAGAAAGAATTGTTATTTGAAGCTTATAGTTATCCATTTTCAGTTCATCCTGAAAGTACTAAGATATACAGAGATCTTCAGGATTGTTACTAGTGGTATGGAATGAAAATAGATATTGATGACTTTACTATGAAGTGTTTGATTGGTCAACAGTTTAAAGACGAGTGGCAGTTACCGAAAGTGATGCATCAGCCATTACCAGTGCTAGAGTGGAAATGGGAAAATGTTTCCATGGTTTTAGTTCTAGGATTACCAAAGAAATCTTGAGGTAAAAATGCAATTTGGGTTATTATTGATAGATTGAATAAATCTCCTCATTTCCTTTCTATTCGAGATACTCTATCTCTAGATCAACTTTCTCAGTTGTATGTTATAGAGATAGTATAGTTACATGGAGTTCCCCTCTACATTGAATCTTATAGTGATCCCAGGTTCACTTATAACTTTTGGAAAGTCCTTCATAAGTTTTTGGGTACTGAATTAAATTTTAGTACAACTTTTCATCCATAATCAGATAGGCAGTCAGAAAGAAAAATTTAGACATTGGAAGATATGTTATATGCTTGCTCAATAGATTACCAAGGAATTTGGGACCAACATATTTCTTTGGTTAAATTTTCTTATAATAACCATTTTCATTCTAGTATATAGATGGCTCCATTTGAGGCATTATATGAAAAGCGGTGTCGAACCCCATCTTTTTGGGATGAAGTAGGTGAAAGGAAACTGATGGGACCAGAATTGGTAGAAGAGATGGCAGAAAAAGTTTTGTTGATTCAAAATCACATGAGAACAGGTTTGAGTAGGCAGAAAAGTTGTGTGGATAATTAGAGTAAAGATCTATCCTTTGTGGTAGGTGATCATGTATTTCTCAAAGTTTCTACATGGAAAAGTGTGATGCATTTTGGTAAGAAGGGAAATTTGAGTCTAAGGTTTATTGGACCCTATGAAATTCTGGAGACAGTTGGATCAGTTGCATATAGAGTGGATTTACCTCCAATGTCATCATAGGTACACAACATATTTCATATATCAATGTTGATAAAGTATATGCAGGATCCATCTCATGTTTTGAGTCCATAGGTAGTTCAGTTGGAAGAGAATCTTTCTTATGAGGAATAACCACTCCAGATTCTTGACCGAAGAGAGCAAGTGTTACTGAAAAATTTAATTAATCATCTAATGGTTTTGTGGAAAACCCATTTGTTTTAATAGGCAACATGGAAATCTAAAAATTCTATGATGGATAAATTCTTCCATTTATTCGATAAGTGAATAAAATTGTGAGGACACAATTTCTAAAAGGGGGGAAGGATGTAACATCCCAGGTAAATAAGGAATATAACATTTTCATATTTATTAATATTTGTGTATTAAATATTAATTTTACTTTAAAGTGGATTCTATGTTTTATGGCATACCCAACACGCAACAATGGGTTTCTCTGAAGTCTTATTTTTCACACAATACTGAGTCATACTGAAAAAAATAATATTATATTATTATTTTAAATGGTAGTTAAAGACGAACTGTTTTTTTGTTGGGAATGTACATAACTAACCATATTATGATTAAACATGTTTGTTAAATGTTTTTACATTGATCTAAAAAAATTTATAGCGTTAAAATGAGAATGAATCCAATTTTGAGCATAAATACTCTAATATTTTTAAAAGGCAGTTTTACCACCTTTTGATGTAAAAATACTTTTAAATCTAGTTTTTATCACTTTTATATGTTCCATTTGACAAAATAAACCTATTATTTATAATAGGTACATCAAAATTTACTTTGGATGAAATTTTGGTATTTTTCTGATATAGTTCATTTTTAATGAATAGTGAAAAATACTGCATTTTAAGTCAAAACGTTCTTTTCATCTGATTTATTTAAATGGTTAGATTATATTTTTAAATTATTTTAAAGAGTAATTGGATTATATTATTATAATTTAATACAATTATTTTAATTATATGTAATTTCACATTGAAATTCTACATAAACTCATGTCAATCTTGTTGTAGTTTTTTACTTCTTAAAAACACGCTTTCTAGTTTTGACAACAGAAATTAATTTTAAATTAATTAATGAAAAATATATGTTTTTAATATGGTAAAATAGACATCATTTTTTAATTCTTAATATCAAAATTATCCTTGGGTGAATTTTTGAGATTTTTCTGAAAACGTTCAATTGTTGATGAATAGTGAAAAACATTGTATAATAGTAAAAATGACTTCTTTATTTAAATGAAATTTAACCACATTTGTGAGTTGAATTTTAAAAATCTGACATACATGGTTGTCATCAATAATTAAAATTTGTTTTAATAAGATGAAAATAATTTTTGGTGAATAGTAACTTTTGATTTTTTATCTACCGCGGTAAAAGGTAAATAGGGTAATTCAATGTAAAAAATAATATTATAATAATATAAAATTACCATAGCACTTGTCATAACCATACTGTATGAGTCCTGGATTACCAATAAAATCCTTGGGTATAACTTTTGACCTTTTAAATCTATTTGGGTAAGATAATGACATTAATAACTTTTTATTTAAAGTAAAAATAAAAATATCTTAAACATGTATTGTTTTTCCAAAACAATTATAATGAGGGGTTATATAATTGATATATTCAACTATAAATAGTCATTATAAAGATAAAACTATTTCCTATGTCATGTTATTTTATTTATAATTTTTAGACATCAAATAAATAAATTTATTTATGACACAATAATGACGTAATGATTACATCATTAATGAATGTTTTAAATAAATGAGATTATAAATAATAAAATAAACTTATTTTGAAACTTTTTATGTCATCCAAAAATTTTAGAGATGATAATGAGTTGTTATATTTTAATTAATAATGTTTTTTTTTGAATGAATCATGTTTTTTTGGATTTTTTAAAAAGTCATTATATGAATAGTATAAAAATTGACAAAAATGAGTTTCTAAATCGATTAATATTTAATTAAATGATAAAATAGTCCTAAAATATAATATTCAGTAAAATTACATATATGATGTTAAAATTATCATTTATAATCCACTTTTGGTCTCTTGAAATTTTAGAGTAAATATATTATCCATATAGTATGAATATACAAGAAGACATAGTAAAAGTTAAATAAGTTAACAAAGGGTTAAATAAAAATGATAAGGATTTAAAAATATCCAAAACATTTCTAATTATTCCTGGATGATTTTATTTAGACTTATATTCATATTATATTTAAAATTACTGAGTTTTGGACCTTTTGAAACCTAAAATAAATTTTTAATAAAATAATACTTTCAAACATCACTAAAGAGCCCATCCTCCCTCTTATAAAAGGACACCACTTCTAACACATTACTCACACCTCTCAAGCTGCTTGTATTGTCCAAAATATTCCCAAATAAGCTCCCAACATCCCTCTCTTCCTCTTATATTCCTTACCTTAAGCATAAGGCACTTCAAGAAAGCCTTTTGGTTCCTACCAAAGGGAGTTACCCGATTTAAAGGTAACATCTTCCCTCAAGTTCTCTTCTTTTATTTTACTTATTCACTACCTATGTTCATAGTATTATTTTTTTATATAACAGAAAAGTATCCTCAATATAATTGGTTGTTTTTATGAGAAGTATTTGAAATAAACTTCCATACAGTTCTATCTAATGGATACGAACATACTATTTCTGTGGACGGTGAACTACTACCTCATGAAACGATGATTATTTAATCTTCTCCTACCACCTCTTATGGTGGCCATTATGATGGAACTATATTTATATTTGATATATATATATATATATATATATTATTTATATTTTTTCTATTCTTCTTTATTTTTCATTTATATCATACCTTTATGGTTTCCATAATGGGTAAATGCGATAATTACATTTGAGGAAGTGCGGACTACCACCCCTCAAAGTGATATGACTAGTTCATGCCATATGTTGAATGTATAAAGAATGGAGTTAATGAAAATATATGTGATATTATACTGTATTTATAATATACCTATGAAACATTATGTTTTTATTCCATTAAATATGAAATAGAAATGAAAGTAGCGTTCATGCATACGTACGGCTTACTGTCTCCATGAACGGTGCATTTCATTTCATATCTCCAAATGTTAAGTATTATTATATATATATATACTAGATATATATGATATATATGATATAAAAATCCTGAATATCATTTTGGATATAATGTAATTTTGACCACATGGACAATTTGTAATTATAAGAAGTTTATTTTTGACTCAATAACCAAATATCGGCAAAATGACCATTATTGATATAAATGATTATATAATTTATATAACATGGTAATAAGTGATATAAAAGGAAAAATAAACTTGAAAAGGTTATGAATCAAGTATAAATTAACATTAGTTTATTATTCAAGAGATTATAGAACAAACGAGTCAAGTCAGACATGAGGTAAGGTACTTCGTCTCAATCTCCTTTCATTGAGGAATATTTTTATTTATACATGACTTTATTTTATATGGTGTATGAACACCTTTTAATTTTCATTTCATTCAAAGGAAATATTTTTTCTATGTATCATTTTACTAAATGAAAAAGTGAATGTTTCTTTTTAAAGTATGTGGTGACAATGACATTTCCACCACCGCGAGCATTATTTGATGTTTGGCATCCTTAAGAAGTCGTAATGTTTTTAAAAGGAAAAAAATACCATATACTTTTTTTAAATATTTTGGTATTGAAAATGGTTTTTAAAATGGATTGATTATGTCAATATGTTGAAATGTTATATTATGATTTCAGTGTGGAAATGTTATCTTTTTTTATGATTGTTCATGTGTTATGATTATGTTATGGTTCTTGGTCATTATTTACGTATACGGGTGGTTCCATGATAAACCTATGGTGGGTGAGCTCGAGATAGCTCTCCAATGCATTAGGTAAAGTGATGAAGGTAAACATTAATGTTTCTCCTAAGAGATTTTGGGAATATACTATGATGGGTATTCCAAACGTAACTCCATACGTAGCTGCGAAAGCTATAATGTATTTTTTATATGGATTCCACAAGTTATCTTTATAATTTATGATTTCTATGTGTTATTCCTAAATCATATGATTTCATGAGGAATGTAAAAGAGCTTGTGTTTTATATGTTTTGATAGACTAATGATTTATTTCTTTATTTTATAAACCTTACTGAGATTTTTATCATCATCCCATGTTTTTGAAATGTTTTTTCACAATTTGTAAGGCAGGGTAAGAGAAAGGAAGAATTCAAGAAGATTTATATAAAGAAAATAATTATTGTTTTCTTGAAGAATTTTTATTTTATGAAAAAATGAATACTGAGTAGAAGTGTCTCCATTCTAATATTTGAGGTAAAATGTAATAGTTATGGACTAATTATCTAAAACTCTAAACTTGAAATGATCCTAAATGTGGATTATTAACTTAATTAAAGATTATGTAATGTTTAAGGCTTGGGCCTTATAACATTAACATGCATACGGATGGCGTACTAGAGCCCATACTCAATGCATCTAGCACATAAACTCTCATCACCAGTTATAAGTTTTTCATATCACTACAACTCCATGAAATGTACTAAATATTCCATAACATACATAGAACCCTGCTCAAGATGCATGAACTCTCTAGCTCTGTCAGCTCTTAGAGTATGAGGAAAGAACATATCATAAAAGGTAGTTTATAAATCAACCCATAACATGCCTTGGTGATGGCCACCTTGGGAAGTCAAATCCAAACAATGCATAGTCGAATCATGAAGCATGACCCTCAACTCTAGAGGCGTATATAGATGTTCAAAGATAGATAAGGTGGATTCTAGACAAGACTCAGCATTCTGCGGATAGCCATCCCTTAAAAAGGTAGCAAGATGCTATGGCTGGAACTCACAAATCAGATTATCCATCATAGGTGATAGACTTATAGCACAATTAATGGACTACATCAGATGTAAGAAACTATCAAAAACTTGTTCATCAGTTCCTAGATCAGGTATTGTTGTTCGTGCCTCAATTGGCATTTTTGGAGGTAAGACTGGTGGATTAGGGCCCACCACATCTAGATCATGGTCTTCGCCACCCTATGGGTGTATGATACGAGAAAATCATAAAATCATTGGCCTACAAATGCCAAGAGAACACCTTATAACAAGATTAAGGAGAAAAAACCCACTAGCTGAAGCCGAACATAAGAAAACTCACTACCCAAGGCATACTACCCCAACTACCCGCTTAGACTGCCAGGTATTGGTATGTTCTCAAGTATATGTTTCATTAAATTTTAAATTTAATTACCAAGTTCACTCCTTTAACTTTCATAAACTATAAAAGGTAGGATAAGGATGAGCAACCAATTCATTTTAGATGTCATGATTCAATTTATAATGGAAACCCATTTCTTATGAATAGGTTCCCATACACCTATCACAAGAAAGGACACCCATTTATTTATATCAAAATGGATCGACTCAGTAAATTATTCATCCCAACTAATGAGGGCCCGTATAACTCATTAATTAATACAAGTAATCAATTAATCCCAAACAAAATTTATAGAAGCATAAGATAACTATTACAATGTCACTCAACAATCACAAGCATATGAATCCATGAAATGCAGTGAAACACACCTATATGGCATGGATATCTGCATGACATGTGAATTATAATTGTCTATTGTCACGAACCATCTCCCAGGGCCTATACTGTAACTCCCCCAAGATCGTCTCCCGAATGTCAGGGGTTGGCGACTAGCGTTGAAGGAATAAACCTACAAGTGGGAGGCATTTTCCTGAGTACCTGTACGCACGCACACAGAACCACATCCCATAAATTGGAAAGGTAAACATGCATTCCAATAAATAAAAAATGAGTAAAGGTACAAGATGTAGGTCAAATGGGCTACAATACAATCCCAAAAAAAGACATATTAAAGAAAATAAGTACGAAAGATCACTAAAAATTCATCCACTGAAAACCACACCAGATGGGTAAGTGTAGAGTAGGTACTAGAAGATATAGAAGTACGTCCCACCTTCTCGATCTCACTGAGAACCACGGTGTCCTAGGACACCGTGTCCTCCGTCAAGGAATTGATCATCTACACCAAACAACTTGTGTGGGAGAATCCTATGCAGGTGTGAGTAACAAAATACTTAGTTGGGATCCCAAACCACAAAGGAAAGACAATAAATCAATTTACAAACCAAACCACGAATCCTAATCATGAAGCAAGACATCTCACATAGGTAAAATAAAATTTATGGAAATCAATACTATATGTGGTAATATTGAACTCCTTGGACTATTGAGGTACTCATACCTGATGAGTACCATGGATCTACTAGGTCACACAGTGCTGCTTCCCACATAGGCCATCAAAGTTGGTCCACACATGACGACTTGTAGGTGATCCAAATAGATTCACTCAGAGCTGATCCACACATGTCCGCTTGTAGAAAATCCACAAAATTTCGATTGTAAATGATCCATAGGGGGATCTTGTAAAAGATCCACACAAGTTTCCTAGTATCAGATCCACACAGGTTTGCTCGTCAGTAGTCTTTGGGTCTCATCCAGTCGCACGATTTCTTCATGTAGCATTCTTGATTCCATGAAAATATACTCCTCAATTCATTCGTCATATTTCTACATCCATGAAAGCCTTCATAGACCATTCCAAAATAACCGCAATGTCAGGATGTTTCCAACACCACAAACTGATCCTCAATCTGATGCCCGGTTTGAATTATATAGGCATTTTAGAAAATAGGGGTGGGTTTTGTCTGGGCCTGGCCTAACCTGGTCAGACCAACCTGACCAACTCGGCCTAGGGATCCTTCATGACCCGACCCGACCCATCCTGATTGGGTCTGGGTTGGCCTGGTCTGACGTGGCTTCTAGGACAGGCCCATTGGACCTTGCTGGTCTCGGTCTAGTTCGTCCATGTGTCCAGCCCGCTGGGTCGCCCAGGGACCCTAGTTTATCTGGCCCGGATCACACCGGAGGGCAATTTTTCTCTCCCAGCTTGGGCCGCCCAAATACCCAATTATATCCCACCGATTCTGACTGTAACAACAGCCCTGTTCGCCCCCCTGGCCCAGCCTGCACAGTAGGTTGGTCTCCTCCAGTCCTGTCGCCAGGAGATCGTCTGGTTTTTGTGCCCCAGTATCAGCTTATCCATCCACCATATCTATTACCGCATGCAGTCCCTACTGAATCGTGTGAAAGTAAAAAAACATGGCCCGCACGGCATGGGCCACTCCACCAACGTGGCCAGTCAGCCGCGTTCCACCTCCACCATCCACAGTCCTAAGCGCTGGTAGCTCCTACTACACCACCACAGCCCGAGTCAGCCCCGACATCCTCCTCAACACACCGCCTTCTACCCGCTGTCGCCACTGACCATGGCCGCTAGCCCCTAATGCGCATGCCAGATTTTTCGCCGACCACTAATTCCACTATGTTGGGTCATTCATCGGCTCATCTATCCCTCCAGCCTCCATGGGTTGTAATATTACATGATATGGCCATGAAAATGGTTCATCATTAACTCAAAGGTTTAGCCATGAAGAATACATAAGAACATAGAAAGGTGGAGGGGCTCAAGCCCTCTTCATGTAGGCCCGCACCCTCCGCGGTTGAGCTTTAAAACATGGGGAAAGAATATTTAGGTTCCATCAACAATTTATCCCTGATCCTAAACCCTAGGAATAATCTCCCTCCCATAAGAACAATCTATTCGTTGATCATCATATTCTTGGGTTGATCCACATTTGTTTTTTTAGAAAGAAGAGCACGGAAAATGAAAACAAAAAAATTAAACCCCTAATTGGGATATATTCATTGTTAAAGTGATCTATCTACGAGTATTCACATTCCATTTGAATCCATTGTAATTCATCTATCTCTGGTCCCATTATTCATGGTGTGTCATTTTCACTAGTGATTCACCAATATTCAAAATTGGAGAGAATTTCCTATTCATCCATCAGAGAAATTTCATCTATGATTCTCCAAACTGTTATCTCATTAAAATAAAAACTTGTCACAATGTTTCTATTATGTTTCATCATCACGTCATTATGTGATTTAATTAATGAAATAGTGTATCTATTATGCTTTAATTAATGAGTTGTTACACTACACATTTAAGAGCCTCATTAATGAGATTCATTTAATGTGACTCATCATCACCTCATCACCACCGCTACATTTCTAACATGCCATCGCTCCATGGTGGATAGAAACAAATAAAATAACTTTTTATTTTATATTATTATTCTTTGGAAAAGTCTGAAAACAATATTTTCTAGTAGACCCTTACCGGTCAAAGTTAGTTCCTTTCTAAGTGAATCCCATCTTTCTGAGTTCAATGGTGCCCTTTTATTTATGATCCAAGAACCGATTTAAATGATAGGAAAACCCACTCCCATTTTTATTTAAATGAACTAAAAAGGTTCATAATTCTATTCCAGGCTCACTGGGCATCGGAATTAGGTGCCTTATGAGTAGCTTGTCTCAAAATAATCCCATATAATTTAAAAAAAAAAATCTGTTGAATTTATAGTAAACTACATTGCCCTCACCATTATGGCTTCACATCCCCATATGCCTATACAAGGATAAACAAACAAATTGGGGAACTGAGTACAAATCTGACCCCCTTTCTCCCATGTGCTCTCCTAGAGATTCTCATGTTTTCACTGAACATGAACTAGAGGAATCAACCTTCCACGAATAACTTGTTCTAGTCTATCCTTTATGTCCACTGTGAACTCCTCAAACTTCACCCCATCTTCAATGTCCATCTCACCCCAATTGATAACATGTGATGGATCATGAATGTACCTCTTCATCTGTGACACATGGAAAAAAATTTCACCTGGTGCATCTGTGGGGGGGAGCTAGGAAGCTCGCCACCTTGAAAACATTACTCATATTCTAGAAAGGTCTGATGATCGTCAGAGATATCTTTCCTTCCCAACCAAATCTCTACAATCCCTATCGGGGTGAGTCCTGAAGGAATACATGGTCTCCCTCCTCAAACTACAAGTTCCTTTGTCTCTTGCCATCATAATATTTTTTCCCAACTCTATGCAGTCCTCATCCCCTCCTGGATGATCTTCACCTTCTCAGTGGTAGACCATACCAACTCTGGGACCATGAGTGCTGACTCCCCTGGGTCTGTCCAGTATAGAGGTGATCTTCATGGTCACCCATATAAATATGTGAATGGTTACATCCCAATGGCAGAGTGATGGTTGTTGTTATATGAAAACTCCACTAGTGGAAGTCGGTCCTCCCAACTATGACCAAAATCAATGACGCAAGCACGAATCATGTCCTCTATGGTCTGTATGGTATGTTCCATCTGATCATTCATTTGTCGATGAAAGGCTACGATTAAGCGCAATGGGGTCACAAATTCCTCATGTAATATCTTCCATAATTGAGATGTGAAGTGAGTGTCATGGTCTGAGATGACCGTATAAGGAACCCTGTGAAGCATCACTAACAACTAGACACAGAGGCATCCCAGGCCCTCTATCGATCCCTACACCCAGATGGGTTGGAAGTGAGCTGACAAGATGATTTGGTCGATGATCACCCAAATAGAATCATGAATCATGGAAATGCATGGTAATACCATCACAATGTCCATAGAGATACCATACCACATCCACTATGGTACCTCAACTGGTTGTGCCAAACCTGAAGGAACATGATGCTCATCCTTCACTTGCTGACATGTGAGGAACTAAAAAAGAAACACGGACACTTCTTTCTTCATCTCTGGACACCAGTACTGACGTCAAATATCTTGGTACATCTTCCCCACTCCAATATGTAACACCAAGGGGGTATGGAACTCCCTCAAAATCTCCTCTAGCAACACCACTGGTAGTATTGTGCATCCTCAGAAATAGATGGAGTGCTCCCCACCTTTCGAAAATCCATTAGGATCCCATCTTGAGGATAACTAAACATGTCAGGCCTCTTAGTATATATCCACCAGATGTGCCTCCCTAACTTTCTGTAAGATTGGGGGAGTGATAGTCATCGACTGAAAGTAATCTAGTCCACCATCATCCACAAAGGATATCTGCATTGTGGCCAGCTTCTCTATCACCTCACTCATTATTTACAAGTCGGATCTCCTACTAAGTATGTATGCCACCACATTCCCCTTCCTTGGATTATAGACTATCTAGAAGAAATATCCCTATAGGAACTCCATACATCACCACTGCCTCAACTTCATGTCCTTTTGGGAGAAGATATACCAGATTCTCTTGTGGTCAGAGTAGATGGTAAACCATTCACCTATCAAGTAGGGTTTCCACATCATCAAAGAAAATAACACTAATGATATCTCGAAGTCATGGGTCATGTATTTATTATCACGATTCCTTGACTGAAATGAAGTTTAGGCGATCAATGATTGCTCTTACATCAGGACACAACCCAGTCCAATCCCTGATGCATCATAAAAAAACTACATACCCAATGCCTTCCTCTGGTAGTATAAATATTTTTTCACTCATCAGTATCCACCTCATCCCTTGGAAACTCTACTAAAACTTATCCATCCACACGAAGGGTTATCCCTTCCATGTCAAATCCAATAATGGTTATTCTACTCTGGAAGAGTCATGCACAAACCTCTGGTAGTATCCATCTAACACCATGAAACTCAACAACTCAGTAATTCTCTTTAGTGGATCCTAAGAATGAACTTCCTATATCTTCAATGGATCCACTGTATTTACAACCTTTGAGATAACCTATCCCAAAAAGTGGACCTCCCAAATCCATAATTAGAACATCGAGAGCATCAAATAAATATGGTTCTCTCATAGTGTATCTAGGACTATCCATAGGTGTGTAGTGTGATCCTCCTCTAACGCCAAGTACACCAATATATCATCAATGAATACCATCATGAAATGATCATGGAAAAGCTATTAGATCCTGTTTGTGAGTCCCATGAACACTTCTGGGGAATTGGTGATGCCGAAGGGAATCACCAAGAACTCATAGTGGCCATACAGGCATTTGAAGCTTGTCTTTAGTGAATCCTCATCCCATACCTAAAGTTGTTGATAACCTAATCTGAGGTCTATCTTTCAAAACCACCTCTCTCCCTTCAGCTGATCAAAGTGGTCATTAATCCTCATCAGTGGATACTTTTTATTCATGGTCACCTGTTTCAGGTGTCGATATTCCATGCATAGACTCAATATCTCATATGCCTTCTTGGTGCATAACATCGGGGAATCCCATAGTGAAACCCTGGGACTCACAAATCCCTTCTTCTGCAAGTCCTCCATATATACCCTCAACTCTCAAATCTCCATGGGAGACATCTGATATGTTTTTGTAGATATCAGTTCCATATCAGGGTATAGGTTGATGTAGAAGTCTACCTCCCTATGAGTAGGTATTCCTAGATCATCCTCAAGAAAATATTCCTCGTACTCATCCAGCACTTTCGGAATGCTTAGACTCCTCTCATCCACTGCACTAAGGTGAGGATAGCCTACTAGTGCATGATCAAATGCACCCTCCTCTGAGAAATTCCATCTTATGTTGTAAGATCTCACTTCTAAATGGTGAAAGAAAACCTAGTTCCATCCTCATATACACACCACACTCTACACTAATGACAATCAATCTGAGCAGAACTATGGATAACCATTCCATACCCAATATGACATCATAAGGACTCGATGCCTCTACTAGGAGAACCCAGCCGAATTTCTCACCTCCAATAGTTATATCTCACTATTGGAACCATTGTGTAATTTTTGAATCCCCTCATGTAGGAGTCTCTAACCGTAAAGATTGAGTCAACGACTCCACCAGAATCTCTGAGCACGAATGAGGTCTGTGGAAAGGAAAGAGTGACTGGAACCTGTGTATATAAGATTTTTAGAAAATATGGAGAAGACACATATCGTACCACTAATATTCTCTAGATCTCCATGGTCATAGACCTCCATAGAATAAATTTGAGCTCGCCCCTATCCACCTACACCCTATGGTCATAGTGGACCACCTAGCCGTAGTACTGGTAGTACCACGAACTATCACCCACTTCCTACTGCTCGGCCTAATCCTCTACCACATCCAACGCCCTTCATATATCCTTACTCAAACCTCTATCTCTGTCTCATAAGTCCCTCGACTATCTACTGCTCATCATTATGGTGGGTCAGGCAGTCATGATCCATGTGTCCTTGCTTGCCACACGAGTAGCACGCCCTAGTTCTATGCTGACTCTAGCTTTTCTAGTGGAATCATACCACCGATACAGAGTCTTGGGGTCATCCTATGAATGGTCTAGCTTGCTTAATCCTCTACAAAAATAGTAGGCTACCTACCATGGATGACTCGGCCAGTTGTCACCCGGTGGTAGTTTCCACCATCTGTTCCTGCTCTGCAAGAAATTACTTTACTAGTAAAGCTCGCTCCAGTACTCCGTTCTAGGTAGGGATGTTAAGGGAAATCATTGGCACCCTATTCTCCCATCAGAGTCCCTTCTCAAAGGTTTGGGACCTAAATAAAGTGTCTCATACCATATTCGTAGTGTAGTAGGAGAGGTCTGTAAACCTCGCAGATTACTCAGACACTGACATGATGCCCTGTTGTAAGTGAAGCAACTCATGTATTCCCATAGAGTGCAAGGTCGCAGAGAAGAACTCCTATAATAAAGGATACTCAAATTAATCCTGGGAGAGGGTCTCATCCTCATGTGTTTGGATGGTCAAACTCTAATATCTCCATGTCGATCCTTGCAGAAGGCTCGCAGATAGAACCACCTTCTAGTCATGTGGAATTATCAATATGTGGAAGACTCGCATCACCACCTCCATCCAATTCTCGGTGACCTGAGGATCTGTCTCTCCCCTGAACCTGGGAGGTATATGTGTCTGTACTCATTCATAGAGCTAATCCTGTGAGCATCCTCTACCAGTAACACCAGCAGTAACTACAGATCAACGGGTGGTGGTAACACTGGTGCACCACCAAGAAGGGCCATCACATGTAAAGGTCCTTGAACTGATGCCTCATTACTAGGCAGGTTGTCCTCAGGGTCACACATCGGAATCCTAGCCAGTTGCCTATATGGAGGCATCCTGAAATGGATCAGGATGTACCACTTCTAGTAGATTATACCTAGTGATCTGACTCTAATTCAATAAGAACATGGGGAAACACTCAATTCCTATATAATGCCTGCCACTTGTGTTTTTATGTATAGAACCAAAAAATAAAAATTCAATGTCCTCATGTATGGATACGTCATCCACTACACGAACACTGGATTCTATGAAACTAAAAGTCAAAATATAGACAATCGAAATTGTTTCCCAAAAAAACAGACTCTCATTCTTTAAGGTAGAACTGACCACCTCTGATACCACTTTTTCATGACCTGTCCCCTGGGGCCCATGTTGTGACTCACCCATGCCTACCTCCTAAAGACCATGGGTTGGAGACTAGCGTGGAATGTGTAAACATGCATGTGGGAGGCATTTTCTTAAGTACCTATATGAAAACACACACACAACCACTTCCCAAAAACTGTAAAGGTAAACATACATTCCACTAAACTGCCACTAAGTAAAGGTACAAGTTTAAGGTAAAATGGAAAATAATACAAACCCAAAAAAAGATAGACTAAAAATAGTAATGTACAAAAGATCTTTGAAAACACATCCATAGAAAACCCCACCTGATGGGTATGTGTAGAGTAGCTTCCGAAAGCTATAGAAGTACACCATGCATGCCTGATCTCACTGGGCACCAAAGATTCCTAGGCCACTAAGTCCTCCATCAAGGTTTTGGTCATCTACACCATACACAACATGTGTGGGAGAAGCCCATGCAGAGGTGAGTAACAAAATACTCAGTATGGACCCTAAACTACAAAGGAATGGCCATAATGAAATACACAAAGCAAGACACGAAGCATGATCACGAAGAAAGAAAACTCACACAGGTATAATCTAATGTATGGAAAGCAAGACTATCAGTCATAACACTGAACACCATGGACTGCTGAGGTACTCATCCCTAAAGATTATCATGGGTTTTTTGGGTCACACAGAGTCATTTCCCACTCAGGAGATCATAGTTGGTCCACATAGGGCCGCTTGTAGCTGATCCACATAGGGTTTCTTGGAGCTGATCCACACAGGGTCTCTTGTAGCTGATCCACACAGGTTATCTTGTAGTTGATCCACATAGGGTTGCTTGTAACTGATCCACATAGGGTCTCTTATAGCTGATCCACATAGGGTCACTTGTCAACAGTTTTTGGATCCCATCTAGCCGCATGATTTCCATTAAAAGGGCGCTTGATTATGGGAAAATTAATTCCTCAAGGCATTCATTGTATTACAAAATTCATGAAATCCTACATATAACAACCAAAAAGAAATTCCTCATTGTTAGGGTTCCAACGCGTCAAACCTCTCATCAATCAGATAATTGGTTGTATATATATTGGTGTTTTAGTAAATAGGGGCTGGTTGTGTTTGGGCTCATTCTGACCCGGTCTGACCGACACAGCTAACCCGGCCCGAGGGTCACGCATGACCTGAGCTAGTTTTGCTGACCCGACCCGAAATAGTTAGGTCTGGGTCTGCCCAGTCTGTCCTGGTTACTGTTTTAGGCCAATTGGACCTTGCTGGACCCGGCCAGGTTCGACCATGGGTCCATCCTACCGGGTCTCCCATCATCCTAGATATATCTTTCCTTGCCCGCACTAGTGTGCCATTTTTCATTCCTAGCCCAGCCTGTCCATCGGCCCAGTTTACTCCCACCGGCCCGGCCTATATAGCGGGCCAGTCTTCTCTATCCAGGATGCCTAGAGGGCATCTAGTTCATGTGCCTTATGGACAGATTAGTTGGATTCCATATCCGACTGCACATGTGGTCCTCGTTGGACCACATTCCAGTGCGAAGCCACTACCCGCATGGCATGGGATACTCCATCGATGCGTCCGGTTGGCCGCATCCCGCCTCCACCAGTCATCGATCTAAGTTACATAGGCTCTTAGGGAACCACTATAACATCCTCCTTAGTGTTCCTCCACCCTCCCACAACCGTAGCTACACCAGTGCACCTGCAGGATTTCTCACGAACTACCAGGTATGCTCCGTTGGTCCGTTCATTATACTATCTATGCCTCCAGCCACCACGAGGTGTCATCTTCCATGTTATAACCACAAAAATTATTCACCTTCAACTAAGAGGTTTGGCCATGAAGAATGTACCAGAATGTACAAAGGCAGAGGGGCCTGAGCCTTGTTCATTTCGGCCCACACCCTCCACATTATAGTTTCAAAACATAGGGAAAGAAGATTTGGATCCATCAACAAATTAACCCTAATGCTAAACCTTGATAATAAACTCTCTCCTGCAGGAACAAGTGATCAGTGGATCAACCTGTTCGTGGCTTGATCCCCATTCATTGTTTTAGAATAAAGAATGGAGAAACTGAAAACAAAAAAAAAAGTAAACCCCTGCCTGGGATAGATTCAATTATAAAATGATCCATCAGTGGGGATTCACGTTCTATTTGAAAGTATTTGATTTTTTTTCTCTACTGTTAAATTCTTTGAGGTGTGTCGTTGTCTCTAGAAATTCGCATGCATTTTTCTTTAGAGATATTTTCCTCATTGCCCATTAGTGAAATTCCAGCTTTGATTTTGAAACTCGTTATCTCATTAAATGAGAATCATATCACAATATTTATATTATACTACATCATCGCATCGTTATGTTGTCTCATTAATGAAACAAAAAATATGTTATGCTTTAATTAATGATTCATTACACTGCACATTTAAGAACCTCATTTATGGTATTCATTTAATGAGACTCGTCATTTCATCGTCCCCTCTGTTGTAGTGCTACCATTCCACCAGTCAACAGTGGAGAGAAAAAAATAAAATAACATTTTATGTTATTTTATATTTCTTCCAAAAATTCCAAAAACAATATTTTCTGGTCGACCCTCGCTGGTCGAAGTTAGGACCTTTCTAAGAGAACCATGTCGTTCTGAGTTCAACGGTGCCTTCTTATTTTTGATCTGAGCACCAGTTTAAAAGTTTGAAAACCCCACTCACACATTTATTTAAATAAACTAAAAAATTTAAAAATTATATCCCAGAATCACCTTGCCTTAGAATCAGGTGTTGTCAAAGCATCTGGTCTCTAAATAATCCCATATAATTTAAAAAAATTCAGGGGATTTCTGGGACATTACACTTATAATGATGAATGTAACAATTCAATGTGCCCTCATATAATCGATCTAAGTATAAAATAAAATATTCAATCAGAGTAATAATCAATAACTCCACAAAACATGTGTGTCAACAAATGGTTAAATAATATCAACTGTAATAGTAAAAAGTAGAACAATATTTATATTTTGGTTAACTTGGGTTTTACCCCAAACATGGGTTCGCGATACTCAAGCACAGCTTATGAAAAAGTTACCAACCTTCCTAATCTCCAATATATGGTCTCCAATTAGTAAAGAAATAATGGAACTTCTCTAATACCACGTTATGACATCCCAGACCTAGATTCCACTTAATAGGTACCTCGAACCCGGTGGGACACATGGCCTTAAGCGCATCTCCTTAAACTCTAGAGGCTTCCAAATTTTAGTGAGGTCCTAGGGTGTGTTTATGGGGATACTATGCCATCATCACTAGAGTGTAACGCAACTGATGAAAATAAAAATATGTAAATAGATGAAATAATATAAGTAAATAGAAGGCACATCAGAAATAGGTACAACAGTTAAAATAACTGAAACAACTATAAAAAAATTCAACAACTGATGATGATATGCCATATCACTAGAAAACTAGATAACATGGATACAAGATAGCAGACATAACATGTTCAACGAAAGTATAACAAAAATCAAATACTACCCTAAGCATGTTGAGCCCCGAATTTCCCATCTCCTATCAAGGTACATACTAAACAACAAGAAATAAAGTGTTACAAGTTCTATGGTTCCCTTTGAAAACACATACAACCATTTAATCTACTTCATGTAGCAAATGACGCCCAGAGAGGGTGTAAGATAAAACTTAGTGGGACACTAGAAAGGATGTCCATAACATCCATCTTGTGTAATGGAAATGTAACAGTGTGAAGGCATGGTTTTTTTGAATATAAAGTAAACTAGTACATTGTAACTAAATGCCCAATTTTCTACTTTATCCCTCAGATGGCGTCCAAACATAACCAGTACATTAATTGATTATTATCTGTTTATCAATAAATCACATTTAACAATAGTGTAGGTTTGATGTTATGACAAGGAAACTTCTAATGACATTTAATAATGAATTTCCAATGTAATAACCAAGGCAACGTAGATCTCAAGGTTCTCCAACTAAATAATAACTTTATTATATCTAGGTATAATAGTGTAATCCAATGATCATATTCCATGGCATTCCAAAATAAGGTGCCTACCAAGTCCAAGGTGACTATCCACAGTAAAATGGGCCAAAGCTGAAATACGGACCTATGGGATGTAACCATCACAACTACATGTCAATGTTGGATCCATGGAGTGTATCTAAGGTATCCTTGAATGATATTGAATGGGTATTATGATGCCATACCGGGCATCCAAAGCATTTAAAAAAATCTGGATCTAGGTGGGTATCAACCTAAGAAAGTTGTATCCTCGAATTATAATGGGTTCCATATTCCATAGGGAATTCTCTTATTTGAATTTAAGGAAATCTCGGGTTAGGCCATTCCTATTTGATTATGAATTCATGTAACATTTTATTTGCTTCAGTCTTTTCGTTCACTAGTTTGATTAGGTCAAATAGCATACTACCACTTAATCAAGTCATTGGGTTAAATACATTCCTTTTATTAGTGTGACAAGGCCAAGTAGCATACAACAATTCATTTATTCCATTCAAAACATATTCCATATTCAAGTTTCATTATTCTACCTTCCATTAATGTGGTAAGGGGTTATATGGATATTCAAACTACTATTAATTTACATTTAAGTCCATGTCATATACTTAGTATACATTCCGATTCACATGTCACCTTTCATTGTCAAATTGAAGCACTTACCTCAAAAGGTTCAAGAGGTGAGAATAAATTTTAATTTCCATTATGAAATTCTCAATATAAACAATCCATTTAACATAAAAATGATTACCCTAAATAAGATCAACCCAAGACATACCCGAATGGTGGATCAAACAAGTGAAATACTAAAAACCCAATTTTGTAATAACATCCTACATGGTATGGATGGGGTTGTTGGTGTAAACACCAACACTAAATAAAATATATGGATAGAGCATAATGATATGGTTATAATGATTATAATCTTGGGATATAAATTCTATTAATGGAACCCGATGTAATCGGTGGGCCCAACATTACAATTCCAAAAATCCGTGAACTTGGGGGATGAGTTATAGACCATCCACCTTAGGGTTTTACGACTCTCCTCCTATGATATTGAACCTTTATTTGGCTCATAATATAGTATATCTATGAAAATATAAAAAATTATTACACCATGTTAACTAGTTCTAGAGAAAGAGTGGAGATGAATGGTTTAAATAGATTCATGTACTTACCATTGCACATCCAACGTGATGAACGTAAGCTCAAATGGATCAAAGATGAAGGAGATATCTTAATTCTCACCTTAAGTCATCAAAGAGATCCAAAATTAGAGTAAAAAATTTTAATCCTTCTGGTTTGCAGATTGAGGAATATGCAGGGCCCCAATTAGATCATTAAGGAAAAATTTGTAAAATTTCCATGAAAAAATGGTATGTTCATGGTTAGTCTATACAGTTTGATAAAAAATGTCCAAACCAGGCATGGTTTCATGGGTAGAAGGGTCACTTTCATGGTAATTCTACATGGCCATGTACCAACTGTGTGAGGTGGCTCTCTCAAGAAAAACAGCATCTGCATGGTTTGGGAAACTGTTCGCCGATCATGAGCCAACCATGTGACTTGGATATTTTCCCTAAAAAGATGTGTTACGGGCTCCAAAAAATCCTAAGAAACCCCTAAAACCCTTTCTAACCCATTAGAAATCCATATTAGGTCCAAAGTAAATTTTTAGACCGCAATTTAAAGGATCCATACTCGATTGAAAAAACATGTTCTTACATAATACAATCTTCTTTTGATGCATCGTTTATATTCCCTAAAATGGATTTATATCTCTCACTATTCTTATGTATGTTCATAGGTTAGCCCATAATGTTTAATATGACCACTTATTTCTAAAATCAGGTAAATGAAGTTTTCAAAAAAAAATGTACCCCATGTTTCAATATGTTTTACTATGTACCTAATTCCCAAATACACTATACTTCTCAATCATCTATGTTGTGTTATGTGTAGTATTAAGTAATAAATAAATAATTAATGTGTAAAAAATACACATGTTGTCATAATATGGTTAACATCAAGTCATTTTGGTATATTTCATAGTGACATCTAATCCCCTCAAAATTTTAATATGGAAGGGTGTCATGTTACATTGGACTAATGAATGTGGGGAAAATTTAAAGGAGCTAAAAATATGGTTTTTAAGTGCACCAATACTTTTAATACCTTATAGTGGATAAAATATGTGATATATAGTTATTTAATGAATAATTTTAATGGTAAGTGTTCTTATATATAATTATATGGTAATAGTGTATACCTCTATCTAATTTATAACTCAATAGAAAAATTACCCTACACCTAACATGAATTTAGTTGTGCTAATTTTTCATTGAAGATATCGATGCATTAATAATATGTGGAATTGTTTTATATATATATATATATAATGTATATAATAAACTAAAAAGAGTTCAATATACACTAGAAAAGATGGTTGATATTAATTAATGATAACTACTATTTAATAAATTACCACCTTGGGAAAGAGAAAAAAGTGGATAATTCTATAATATGAAAGGATCAATCTAAATCATCTATTACTATGATCAAAATTGATTCCATATTTATGGATTTTAAATGGACGTACAATTAAATTTTAATTTTGGCTAGAAATCTTATCTTTCTTAAATGATTTTTTAACCGTTAATGCATGTGATGATTAAAGAATCAAAAAAGGATGATATATATATAATAAATAAGGTATGAAAATATCCTAAATTCAATATTGATAATGATGTAATGACATTTTTTTGGAACGGATTATGTTTCCCACTGATACCATATATAAAGAAGCTATTTGATGAAGTTTTTAGTTCATCAATATCTATTAATCCCAATATATGATTGTCTATAGAGATCTTAAAGAGTATTTATTGTGGGATAACATGAAAAAGGATATTATAGAGCATGAATCACAATACTTGGTGTAAAAATAAGTTAACAATTATTATTAGAAGTCTATGGGTATGTTACATATACAAGAATAAAAATAGGAAAATTACACCATTTATTTTGACATATAAAACCCCAAAACATCTAATGTTTATAATTCTATTTTAGTTTTATTTGATAAAAATATAACATAATGAAATATCATTACTATAATAGAATATTTAATTCAGGAACTTTTCTAGTTATACATTAATGTAGTGGTAAGGTTATATGAACAACTATATTCTCTAGTATATGATCATGATCTAAGGAATACCTCATTCTTCGGGAGAAGTCTTCATCATGTTTTAGATACAAATATGCGTTTTTGTACTTATTACCATCCTCAAATAGATATACAAATATGGAGATCCCTTAAAATGCATCAATATTTCCAAATATCATATTCTATGGATTTAAAAGGTGGTTGGGATCAACACCATCATTTTTTTCAAATCTTATTCAAACTATTGTTTTCTCTCAATTACATAGATGGATCCTTATGAATCCATCTATGGTTGGAAGTGAATAACTCCATCGTGCTAGGATGAAGACTATGAAAAAAAATATTGGTACCTGATAAAGATGAAGAAATTGAAATGATTGTTAGATCCATTAAGAAACACTTCTAGGAGGATTAGATTCGATAGAAATGTTATGATAAAAAAATTTATTGGGATATAGTGGATAAATTTTCTCAAAAGTTTTTTCTATGAATATATCCATAAATGAATGGTTTGAAATTTTCAAGGAAGTTAATGTTGATCCCTAAATATAAAAATCCCTTCAATATACTAGATCAAATTGGGATGGTATTCTATCCTATAGAACTTCCAACGAATCTTTATTAAGTTCATTATGTGTTCCTCATATCTCCCCTAAGGAAGTACATAGTTGATCCTCCATATGTACTAAAATAAAAGGTCATACCTCTGGAGAGTGATACATTCTATTGATAAAAATCGATAGAAATCATGGATCATAATGATAATGTTCTATTGAACTAATATAATCACCTGGTTTAAGATCATTGGATGAATAAGTTATCCAATGAAGCTACATGGGATCCTGGGAATGTGATGAAGAAGAAGTATCATCATTTATTTGCAATGGAGTAATGGAATTTCAAGGAGTAAAATAATTTTAAGGGTTTTATAAAGTAACACCCTAATATTATATGATATATTAAGGTTTAAATAAATTAAATTTGTTTGATATCATACTTTACATGATACACTGAGTTTAAACTAAGTTGGATAGACTATTGAATTATTATTTAGTTGTTTATTAAAATATTTATCATCTAGCTATGTGATTGAAGGGTATCAAAAGGAAAAATATATTTTGAAAAAAATATTTTCTAAGAATTTATAAAATTATTTCATTGGTTATTAATTTTTTATAAAATAATATTAAATTATTTCAAATTTAATAGAAAAAATTTTTTGGAAAATTATTTTTATGCACACATTATGTATTTATATTAATAAATTAAATTAATCATCAATATTGAATAATTATAACTAAATTTAACACAATATATTGAATCAAATATATTTACATTTAATTAATTGTTCTTATTAGGAATGAAAAAATAGTAAATACATTTTATTCTCTAAAATACATTTTATCCAAAATTATTTTCATTCCATTGTGTGAGTAGGTATTATAATTAATTTATAACACTTTTGTAAATTTTATATGATAAAATGTGTTTTTCTTTTTGAATCATCATGACAAAAAAGGCTTAAGATTATTTTTAATGAATTTTAAAAAATGGATGATATTTTTTTGAAAAGTTAAAAATATGGATTTTTTCATATAATGTCACATTTATGAAATTAAAGGGATTCACGAATGAATTAGAAAAATTGTAAAAATATTTTATCAAATGAAATTTTTTTGGGGATGAAAAATAAATATTCTAAAAAATATATTCTGAATTTTGGATCTCAGGATTGTCTTTTTTGATCATTTGTTGTTTTTTAATCAAATTAAAAAAAATTATAGTTTTTTAGTTAATTTTATGGTTTGAAGGTTATATTATGTTTTTGATTGAACCAAAAGTATAAAAATAAATATTTTTTTAATATTAAAAAAATAGAGACTAGGTTTTTAATTTACATCAATGTAAGAATATTTTTACACTTAAATCGTGTATTTTCAAAATACTGTTTTTTAGTCATTTTTTGTTCTTATATTAAAATTAATATCTTCCACATATAGAAATTCAGTTAAATAAAATAGATTAAAAATTTCAAATTTTAATTTTAATATTTTGTTAGAATACCATTTTTTATTTTATATATGTTATCATTCTAAAAATTTGGGTTATCATTGTAATTGATAAAAGATGTTTAATATGGATTAACTTGAAGAATAATATTAAAATGTCTCCGGAACATTTATTAATGTCATTAGATGAGATTATTTCTACCCTATCTACTCTTAGATTCAAATTTTTGGTTCCTTGATTTCATATTTAGTAATTATGATAAATATTATATTAAAATCCTTTTAGTAATTCTTAGTGTGTCATTTCCCAATCATATATAATGGTACCTCATCTACTACATTATTAAAAAGGTTTGATACATTTATATCAGAAAATACCTACCTTAAAAAATTATTAAATACCTTTCCATCATCCTCGTGATTTTTTTCCCCTAATACCATCCAACGAGAGCTTATGGTGCGTGTCAAATGTGGCATCTCTAAGAAGAGGTAATCATCTTACCAGGCTCCTTCAAAGTTAATTTCTTCACTGATGTCATCTAAATCTATTATATCCATACTAACGTAATAAATTTAAATTCATCAATAATAAAATATGTTATTATGATTATTATATTTCAATTTTACACAACCTTTTTGTACAATGTAAAATAAAGTATCACTCATGTGTACATGTGGACTTCCATATCCATCTAGTATGGTGACTCATTTCCCATATTCACTTCCAATTTATGATTATAATAATAGATTTACTGAATATATATGATATTTATGATATTATAATAATTATTTAAATCAGAAATATTATTTACATTATTTCCTTCCATCCATAAAAAAAATCAAAACATCGCTCATGTATACGTATGAACTATTATCTCCATGATGTGATTGTATTCATTTTTCATTCTTAAATTATATGAATGGTTATAAATATATTTATAATAAATATATATTATATTTATATAATTATTAAAATACTTAATATGATAATTTATTGATCCCTGTGCAAGATCCATTACTACTGAACCAAAACATACCTGAAAAATGAAGCAGTTAACACGATAAATGAAGTTGATAATGAAACATTTTAATAAACAGGTGATAAGATGTTATAAGTCAACTGTATGTGTTATTAGAATTAAAAATATGGTTCTATTATATAATTATAATAAATTATTATTAACTATATGAGATATTAAAATCAATTTGGAAGAACATCATACTTCAGTTATGGTTTTTTTATTACACTATATCATTTTATCAGGGTTATTTATGCATAAATTATTTAGTGAAGAAATTATATGGTAAATCTATAAAAAAGAATATAAAATTTATATCCTATATTTATTTATATAAATGTAATTTTTACTTACATATTCCTAGCTTTATCTAACATAAGGGTGGAAATAATTATTTAGTTGAAAATAGTCTTTATATCTTACTTCAATGGAGAATATATCCTTCTATGTCTATATTTAAGTGATTTCAATAATTTTTTACATATTCTAAAATGTTTAATTAAAATAATTTTAAAACATATTTTAATTTCTATAAAAAATTTAAAAGTGATTTTTTTTATTTTCAAAATTATGTGCTAATTTCCAATAGTGTGAGTGGAATCTCTATTTTGACATACACCGCATGAGTGAATTTTTCAGCCATCATTACTACTCTATGTTATTAATTATACATTATATTTTTGAATTGTTATTTAAAAATAAAAAAGTTTCCCTAACTTATTTTAAACTTGTTTATATTAAATAAAAAATTTCAAAATGAAAAGGTTATTTTCCTCAATAAAATTTTTAGTGATATTTTAATGGAATTTTCATCCATTAAAAATCAATTATCAATATTTTTGAATCGTTATGGATAAAATACAATGATATAATATTTATTCATTTTATTAATGGTTTATATTTATGATGAATTGATGTTAATGAATTCCATTTTCTCTTAAATATGTTAATATAAGATGAAGTGATAAATTTTTCAGAACACCATTTCATAAATATGAAAGGATTATGTTATGTATGAGTCCATTATATCCCTAAAGTAAATTAAGTTATAATTAATATTTATGGTCTCAAAGGATCAATTATAGGATATCCCATTAATTTAAAGGGGTACATGGGATGTTATTATAAGACCAAATGAGTGTACACATGAGGTTATTCCCACACTGAGGAGGATACATAGCTAGTTATCCCAAGCCTAACATGTGATGATTTATTTATAGGGTAGTCTTGAAATAATATTGTTTTGTAGTTATTCTTACACACTTTATGAAATTTTATTCTATTTTTATATGATTTCATGGTTCATGATCTTTTATTTTTCTTTGAATCATGTATTTTGATTTTCCATAGCCTTATGTTTTTATTATGACCTATGAATTGTTGGGTATGAAATTAAAATGATAGGATCATGTTATCATGATCGTATGCTATTTTTATTCCAACATGTGATCATTGATTTATATCTCCCTTTTTTATATTTATAGAGCATATAATCTCTTCAAATATTATATTTCCTTTCTATTGGTCATAAAGAATGGTTTTATGTAGTGAATTTCTAAGAATTTTACGATGTGAGAAGAGTTTAAAGGGTGTGCTAATGATATTTCACAAAATAAGATGATTATGTATCTACCATTTTATTACATAAATCCATTATGTTTAAAATGAATGTATTTTTATGATATATTAGATGTATTCATCCAAAATAATGTACAATTTATGTATTTTTTTCTCAGGTTACCTTTGGTGAATCCATGAAGATTATCATGGTTTGGATCATATATCAAGATAAAATATACCCTTTTAAATCCTCATTTTATTGTAATGTTTGGGAATTATCATCATCTAAATTAGGACTTCTCATGAAAAAGAATAATAATTAGAACTTTTTGTCTAATCATGGTGTTGAGGCCCTATTCATATCGTGTTTTTTCCTTTCTCGCATTTAGATAATCATTAATTTCATGATCATGTCCCCCCACATGAGCTATAAATTTACAAGGAATAATTAGGAACTATGTTGTGTTTGATTCCTATTAATTCATGATGTGTAGGGAAATATATGTAACCAAACATGGAGTTATTCAAAGGATTCATTACAGTAAAACCCCTCATATCACATGGTCATCTCACTCATTCTAGGTCATTCAATGTCCTAATCTATATTAGGGGTCTATTTTTTATAACTAAAATATATATAATAATTCCTTTAATTATCGGATAGATATTAGTTTTTGAAATATCTATTTTGAGCTCATATATGAATCATTATCCACCTCCATTACCCGTCTATATTCTATAGAAATATAAACATGTTTAATTTTGGACTGGAGTGCTCAAATAACCATCTCAATATCATTTCCATATAAAAAAATACTTCGTATATCAATGGACTGAATCACTACAATCATTTTATCAAAATTTAAAATGTTTTTGTATAATTCCAATTATAAATAATCATATTTGTAATTATTTTTTAGGTTTATATCCTGACTACTAACATAATTCATCCTTTTATAGTGATGAGAATATCCTTTGATCTAGTGTTCATAGAGAAACACTATAGTGGAACTCAATATCTACATTTGTTCAGTGGTAACAATTTATATACATTTTTCATTTATTTACCTCTTAATTCAAAAAAACTTGATTTCCAACATAAATCATTAATGTTCCCCATTATGAGGTGTTTAAAAATTCATTTTTCTTAGGCCCCACTTATTTTTTTCACACTATTTATCATCTTTATGATCATTATGTCACTAGAAAATGTGCATATTACCATTCATAGATTTTTTATTTCAATGTTGGACCTTACTCATTGATGCTGGGATTTGAATTTTCTATTATCATAAAACTGATTATACCATATTTATATAGAGTTATCAGACATAAATTATGAAAATAATGGATCAAAAAACAAATTATTAAACTATATGACCATATCTTTGATATTGATTATATTATAATTGAAATAATAATTCATTTTATCTTGAGTATTATCCTTAATATATAGATAATCACATCCTATAGTAAATTTTTCCGAAGTATAATTCTCTACACCATTTTCTAAGTGTTATCTTACATAAAATATCATATTTTTCTATTTTTCTTTCACAACATTTTACTATCCAAGGAATGATATGTGATAATCTCTATGATGAAAAATGAAAAATGGTAATCTTCAAAAATATGTTGAGTCTTCCCTCATTTGGAATCCAAAATGAAAAACTGTGGAAATATTTTGAATATTTGAAAATAAGAGGCCTGTAATTTTTTTGGTTAAAAAATATTAAATATTTTCCTAAAAAAAGGTGAGATGTTTCCCACTAAGCCTCTCCCCTATTATGTAATATGAAAATTCTAGGTCTAATATATAAATTCAAAATACATGTATGTACCACCATTCAACCCCAAAAAATATTAATCTATACATTCTAAGTCCATCATCCTATGAAAAACTTATATCACTCATCTAATTCCCCATATATAATGGTTTATTTTGATTTTGAAATTGGATTGGGGATGATATTTTTGTGTACATCAGGACTTCATTGAATTGAAATCCTCATCTGAAATGTCTCTTGATGATTTTCCTTTTATTGATTCATTTACCCTCTTATATATAAATGAACTAAATTAATCTTATTATGATGGTAAATGCCTCTCATATGTATCCTTATTATATCTTTATATGTGTATAAGTTTATAAATATGTATTATAAATGAACAATAATTAGTTTATGATTATTGTACATGTTTTTCATATCATGAATTATTATATCTCTCTAAGATTAAAATCTATTAGTAAGTCGAACAATTTTTTCATTTATCTCGGTAGCTTTCCCCTATTAATAGTTATGTCATGTTTTACATTATATAAATCTTTCCTATATAAATTTTATTTAATACTTCTTCAATATAATGGATTTATTCAAATATTTCTCATCATTTATTCAAGTGTTTGTAAATTATGATATTCCCAGATTCATTCCCATGTAGTGTTAAAATGTATTTAATTATTATGATATTTCTCATTATGAGTTTTAAATTTTATTATGAATTTATATTTGAGATAATAAATAATTAAATAGATATTAATTACTTTTTGAAAAGAAATTTTTTCATTTATTGAAATGAGATAGGGTGGAAACCATAATATAAAGCCTTATAATCAAAATGAATGAATAGTGGTGTATAAATATGTGAAAGAATATAGTTATCCAAATTTTGAAATTCATTTAATTTCATATTAGATGTTCTGATGGATTATCGATGACCTGTTCTAATGGTATCCTTATGTTCTACAAAAATAACATTTTTTTCAATTATTTTATCTAGTTCATAATTCATCCTCCTAATGGTCACATTTTTTACTTCCACTTATGTGAGGTTTTGTTTCATATTTTCTTTATGAAACTTTTTTTGAACTAGATCTATGGTCTCTGTATGCACATAATTGTGAATACATGATATCTTAAAAAAATTTCTATTTAGATATTATTTAAACAAATGAATAGACTCCACGTAGAGATGTGTACATTCATATAAAAGGAGATCCATCTCATGAACCATTATTTGTTCAAATATATAAATGATTAATTTGATGATAAAATAAAATTATATGTATTGGATTATACATACCTTTATTCACATAATATATTGGAAATAAAAATCCACCATACTCCTTATATCAACTATTGGACTCCATGTAATTGGAAAAATACATTTTCCATTTCCAATTATGTGTTATTAGATTCATGGTGGAAACATATTCACATAGACTACTTCATCATTTAGAAAAGGGATATATTATGAGATATGTTTTAAGGTTCGAATGGTTTAAAATGTTGATTAATATCTGACCTGAATAGAATCAATGACATTTATGTTAATAAGATCATAATTCAATGAACTCTATTCCACACGAGTTCTGTGATAATCCATGGTGGAAGACACATCAATTTATATTATGTGGGAATTTTATTATAAATTATCATATACTACAATAATATGAAAACAAATAGTGTTATATTCTTCCACATTTGTTATTTTCCATCTCAATGGCATATTCATCGCCTTTAGATTACTCCTAGTCTCACCCATGTACATGAAGAGTTATACATGGTTTTATGGGGTGATTCCTATTATAACAAAAATGTGAGAAAATTTGGTCAGAGATTGAGATTATACCAAGGATAAATGATTTACATTATTGGCTGATGTAAGATTTATTCTATTATAGAAGTCTATGTCCATTAAAAAACAAAAAAAAAGTTCAAAACCATAAATTTTATCTCATCATGAACCATGTAAGATGAATATGGACACACCACCTCTATTGGAGATAATTAGTTTCCAAAAATTATAGAAATTAAGACTACGATATAGATATCTCACCAACTCTCACTATGAAAACCACATTCGAGAGTGATATTCTATATGAATGGTATTTTTCTTAAATAGTGGCTCTAGTCTCTACTATTGTATTTTTAGGCTTTTAAAGAGTCAACATGAATTTTAAATACTCCCTGAAATATAGTCCATAATATGGTAATCCTTCTTCATTGTTGATATACATTTAATATCTAGTAGAAAGGGATTTTGAATTAATTGATGGGACAAAACCATGTTCACTAGATAAAGAAGAAAAGTTTAATTTAATCCACATATGAAATACAAGGATAAAAATGAAATTCTTAATGGTGGTTTGGCATTATATAACATGACACAATACATGATAAATTATTACTGACATTGGAGTGGATTGGTTTACATGTATCTGAAATTCTAAATGTGTATCCATCGTAATGATGGAATCCATTACTATAATGAATAAATATTATTTTGGTGAACAAATTACTATGAAACATCACCAAAATTCAAACCATATGAAGACTAACATTTAATTTTAATCAATTTTGAAAACACCTTACAATATATTGAAAATTTTCATGAATGGATCAATAATTACTATTATTTCCATTGATAGTATTTTTTCGGGACATTTTCCAGCCTCTTTTTTTTTGTTTTAGTCCATGTAAATATAGAACTATTATTTATAGAAACAGTAATAGTGATATTGAGAGATAATTTTGTTTAATTTTCTAATTCATCATTGTCAAGATTTAATATTCCCCTAATCATCATTATACTCTTTTAAACATTTCATTGAAATTTTAGGCTTTCAAAAACTCTTATTATATATCACAAATAATACCAACCCCCTCCCCCCACCAACCTAATAAATTTCTTAATGAAATACACTAATACCCACATACGGTAGATGAAAGTTGTTTTTATCGGAACACCATGGGTTAGGAAACTCTAGGATGAGATCTAGATGATGATAAACATAGAATTTATAAGAAAAAATGAACTCATATTATATAAAATACCTAATATAATCATGAAACTCATGAAAAACATAGATTCACGCTATAATTTCAAGACCACTAATTAGAGACATTTCCCCCATGTATCAATCTAATTTAAGTTTCCACAATTTCCATTGAATCGGTAAAGAGAATTTCAATATGGTGTAATATTTTTGAGTTTCATTATCATATAAAAGGGGTTATTATTTATTGTTTCCATTAAAATTACCTTTAAGTTTGATTCTTTGTCTTTGTTTTTTTTTTAAGATCTATTTATCAAGGTAAATATTTGATAATGTAATGACTGATAATGGAAATATTTTTATGATAGATATAAGCGATAATTTCTAGAATTTTCATGTAATCTATGATAAAAAATATATTTAAATTATGACTTATTTATATTAGGTAATGTTTTGAGCTAATCCTAGAATACATGAATGTTGTTGATTTCATAGCATAATGGGATAATGTGATAGAACTTCTATATATATAACTAGTAGAATTATGTTTTATATAACATCTATTTTAATAATTATATTTTAATATCAAATAATCTCATTATGAATAACCCAATAGACTCTCATCCCATATGTGATGAATGATAATAGTATGTGGGTGTAAGGAAAATTATAATGTACAAGGCACAAAACATATATCTAGTCTGAAATTTCATAGAGTATAAATTTTCCACTACCTCCTCCTACCCATGTCATGATAGTAAATTCATAATTCCCAGTTACCCATGCATAAAATTGTCCATACAAGCTTTCAGGCTTAGTAATACATTACATATTCACTAAAAATTAAAGTAAATGTCTAATGTGTTGTGTTATGTTATTTATTATGTTCTCCCACACTTTATTTATCATGCCAAATGTAGGGATGAAATTGGAACCCAACACCTATATGATGACATAATGCCAAATTAGGGTGAAATGATAGAGACTCATCTATAGAAATTTCATATTTCACATGTTTATATTAATGATGTAGAACTAATTAATTATTGGTTATTATTGTGTTCTTCATCATACACTGTAAACAAAATAATGTGTGGACCTAAGCTTAGAAATCCTGATCACCTTCTAAACATTCATGTGGATCCCAGTTCTTAACCATGTAAAAGATTACCTATAATTTGATCCTCCACATACTGATAAAATCTAATTCAATGTGGGTAAATATGTTTTCTATATCTAACATTTTGATAAAGGTAGTATTTCTTAATTCTCTAAAGGTAAGATAGTTTCTAATGGGGGTATTCAACATCTTACTTAGTTTTTTAAGCCCCTAATTTCAAAAAGGGATCATCACATCCAATTTTATAGCTTCTACACACCATTCTCACCATAGGGTTTCACCCTATCGTGAATTGGGTTGTCTATAAGACCGTGTCACATTACCAATTTGATGATTTGTAAGGATTTAGTGATAATAAATTATTACATGGTACCAAACCTCTCTTTTAATATATGAGTACCCCATTCTCCCAATTTATCATAAAGCTATGATGACATGTAAATGGAGTGAGTAGGATATCCCCAAAAATATCAATATTCAATAAATACAATATCACATTCTAATTTAAAAACGTTTTTACTCAATAAAAATTGCAATTAAATTAAAAATAGGCATATTTTTCGCTTAAATGATTTTGATAAATTAAAAAAAACTTATCATAGTTCATCACGAAGACTCAATAAAAGGACTATCCTCAAAAGGTGCATTTGAGACACTAGAGTGTGTTATATGAGTACCCTAGTTATCCCAAAAGGGAAGTTCTATAGATTACTAAAAAAGGTAGAAAATATAACATTCCAATAAAGAAATTCCTTGACCTTCCTAATGGAGATTCAGACCAACACAATGAGTTTATGATCTGGATTGAAAAAAGGGTTTATGCCTTTTTTTCAATGAAGATTTACCATTATAGATAACTCAAAACCATATTCACCTAGAATACCTACTTAAGTTTTATACATACACAATACATATACTGAAGAACCGTGTTTTCATAGGTCTACTAATTGGGAACATATTCACCAGTATCAACTAATTGGGTGACATATTCTATTAGTTCACCTAATTGGATAGCATATTCATCCGAGTCATCTAAATAGGTTATATATTCAACTATGTCACATACTAAAGCACTATAATCACCTTGGAAACTAAATTCTGTGCTATATTAAATTAGGTTACCTATATGAGATATAGATTCCCAATGAAAACCTACATATGTTCTATATTCCCACAAGTCACAAAACTGAGAACTACATATTGAACAGTCACCTACCTGATATCCCCTCTTACATAGGTCATATACTATGTTTCATATCTAAAATTCCACCTCCACACCATTATAAAATAAATAAAAATTTTATGAATGATAAAGTCGCCCATTCAATTATGTATTACATTGATAATGAGAATCTATTATAATGTTTATTAAATACCATTCAATTTTACCCCTAACTGATTGGACCCCAAAGGATTCAATTGTGATGAATTATATTGATATTAAGGTTTCCTATTTTGGGGAATATGGTTGATATTCTATAGATCCAATGAAGAATCCCAACAATCATCTTATTTATGATCACATCACTTATTATTTATAAAAAATACTTACATATCATCGTCATTATACCCAATGTATGACATAATCATACCATCATCTGTTATTTCTACTAGGTTTAACATGAAATGGACACTCATCTATATATCTCATAGAAAAAATTAAAAGGTCATATTAACCAAGTATTATTAGTTGAATAATATCAAATTTTATATCACATTGTATGTTCTTCATGACATTAAAATACTCAAAATTGGTAGTCATTGTGTGATCGTAAATTAATATAAACTATGGTTTTTATTACACTCCATGAAACATTGAATCATTAGTCTTGGACTCGTGACCTTAAATGAAATTTCATTTTGTAATGTATGAATGACCATAACATTCATAAAATTTATCCATAACAAATTACCTTGAAAGTTATGTTTTGTAACATTATGTTGAAATAACTATATGGGTTTTTATTCCATATAGATGGTTATATTGAGAACCTCTCTCCTTGGAATGATCTCAACTCCATAACCCCTAAAAACATCTATGATGGTTATAAATCCACTTTTCTCATTTTTTTTGTCATTAAACAATTTTTTAACCTACCCCAACAAAAATTGTTGAGCTGTTGATAAAACAATTATCACTAGTT
The DNA here is from genome assembly GCA_963277665.1 of Viscum album. NCBI lineage: Eukaryota > Viridiplantae > Streptophyta > Magnoliopsida > Santalales > Viscaceae > Viscum > Viscum album. The sequence continues at coordinate 2,072,793,293 of OY728119.1, forward strand.
CATACAATTGATTATGTACAATCATGACCATGTTAACCCATATTTTCTTGGGATTAATATTCTAAAAAGTCTTAAATATATAAATTATTCCCATACATAGAAATAATACCAAAAATGTATTATAAAACTTCTAATCCTATAAAAAAATAATTAATTCAATGAGTCATTGTCAAATACCAGCGACCATATTACTTTAGATTACAATCCCATGACCAAAACAAATTACGAGCATGACCGTGTGGGGGAACACATTCCATGGGTTTTGGATATGACCATTATATTTTAATAATATGTTTTATATTTAACACATGTTTGACCTATATATCGAATTTTTTTCTCACATAATTCATAGAGTAAGTGATTCTACTGATTATATAATAGAAAATCTTAGATAATGGACCACCATTTATGGTGGATTTTGGTTGTGCATGATGAGAATAATACGGTTTCATAGGTGATAAAAATATAAGATGAATATTAGAAATTTTACCTGAAGTTCATTCATGTTAATATATTTATCAAATAATTATTTTTCATTGTATTTTATGTTTATCTCCTTACTTCATTCCATATTTTTACTGATAATAAAATATAAACTTACTCAATGGAATACCAACTATTGTTCATTAAGGATTTCTTACTCGATATTAGAACTTTGTGAAAATTTTATTTTCTATTATTCCTTATATATTAACTTTAGGTCTACCTATAATCATGTCATAATTATCATTAAGAATTGATCTAACTAAATTATATTTATGATAACTTGATTTTTTTTATTGATATTTTACATCTACCACTAAGTCACTGACTTCCTAGTGGTATAAGTGTCATACTCTATTCAAGGATTAGTAGTTGGTATCATAAAATTTTTAAATAATTTATAGGATTCAGTTTGTATGGATTTAATTTTTTTCATTAATTATATCTATGACTCAATAGATATATGGAAACTATGAATGACATTTACAATAAAGTAGTCCACATGTTTGAGGTAAATAGATTACATTTATTGATGGAGTTGACAGTTCTGTATTTCAATAATTTTAAATGGATGATATTGATATCCTAGTGGATGTTTCATGTATATTTAATGTTTTAAAAATATTTAAATTAGTTTATATGTAAAATATATAGGTTTATGGGGTCATGAAATTCAAGAATATCATCCCCCTCTTAGAAACAGATTACATGAGTGATGGTACTAAAGACAGTGAATAAAATATGTATAAAACTCTATTTTATATATAAAGAAGAAATTAATGTTAAGGAGTTAGTGTTAAAATAATATTTATTTGAATATAAGGACATTTATATGGGAGAAGATTAAATTTCAGGTGATTTATTTATTAAGTTGAATTAATAATTTATCGTTCTTCAATGAAATGGAAAAATCATGAGGATTTTATCATAGTGAAGATATTAATGATAATAATACCTGATAAATGAAAATAATTCATCTCATGTGGATGAATACTTCAAAAAAATGGAACATCAATAATGTTTTTTTTTATTTATTAAAAAATTAAATATGGAAAACTATAAATATAAGACAAAAATTACATGGATTTTAAAGCCCCAAAAAGTTATATACCTACTAGTTCAATGATTTATCATGAGAATAAAACCAATATCAAGGATGATTCAAGGTATTTCAATGTATTTATATTATTATTCTTAAACAACATTCAAAAAGTCAAATTATATAAACGTATAATATATAATTAATGTGTTTTAATACTGGATTAATTCTATATTTTTCAAATCATCTCACTAATAAGAAATATGACATTGATATTAATGATCCATCACAAATATCATCAATAAGGATAAATAAGGTGATATTGGTAACAATAGAGGAATTTACTTTTGAGAAAATGGAATTTTCAATAAAACAAGGAAGAATAACCTTATCTAATATAATGATGCTATATCATTTGATAAGGAAATATGATGATATCAAGATGAACCCATGGATTAAGGGATATCAGATTTCATTCCTAATCCAAATCATCACATAGATCTATAGTTTGAATAATGATCAATAAGTAATGGGGAATAAAATTATTTTGAGGAAACACTAATAGAGTTTCAATATAGAATAAAACATCTTTTATGGCTGAATGAAAACAAAAAAATAGATAAAAGATATCTGACAAATCAAAGACTATTTTGTTGAGATAAATTCTTTTTGAAACCAAATCCAAGGAAATTTCAGTGAGGTAAGATGAGTTCATTATAACTATGACTTATAATATTTTAATATTTAATTCTGCTAATAAGATTCATGAGTATATCAAATATATATTCGTTTATAAAAATAATAATGTCCCTTGAGGAAATTGTTTTTCTATAAATTTTATGAGGAGCACTCTCCTTCTATTCTAACATTATATAAATGGATTTGATTAATGATACCAAATAGTTTAGGGGGTTATTAATGTTACTATGAAAATTAGTGACTATCTAATGGTTAAATTAACTATCATTTTGTCCTATCAAGAATATAATATACATGGGAGAAAATGATAATATATGGAAAAAGGTAGTTTCATCACCCATTAAGGTGAACACCACAACTAAAACATTCCATTATGGTTCTAAAAATTTAAATTGTAATGATTGTGAGGTTAAAGAAAATATATTAAAATAAAAAATTCGGGTCTATATTAACAAATAAATATCTTAAACCTGATAATTTGAAAAACATGAAGTTGATTTCAAATTAGATGAGGTCATAAAGTTTGAATTTTGGGGAATCTATCTAGTATCATGGGATATTTGTCTTTGAGTATTGATTTTATTTTTGTAGAGCCTACATACACAACTTGTAAACATATGGCTCTAATTATTCAAATATCTGATCTAAGATATTATATTCAACAATGTGGATTCAATTTAAATTTCCTAGTTTCTTTCTAGGAAAAAATATAAAAGAGATGTTATAATTGAACAAAAAATTTGATTCTCTTGAGAAAACTTTAGGATAGTGTGAATAATCATAAAATGCTACCACAAAACGTCTAACTATTCTACCAATGATATTTAAGTAAACAATATTATTCAAAATATACCAAAAAGAGTAAAATTTATGAGAATGAAATAGTGTTTGAGGTTTCTTAAAAAATTAAAAAATAAGTTGATTTTGATACTCAATTTTTTGTTTCTCGTCCCGAAATATATTAAACACTACTATATTAAAAGATATCCAATGGAATGTTAGGGGATATATTACTTCCAATAGTTATCTATCAATCAATATCAAATGATTTTATTCTCTAATATTTGTACAATGAAATATAAGAATGTTCTCTTTGAAGACGTATTGAAGAACATACTCTTGAGTTTCTTTAGATATATAATAATAGAAACAATGTGGTCATTCATAAGGATTTATGTGACATAATGATTTTAAGGGTTGTAAAATCCTTATAAATGGATAGCGAAGTATTGTAAATATTTTTTATATTTCCACTAACCAAAAAACATGCTACAAGATCATGAAGGTGGAAATTCATCTTTGATATAAATAGATTAACAATTTTGGGAAAGATAACATGGTTAAAGATATAAAACAATGAGTTAAATGAAACCTACCATTCTAAATCATAAAAGTCATAACACTTGTGAAACATATATCTTTGGGGAAAACATTGAATAAGGGAAAAAATATCTTGCATATTAACAAATTTAAATTCTTACATAGATATAATCATATTTGTTTGGACTAATTTACTAAATTCAATAGATAGGGACATTTATATCATGATATTTTAATTTTTTACCAATATGACTAATATATATTTTAATATGATTACGTCGTATTCTCTTAAGATTCTTTTACAATCTTTGAATATTTCTAATAAGAAAATTATATATTCTAACAAAATAAATCTATTTGAAAATTGATCCATATATATGAATCGGTACTTTTCATCATATGTTGGTAGGAATGAAATAAGGAATGAATATATTTCTTCATACACACCCCAAATAATCTATGTATCTTAAAGGGACACTTGAAACATGATGGAAATTTTTATAACCATTTTATCAAATATTTGGACTTTAGAAATCTATTGAAGATAATCCACAACTGTAACTGTCTTTATTAACAATTCATTCTAATTCTGAATTAATTTAATTAATACACTATATGAGTAATCATTTGATAAAAATAAATTCTTGAGAATATTATATATATTTATCATACCTTATTACACAAAAATAAAAGGAAAAATTTTATAAATGATTCATGTGAGATGTAATGAAGTCATATTTCTAGGATACACACCCAAGGGATGGAGTTACCATTATTAAAATAAGAATATGAAAAAAAATGAAAACAATACTAATATTTTAGTGTAAAAACCCTTAATAATATAATTTTCTATTTATGATAACATTGATGATTATATTAGTGGATAACTTGTCCAGAATTGGATTATTTAGATTTATAGGTAGATTTTCAAAACACTCATAATGATTTTGAATTTTCTAGTGAGTATAGATCCCCCTAGTAAAGGAATAAATATGTTAATAATACCGCAGAAGTATGTATATATTAATAACCTTCATGAATAGTGTATAATGTGTTCTAAATCCTTGAGGTGTTTGTGGAATTCCAATCATTCAAGGTTTCATTCACATATTGAACTGAAATATATTGTAGAATCTTGATATTATTAATATTTGATAAAATGTATGGAATAATAAATGAATAAAAATGAGGAGACTAATAGTTATGAACTTATATCATATCCCAAAAATATGAATATGAATGATGAAATGTATGATTTTTGTAATAAACACAATAACAATGTTAATGTAGGAGGTATACTTTATTATCATGTTTGTAATGGAAACACTCACTTGGAGGGTATTGATTTTTATTAGACCATTTCTATCACCACAATGAATGAAATGACTATAATATTTCTTTTCATCTCCACTCAATGTAATATTAAATTTTTCAAAATGGACATAAGGTAACAGTTTCTGAATGATTATCTTGACGAATATGTAAACATTGAATAACTAGAATATAATATTTATAATGATGATATATCTCTTGTTTATATATTGAATAATGATTCATATAGGATTAAAAATATTCCCAATGAATTATAGTGACCCAAACATTTCATATAATAATATTACAAATTTTTAAATGAATATTCAAAATATTTCACAAAAACAAGCCTCAGAAGAATAAAGGTGTGGAGTATTTATAGACTATATACAAGATCATCCTATATCCTGAAAGATATTAAAAAAATCACCTAAATATCTTCATAATTTTTACTCTACATAGAAAAAGAAGACTTTATACTTTTCTTTATAACCTAGAGAATGGAATCACATGAAATGGGCATCTGAGATGATCAGTAATAGTGAACATGGGTTATATCAGTACATGATCATGTGAAAGCATAACATAATAATATGTTTATGAGTTAATGACCATAACATAAAATGTTCATACCCAATATGTTAAATATATAAAACATATGTCATGGAATAAAACATAATCATTTTAAAAGATAAGAATCCTAATAGGGATACATCATCATAAATCGATCCATAACCATAAGTTCATGTCATAAATGTGTTTCACCATCAATGTCATTGAAACCATTTCATTTGATATAGTTAAATACCAACACCAAAAAAATCATAACGGATTGATCTATTACACCTATATCCCATAGGGAATCACATACATCGACTTTTTCACTATAATGGATCAGTCACATCCACTTATTCCCCATAATGTATTAAGAACATCAACATGTTTACAATATTTATATAATAAGATATACAACATTACCAAATGCATTAGAGAGAAATATAATTCTATGATAAACCATCACATAATCAAATCAATACATATTTTTCCCTTAAGATCATAAAAAATTCATCATCTATTCAAATCATACCGCATTAGAAGAAATAACTTTCCATATTAATTTATAATATCATTATAGCATAACCCATAGGAAATAAATGGGTTTTATAATCATCTCAATATCATAATCATGAACTATATATCGAAACAATATGGATGGTACCATTGGATCACATCCCTATTAAATCATAATAAATATCAAACATTGAGGTCATTGATAAATATAAATAATATAAAAATAACATCAAATGAGTTTTGGAAGAAAATATCCCTTCCTTTTAAAAATAAAATATTTAAATTATAATTATTTCCAAAATGATAGAGGAAAAAATTTAATTCAAAATAACTATGAAATTTTGTAATGGAGGATTCAAATAATTGAGTGGCTGTGATAGTGTGAAATTATTTTCATGTTATATTCGTTAAAGGTAAACATTCCTTTCACACATTTATAGAAATAGTCAAAATGTACGTCAATCACTAAAAGACAAGAATATTAATATTAATCTATTATATTAAAAATGAAACAATGGGTAAATATTAATTTTAAAAAACATAATAAAATATTAAAAACATTATTCATAATACTTTTAGAAAACATAGATATGGATGAATTTATTTTATGGAAGGGGAGAAATAAAGATGATTTCCCTTAAAACTTATTTCCCCATTATATGTACCTAATGTGAGTAAAATGAATAAAAAACTTGTATTATTCAGAAATAACTATGGGTGAACAAGAAAAAAATGGGATTTATTATATAGGGATCATATAATTTCCTCAATATAAATTCAATCTTAAACAATCTAAATTAAAATATGATTGAAAAATAAATCCATTACCTCTAGTATCACATTTCAAATTTTTCATTTGAATGTACTATATAATTTATATATATATATATATATTATATTATATTTATTCTATAAATATAATCAAATAAATCATACCATTTATGATGTTATTATGACGTCTTATCACCTATTTATTAATAATTAGTATTTAAATAATTATTTTTTCGATATCTGATTCATTTTTATGCATGTTTTAGTTCATTAGTCTTGGTCTTTTCACTTTGATCATGGTTAAATAATTTCATCAATTTTAATAATAATATAAATATACTATATATTTATTATATACATATATTTAGTCATAGATAAATGATAGATATTGGAAAATAAATTACAACATTCATGTACATGGTAGGTTGCACGTCTTCATGAAAACTATTTTCTCTTTTACAAAAATAGAATAAAATAAAGGTAAATAATATTTCACATTTATATAATAATTATTATATCATATAAATTATATATATTCAATAATTCCATCTTCATTATTATAAATGTAAAATAATAATGATAAACTAATCAGATCTCTTTATTGAGGTGGTAGTCCACATGTATGGATGACCAATGTTTTCATTTTCCAATGGATTAAAAGGTATGTATTTAGATATTATATTGTAATTATTCAATAATATTTATTTCCCACCAATAATATATACAAATTATACCATAATACTACTCATCCATAAAATCTAATGATGAAAAATCAATTGTATTGCTACGTGAATACGGTAATCTGTATATACGAATGAGAAATACATTCACTACACATTTTATGGGAAAAAGTGTCGATAATTGTGTTTATTAGTAATAATAACATATTTATTTTTTACTATATTTATATTATTATTCTGTGATCAATACCATAGATTTAGAGGAGGTAAATAAGTAATGTAAAAGGAAGTGATTGATTAAGGTGATTACTTTTTCTTCGAAACAAATAGTTTAGATATCCTCTTATGAACCCTATAGATTGTCTTTTGGGAAGACAATAAAATCATTAATTTTTCTTGAGGGTATTATAAGAGAATTTGGTATGTTATGTTCATGATATAAGGATCACGGTGGTGTGAATAAGAGAAAGGAGGGTGCCTTTTATAATTTATGGGAGGGACACTCTTGGGTTTTCTTAAAATATTAAAATATAATAATGTTGTTCTCTATAAATATTATTCCAAATGGATATGTATTCAAAGATAAGGTAGGATGTTGTTGAAATAAAATAATACAATAAAATTTGATAGGTATCAGTGGTATATTAAACCTTGTATTTTTTCTTAACCCCTTAATTAACTTTTTTTGATATTAACCATGGTAACAACCTTTTAAATATTAATTAGTTATATATTAAAAATAAGTTGATAATTTGAATATTAATGATAAAGGGATGATATTTTTTATCATAAAATTACCACTTTTCCTCATTAAATATATTTATGATTTTTTTATTAATTTAATAAAATGTTATTTTTATAAAATTCCATTGATTTCAATTTTTAAACTATTAAAATAATTTTAATTAAATGGCATAAATAAAATGTTTTAAGTTCGATAAAATATATTTACAGAATAATAATATATCAATTTTATCTATAAAATTTTCATAACACTATAAATCATTAAAATTATATTGCATTTAATATTTTTAAAATCATTTATATTATTTTTCTATTAATTAATGATATACTATGCCAGTGCTATATAATAATTTAAATTCATTATATAATAACTAAAATTTAGAAATAATATTCCATCAGGAAAATAATTTCATTATTCCCAAAATTTAAATTTATCTTATTTCATAAATTGAATATGTCCCTATTTTTGTGAAAAATATATATTTAAAAGTAAGGGAGTGGAATTTGGTATTTTCGTTGTTTTAAATATTATATTTTTCATTCTCATGGAAATTATTACATAAAAAATTATATTTCAATCTAAATATAATATGGTTAGAATTACATTTATCTAATGATAATAATAAATATGATAAATTTTGATCATAAAATTTTGTTTTATCCATGGTTATCCTAATTTACCCTTTACTAAGGTGATAAATTTTACCACTATTACCATTCCAATTACCTAAAAATAAAATGTACCTCTTGAAAATATATTTAACTCCTAATTCCAAATATGGATTCCTTTTTTTAGGATTCTGTTTCTATAAGTGTATGAAATTAATTTAAAAATAATCACACAATACAAGACAAAATCTTATTTTTATAACAATAAAATATTAAGCATAAAACTTGATTTATTGTTATCCCATTCATAGAAAAAAAAGAGAATTTTTTTTAAATATATAATATGTTAATTTATTTAAAATAATTCATAAAAATTAACTAATTAAATTTATTAATAAAAACATATTAAATTCATAAAAATCATAAAATCATATCCTTGATATTAAATTGATTTTTATTTTCAATTATAATTAATTTATATACAAATAATTCATTTTATACATTTCAAAATGATAAATATTTCATAATTTAATTATCCTAATTCATACCCATCAGTCCAATGTCTAGGTAATAACTTCCATATTAAATAAAAACATATTAATAGTATGACATTATTTGTTTAAACATGGGGTTACATATAACAAAATATATCAATGAAATGAATATTATTTATTGAAAAATGTTTTATAAAATCATTGGGGTGTCACATTTTACCCACATTAAAATGTTTTTCCCTTTAAAATACGTCACTCTAATATAAAAATGTACTTCTTTAGGATAGATATGTGGAACACATCTTGATCATGAGAGAGATTTGGTGTAAGCACTAAACCTTAAACTATGAGCCTGGTACGATCAAGACTTTAACATATACCAATATATCTAGTGATAAAATTCCCCTTCTTTCCAAAACACATAACATTATTCCATGGAGATATTATTTGATATACCTTATCACTGACTACAAACTCTAGATCTCTCTGAATATTGTTACCTTAACATTTTAAATGACATTATGTTTCCCTTATGTGTTGATGAATTGATCTAATATTTTCTACCATTTCATCTATTATATTAGGTCCCAATATCATTCATTCTCTAACTTCATACCAAAATAATGGATTTATTTAATTCATACCATAGATAAATTTATAATAATCCATATTATTTCTAAAATGAAAGTTATTTCTATTAGAAAATTCCACAAAAGGAAGGTTTTGATCCTATTCACTTCTAAATTCCATAGAGAAATCTATCAACATATCTGATGGGTTTGAATATTCCTCTTAGACTGACCATATATCTAATGATGATATAATGTATTGTAACTCAACAATATATCCAGAACCTATTGAATACTTCTGCATAACATAGAGTTTACCATTATACCCTAATAAGATACAATAGAATTTGGTACTCAATGAAATATCTTCACTTCATTAATGTGTAACATAGAAAGATGATCTAGATATAAATATTATTTGATTCAAATGATGTGTGTTTAACATGTATGATGATAAACTATACCCCAAATATAATTTTCCCCTTTTGATGTATTGGGGAGTCTAGTGGAAAACCCCATGGTGATATTTTCTAATTTACATTCCCATGTGATTAATGGTTGTAAAATCCCTATATACTTTTGTCTTGATACCTTAACATAATTAAAACCAATCACTAAAATAAATATAATAAAATAATTCTCTTTATGATTCACCGCTATAAATACTCCATCAAATCTATATACATGTTCATACTTTCTAGATGAATAGTTAATGATGAGTTATGATCCTCATTCAATGGTTCCTTCTTCAAAACATATATAGAGGGAACACATACATAGTTATTTAGTCTTATTATCCCATAAAAATAAATTTTTAATAGTTTAACATTTCTAAACTTTTTCTACATCATCTTATATTAATTATATGCCTATTTAATCAACACATGGATATGTGGTTGAACATAAATTTTATTATGTTAATATTTCACCCATTTATTCATGATTTATATATCCATCTATTTCAAATCCAAAAATATTTGACATTTTTTATCATTAACATATATAATCTTTCATAATACTTTCGAATCAGACCATCTTCCATGTTTTTCTCATTTGTAGGGTAGTAATGTATTAAGCAATCATAATATTTTATCTGATCCAACCAACTTCTCTTGAAAAATTCAACTATTTCTATGTGAAGATATAAATAAAAAATTATAATCATTATATATTTCATACATTAATCTACTAATAAATTTCCTCAATATATTTTGTGAAAAAATTAGCATAGCTTACTCCATAATATGATTTGGTAAATTTTCCACATGAACCATCAATTTTCATGGGGGACAAGCTATCGTTATATCATTGTAAATTTAGAAAAATCCCAATACCTTCATTGGAACATCAATATTGATCAATATCACATCACCTATATATATTAGTTTTAACACAGGTGTATTATCCATCGTTATCTTAATTTCATTGAAATTATTTTGAAAATCATATGTGTACAAGAATTAACTAAATTTCAAGTTAACATGGTGAGTGGATTAGATAGTAATGGGAAATCTATCGCAAAGCGTATGTAATATCCTTCCAACCCTTGAAAACTACAGATAATAGTTACCTTGGTTGTTCTATGCTGTTTCTCAATAACTTATATCTTTAATATATCTACCAATGAACCCTAATATGATATTATAGGACCCAAGAATGTAACTTATGGCTACCAAAATTCAATTATGGTAATTTTTACATACAACTTATTCCTTATAAGGTCCAAAAGTACAATTATCAAATGATATTCAGCATCATCCTTACTAATTTAATATATAATAATATTATATATAAATACTAACACAAACTAAAATAGAAATATCTAAAGACTCTATTAATAAAATACATGAATAAAGTATGGACATTAGTTAAACTAAATGAAATCGCTAAAAATTCATCGTGTCCATACACTATACATAATTTCATCATTTATATATCCTCTATCATTACCATAAATTAATTATACATAACTAATGAAAAATCCTTGAAATGTATTGATCCTCGTGATGTTGATCAAACATGTAATAAATATAGTGTAGATGATACTTGTTCATTATAGTGATCTTGTTAGGTTTTTAATAATCAATATTGAGTCACATTGCTCCATCATTCCTCTCAAAAATTATCCCCATGGTGAATCACATGGACGAATGAACCCCTTATCATTATTACATATGAGTTTATTCTTTAATTCTTGTTACTCAATTAGGGATATTCTATAAGAAATTTTTGAAATTTTTCTAGAAAAAAAATGTTGTTCTATTGAAAACTCATCTTCACAATTTCGATGAATACTATGAAATTTTTCTAAAATTAAATACTAAAGATCCTGAATAATATGAATATTGTTGATACTATGTTTCCCCATAACCATCTGAGACAAATAGAATTCATGTATAGGAATTATTACCCACAATATATAGGTAATTTCCTTGGAAATTCATATTAACCTGTACAGAGATAAATGATCATGGGATTATTTGGAATATGAAATGTGACTTACCTTCCAAAAAAATTGATATGGACTCTATATAGAAAATCCAATACATTCCTAAAATCACATAAAATTTCACTAATGTTAGATTCATATGATTTTGAAGAAGCAATTCCCTATAAATAATATTCATAGATGAACAATGTCATTAAGATGGGATTATTGTACCAATATGAGTTTTTGATGATAACTTAATATCTAATCATTCTGATATTAGTTCAACTCCCATTTCAAATTAATTTGATATAAAATAGTGGTTATATTGAGAATAAAATTGGGAATTAGTTGTTCTAGAGTGGATGATAATATTACCTTTGACCACATAATTCTTATATCTCACCTAAGTAGTCATGATCGCATGTGATTTCTCATTTTCATTTGTTTTTTTAGCTTTATAACACTATTTAACCATAAAAACATTTACATTCATGCCCTAATTGTCATAATACATATACTCCTTGAATTTAAATCATTGGTTCATGGTAGTTGAATTATTTGGAATGTTCCACTAATCAAATTCATTAACCACCCTATTCATTCCATTTTGGAATTCACAGGCTTTATGACCTACCATTACACATTTAAATCAAATCCTTGTGTGACTCAACCAATTACCTTGATTTTTATTCCCATATTTATGGCATGTGTATGGTTATAATTTTGTTCCAAATTTTTATTTATTAATGTTTTCATGAGACTCTATCTTCTTTTTCATATCCAAACCATAGAAATTTTGGGAATCTCTAATATCCATTTCTTCCATTAGTGCATAATGAATGTTTTATTTATAGCTACTAAATCATCCTATAATTAATTCCTTGATACATTTATTTATGAAAACAATGAATTGTTCAATTTTTCTTTTAGGTATAGGTATTAAACCATCATCATATCATGCATATAATATTAAATTTTCTCCAAATTTAACAATGGATTCATTATTCTTTTTATTCAGATAAAGGAATAGCTTCTCTATCATTATACCTAGAATATGAGTAAAAACTTACTAAAAAATATCCTCTTAATCTCATCTCATTATATAGATTCAGTTTCATCCTCTTATCTAATTTCATTAATAAGAGTACACTATTACTGTTCTTCACCTTCCAAATGATAAATGACTAGGAAAACATTTTCATGTTCTAAGTGCTAGGGAATATAATTTATTATTTCAGTGGATCTGATCCATCAATATGATACTATGGTATCATAAGACCCACAAAAAGGTGTATTATACCTCATAGACGAATCAATATATCTTTCTCCCTTATTTTCTGGTTTGGAACCTCAAAAATATTTATATCCTAAGAAAGTTTTATTTTCATAATTTTTTTATTACAAATCCCATAGTATTTGTTTTCTTGGGTGAAAAATCTTTTCATTTTTTATCACAACCATTGTTATCACAACGTAATCTGGTACCATCCATTAACTAAAACCATAAATCAATATGTAAGAATCATGTTTTAATTATCATAGTGAATATTCATGTAATCGTTAAATATAATTCATGTGATTTATAAATCATTAAACATTATTCAAAGTATATGGGACCTTTGGTCTATCGTAGGTTTTCCTTGGTCATCGCCAACATATTTGAGTGTTATCCTATAATTAGACTTATCCCCATGGGTTTTTATAAGTTCTCTAATAAAAATCTATGATGATTGACAAAAGGTTTCTCTCTAAAAACAACTATAGTGAACCCAAATTTTCATACATAAATATTTTATCTTTTTAGATGAATATTCAATACATTTCAAAAATACAAGATCAAGGACCATAAAGGATCACTGTTTTTAGAAACTTGATACACAATATTATTATTTCATGAATGATATTAAATATTTCCTTTAAATATATTTCCATTTTGTTCTATCTATATAAATAACCTACTTAATACATTTCTTTATAACTTAGGGGACAAAATTATAATAAATTGTGTTTATAGAAGTATAGTTAGTGTGAACAAGAGATATATTAGTTTATCATCATATTAAATAATAATATAATCATATGGTTATAAGAACATGACCATAAGTTACAGTGTTTAAAACTGATATTTCAGTGATCATAAACACGATTCATGGCCTAAAATGTTATCATTTCAAAAATATGAATCATAAGAATGAGAAACCTCATATATTAATCATGAAACATACATTCATTCCATAAAAGTGTGAAACCATCAAGGTTATATAAACCATTTCATATATAACATTTAACAACCAAGACCATAAAATTATAATGAATAGGGAATCGACCCAGGTTTCCCCTAGTGGATCAATAATAAGAACATGTTTCTCACTGTAGAGACCCATAGCTTGACACACATAGACATTACATTACTTTTGCAGAATACTTAATACATAACAAACACACAATAACTGTAATAGTTTAGTGTCTTTGGAAACTCGGAAAAATAATCTTCTAATCATGGTGAAAGATCTTCAACATCTACCATAAAGATCTTTCCCATTTGTTTTCTTACCTAAAACCTTTCTTTATATCTAGGGGAAAAGAAAACATAAAAAGGGTGAGATCAAATGCTCAGTAAGGGTAAACATATAGAACATAAAACAATCCATAAACATTTGAATGAAAAAACTTGAACATAAAATCTAAACATCAAAATCTTGAGCAAAGACATAAATCTTAGAAGTACGTAAGGAATATATCGTAAAGGAACATCAATCATGATACAATAGAATGGGAATAAAACATGTAATTGTGTAAAACCATTAATCACATGATATGATTTCCATAGTAGCCAAGGCATTGCTTCCAAGACCATCTTAGTGGACAAAGTCCCTTTCTGAATCGAGTTTACGCCTCGTTCTAGTCCTATATCACTGAACCAGATTAACTTACCATTCCATCCATGTATATATCATGAGATATAAATCTTTACCCAATTCATTCGAGGGAGATATATTTCCCACCCATCTCATAATGAAATCATTCTTTTGTGTGCCACAAAATAAACATACATCATTCATAATAACCCAACGAATAAAATGGGTTTTATAAACATCAACCCATCATAACATAATCCATATAAAAGAAATGGATATAATTTCATCATAATAAAAATAAAAACATGTAAATAATAGAAACATTATACTTGAAACATAAACATACTTAATAATTTCATCTTAGATGGAAAATATTTTTGATAAAACAGTTGAAATGAATTCTTGAGGAAAATATCCTTTCTTCATCAAAATAATTTTCTTTTCTCAAAATTCCATGAAATTTTAAATAAAAAGGATTTTGTTGAAAATAATCATGAAAACTTGTAGAATAATCTTCATGAAAATTAGGCATTATGAAACCATAAAAATCTGTTCATTCCGTATAAGTTGAAAAAAAACATTCTCCTCGTACTTTTGTTGGAACAGTTAAAAAGTACCACGTATGGTAAACAAAAGAAATATTCCTTAAATAACACAAAGTAAAAGTAAAAGAGGGGTAAACATGACTTTAAACATACAAGGAAGAATATTAAACACTTTATGAAAATCATTTTTATGGACATGGATGAAAAATATAACCCTAGTAAATACTTACGTATAAACAATCTCGAATAAAAATGAGATTGAAAAATTATCCCTTACCTTAGGTCCGATATGCTTCGTACGTATCTGAACCTTCTGTATAATTATTTAAATAATGTCATTTACTTATTAAATAATCATATTCATTGTTATGATATCATATATGGTTCACTTATGACTTTATATTTCCCGTTCGTTTGTAAATTCCATGTTCAAGCAGCGTTTTGGGTAAAATCGTTTTATTTATCATATGTGTTTGGACTTGTTGTTCTTGATATTATTATTACTTATATCATTATTTACTTACTTCCAAGATGTAAATCATGATTTATATATCATATATATTCAGTATATATATATAATAGATAGATGAATGAAATGAAATACACCGTTCATGGAGACGGTAGGTCGTACGTACGCATGAACGTTGTTTTTCTTTCCTTATTGACTTGAATAGAAGTAATTAGATGACATATATATATATATATAGTAGATTAATTATGTCATATATTTAATTATTATTCATTATTTATACTTTATAATCATTCTTGAATGGTTAACATGGAGAATCAATCTCATCGCGTCGTGGAGACGGTAATCTGTACGTACGCACGAGTGATGATATCATTCCCATAATTATTGAATGGAATTGGAGTGGATGATATAATATCTCATAATAATTATGATTTTATAATAACCATATATAGTTATTCTTTACACCATTATACCCATCCAAGTAAGGTTGCACTGGAAAAAAAGATTACACCACGGTGTGGAGACGGTATTCCGTACGTACACACGCACGGTGATTTTGTTTTCTGTAGGATGGATAGAAGGTTAAATGGGATTGTTTCATATTTATAATAACATATAATTATATTATTGATACTGATATTATTACTTTATAATTAAACAACTAAAGAAGAAGAAGTTGAAGATGAAAGAAACTTGAAAGAATCGGTAGAAGATATTACCTCTTCTTCGACGCACCTCTTTTAAGCTTCCTCTTAAGGCACTAGAGTTGGTCTTTTGAGGAGACCAGAACCTCTATAATGTTTCTAGGGAAGTTTAGAAGGTAAAATTGTCAGGGTTTGGCCAATAATGAAGGCTCAAAATTGTGTGAAGAGGGGAGGGAGGAGGTTCCCTTTTATAAGGGAGGAGAGGGGCACTTTAGGAAAAACTTAAAATATTATTTTATAATAAAGTATTATTCGGTTTATAATGGATCCAAAGTGACTTATTTCGAAGATAAAATGGGGATGGGTCGAAATCCTCTCAACCAATAGATTTTAAACAAGTTTAAGTTACTATTTTAACCTTATCATTTAGATTTTACTCTAAGTTAAATAATTTAACTTTCACCGTGTCTTCTTGTTTTCTTACACTATATAGTTAATAAACTTACTAAAACAAGCCAAACGAACCCCAAGTGGTTCATTATTAATATATATAACCTTATCTAAGTCATTTTTCTGAACCTTATATTTTTAGGAATAGAATAACAATTAATAATATAATATTTTTTTTAAAAACTATTTTATGTCAATTTTGACACTATTTGGTAATTTATTTTTGTGAAAATCATAACAGCATGATTAGTTCGAAAAACGTTATTTGAATCGATACTAAAATGTCATAATAACCTAAAAAAATTAGTATAAGTTATAAAAAGTCTCAAATCACATTGATTTGGGTATTTATATCATCAATTATGTTAATATTTCATTAATAAGGTAATTACTGCATCATCATTGTGTCAAAAACAAATTAAATTATTTAATGTCTAAAAATTATAAATAAAATACCATTATGTATGAAATCTTTAAATATTTCTAATGAATATTTATAGTCGAATTTATCTTATGTATAACCCTATATTAAAAAAAATTAGTTATTAAACTTTGATTTTAACTATTTTAACTCTTCTTTAAATAAAATAATAATAAATGTCCTCATCTAATCCAAGTGGACCTAAAGGGTAATATTTTATTCCTAAGGTTGTTTTTGGTCGAATTACACTTATCTAATAGAATTAGGACATGTGTTAGGTTAATAATAATATCATTTTTACCCTTAATTACCCTATTTACTTTTAAACATGGCAAATAAAAGTAAAACAGTTACTATTCACCAAAAATTATTTTTATCTTATTGAACCACATTTTACTCCTTGATATTAACATTGTCTCTCGGATTTTCGAAATTCAACTCACAAAAGAAATAAAATTAAGTTTTATGTACAATTGCAAATGCTCCTAGAATGTGGGTAAAAGACGGTAAAAAGTTCAATAAAATTTTTATATATCTATATTATTATAAAATGACTCCAATGAATTACATTGAAATTATATAGGTATTATTTATCTATTTTGACCTAAAATAAATTTAAATAAAATAAATTATTATTTAAATAAAAAGTCGGTTTTTAAATAGTAACCTAGTGTTTTCACTATTCATCAAAAATTGAAAGTTTTCAGAAAAATACCAAAAATTCACCCTAGGCTAATTTCGATATTCTGAATCCAAAAATTAAGTCCATTTTGAAAGATAAAATTTATAAAATTTCAAAAATTGGGTATCACTATTCACAACGGCTACTTCATAATAATATTATAATAATATGTCATTCAGTGAAACTCAGTGAAGTCCATTTTAGTTATTTCTATTCATTCCTGCTAATACAACGGCTACATGTTAACTACCATTTAAAATAATATTATTTTACTACTAGTGTGCAACGTAATATTTCAAAGAAACTCTTTGTTGCGTATCGGGTACGCTATCGAA
This sequence comes from Viscum album, assembly GCA_963277665.1. Lineage (NCBI taxonomy): Eukaryota > Viridiplantae > Streptophyta > Magnoliopsida > Santalales > Viscaceae > Viscum > Viscum album. The sequence continues at coordinate 2,072,811,921 of OY728119.1, forward strand.
CATAGAAACCCCTTTAAAGTAAAATTAATATTTAATTCGTAAATATTAATAAATATGAAAATGTTTTATTCTTTATTTACCTGGGATGTTACATCCTTCCCCCCATTTGGGAACTGCGTCCTCGCAATTTTATTCACTTATCAAAATAAGTGGGGGTATTTATCCCTCATAGCATTTTCAGATTCCCATGTCGCCTCTTCAACAATATTGTTTTTCGACAAAACCTTTACCTGGTGAATTACCTTATTTCGCAACACTTGATCTCTTCGGTCAAGAACCTGGACTAGTTGTTCTTCATAAGATAGATTCTCTTCCAACTGAACTACCTATGGGCTCAAAACATGAGATGGATCTGGCATATACTTTCTCAACATCGAAACATGAAAAACATTGTGTACCTGAGATAAAGTCGGAGGTAAAGCCACTCGGTAAGCAACTGATCCAACTCTCTCCAGAATTTCATATGGTCCAATTAACCTTGGAATCAGCTTTCCTTTCTTACCAAATCGCATCACACTTTTCCATGGTGAAACTTTGAGAAAAACATGATCACCTACCTCGAAAGAAAGATCCTTCCTCTGGTTATCTGCAAAACTTTTCTATCTGCTCTGAGCTATTTTCCTGTGTTTCTGAATCAACTTAACTTTCTCTGCCATCTCTTCTACCAATTCTGGTCCCATCAACTTCCATTCACCCAATTCATCCCAAAAAGCCGGAGTTCGACACTGCTTCCCATATAATGCTTCAAACGGAGCCATCTGTATACTGGAATGAAAACTGTTATTATAAGAAAACTCAACCAAAGAAAGATGTTGGTCCCAACTTCCCTGATAATCCATAGAACAAGCACGTAGCATATCCTCCAAAGTCTGAATTGTTCATTCTGACTGCCCATCTGATTGAGGATGAAAAGTTGTACTAAAATTTAATTCAGTACCCAATGACTTCTGAAGGCCCTTCCAAAAGTTGGAAGTAAACCTAGGATCACAATCAGAAACAATGGATAGAGGAACTCCATGTAACCTAACTATCTCTTTAAGATACAAACAGGAAAGTTGATCTTGGAAAAAAGTATCTCTTATAGCAAAGAAATGAGCATATTTAATCAAGCGATCAACAATAACCCAGATTGCATTAATACCTCAAGGTGTCTTCGGCAATCCCACAACAAAGTCCATGGATATATTTTCCCATTTCCACTCTGGCACTGGTAATGGATAAAGCATCACTTTCGGTAACTGTCGCTCTACTTTAACCTACTGACAAGTCTAACACTTCACAGTAAAATCAGCAATATCCCTTTTCATTCTGTCCCACCAGTAATACTCCTGAATATCTCTATACATCTTAGTACTGCCAGGATGAACTGAAAACAGAGAACTATGAGCTTCACATAACAAATCTATCTTCAAATTTGAATCACATGGCACACACAATCTCTTCCCAAATCTCAAAACATAATCATTATCAATATTGAATTCAAGCAACTTACCCTTCTGAACCAGCTCTACCTTTTTATGCAATTCACTGTCTTTCTTCTGTGCTTGCTTAATTCTTTCTGATAGAGAAGATTTCACTGATACCTGAAACAAAACAGAAGGACATCCTGCACCAATAACTTCTATGCCAAAGTTCATCAAATCCTTAACCAAAGGATCACGTTCTAAATGCAACATTGTTAATGAAGCATTACTTTTTTGACTCAAAGCATCAGCCACTTTATTTTCTTTTCCAGGATGGTAATGAATTGTACAATCATAATCCTTGATTAATTCTATCCATCTCCTCTGTCTTATTTTCAATTCTTTCTGATTGAATATATACTTTAAACTTTTTTGATTGGTATATATTTCACACTTTACTCCATACAAATGATGCCTCCAAATTTTTAAAGCAAAAACAACAGCAGCTAATTCCAAGTCATGTGTAGGGTAATTTACCTCATGTGTTTTCAACTGTCATGAATCATAAGCAATTACCTGATCATTCTGCATAAGGACACAGCCAAGTCCCTTCAACGAAGCATCACTGTATATAACAAACTCACCATTCCTGGAAGGAAGTTCCAAAACTAGAGAATTCCCCAATCTTCTTTTCAACTCCTGAAAACAATCATCACATTCTTTTGTCCAGATAAACTTAACACCCTTCCGAGTTAGCTTAGTCATTGGACTAGATAACCGTGAAAAATTTTCACCAAACCTTCGGTTGTAACCTGCCAAACCAAGAAAACTACAGATCTCAGTTACATTTGTGGGTCTTGGCCATTCTTCAACAACTTTTTTTTTATCAGGATCAACAGTTATTCCATTTTTTGAAACAATGTGATCAAGGAAAGAAATTTGTTGTAACCAAAACTCACACTTGATGAATTTTCCATACAGTTTCTTTTCTTTTAAGGTTTTCAAGATAACCCTTAAATGACTTTCATGCTACTCTTTACTTTTAGAAAACACAAAAATATCATCAATGAAAACAACCACAAAATTATCCAAGAACTCATGGAAAATTCTATTCATAAGGTCCATGAATAGAGCAGGTGCATTGGTTAACCCAAAAGGCATAACTAAAAATTCATAATGGCCATATCTAGTACGGAATGTAGTCTTCAGAATGTCTTCTTCTTTTACTTTCAACTGATGTTACCCCGACCTCAAGTCAATCTTCGAAAAATACTGAGTTCCCAGGAGCTGATACTACTTCATTCGATGGCTCAACATCTGCTAAAGTAGTTGCAAAGAATTTCACCACCCCTTTCTGCTTGTAGTCTGGCTGCTTTCCCTCATTTTAGTTCTTCGTTAGACACTCATTTTCATAATGACCCATTTCATTACACTTAAAACATCTTACCGCTGGCTTTTCATTGCCTGCTTGTTCATCTTCCTCACAGTTACGAGAAATATGACCAGACTTACCACACCGAAAGCACTTTCCAGACTTGGATAAACATTCTCCAGGATTCCTTTTTCCACACTTCTCACAGGATGGATATTTGGTTTTCTTACCTCCTTGTTTCTTTGATGAATTCTTCCCCTTTCCTACCAACTGGACCTCTTATTCTGTTGTTTTTCAAAGATCACCTGATCATCGGTAAACTCCATTTCCACCTTCTCCACACATCGAACAATTTTTTCATAACTTTTGAACTCACGAGAAGCTAAAGCCCTTCGATACCTTGGCTTTAACCCAGAGTAAAGAATGGTTGATTTTACTATCAAGATCTCGTATGAAGTTTGGAGCATACCTTGCCAGTCGAGTCAACTTTGCTTCATAAGCAGCCACTGAATCATCCTCCTGCCTCAATTCTAGGAATTGTTTTTTCATCCTAAGATGAACCACCTTAGGAAAATATTTCTCAAGAAACATACCTTTGAATTCGTCCCAGTGAAGATCATCAATCTCATCACTATCCCTGATTATTTTCATCATCGACCACCACTGATCTGATTCACCTTCAAAACGGTAAATATCAAGACTAACCTTTTGATGTTCTGAACACCCCATGACATCAAAAATATTATCTAGTGATTTAATCCACCCATCAGCTAGCACAGGGTCAGATGATCCTCTAAATGATGGGGGATGTTGCCTCATTAAATGTTCCACCACTAACATGTTCCTCTGCGGTTGACCTAGCTGATCTCGTGCATGGATACCACCACCATTTATAGCCTGATTCAACTATGCCATCACTACAACAAACTATTCAGTTCCGATTCCGACCATCTCGAGTTTCTGATTTGGAAGGTTTTCTTCCTCCTGATGTCGTCCCAACATAGCTTCTTTGTTTCCTCTGCGGAAAATCATTCTAAACATAGAAATATCTTAGTCGAAACAACATGGTAATCTTTAAATGCTATATCATTTCAATCATACCATAAATTAATTTATAATTTAACAATTTTCTAACTCCTAAAGTTGTCTAAACCGACCTCTGATACCAATTATAAGGCCCCAGCCTTAAATATTACTTAACATTGAATTAAATGAATAATTCCCATTGAGGATCTTTTTAGGTTTAGTGTTTTAGAGAATTATATCTTAACTATTACAACTCAAAAGAATACAAAGTAGACACTTCTACTAAGTTTCCATAAAATAAAAACTCTTAAAAAGAAACATGTCTAGTTCCATGTTTTATATAGCATGACTTTACCTTGATCCCATCCTTGACAATATTCCACATTAATTCATGTGAAAAACATTTCAAAAAAACTTGGGGTGAGCATAAAAAGCACAGTAAGGGAAACAAAAAGAATGAAAACTGTTAGTTTTTCAAAACAACAAGTAAACCATGTATACTTTATCAAAGTAATACTTTTCACCTTTATGAAGTAGTAAAAACTCTTCACTGAATAAAAGATAAATACTTACCCTTTTTTAACCAAAAGATTACCATAAAACCCATATAAAGAACACATAACATATGAAGGTAACTTGGTACATAAACATACTTAAATGGAATAACCATACGGTCGACTTCCACACATATCACTTAATGGAATAGCCATACGGATGACTTCCATACCCAATACATTGGAGGTTATAACGTAACCACCCATCCTGGTATTCACGGCACCACCCGTCATATGGTTTATCATGTAACCACTCGTCAAATGTCCAAGTACCATTATAAAATCATAATACATAAAACAAATATAATGGAAAGAAAACATTTCCACACTTTGATCACAATATATCACTTAAATATATTAACATAACAAATCCATTATAAAAACCATTTTCAATACTAAAATACATAAAAGAGTATATTGTATTTATTTCATTTTAAAAAACATTACGACTTGTTGAGGAATCCAAAGACCAAATAATACTCGCGGTGACGGAAAAGGTCATTGTCACCGTGTACGTTAAAAGAAACATTCATTTTTTTTCTTTAGTGAAACGCTTCATATAAAAATATTCCTTTTGAATAAAATTAAAATTAAAAGGGTTTTATACACCGTATAAAAGAAAGTTGTGTATAAAACAAAATATGCCTTAATGAAAGGAGATTGAGACGAAGTCGCTTACCTCGGGTCCGACTTGACTCGATCGTTCTTTAACATCCTGAATAATAAACTTGAGTTAATTTATACTTGCTTAAGAACCTTTTTCAAGTTAATTATTCCTTTTATATCACTTATTACCATGTTATGAACACTATGTAATTATTTAAGTTAATAATGGTCGTTTTGTCGATCATTGGTACTTGAGTCAAAAATAAACTCTTTATAATTACAAGTTGTTCATGTGGTAAAATATCCATTATATCAAGAATTATATTCATGATGTAGATATCATATATATCAAATATATCCAGTATATACCTGAATTTATAATATTAAATAATTATTTAGAGGTAAGAAATGAAATGCACCGTTCATGGAGATGGTAAGCTGTACGTACGCATGAACGCTACTTTCATTTCTATATCATAATTTAATGGAAAGAAATAATAATGATATAAAGGTATATTATAATTCTAGTATAAAATAATATATAATAACTTTAACTTCATCCTTTATACATCCCACATATGGCATTAACGAATCAAATCACTTTGAGGGGGCGGTAGTCCACACTTCCTAAAATGAAGATATTGTGTTTACCCATAATGAAAACCATAAAGGTATGCCATAAATGAAAAATACAGAAGCTTAAGTAAAACATAAACATATTATATATCATATATAAATATAGTGACATCTTAATGGCCACCTTTGAAGGTGTTATATGAGTGTTGAACAATCATCGTTTGGTGAGGCATAAATTCACCATCTACAGAAACAGTATGTTCTTTAACCATTAGATGTCGGTGTGTGTAAGTGTAGCTCGAATCCTTCACATAACAACATCCTAGTATATTGAAGATACTTTTTTTGTTGGAAAAGAAAGTAATAAAAAGATTTTAGGGGGTTGGAGAAGCAAAATAAAACATAAGAACACAACAGAAAACACTACCTTTAAAACGGGTAACTCTTTTTGATTTGAGCTCAAAGGCCTCCTTGGGAAGACTTATGCCCAAAATGAGGATTCTAGGAGTAAGATAGGGATGTGGATAGACAAAATGGGCATGGTTTCTCTGAGCCAAAGGCTTGAGAGGTGTGGGTAAGGTGGTAGAGGTGGGGGGCCTTTTATAAGAGGAGAGGAGGGGAAATCTTGGAAAGTTATAAAAGGTTACTTTATTATAAAATTCTTTTCAGATTTAAAAGGTCCCAAAATTATATATTTCGAGGATAATGGGATAAGAGTTCTAAATCCATCCATCCAATAGGTTTTTGACATGTGTAGGTCTTATATTTTACATTATCTTTTCATTTTATTTAAATCGTTAAATAATGAGGTAATTGTTGCATCATCATGGTGTCATAAATAATTTAATATATTTAATGTCAAAAAATTATAAAACAAATATCATGATGTAGTAAATCTCTTTATCTTTCTAATTAATATTTATAGTCAAAATTATGACTTTTATAACCCCATTTAAAAATAAATTTAGTAAAACATCTCATGTTTGTGACATTTTTATTTTAACATTAAATAAAAAGTTATTAATGTCATTTTCCTACCAAAGTGGCTCCATGGGGTCCCCAAGTTGACCCATGGATTGTCTTGGTCGGCCATTACACATCCAATAATGGTAGGAAATGTTTCTAGGTCATTTCATATTATTAAAACGTTATTTTTACCTTAAACTACAGTAATTACCTCTAATCGCGATTAATAAACTTAAAAGTTACTATCCACCGAAAAATTATTTTAATACCATTAAACCAAATTTTACTTCCTAATGACAACCATGTATGTCGTATTTTTGAAATTCAAAACACAGAGGTGGTAAATTTTCATTTAAACGAAAAATCAGTTTTTTAAGTACCACTTAGTGGTTTCACTATTCATCAAAAATTGATGTTTTTCAGAAAAATAACAAAACTTCACCCTAAGCTATATTTGATATTCCGAATTCAAAAATTATGTCTATTTTACAAAATTAAAAACATATAAGTTGCATTAATTAATTTAATAATTAATTCCCGCTGTCAAAACAAATAGCGTGTTTTTATGAAACAATATGTTTCAAAAGATTGACACTAGTTTAAGTCCAATTTCAAAGTGAAATCAATTCCAACGACCACTATTGGATTAAATGGTAAAAATATATTCTAATTTCACTTTAAAACCAATTAAAAATATAATCTAATAATATAAACAAATTAGATTAAAAAGAGGTTTTGAATTAAAATACAACATTTTTCACTATTCATTAAAAAAATAAACTTTATCGGAAAAATACTAAAAATTTACACAAAGTAAATTTTGATGTCCTGATTCTAAAGAAGAGTTTTATTTGGTCCAATAGAATGTATAAGAGTGACCAAAACTATATTTAATGACGGTTCGCCATCAAAAGGCGATAAGTGGACCTTTAGTGAAAATTACAGTATATATGCCTAAAATTGAATTCTTTTCTTATTTTAAGCCTTTATCTTTTATTGGATAAATATAAAAACATTTAAAAATCATATATAATCATATTTTAGTTATTTATATTAATTCCCTCCAATACAATGGCTACGTGTTAACTACCATTTAAAATAATATTATTTTACTACTAGTGTGCAACGTAAGATTTCAAAGAAACTCTTTGTTCCGTATCGGATACGCTATCGAACATAGCAACCCATTTAAAGTAAAATTAATATTTAATTCGTAAATATTAATAAATATGAAAATGTTTTATTCTTTATTTACCTTGGATGTTATAGTTTGTGTATAGTGTAAGCTAATATGGTGTTGCGTATAGCGCAAGCTAATCTTGGTGTAGCTTACAACACAGGAAATCAAAGTAATTAAAAATAATATTTCTCATAAAATCTCAGGGTGTTACATTCTACCCCCCTTAAAATGAATTTCACCCACAAAATTCATCGGGTTTATAAATGGTTTCCTACTTGAAATTTTCTTTCATAGAAACCCACATCGTAAAAAGGAATAATAAAACTTCATTTTAAAAAGGAAAGTTAGAATCATAACAGTCGCCCAAAGTAACTCAACACTGGGTTTCCACATAGGACAACATAGGTGAAAATATTGATATGGAAGAGAAATCTAACCATCAAGTTCTGATGGATAGTGGTAGAGAACATTGATATGAAAAACCCATCAATCACAAAGCCATAAATTTGTGATGATTTAAGATACCATCTACTTCATTGGGTATGAGGGTACTAGGACAACGTTTTTAATTCTCTAGATCATTTCCCTAATGTTGAAGAGTTGTTGAATTAAAATAAATAATTGATTTTGGTAAAATCTCACCGTTGTTCGTGCCTTGAACAATTTCCACTTCATCTCTTAAATAAATGAAGTTGAATTTGTCATTCGTGAAGTGTTAGCAGATCGTGCGATAGAATGATAGGTCATTCCATCTGTTTCTATCACAAAAATTTTAGCACAATTTATTAAATATACATAACTCCATCTATGTTGAGTTTAATTGTATATGGTTGCTAAAATGAATTTATAGTTCATCTATCATAGCGCTTAATAAAATAAAACTAGTTTCTACTAACCAGGGACTTCCTGTAGGCTAGTGGAAGGCGATAAAGGCCTATCGCACTTCAGTTGTGGGTTCGATTCCCGCATCCTTGTCTGACGCAACGGGTTGTCACTCATCCTACAGGTTGTCCTTTTTCTAAAACTATACTATTATAACATAACAAAAATTTCTAGCCTTAAAAAATACTATCTGATGTCTAACTTAATCTATTCCAATCTTTAGGTTTATCCAAAATACTTTTGTCCAATCTCATAGTATAAATAAAATGATTACTATAAATTTTATCTACTAAGAATTAAATACAATCATTTATCCCCATATATCATAAGATATGTCGTGTTGGTCATATTCCAAACATTTGAATGTCTTAATCATGTATTCTCTTGAAAAATTAATATCCATTGAACCTTAGTGAAAACATGAATGCAGTTAAAAGTTAACTCTTTCCACATACCGAAATCCCAAAAATTCTATATACTCAAACCATTATATCACTTAGTCTTTATATCAATCATGAGCTCATGAATACTATCAAACATATTATTTTCTCCTTATCCATTCATTATGCGCATATCATCTACTTTCCAAAAATATTTCAATCACTTTTCATGGTTACCTGTACCATATAATTATCGAAAACCACAATAAACCATTACATAGATATTCCAATGTTCCACAATACTATAAATGAGATTCCACAACATTATTTTGGAATCCCTTTACATAAACACATAATCATTCCACCACATCGTTTTCATACTCAACATTGCTAATAGTGATCGCATGTGACTTCCCTTTGTCCTTTTCCTTAAGAGGTTGTAGATGTCGATCATCATTAACCCTTGGATTAGGGAATTGGTTAGAATAATGCCCCATTTCCTTGAAATTGTAGAATTGAAGTGTTGGTGGAGCATTCTCTATAATCTTTTCTCTATTCAAATCATTAGCTACCTTTTTTCCATTACTTCAACACTCAACTACTCGATGACCTTCTTTTCAACACTTAAAACATTTTATAGTACCTTTTAGACAATCTCCACCATGATTCTTTCCACACATTGAGGATAAAGAAACATTCATCTTCCTTTCATCATTGTTCTGAGATTTCTCCTTGAACTCCATATTTCATTTCTTATCAAAACCATGATATGGATATGTAACACCAACTTCCAGTTATACCTTGATAGCACAACGCACAATTTCTTCATAGCTACTGAAGTCTCTTATTTCTAATGCCCTTTTAAGACTTGGTTTTAAGCCACTGAAAAATCGATCAACTTTACTTTCAGGTTGGATGATAAATCCAGATGTATATTTTGTAAGCCTTGTAAAATTCACTTCGTATATACCAATAGATTCATAATCCTTTTTCTTAAGCTCAAGTAACTCCTTATCCATATTTGTTCAAATAATACGATGGATGTACTTATTGAAAAACAAGTTCTTGAACTCGTTCCATTCCATGAATTCAATTTAATCTTGGGGCCTTGTATTCTTAATTAGAGTCCACCACTGGTCTTCTTCACCTTCTAAATGGTAAACAGCTAAAATGACTTTTTCATGTTTTGAATAGTGAAGTATGGAAAATATATTTTCAATGGTACGGATCCATTGTTCAGAAACAAGTGGATCAGAAGACCCATTGAAAGAAGGTGGACGTTGCCTCATGAAGGACACAATAGAATATTGTTCCCTTCTCTGCTCATTTGGAAGTCCAGAATGATTCATATCTTGTGTAAGTATAGCAATAATATTTTGCACTCCATCTCCCATAACATTGGTTTGTTCAGGAGGATAATCATTGCATCATCCATTACATTGATCAACATGGTTCCTTCAGGTTCCATCCATCGTCTAAAACCCAAAAATAATAGTGTGAGAGGCAAAATCATGATAGGAAAACAACATAATAAAGGGGGAGTACCTTCAATATCTAACATCTTAGGTTTAATTATAATATCATTACAATAATTCTAGGACTATAACCTATACTTATACTTAACCTTAGGGACATCCCTAGACATACCTTATAAATATCTCTAGGGATCTCACTAAAGTTTTCGCATCCTAGTTTCCAAAGGTTAACTAAACCTTTATTCTGATACCAACTATAGAGACCCACAGCATGATGTACATAGGAATTACATTACTTTTGTAGAATACTTAATACATAACAAACACACAAGGACCGTAATAGTTTAGTGTCTTTGGAAACTCAAAAAATAATGTTCTAATCATGGTGAAAGATCTTCAACATCTCCAATAAAGATCTTCCCCTTTTGTTTTCCTACCTAAAACCTTTATTTATATCGTGTGGAAAAGAAAACATAATAAGGGTGAGCTCAAATGCTCATTAAGGGTAAACATAGAGAACATAAAATAATCCATAAACATTTGAATGCAAAAACTTGAACATAAAATCTAATCATCAGAATCTTGAGAAAAGACATAAATCTTGGAAGTGCGTAAGGCATATATCATAAAGGAACATCAATCATGATAAAATAGCATGGGAATAAAACATTTAATTGTGGAAAAACATTAAGCACATGATATTATTTCCATAGTATCCAAGGCGTTTCTGCCAAGACTATCTTAGTGGACAAAGTCCCTTTCTGAATCGAGTTCACTCCTCGTTCCAGTCCTGTATCATTTAACCGGATTAAATTACCATTCCAGTCATGTATATATCATGAGATATAAATCTTTACCCAATTAATTGTAGGAAGATATAGGTCCCACCCATTTCATAATGAAATCATTCTTTTGTGTGCCACAAAATAAACACACATCATTCATAATAACCCAACGAATAAAATGGGTTTCATAAACATCATCCCATCATAACATAATCCATATAAAAGAAATGGATACCATTTCATCATAATAAAAATCAAACCATGTAAATAATAGATACATTATACTTGAAACATAAACATACTTAATAATGTCATCTTAGAAGGAAAATATTTTTGATAAAACACTTGAAATGAATTCTTGAGGAAAATATCCTTTCTTCTTCAAAATCATTTTATTTTCTCAAAATGCCATGAAATTTTAAAAGAAAATGATTTTGTTGAAAATAATCATTAAAACTTGTATAAGAATATTCATGAAAATTCTGCATTATTAAACCGTAAAAATCTGTTCATGCCGTATAAGTTAAAAAAACATTTTCCATGTACTTTTGTCGGAAAAGTCAAAAAGTACCACGTATGGTAAACAAAAGAAAGATTCCTTCCATAACACAAAGTAAAAATAAAAGAGGGGTAAACATGACTTTAAACATACATGGAATAATATTAAAAACTTTATGAAAAACATTTTTATGATCATGGATGAAAAATATAACCCCAGTAAATACTTACGTATAAGCAATCTCGAATAAAAATGAGATTGAAAAATTATCCCTTACCTTAGGTCCAATATGCTTCCTACATATCCGAAACTCATGTATCATGATTTAAATAATGTCATTTACTTATTAAAGAATCATATTCAGTGTTATGATATCATATATGGTTCACTTATGACTTTATATTACCCGTTCTTTTGTAAATTCCATGTTAAAGCAGTGTTTTGGGTAAAATTGTTTTATTTATCATACATGTTTGGACTTATTGTTCTTGATATTATTATTACTTATATCATGATTTACTTACTTCAAGAATGTAAATAAATATTTATATATCATATATATTCAGTATATATATATATATAATATAGATGAATTAAATGAAATACACTTTTCAAGGATATGGTAGGTCGTACGTATGCATGAACGTTGTTTTCCTTTCCTTATTGACTTGAATGGAAGTAAGTAGAGGACATATATATATATATACATAAATAAAGTAGCTTCATTATATCATATATTTCATTATTATTCATTATATATACTTTAAAATCATTCTTGAATGGTTAACATGGAGAATGAATATCATCGCGTCGTGGAGACGGTAATCCGTACGTACGCACGATCGATGATATCATTCTCATAATTATTGAATGGAATTGGAGTGGAAGATATAATATATCAGAATATTTATGATGTTATAATAACCATATATAGTTATTCTTTACACCATTATACCCATCCAAGTAAGGTGGTGGTGGAAAAATAGATTACACCACGGCATGGAGACGGTATTCGGTACGTACGCACGCACGGTGATTTCGTTTTCCATAGGATGGATAGAAGGTGAAATGGGGTTGTTTCATATTTTTAATAACATATCAGTTTATTATTGATACTTATGTTATTACTTTATAATGAAACAACTAAATAAGAAAAAGTTAAAGAATAAAGAAACTTGAAAGAATTGGTAGAAGAGATTACCTCTTCTTCGACGCACCTCTTTTAAGCTTCCTCTTAAGGCACTAGAGTTGGTCTTTTGAGGAGACCAGAACCTCTATAATGTTTATAGGGAAGTTGAGAAGGGAAAATTGGAAGGGTTTGGCTGATATTGAAGGCTCAAAATTGTGTGAAGAGGGGAGGGAGGAGGTGCCCTTTTATAAGGGAGGAGAGGGGCACTTTAGGAAAAACTTAAAATATTATTTTATAATAAAGTCATATTCAATTTATAATGGCTCCAAAGTGACTTATTTAGAAGCTAAAGTGGGGATGGGTCAAAATCCTCTCAACCAATAGGTTTTAGACAAGTTTATGTTACTATTTTAACCTTATCATTTAGATTTAACTCTAAGTTAAATAATTTAACATTTATCGTGTCTTCTTGTTTTCTTACACTATATGGTTAATAAACTTACTATAACAAGACAAACGAACCCCAAGTGGTTAATTATTAATATATATAACCTTATCTAAGTCATTTGGACCAACCATAGATATTTAGGAATAGAATAACAATTAATAATATAATATTTGTTTTAAAAACTATTTTATGTCAATTTTGACACTATTTGGTAATTGATTTTTGTGAAAATCATAAAATCATGATTAGTTCGAAAAAAAGTTAATTGAATCAATACTAACATGTCATATTAACCTAAAAAATTAGTTTAATTTATAAAGTCTCAAATTACATTGATTTGGGTATTTATAACATCAATTATGTTAATATTTCATTAATAAGGTAATTACTGCATCATCATTGTGTCATAAATAAATTAAATTATTTAATGTATAAAAATTATAAATAAAATACCATTATGTAGGAAATATTTTTATATTTATAATTAATATTTATAGTCTAATTTATCTTATGCATAACCCTATATGAAAAATGTTTTAGTTATTAAACTTTGATTTTAACTATTCTAACTCTTCTTTAAATAAAATAATAATAAATGTCCTAATCTAATCCAAGTGGACCTAAACGGTAATATTTTATTCCTAATGTTTTTTATGGTCTAATTACACTTATCCAATAGAATTAGGATATGTGTTAGGGTAATAATAATATCATTTTTACCCTTAATTACCCTATTTACTTTTAACCGTGGTAAATAAAATTAAAAAGTTATTATTCACCAAAAAATATTTTTATCTTATTGAACCACATTTTACTCCTTGATATTAACCATGTCTCTCGGATTTTCAGATTTCAACTCACAGAAGCTGTAAAATTAAGTTTTATGTACAATTGCAAATGCTCATATGATGTGGGTAAAAGATGGTAAAAAGTTCAACAAAATTTTTATATATCTATATATTATTATAAAATGAATCCAATGAATTACATTGCACTTATGTAGGTATTATATATCTATTTTGACCTAAAATAAATTTAAATAAAATAAATGATTATTTAAATAAAATGTCGATTTTTAAATAGTAACCCATTGTTTTCACTATTCATCAAAAATTGAAAGTTTTCAGAAAAATACCAAAAATCCACACTAGGAAAATTTCGATATTCCGAATCCAAAAACGAATTCCATTTTGAAAGATAAAATTTATAAAATTTCAAAAAGTGGGTATTACTATTCATAACGGCTAGTTCATACTAATATTATAATAATATCTCGTTTAGTGAAACTCGGTATTGCGTACAACACACGCTATCGAGGAAGGTTGGTCTGGCATGCAACACAAGCCTAGAATAGTGTTTTATAAGGCCCCAGCCTTAAATATTACTTAACATTGAATTAAATGAATGATTACCATTGAGGATCTTTTCAGGTTTAGAGTTTTAAATAATCAGATCTTAACTATTACAACTCAAAAGATTACAAAGTAGACACTTATACTAAGTTTCCATAAAATAAAAACTCTTAAAAAGAAATATGTCTAGTTCCATGTTTTATATAGCATGACTTTCACTTGATCCCATTCTTGACACTATTCCACATTAAGTCCTGTGAAAAACATTTCAAAAAAACTTGGGGTGAGCATAAAAAGCTCTGTAAGGGAAACACAAAGAATGAAAACTGTTAGTTTTTCAAAACAACAAGTAAACCATGTATACTTTATCAAAGTAATACTTTTCACCTTTATGAAATAGTAAAAACTCTTCACTGAATAGAAGATAAATACTTACCCTTTTGTAACCAAAATATTTCCATAAAACTCATATAAATAACACATAACATATCAAGGTAACTTGGGACATAAACATACTTAAATGGAATAACCATACGGTCGACTTGCACACATATCACTTAATTTAATAGCCATACGGCTAACTTCCATACCCAATGCATTGCAGGTTATAACGTAACCACCCATCCTGGTATTCACGGCACCACCCGTCATATGGTTTATCACGTAACCACCCGTCAAATGTCCAAGTACCATTATAAAATCATAAAACATAAAACAAATATAACGGAAAGAAAACATTTCCACACTTTGATCACAATATATCACTTAAATATATTGACATAACAAATCCATTATAAAAACCATTTTCAATACCAAAATACATAAAAGAGTATATGGTATTTATTTCATTTTAAAAAACATTACGGCTTGTTGAGGAAGCGAAAGACCAAATAATACTCGCGGTGGTGGAAAAGGTCATTGTCCCCGAGTACGTTAAAAGAAACATTCCTTTTTGTCGTTTAGTAAAACACTTCGTATAAAAAGATTCCTTTTGAATAAAATTAAAATTAAAAGGGGTTTATACATCGTATAAAAGAAAGTTGTGTATAAAACAAAATATTCCTCAATGAAAGGAGATTGAGACGAAGTCCCTTACCTCGGGTCCGACATGACTTGATCGTTCTTTAACATCCTGAATAATAAAATTGAGTTAATTTATACTTTCTTAAGAACCTTTTTCAAGTTCATTATTCCTTTTATATCACTTATTACCATGTTATGAACACTATGTAATTATTTAAGTTAATAATGGTCATTTTGTCGATCATTGGTACTTGAGTCAAAAATAAACTCTTTATAATTACAAGTTGTTCATGTGGTAAAATATCCATTATATCAAGAATTATATTCATGATTTAGATATAATATATATCATATATATCCATTATATACATTCATTTATAATATTACATAATCATTTAGAGGTAAGAAATGAAATGCACCGTTCATGAAGACGGTAAGCCATACGTACGCATTAATGCTACTTTCATTTCTATCTCATACTTTAATGGAAAGAAATAATAATGATATAAAGGTATATTATAATTCCAGTATAAAATCATATATAATAACTTTAACTCCATCCTTTATACGTCCCACATATGGCATTAACGAATCAAATCACTTTGAGGGGGAGGTAGTCCGCACTTCCTAAAATGAAGATATCGCGTTTACCCATAATGGAAACCATAAAGGTATGCCATAAATGAAAAATACAGAAGCTTCAGTAAAACGTAAACATATTATATATCATATATAAATATAGTGACATCTTAATGTCCACCTTTGAAGGTGTTATATTAGTGTTGAACAATCATCGTTTCGTGAGGCAGAAATTCTCCATCCACAGAAACAGTATGTTATTTAACCATTAGATGTAGTTGTGTGTAAGTTTAGCTCGAATCCTTCAAATAAAAACATCCTATTATATTGAAGATACTTTTGTTTTTGCAAAAAAAGGAATAAAAAGAGTTTTGGGGGTTGGAGAAACAAAATAAAACATAATAACACAAGAGAAAACACTACCTTTAAAATGGGTAACTCTTTTTTATTTGAACTCAAAGGCTCCCTAGGGAATACTTCTGCCCAAAGTGAGGATTCTAGGAGTAAGATAGGGATGTGGAGAGACAAAATGGGCAGGGGTTGGCCGATCCAAAGGCTTGAGAGGTGTGGTTAAGGTGGTAGAGGTGGGGGCCTTTTATAAGAGGAGAGGAGGGGCAATCTTGGAAAGTTATAAAAGGTTACTTTATTATAAAATGATTTTCGGATTTAAAATGTCCCAAAATTATATATTTCGAGGATAAGGTGATAAGAGTTCGAAATCCACCCATCTAATAGGTTTTTAACATGTGTAGGTTTTAGATTTTATGTTATCTTTTCATTTTATTTAAATCGTTAAATAATGAGGTAATTGCTCCATCATCATGGTGTCATAAATAATTTAATTTATTTAATGTATAAAAATTATAAAAAAAATATCATGATGTAGGAAATCTTTTGATATTTATAATGAATATTTATAGTCAAAATTATTACTTGTATAACCCCATTTAAAAATTGTTTTAGTAAAACATCTCATGTTTGTGACATTTTTATTTTAACATTATATAAAAAGTTATTAATGTCATTTTACTACCAAAGTGGCTCCATGGGGTCCCTGAGTTGACCCATGGATTTTATTGGTCGGACATTACACATCCAATATGGGTAGGACATGTTTCTAGGTCATTTAATATTATTAAAACATTATTTTTATTGTAAACTACACTAATTACCTCTAATCGCGATTAATAAACTTAAAAGTTACTATTCACCAAAACATTATTTTAATCCCATTGAACCACATTTTACTTCATAATGACAACCATGTATATCTTATTTTTAAAATTCACAACACAGAGGTGGTAAAATTTCATTTAAACGAAAAATCAGTTTTTTAAGTACCACTTAGTGGTTTCACTATTCATCAAAAATTGAAGTTTTTCAGAAAAATACCAAAACTTCAACCTGAGCTATATTTGATATTCCGAATTCAAAAATGATGTCTATTTTAAAAAATTAAAAACATATAAGTTGCATTAATTAATTTAATAATTAATTCCTGTTGTCAAAACAAATAGCGTGTTTTTATGAAAAAATATGTATCAAAAGATTGACACTAGTTTAAGTCCAATTTCAAAGTGAAATCAATTCCAACGACCACTATTGGATTAAATGGTAAAAATATATTCTAATTTAACTTTAAAAAAAATTCAAAATATAATCTAATCATATAAAAAAATTAGATTAAAAAGAGGTTTTGAATTAAAATACAACATTTTTCACTATTCATTAAAAAAATGAACTTTATCGGAAAAATACCAAAAATTTACACAAAGTAAATTTTGATGTCCCGATTCTAAAGAAGAGTTTTATTTGGTTCAATAGAATATATAAGAGTGACCAAAACTATATTTAATGAAGGTTCGCCATCAAAAGGCGATAAGTGGACCTTTAGTGAAAATTAGCGTATATATTCCTAAAATTGAATTCTTTTCTTATTTTAAGCCTTTATCTTTTATTGGATAAATATAAAAACATTTAAAAAACATATATAATCATATTTTAGTTATTTCTATTCATTCCTGCCAATACAACGGCTACGTGTTAACTACCATTTAAAATAATATTATTTTACTACTAGTGTGCAACGTAAGATTTCAAAGAAACTCTTTGTTGCGTATCGGGTATGCTATCGAACATAGCAACCCCTTTAAAGTAAAATTAATATTTAATTCGTAAATATTAATAAATATGAAAATGTTTTATTCTTTATTTACCTGGGATGTTACATCCTTCCCCCCCCTTTTGGGAATTTCTTCCTCACAATTTTATTCACTTATCAAAATAAGTTGGGGTATTTATCCCTCATAGAATTTTCAGATTCCCACGTTGCCTCTTCAACCATATGGTTTTTCCACAAAACCTTTACCTGGTGAATTACCTTATTTTGCAACACTTGCTCTCTTCGGTCAAGAACCCGAACTGGTTGTTCTTCATAAGAGAGATTCTCTTCCAACTAAACTACCTCTGGGCTCAAAACATGAGATGGATCTGGCATATACTTTATCAACATCGAAACATGAAAAACATTGTGTACCTGAGATAAACTCAGAGGTAAATCCACTCGGTAAGCAACTGATCCAACTCTCTCCAGAATTTCATATGGTGCAATGAACCTTGGACTCAACTTTCCTTTCTTACCAAATCGCATCACACTTTTCCATGGTGGAACTTTGAGAAAAACATTATCACCTACCTCGAAAGAAAGATCCTCCAGTTATCTGCATAACTTTTCTGTCTGCTCTGAGCTGTTTTCATGTGTTTCTGATTCAACTGAACTTTTTATGCCATCTCTTCTACCAATTCTGGTCCCATCAACTTCTTTTCACCCACTTCATCCCAAAAAGTAGGAGTTGGACACCGCTTCCCATATAATGTTTCAAACGGAGCCATCTGTATACTGGAATGAAAAAATGTTATTATAAGAAAATCCAACCAAAGAAAGATGTTGGTCCCAACTTCCCTGATAATCCATAGAACAAGCACGTAGCATATCCTCCAAAGTCTGAATTGTTCGTTCTGACTGCCCATCTGATTGAGGATGAAAAGCTGTACTAAAATTTAATTCAGTACCCAACGACTTCTGAAGGTCCTTCCAAAAGTTAGAAGTAAACCTGGGATCATGATCAGATAGAATGGATAGAGGAACTCCATGTAACCTGAATATCTCTTTAAGATACAAATGGGAAAGTTGATCTAGGGAAAAAGTATCTCGTATAGCAAGGAAATGAGAAAATTTAATCAAGCGATCAACAATAACCCTAGATTGCATTATTACCTCGAGGTGTCTTCGGCAATCCCACAAAAAAGTCCATGGATATATTTTCCCATTTCCACTCTGGCACTGGTAATGGCTGAAGCATCCCTTTCGGTAACTGTCGCTCTTCTTTAACCTGCTGAAAAGTGAAACACATCACAGTAAAATCAGCAATATCCCTTTTCATTCCGTCCCACCAGTAATAATCCTGAAGATCTCTATACATATTAGAACTGCCAGGATGAACTGAAAACGGAGAACTATGAGCATCACATAACAAATCTCTCTTCAACTGTGAATCACACAGCACACACAATCTCTTCCCAAATCTCAAAACACAATCATTATCAATATTGAATTCAGGCAACTTACCCTTCTGAACCAGCTCTACCTTTTTCTACAACTCACTGTCTTGCTTCTGTACTTGCTTAATTCTGTCTGATAGAGAAGATTTCACTGATACCTGAAACAAAATAGAAGGACATCCTACACCAAAAACTTCTATGACAAAGTTCATCAAATCCTTAACCAAAGGATCACGTTCCAAATTCAAAATTGTTAATGAAGCATTATTTTTTCGACTCAAAGCATCAGCCACTTTATTTGCTTTTCCCGGATGGTAATGAATTGTATAATCATAATCATTGATTAATTCTATCCATATCCTATGTCTCATGTTTAATTATTTATGAGTGAATATATAATTTAAACTTTTGTGATCGGTTTATATTTCACACTTTACTCCATACAAATGATGTCACCAAATTTTTAAAGAAAAAACAACAGCAGCTAATTCCAAGTCATGTATAGGGTAATTAACCTCATGAGTTTTCAACTGTCGTGAAGCATAAGAAATTACCTGATCATTCTGCATAAGGACACAGCCAAGTCCCTTCAACGAAGCATCACTGTATATAACAAACTCACCATTCCTGGAAGGAAGTTCCAAAACTGGAGCATTTATCAATCTTCTTTTCAACTCCTGAAAACAATCATCACATTCTTTTTTCCAGATAAACTTAACACCCTTCCGAGTTAGCTTAGTCATTGGACTAGATAACCGTGAAAACTTTTCAACAAACCTTCGGTGGTAACCTGCCAAACCAAGAAAACTATGGATCTCGATTACATTTGTGGGTCTTGTCCATTCTTCAACAACTTTTGTTTTAGCAGGATCAACAGTTATGCCATTTTTTTGAAACAATGTGACCAAGGAAAGAAATTTGTTGTAACCAAAACTCACACTAGCTGAATTTTCCATACAGTTTATTTTCTTTTAAGGTTTGCAAGATAACCCTTAAATGACTTTCATGCTCCTCTTTACTTTTAGAAAACACCAAAATATCATCAATGAAAACAACCACAAACTTATCCAAGAACTCATGGAAAATTCTATTCATAAGGTCCATGAATACAGCAGGTGCATTGGTTAACCCAAAAGGCATAACTACAAATTCATAATGGTCATATCTAGTATAGAACGCAGTCTTAGGAATTTCTTCTTCTTTTACTTTCAACTGATGGTACCCCAACCTCATGTCAATCTTTGAAAAATACTGAGCTCCCAGGAGCTGATACTACTTCATTCGATGGCCCAACATCTGCTGAAGTAGTTGAAAAGGATTTCACCACCCCTTTCTTCTTGTAGTCTGGCTGCTTTCCCTCAGTTGAGTTCTTCGTTAGACAATCATTTGCATAATGACCCATTTCATTACACTTAAAACATCTTACCTCTAGCTTTTCATTGCCTGCTTGTTCATCTTCCTTATAGTTACGAGCAACATGACCAGACTTACCACACCAAAAGCACTATCTAGACTTGGATAAACATTCTCCAGGATTCATTTTACCACATTTCTCACAGGATGGATATTTGGTTTTCTTACCTCCTTATTTCTTTGATGAATTCTTCCCCTTTGCCTGCCAACTGGACCTCTTATTCTATTGTTTGTCAAAGATCACCTGATCATCGACACAC
The DNA here is from genome assembly GCA_963277665.1 of Viscum album. Taxonomy (NCBI): domain Eukaryota; kingdom Viridiplantae; phylum Streptophyta; class Magnoliopsida; order Santalales; family Viscaceae; genus Viscum; species Viscum album. Next base: position 2,072,833,390 of record OY728119.1, read on the forward strand.
TCCATTTCCACCTTCTCCGCACATCGAACAAGTTTTTCATAACTTTTGAACTCATGAGAAGATAAATCCCTTCGATACCTTGTCTCTAACCCTAAGTAAAAATGGTTTATTTTACTATCAAGATCTCATATGAAGTTTGGAGCATACCTTGCCAGTCGAGTGAACTTTTCTTCATAAGCAGCCACTGAATCATCCTCCTGCCTCAATTCTAGGAATTTTTTTTCCATCCTAAGACGAACCACCTTAGGAAAATATTTTTCAAGAAACATACCTTTGAATTATTCCCAGTGAAGATCATCAATCTCATCACTATCCCTGATATTTTTCATCATCGACTACCACTGATCTGCTTCACCTTCAAAACGGTAAACAACAAGACTAACCTTTTGATGTTCTGAACACCCCATGACATCAAAAATCTTCTACAGTGATTTAATCCACCCTTCAGTTATCATAGGGTCAGATTATCCTCTAAATGATGGGGGATGTTGCCTCATAAAATGTTCCACCACTGACATTTTCCTATGCGGTTGATCTGGCTGATCTCGTGCATGGATACCACCACCATTTATAGCCTGAGTCAACTGTACCGTCACTACAACAAACTGTTCAGTTCCGATTACGACCATCTCGGGTTGCTGATTTGGAAGGTTTTCTTCCTCCTGATGTCGTCCCAACATAGCTGCTTTGTTTCCTCTGCGGAAAACCATTCTGAACACAGAAATATCTTAGGCGAAGCAACATGGTAATCTTTAAATGCTATATCATTTCAATCATACCATAAATTAATTTATAATTTAACAATTTTCTAACTCCTAAAGTTTTCTAAACCGACCACTGATACCAACTATAAGGCCCCAACCTTAAATATTACTTAACATTGAATTATATGAATAATTCCCATTGAGTATCTTTTCAAGTTTAGAGTTTTAGAGAATTAGATCTTAACTATTACAACTCAAAAGATTACAAAGTAGACACTTCTACTAAGTTTCCATAAAATAAAAACTCTTAAAAAGAAACATGTCTAATTCCATGTTTTATATAGCATGACTTTACCTTGATCTCATCCTTGACACTATTCCACATTAAGTCCTGTGAAAAACATTTCAAAAAACTTGGGGTGAGCATAAAAAGCTCAGTAAGGGAAACACAAATAATGAAAACTGTTAGTTTTTAAAAACAACAAGTAAACCATGTATAATTTATCAAAGTAATACTTTTCACGTTTATGAAGTAGTAAAAACTCTTCACTGAATAAAAGATCAATACTTACCCTTTTGTAACCAAAAGATTACCATAAAATCCATATAAAGAACACATAACATATGAAGGTAACTTGGGACATAAACATACTTAAATGGAATAACCATACGGTCGACTTCCACACATATCACTTAATGGAATAGCCATACGGCCGACTTCCATACCCAATGCATTGGAGGTTATAACGTAACCACCCATCCGGGTATTCACGGCACCACCCATCATATGTTTTATCACGTAACCACTCGTCAAATGTCCAAGTACCATTATAAAATCATAATACATAAAACAATTATAATGGAAAGAAAACATTTCCACACTTTGATCACAATATATCACTTAAATATATTAACATAACAAATCCATTATAAAAACCATTTTCAATACCAAAATACATAAAAGATTATATGTTATTTATTTCATTTTATAAAACATTACTGCTTGTTGAGGAAGCCAAAGACCAAATAATACTCGCGGCGGCGGAAAAGGTCATTGTCACCACGTACGTTAAAAGAAACATTCCTTTTTGTCCTTTAGTAAAACGCTTCATATAAAGATATTCCTTTTGAATAAAATTAAAATTAAAAGGGTTTTATACACCATATAAAAGAAAGTTGTGTATAAAACAAAATATGCCTTAATGAAAGGAGATTGAGACGAAGTCCCTTACCTCAGGTCCGACTTGACTCGATCGTTCTTTAACATCCTGAATAATAAAATTGAGTTAATTTATACTTGATTTAGAACCTTTTTCAAGTTCATTATTCCTTTAATACCACTTATTACCATGTTATGAACACTATGTAATTATTTAAGTTAATAATGGTCGTTTTTTCGATCATTGGTACTTGAGTCAAAAATAAACTATTTATAATTACAAGTTGTTCATGTGGTAAAATATCCATTATATCAAGAATTATATTCATGATGTAGATATCATATATATCATATATATCCAGTATATACATACATTTATAATATTAAATAATCATTTAGAGGTAAGAAATGAAATGCACCGTTCATGGAGACGGTAAGCTGTACGTACGAATGAACGCTACTTTCATTTCTATCTCATAATTTAATGGAAAGAAATAATAATGATATAAAGGTATATTATAATTCCAGTATAACATAATATATAATAACTTTAACTCCATCCTTTATGTGTCCCACATATGGCATTAACGAATCAAATCACTTTGAGGGGGCGGTAGTCCGCACTTCCTAAAATGAAGATATCGTGTTTACCCATAATGGAAACCATAAAGGTATGCCATAAATGAAAAATACAGAAGCTTAATTAAAACATAAACATATTATATATCATATATAAATATAGTGACATCTTAATGGCCACCTTTGAAGGTGTTATATGAGTGTTGAACAATCATCGTTTCGTGAGGTAGAAATTCGCCATCCACAGAAACAGTTTGTTCTTTAAACATTATATGTAGGTGTGTGTAAGTGTAGCTAGAATCCTTTACATAAAAACATACTAGTATATTTAATATACTGGTTTTTTTGCAAAATAAAGTAATAAAAAGAGTTTAGGGGGTTGGAGAAGCAAAATAAAACATACAAACACAAGAGAAAACACTACCTTTAAAACGGGTAACTCTTTTTGATTTGAGATCAAAGGCTTCCTTGGGAAGACTTCTGCCCAAAGTGAGGCTTCTAGGAGTAATAGAGGGATGTGGAGAGACAAAATGGGTAGGGTTTGGCTGAGCCAAAGGTTTGAGAGGTGTGGGTATGGTGGTAGAGGTTCGGGCCTTTTATAAGAGGAGAGGAGGGGCGATCTTGGAATGTTATAAAAGGTTACTTTATTATAAAATGATTTTCGGATTTAAAAGGTCCCAAAATTATATAATTCTAGGATAAGGTGATAATAGTTCGAAATCCACCCATCCAGTAGGTTTTTGACATGCTTAGGTCTTAGATTTTACATTATCTTTTCATTTTATTTAAATCGTTAAATAATGAGGTAATCGCTGCATCATCATGGTGTCATAAATAATTTACTTTATTTAATGTCTAAAAATTATAAAAAAATATCATTATGTAGGAAATCCTTTTAGATTTCTAATGAATATTTATAGTCAAAATTCTGACTTGTATAACCCCATTTAAAAATTGTTTTAGTAAAACATCTCATGTTTGTGACATTTTTATTTTAACATTAAATAAAAAGTTATTAATGTCATTTTCCTAACAAAGTGGTTCCATGGGGTCCCCAAGTTGACCCATGGATTATCGTGGTCGGCCATGACACATCCAATAAGGGTAGGACATGTTTATAGGTCATTTCATATTATTAAAACATTATTTTTACCTTAAACTACACTAATTACCTCTAATCGCGATTAATAAACTTAAAAGTTACTATTCAAAAAAAAATTATTTTAATCTCATTGAACCACATTTTACTTCCTAATTACAACCATGTATGTCGAATTTTTGAAATTCAAAACACAGAGGTGGTAAAATTTCATTTAAACGAAAAATTAGTTTTTTAAGTACCACTTAGCGGTTTCACTATTCATCAAAAATTGAAGTTTTTCAGAAAAATACCAAAACTTCACCCTAAGCTATATTTGATATTAAAAATTCAAAAATGATGTCTATTTTATAAAATTCAAAACATATAAGTTTCATTAATTAATGTAATAATTCATTCCCGCTGTCAAAACAAATAGCGTGTTTTTATGAAAAAATATGTATCAAAAGATTGACACTGGTTTAAGTCCAATTTAAAAGTGAAATCAATTCCAACGACCACTATTGGATTAAATGGTAAAAATATATTCTAATTTATCTTTAAAAACAATTCAAAATATAATCTAATAATATAAAAAAATTAGATTAAAAAGAGGTTTTGAATTAAAATACAACATTTTTCACTATTCATTAAAAAAATGAACTTTATCGGAAAAACACCAAAAATTTACACAAAGTAAATTTTCCGATTCTAAAGAAGAGTTTTATTTGGTCCAATAGAATTTATAAGAGTGACCAAAACTATATTTAATGACGGTTCCTCATCAAAAGGCGATAAGTGGACCTTTAGTGAAAATTAGAGTATATATGCCTAAAATTGAATTATTTTCTTATTTTAAGCCTTTATCTTTTATTGGATAAATATAAAAACATTTAAAAAACATATATAATCATATTTTAGTTATTTCTATTCATTCCTGCCAATACAACAGCTACGTGTTAACTACCATTTAAAATAATATTATTTTACTACTAGTGTGCAACGTAAGATTTCAAAGAAACTCTTTGTTGCGTATCAGGTACGCTATCGAACATAGCAACCCCTTTAAAGTAAAATTAATATTTAATTCGTAAATATTAATAAATATGAAAAAAAATTATTCTTTATTTACCTGGGATGTTACAGTTTGTGTATAGTGTAAGCTAATACGGTGTTGTGTATAGTGTAAGCTAATCTTGGTGTAGCTTACAACACAAGACATCAAAGTAATTAAAAATAATATTTCTCATAAAATCGTGGGGTGTTACATTCTACCCCCCTTAAAATAAATTTCACCCACAAAATTCATCAGGGTTATAAATGGTTTACTACTTGAAAGTTTCTTTCATAGAAACCCACATCGTAAAAAGGAATAATAAAACTTCACTTTAAAAAGGAAAGTTAGAATCATAACGGTCGCCCAAAGTAACTCATCACTGGGTTTCCACATAAGACAACATAGGTGAAAATATTGATATGGAAGATAAATCTAACTATCAATTTCTGATGGAGAGTGGTAGAGAATATGGATATGAAAAACCCATTAATCACAAAGCCATCAATTTGTGATGATTTAAGGTACCATCTACTTCATCGGGTATGAGGGTACTAGGACAACGTTTTTAATTCTCTAGATCATTTCCCTAATGTTGAAGAATTGTTGAATTAAAATAAATGCTTGATTTTGGTACAATCTCAGCATTGTTCGTGCCTTGAACAATTTCCACTTCATCTCTTAAATAAATGAAGTTGAATTTGTCATTCATGAAGTGTTAGAAGATCATGCGATAGAATGATAGGTCATTCCATATGTTTCTATCGCAAAAAGTTTAGCACAATTTATTAAATATACATAACTCCATCTATGTTGAGGTTAATTGTATATGGTTGCTAAAATGAACTTATAGTTCATCTATCATAGCTCTTAATAAAATAAAACTAGTTTCTACTAACCAGGGACTTCCTGTAGGCCAGTGGAAGACGATAAAGGCCTGTCACACTTCGGTTGTGGGTTCGATTCCCGCTGCCTTGTCCGACGCAACGGGTTATCACCCGTCCTACGGGTTGTCCTTTTTCTAAAACTATAATATTATAACATAACAAAAACTTCTTGGCTTAAAAAATACTATCTGATGTCTAACTTAATCTATTCCAATCTTTAGGTTTATCCAAAATACTTTTGTCCAATCTCATAGTATAAATAAAACGATTACTATAAAGTTTATCTACCAAGAATTAAATACAATCATTTATCCCCATATATCATAAGATATGTCTTGTTGGTCATATTCCAAACATTCGAATGCCTTAATCACGTATTCTCTTGAAAAATTAATATCCATTGAACCTTAGTGAAAACATGAATGGAGTTAAAAGTTAACTATTTCCACATACCAAAATCCCAAAAATTCTATATACTCAAACCATGATATCACTTAGTCTTTATATTAATCATGAGCTCATGAATACTATCAAACATATTATTTTCTCCTTATCCATTCATTATGCGCATATCATCTACTTTCCAAAAATATTTCAATCACTTTTCATGGTTACCTGTACCATATAATTATCGAAAACCACAATAAACCATTACATAGATATTCCAAAGTTCCACATTACTATAAATGAGATTCCACAACATTATTTTGGAATCCCTTTACATAAACACATAATCATTCCACCACATTGTTTTCATACTCAACATTTCTAATAGTGATCACATGTGACTTCCCTTTGTCCTTTTCCTTAAGAGGTTGTAGATGTCGATCATCATTAACCCTTGGATTAGGGCATTGGTTAGAATAATGCCCCATTTCCTTGAAATTGTAGCATTGAAGTGTTGGTGGAGCATTCTCTATAATCTTTTGTCTATTCAAATCATTAGCTACCTTTTTTCCATTACTTCGACACTCAACTACTCAATGACCTTCTTTTCCACACTTAAAACATTTTCTAGAACCTTTTAGAAAATCTCCACCATGATTCTTTCCACACTTTGAGCATAAAGAAACATTCATCTTCTTTTCATCATTGTTCTGAGATTTCTCCTTGAACTCTATATTTCATTTCTTATCAAAACCATGATATGGATATGTAACACCAACTTCCACTGAAAAATTGCTCAAGGAACTCCTTCTCTATCTTTGTTTAAAGAATACAAGGGATGTACTTATTGAAAAAAAAGTTCTTGAACTCGTTCCATTCCATGGATTCAATTTCATCTTGGGGCCTTGTATTCTTAATTAGAGTCCACCACTGGTCTGCTTTACCTTCTAAACAGTAAACAGCTAAAATGACCTTTTCATGTTCTGAACAGCAAATTATGGAAAATATCTTTTCAATGGTACTGATCCATTTTTCAGCAACAAGTGGATCAGAAGACCCATTGAAAGAAGGTGGACGTTGTCTCATGAAGGACACAATAGAATATTGTTCCCTTATCTTCTCATTTGGAAGTCCAGAATGATTCATAGCTTGTGTAAGTATAGCAATAATATTTTTCACTCTATCTCCCATAACATTGGTTTGTTCATGAGAAAAATCATTGCATCATCCATTACATTGATCAACACGGTTCCTTCGGGTTCCATCCATCGTCTAAAACCCAAAAAGAATAGTGTGAGAGGCAAAATCCTGATAGGAAAACAACATAATAAAGGGGGAGTACCTTCAATCACTACTGGAATTTGGTCTTTTCCCAACGGTAGTATACCAACGGTTTACTTAAACCGTTGGTATAGTGAGCCGTTGCCAACGGTTTAATTAAACCGTTGGCAAAGGGAATTTCGGTGGACCCTTTCCCAACGGTTCACTGGAACCATTGGGAAATGTGTGCCTTTGCCAACGGTTTGTATAAACCATTGGCAAAGGTTTTCCCCAAATTCCATATCGCGATCTCCTCTCCCCATTCGGGCAGAGCCCTAATCTATTCGCTCCGCTGCTCTCGCGAACCCCATCCGACTCCACTGCTCTCGCGAATCCGAACACCAGCACCCCCCATCCCAACAGGTATACCCCCATACGAATAGGTAAAATTTGATCTCAACCATATTGTTGTAGTTGTTTTAATGAATAGATTTTTTCCAGGTGTTGGTGGTTTACTTGATTATTGAAATTAATATCTAAATAGGATATTTTTTGTGTTTGTGAAGACTTATTTAATGTTTTTATATTCTATGTTTGGAAGTAGAGTGTTCAAAACATGTAAATCAGAGTTGGGGGAGGCTATCGTGAACGTTTACATGTTTTCGATAATGGATTGTGGGAATTATGGATTGTGTTCAAACCAATTTGATATGTTTTGGATAATGCATTGTGGGGGTAGGGGGTGTCCACGGGGGTGTGTGGGTTGTCCAAAGGGGTGGGCGGGGTTGTCCACGGGGGTGGGAAAGGCTGTCCACGGGGGTGGGCGGGGCTGTCTAGGGGATGTGGGCTGTCCTGGGGGTCTGGGTGGGGTGTCCTGGTGGGGGAGGGGTGTGTGGGGTGTCCAGGGGGGGTGGTATGTCTAGGTGGTGGTGGTGGGGTTGTAGGGGAGGGGGTGTGGGCTGTTTGGGAGGGTGGGTGGGGCTATCCAGAGGGGGTACGGGGTGTCCAGGGGGGTACGGGGGTGGCCGGGTTGTCCACAAGGGTGGTCGGGCTGTCCACGGGGGTGGTCGGGCTGTCAAGGAGGGGTGGGCGGGCTGTCCAGGGGGGTGGGTGGGCTGGCCACGGGGGATAGGGGTGTCCAGGGGGGTGGGCGGGCTATCCAAGGGGGTGGGGGGCTGTCCATAGGGAGAAGGGGTGTCGAGGGGGTGGGTGGGCTGTCCACGGGGGTGGTTGGGCTGTCTAGGGGGTAGGGGGTGTCCACGGGGGTGGGCGGGGCTGTCCAGGGGGTGTGGGCTGTCCTGGGGGTCTGGGTGGGGTGTCCTGGTGGGGGAGGGGTGTGTGGGGTGTCCAGGTGGGGTGGTATGTCTAGGTGGTGGTGGTGGGGTTGCAGGGAAGGGGGGTGTGGCCTATTTGGGAGGGTGGTGGGGCTATCCAGGGGGTACGAGGTGTACAGGGGGGTACGGGGGTGGGCGGGCTGTCCACAAGGGTGGACGGGCTGTCCACGGGGGTGGTCGGGCTGTCAAGGAGGGGTGGGCGGGCTGTCCAGGGGGGGTGGGTGGGCTGGCCACAGGGGGTAGGGGTGTCCAGGGGGGTGGGCGGGCTATCCAAGGGGGTGGGGGGCTGTCCATAGGGAGAAGGGGTGTCGAGGGGGGTGGGTGGGCTATCCACGGGGGTGGTTGGGCTGTCTAGGTGGTAGGGGGCGTCCACGGGGGTGGGTGGGTTGTCCACAGGGGTGGGCGGGGCTATCCACGGGGGTGGTAAAGGCTGTCCACGGGGGTGGGCGGGGCTGTCCAGGGGGTGTGGGATGTCCTGGGGGTCAGGGTGGGGTGTCCTGGTGGGGGAGGGGTGTGTGGGGTGTCCAGGGGGGTTGGTATGTCTAGGTGGTGGTGGTGGGGTTGCAGGGGAAGGGGGTGTGGGCTGTTTGGGAGGGTGGGCGGGGCTATCCCGGGGGGTACGAGGTGTCCAGGGGGGGTACGGGGGTGGGCGGGCTGTCCACGGGGGTGGCCGGGCTGTCAAGGAGGGGTGGGCGGGTTGTCCAGGGGGGGTGGGTGGGCTGGCCACAGGGGGTAGGGGTGTCCAGGGGGGTGGGAGGGCTATCCAAGGGGGTGGGGGGCTGTCCATAGGGAGAAGGGGTGTCGAGGGGGGTGGGTGGGCTGTCCACGGTGGTGGTTGGGCTGTCTAGGGGGTAGGGGGTGTCCACGGGGGTGGGTGGGTTGTCCACGGGGGTGGGCGGGGCTGTCCACGAGGGTGGGAAAGGCTATCCACAGGGGTGGGCGGGGCTGTCCAAGGGGTGTGGGCTGTCCTGGGGGTCTGGGTGGGGTGTCCTGGTGGGGGAGGGGTGTGTGGGGTGTCCAGGGGGGTTGGTATGTCTAGGTGGTGGTGGTGGGGTTGCAGGGTAGGGGGTGTGGGATATTTGGGAGGGTGGTCGGGGCTATCCCAGGGGGGTATGGGGTGTCCAGGGGGGTACGGGGGTGGGCGGGCTGTCCACAAGGGTGGACGGGCTGTCCACGGGGGTGGTCGGGCTGTCAAGGAGGGGTGGGCGGGTTGTCCAGGGGGGTGGGTGGGCTGGCCACAGGGGGTAGGGGTGTCCAGGGGGGTGGCCGGTCTATCCAAGGGGGTGGGGGGCTGTCCATAGGGAGAAGGGGTGTCGAGGGGGGGTGGGCGGGCTATCCAAGGGGGTGGTGTTATAGTGGTTTTGGATTGTTTGAGGTACTCTTAGTGTATTATAAACCCTCATTTGTTCCATATTCATTTAAATTGATTTAATATCATTTTTTTCACACACACCATTATATCCTCTCAAACTATATTTATATTGTATTTTCAATTGTATGGTGTTAAATATTTTAGTAAATGTTCATACTAGCTTCTTTTATGTGTTCTAGGGGTTTAGACTAATGACAGGGCTGCATGATTATTGTGTGGGTATTCTTTTCATATAAATATACCTATACACCCCGACCCCCTTGGACAACCTGACCACCCCCACGGATAGCCCGCCCACCTGGACACCCTGACCCCCCTAGACAGCCCCCCACCCCCTGGACACCTCCGACCCCCCGGACGGCCCCACCACCCCCTAGACACCCCGCACCCCCCCTGGACATGCCACACCCCCCTTGGACAGTCCCGCCACTCCCATGATCCTCATACTACTCCTCATCCTGATCTACTTGGAGAAGTTAAAGTATAAAACTCATATACTCCCAACAAGACCCTTAAGGATTATGTATTCCTTTATCCACTTCCAATATCTTACTGTTCAATCCATGAATATAGGCATTAGAAATTTTGTATCTTATTTTATTATATACACTGTATTTTGTTGTATTTCTTAATATGATTCTCATATAGAGTAATGTGTCAGTTATGCTTTTATATAGAGTAAACAATTGTCATTTACGTAAATATTTTTTTGATTAAACTTTAATATTATTGAATTTCTTTGAAATGACTTATTGCGATTTTTTTACAGAATGGATAGAAGTTGGATGTACGAAACTGATCGGATTTCAACCGATTTTCAAAATAATATGAACATCTTTCTAGATTTTTCATTTGACAAGGCTTCAGATAGTGGTCGCATACACTTCCCATGTTTTAATTGTGTTGGAAGACCTTGGTTGAGCCGTGAAGCAGTTAGCTATCATATAACCAAATATGGTTTCCAAACAAACTATTATGTGTGGTATCACAATGGAGAGAAAATGGAATCTCAAAATGTTGATGATCCAAATGATAGGACTGAATTGGAGAGTTTGATATATGATCAGTTTCCATTTATTCGACATCATGAGAAGGAAAGGATGTCCAGCCAACAAGATTTCAATACAAGCACACATGATGCGTCCAATGAAAATGATGATGTTGATAGGGTGAAAAAATTGAATGATGCTGCGACGACTCCAGTATATCGGCAATGTGATAAAATGAAAAAGTTGGAATTTTTAATCCGATTGTTTCATGGGAAAACTATGTATGGGATTTCAAATATTGCAATTGATTATATTCTTACCTTCTTGAAGGACTTACTTCCAGATGATGCAGATATTCCCTCAAACCACTATATGGCATGGAAGTTGGTTGATGAACTTGGATTCTCAAAAAAAAATCATGCTTGCCCGAATGATTGCAGCTTATTTTGGGAGGAAACTGCTCAAAGAAATGATTTTATAAAATGCGGAACCTCTCGATGGAAGCCAAAAGATGATGGAACACCATCTTGTGTGCCACAAAAAGTAATGTGACACTTTCCATTGATCCCCAGATTACAGAACCTTTTCATGTCTGATGAAATATCCGTAAAAATGTGATGGAATGACACCGAGAGAAAAAAAGAATAATGAAGAGTTGGTTCACCCTGCAGATGGATTTTCATGGCAGAGATTTGATGCTCGATATCCTGAATTTGCAGCCGAAGTGCGTAATGTGAGACTGGGTCTTTCATGTGACGGTTTTAATCCATTTGGGCAGATGCTTACTTCGCACAGCACATGGCCGTTTTTCATACACATTTATAACCTTCCCCCTTGGTTGTGTATGAAAAAGCCTTACACTTTATTGAGTATACTGATATCTGGCCCTTCTGATCCCGGCAATGATATAGATGTATACATGAAACCTTTAATAAAAGAGTTGAAACTTCTTTGGGATGTGGGTGTGCCCACATACGATGCATGTTTGAAAGACATATTTCAGATGCGTACTACACTTATGTGGACTATCAATGATTTTCCTGCTTATGCAATGATGTTTGGATGGAGCACAAAAGGAAAATTGTCATGTCCTATTTGTATGAAGAATACTCGATCGAGAAGACTGAAATATCGTCGTAGTTTTAGTTTTATGGGACATCGATGATTCTTGCCAATGAACCATCCATATAGAAACAATCGTCGAAGATTTGACAATACCATGGAGAATGACGATCTACCTCAATGTATGTCTGGAACTGATGTGCTTAATGAATTGAAAGATTTCAGTTATTCATTTGGGAAGAGTGTAATGAAATCTAGAAAGAGTAAAAATGTTTCCAATGATACCTGTTACAATTGGAAGAAGAAGAGTATATTCTTTGAGTTGTCATATTGGTCAACCAACTTGTTACGTCATTGCTTAGACGTAATGCACATTGAAAAAAAGAGCTAGGAGAGCTTTGGAGAGCCTATAAGCATGAGCTGTATGTTGGATAGTGTGATAGAGTGGGCACGAAGTTAGAGACATTACCTATCGTGGATGACTGCCCGATAGAGCAATATCGCCAAATGATTACCCATTGGGCGACTGCCAAATTTAAGGTATTAATCTCATTTGAGTTATTTAAATGAGAGTTTTCATATTTTGCATTAATATAATCTTATTAATTATTAATCATTATTTAGGAATCTTCTGAAAAAAACAAAAAAAATATTGATTCGAAGAAATACCTCCACACTTTGGGGCGCACAACAATGTCAGATCATGAGAGGCAGCAGTTACGATATAGTTGTTTATAATTTTTCTTTAGGACTTTCCCTTTTTATTGGATCCTACTTAAATTATGTGATTTATTGAATAATGAATATATGATTATACTTTCACTTTATATTGTTTCAATGTCATTACAGAAGCACAAAATGAATATTGAAGGACGTATCCCTCGAGCAAAATTGTTTTGCTCGAGTAGAAGAAAAAAAGATGGAACTGCGGTAAATGAACCGACCCAAGAGAAGATTGTAAGTTTTAATTTGTTTATTTCAAAGTTTAATATATAATTTGAAATTTAATAATCTATTAATATTTTTTACAGGCTTCTTTAGAGGCTCTTGATGCCCAGGAGCCTGACAATTTTGGGCCACACGATCATTTATATAAGGTTTTGGGAGATGAGCACTCTGGTCGAGTACGCTGCCGACCTGGTAAGAATATAGTCCCGACGAGGTATTGGTCGTCTCCAGGTATCCATTCTAGTACCACTGAGTTGGAACAGGTCAAGGATCATGCAAGACAGTCTAATAAAAGGGTCACAGAGTTGGAAGTACAAGTTCAAACAAGAGACAGAGAATTTATGAAACTGATGAGAGCTTTATCTTCATCACTTCCACCAGAGGCTAGTGCGGATTGTCAGACATTTATGTCGTCGATGGGTGCATCATCCAATGCACCAGGCGTCAGCTCTAGTGGCGATCGAGATGATGATGTTCCTGGTGATGACGAGGATGCTGAAGAGGAAGAGGGTGGGGATGAGGATGTGGACGAGGTCGAGGATGGGGCCGAGGGCGAGGATGGGGCCGAGGGCGAGGATGATGCCGAGGATGAGGACGACGATGAGGATAGAGATGGAGGCGAGGATGAGGCTGATGATGATAGTAGTGATGGTGATGGTGATCAGAGGCAGATTGATCCATTACATTTTTGAATTCTGTATAACTCTTTATTTTTTAACATGGTTTTCCACTTTGGGGTTTTCCTCTGCTTCATAGGGACGTTGCATTCAGATTCTGTTTTTTTTTTCACTTGATTCTTATTGTATGATTAGTATACTACATAGAACTTTAGTATTCCTTGGTACTGTGATGCTCATTTTTCTATTTTTTTTACTTAGCTTTCTTAGTTAGCCATGTATTTCATGTTTATGCATGTGGAAGATGATATGGAAAATGTTCTTTGAAGTAGTGGTTGGCACCACTAACATTTATTTGAAATGGACATGATTTTAAGTGAAAACAACAACTGGCATAAGTAATACAGACCAACTGCATTCGGATTCTGTTTAAACTATAGGAAAACGATCCATGGGTCATATGTGATGTGTACGAGTCAACCCCTCCTCAATCCGAGGTCCGGTGTGGCTGGTACCACTCAAAGTGTCTTTCTTTTGTTTAAAATGGATGCGCTTTTAAGTAAAAAAATCACATACGGAAAACGGACCAAACACATTCAGATACTGTTGATACTTTAGGACATGTATCCATGGGTCATTTGTGGCGTGTAGGAGTCAACCCCGCCTCAATCCGAGGAGCGGTGTGGCCGGCACCACTCAAAGTGTCTAACTTTTATTTGAAATGGACATGATTTTAAGTGAAAACAACAACTGGCATACGGAAAACCAACCAAAGACATTACGAAAAACTGACCAAATGCACTCGGATATTGTTGATACTTTAGGAAATGTATCCATAGGTCATTTGTGACATGTACGAGTCAACCCCGCCTCAATCCGAGGCGCGGTGTGGCTGACACCACTCAAAGTGTCTAACTTTTCTTTAACATGGACAATAGTTTAAGTTAAAACATCAACTGACATACGGAAAACTGACCAAATGCATTCGGATTCTGTTGAAACTGTAGGAAAACGATCCATGGGTCATTTGTGACGTGTACGAGTCAAGCCCACCTCAATCCGAGGGCCGGTGTGGCCAGGACCACTCAAAGTTTGTCACTTTTCTTTGAAATGGACAACGGTTTAAGTTAAAACAACAACTGACATACGGAAAACCAACCAAACGCATTCGGATTCTATTGAAACTTTAGAGAAACGATCCATGGGTCATATGTGACGTGTACGAGTCAACCACGCCTCAATCTGAGGGCCGGTGTAGTCGGGACCACTCAAAGTGTGTCACTTTTCTTTGAAATGGACAACAGTTTAAGTTAAAACAACAACTGACATACGGAAAACGGACCAAAGGCATTCGGATACTGTTTATACTTTAGGACATGTATCCATGGGTCATATGTGACATGTATGAGTCAACCCATCCTCAATCTGAGGGCCGTTGTGGCCGAGACCACTCAAAGTGTGTCACTTTTCTTTGAAATGGACAAGTGTTTAAGTGAAAACAACAACTGGCATACGGAAAACCGACCAAAGACATTCGGATATTGTTGATACTTTAGGAAATGTATCCATGGGTAATATGTGACGTGTACGAGTCAACCCCGCCTCAATCCGAGGGCCGGTGTGGCTGGGACCACTCAAAGGGTCTTTCTTTTGTTTAAAATAGATGCGCTTTTAAGTAAAAAAAACCACATACGAAAAACTGACCAAACGCACTCGGATATTGTTGATACTTTAGGAAATGTATCCATAGGTCATTTGTGACGTGTACGAGTCAACCCCACCTCAATCTGAGGCGTAGTGTGGCCGACACCACTCAAAGTGTCTAACTTTTCTTTAACATGGACAACAGTTTAAGTTAAAACATCAACTGACATACGGAAAACCGACCAAACGCATTCGGATTCTGTTGAAACTGTAGGAAAAAGATCCATGGGTCATTTGTGACGTGTACGAGTCAACCCCACCTCAATCCGAGGGCCGGTGTGGCCAGGACCACTCAAAGTTTGTCACTTTTCTTTGAAATGGACAACGGTTTAAGTTAAAACAACAATTGACATACGGAAAACCAACCAAACGCATTCGTATTCTGTTGAAACTTTAGGACAACGATCCATGGGTCATATGTGACATGTACAAGTCAACCCCGCCTCAATCCGAGGGTCGGTGTAGTCGGGACCACTCAAAGTGTGTCACTTTTCTTTGAAATGGACAACAGTTTAAGTTAAAACAACAACTAACATACGGAAAATGGACCAATGGAATTCGGATACTGTTTATACATTAGGACATGTATCCATGGGTCATATGTGACATGTACGAGTCAACCCCTCCTCAATCCGAGGGCCGGTGTGGCCGGGACCACTCAATGTGTGTCACTTTTCTATGAAATGGACAATTGTTTAAGTTAAAACAACAACTGACATACGGTAAACGGACCAAAGGCATTCGGATACTATTGATACTTTAGGAAATGTATCCATGGGTCATTTTTGACATGTAGGAGTCAACCCCTCCTCAATCCGAGGGCCGGTGTGGCCGGTACCACTCAAAGTTTCTTTCTTTTGTTTAAAATGGATGCGCTTTTAAGTAAAAAAACCACATATGGATAACCAACCAAAAGCATTCGGATTCTGTTGAAACTTTAGGAAAACGATCCATGGGTCATTTGTGACGTGTACGAGTCAACCCCTCCTCAATCCGAGGCGCGGTGTGGCCGGCACCACTCAAAGTGTCTAACTTTTCTTTGAAATGGACAACAATTTAAGTTAAAATAACAACTGACATACGGAAAACCGACCAAACGCATTCTTATTCTGTTGAAACTTTAGGAAAATGATCCATGGGTCATATGTGACGTGTACGAGTCAACCCCCCTCAATCCGAGGTGCAGTGTGACCAGTACCACTCAAAATGTCTAACTTTTCTTTGAAATGAACACCAGTTTAAGTTAAAACAACAACTGACATACCGAAAACCAACCAAACGCATTCCGATTCTGTTGAAACTGTAGGACAACAATTCATGGGTCATATGTGACGTGTACGAGTCAACCCTGCCTCAATCCGAGGGCCAGTGTGGCCGGTACCACTCAAAGTGTCTTTCTTTTGTTTAAAATGGATGCGCTTTTAAGTAAAATAAACGACATACGGAAAACCGACCAAACACTTTCGGATTATGTTGAAACTTTAAGAAAATGATTTATGGGTCATTTGTGACGTGTAAGAGTCAACCCCACCTCAATCCGAGGCGCGGTGTGTCCGACACCACTCAAAGTGTCTAACTTTTATTTGAAATGGACAGGATTTTAAGTGAAAACAACAACTTGCATACGGAAAACCGACCAAACGCATTGGGATTCTGTTGAAACTTTAGTACAAATATCCATGGGTCATATGTGACGTGTACGAGTCAACCCTGCCTCAATCCGAGGGCCGGTGTGTCCGGGACCACTCAAAGTTTGTCACTTTTCTTTGAAATGGACAACGATTTAAGTTAAAACAACAACTGACATACGGAAAACGGAGCAAAGGCATTCAGATACTGTTTATACTTTAGGACATGTATCCATGGATCATATGTGACGTGTATGAGTCAACCACTCCTCAATCCGAGGGCCGGTGTGGCCGGGACCACTCAAAGTGTCTTTCTTTTGTTTAAAATGGATGCTCTTTTAAGTAAAAAAAACCACATACGGAAAACTGACCAAACACATTCGGATACTGTTGATACTTTAGGACATGTATCCATTGGTCATTTGTGACGTGTATGAGTCAACCCCGCCTCAATCCGAGGTGCAGTGTGGCCGACACCACTCAAAGTGTCTTTCTTTTGTTTAAAATGGATGCGCTTTTAAGTAAAAAAAACGACATACGGAAAACCGACCAAAAGCTTTCAGATTCTATTGAAACTTTAGGACAATGATTCATGGGTCATTTGTGACGTGTACGAGTCAACCCCGCCTCAATCTGAGGCGCGGTGTGTCCGGAACCACTCAAAGTGTTTCACTTTTCTTTGAAATGGAAAACAGTTTAACTTAAAACAACAACTGACATACGGAAAATAGACCAAAGGCATTCGGATACTGTTGATACTTTAGGACATGTATCCATGTGTCATTTGTGATGTGTACGAGTCAACTCCACCTCAATATGGGGCGCGGTGTGGATGACACCACTCAATTTCTCTCTTTTATTTCAAAATGAAATCATTTTAAGTGAATACAACTGAAATTTACACTCATCAACGACTCTTTTTCATGAGTTTGGTAGTTTCACTCATGGGGTCATAAGTGACGAGACTCCTAAGAAAATATCTTTTCACCATATATTATAAACAATACAAGTTCAATGCAAAATTAATCACAAATAATTACATACCCAAACCTAGTATCACAAAAAAAAACGGGATTTGAGTCAATTTGAATGTCTTATTCAACTCTAATAGATATTTATCAAACTATTCTGCCTATTAGAATTTGATGGGTGAGGTGAATTACCACCGGATGATTGTTGTCATGTGTTTTTTTGGGCTATTTTAGGTGTTTTTTATATTGTTTGAAGTTTGTATGTGGCATTTGTGATATTTTTTATGCAGGTGTATAGTGGAGGGTATACTGAGGGCTGTTGTGCACTGTTTTTTTATGCAGGTGTAGCTTCTGGGGGGGCTTCTGGGTGCTGTTGTGCAGTAGTTTTGTGAAACAATTTACCAACGGTTCTGAACCGTTGGTAAATTGTTTTCTAGATTTCTCAGAACCTATACCAACGGTTTAAATGAAACCGTTGGTAAAGGGCTTTCCCCACACCTTACTAGACAACGGTTTGGAAAACCGTTGGTATACCCTATACCAACGGTTTTCCAGCCTATAGCAACGGTTATAAACCGTTGGTATAGCCTACTTTTCCAGTAGTGAATATCTAACATCTTAGTTTTAATTATAATATCATTACTGTAATTCTAGGACTATAACCTATACTTATACTTAACCTTAGGGACATCCCTAGACATACCATAGAAATATCTCTAGAGATCTCACTAAAGTTTTCGCATCCTAGTTTCCAAAGGTTAAATAAACCTTTCCTTTGATACCAACTGTAGAGACTCATAGCTTGATGTACATAGACATTACATTACTTTTTTGGAATAATTAATACATAAAAAACACACAAGGACCATAATAGTTTAGTGTCTTTGGAAACTCGGAAAAATAATCTTCTAATCATAGTGAAAGATCTTCAACATCTCCCATAAAGATATTCCTCTTTTTTTTTCTTACCTAAAACCTTTATTTATATCCTGGGGAAAAGAAAATATAAAAAGGGTGAGCTCAAATGCTCAGTAAGGGTAAACATAGAGAACATAAAACAATCCATAAACATTTGAATGCAAAAACTTGAACATAAAATCTAAACATCAAAATCTTGAGCAAAGACATAAATCTTGGAAGTACGTAAGGAATATATCATAAAGGAACATCAATCATGATAAAATAGCATGGGAATAAAACATTTAATTGTGTAAAACCATTAAGTACATGATATGATTTCCATAGTAGCCAAGGCATTGCTTCCAAGACCATCTTATTGGACAAAGTCCCTTTCTGAATCGAGTTCACTCCTCGTTCCAGTCTTGTATCACTGAACCGGAGTAACTTACCATTCCAGCCATGTCTATATCATGAGATATAAATCTTTACCCAATGCATTAGATGGAGATATAGGTCCCACCCATCTCATAATGAAATCATTTTTTTTCTGCCACAAAATAAACATACATCATTCATAATAACCCAACGAATAAAATGGGTTTCATAAACATCATCCCATCATAACATAATCCATATAAAAGAAATGGATATCATTTCATCATAAGAAAAACCAAACCATGTAAATAATAGATAAATTATACTTGAAACATAAACATACTTAATAATGTCATCTTAGATGGAAAATATTTTTGATAAAACACTTGAAATGAATTCTTGAGGAAAATATCCTCTCTTCTTCAAAATCATTTTCTTTTCTCAAAATTCCATGAAATTTTAAAAGAAAAGGATTTTTCTGAAAATAATCATGAAAACTTGTAGAAGAAGCTTCATGAAAATTAGGTGTTATGAAACCTTAAAAATTTGTTCATGTCGTATAAGTTAAAAAACATTCTCCTCGTACTTTTGTCGGAAAAGTCAAAAAGTACCACGTATGGTAAACAAAAGAAAGATTCCTTCCATAACACATATTCAAAGTAAAATAGGGGTAAAAATGACTTTAAACAGAAATGGAATAATATTAAACACTTTATGAAAAACATTTTTATGGACATGGATGAAAAATATAACCCCAGTAAATACTTACGTATAAGCAATCTCGGATAAAAATGAGATTGAAAAATTATCTCTTACCTTAGGTTCGATATGCTTCGTACGTATCCAAACCTCCTATATAATGATTTAAATAATGTCATTTACTTATTACAGAATCATATTAATTCTTATGATATCATATATGGTTCACTTATGACTTTATATTACCCATTCTTTTGTAAATTCAATGTTAAAGCAGCGTTTTGGGTAAAATCGTTTTATTTATTGTACGTGTTTGGACTTGTTGTTCTTGATATTATTATTACTTGTATCATGATTTAATTACTTCCAGAATGTAAATCATGATTTATATATCATATATATTCAGTATATATATATATAATAGATAGATGAATTAAATGAAATACATCGTTCATGGAGACTGTAGGTCGTACATACGCATGAACGTTGTTTTCCTTTCCTTATTGACTTGAATGGAAGTAAGTAGATGACATATATATATATATATATAAACATAAATCCAGTAGATTCATTATGTAATATATTTCATTATTATTCATTATATATACTTTATAATCATTCTTGAATGGTTAACATGGAGAATGAATCTCATCGCGTCGTGGAGACTGTAATCCGTACGTATGCACGAGTGATGATATCATTTCCATAATTATTGAATGGAATTGGAGTGGATGATATAATATCTCGTAATCATTATGATGTTATAATAACCATATATAGTTATTCTTTACACCATTATACCCATCCAAGTATGGTGGTGGTGGAAAAACATATTACACCATGGCGTGGAGACGGTATTCCGTACGTACACACGCGCGGTGATTTCATTTTCTGTAGGATGGATAGAAGGTGAAATGGGGTTGTTTAATATTTATAATATAATATAATTATATTATTTATACTAATATTATTACTTTATAATGAAACAACTAAAGAAAAATAAGTTTAATAGGAAAGAAACTTGAAAGAATTGGTTGAAGAGATTACCTCTTCTCCGACGCACCTCTTTTAAGCTTCCTCTTAAGGCACTAGAGTTAGTCTTTTTAGGAGACCAAAACCTATATAATGTTTCTAGGTAAGTTGATAAGGGAAAATGGGAAGGTTTTGTCCCAGAATGAAGGCTCAAAATTGTGTGAAGAGAAGAGGGAGGAGGTTCCCTTTTATAAGGGAGGAGAGGGGCACTTTAGGAAAAAATTAAAATATTATTTTATAATAAAGTCATATTCGGTTTATAATGGATCCAAAGTGACTTATTTCGAAGATAAAGTGGGGATGGGTCGAAATCCTTTCAACCAATAGGTTTTAGAAAAGTTTAGGTTACTATTTTAACATTATCATTTAGATTTAACTCTAAGTTAAATAATTTAACTTTTAACGTGTCTTCTTGTTTTCTTACACTATATGGTCAATAAACTTTCATAACAAGCCAAAAGAACCCCAAGTGGTTAATTATTAATATATATAACCTTATCTAAGTCATTTGGCTGAACCTTATATTTTTAGGAATAGAATAACAATTAATAATATAATATTTGTTTTAAAAAATATTTTATGTCAATTTTGACACTATTTGGTAATTGATTTTTGTGAAAATAATAACAGAATTATTAGTTTGAAAAAAGTTAATTGAATCAATACTAACACTTCCTATTAACCTAAAAAATTATTGTTCTTTATAAAAAGTCTCAAATTACATTGATTTGGGTATTTATAACATCAATTATGTTAATATTTCATTAATAAGGTAATTACTGCATCATCATTGTGTCATAAGTAAATTAAATTATTTAATGTCTAAAAATTATAAATAAAATACCATTATGTAGGAAATATTTAAATATTTATAATGAATATTTATAGTCGAATTTATCTTATGTATAACCCTATATTAAAAATGTTTTAGTTATTAAACCTTGATTTTAACTATTTTAACTCTTCTTTAAATAAAATAATAATAAATGTCCTAATATAATCCAAGTGGACCTAAAGGGTAATATTTTATTCCTAAGGTTGTTTTTGGTCGAATTACACTTATCCAATAGAATTAGGACATGTGTTAGGGTAATAATAATATCATTTTTACCCTTAATTACCCTATTTACTTTTAACTGTGGTAAACAAATGTAAAAATTTACTATTCACCAAAAATTATTTTTATCTTATTGAACCAAATTTTACTCCTTGATATTAACTATGTCTCTCGGATTTTCAAAATTCAACTCACAGAAGCCGTAAAATTAAGTTTTATGTACAATTGCAAATTCTCCTAGAAGGTGGGTAAAAGACGGTAAAAAGTTCAATAAAAAAATTTTATATCTATATTATTATAAAATGACTCCAATGAATTACATTGAACTTATATAGGTATTATTTATCTATTTTGACCTAAAATAAATTTAAATAAAATAAATTATTATTTAAATAAAAAGTCGGTTTTTAAATAGTAACCCAGTGTTTTCACTATTCATCAAAAATTGAAAGTTTTCAGAAAAATACCAAAAAATCACCCTAGGCTAATTTCGATATTATGAATCCAAAAATGAAGTCCATTTTGAAACATAAAATTAATAAAATTTTAAAAGGTGAGTATTACTATTCATAATGGCTAGTTCATAATAATATTATAATAATATGTCGTTTAGTGAAACTCGGTATTGCGTACAACACACTCTATCGAGGAAGGTTGCTCTGACGTGCATCACAAACCTAGAATAGTGTTTGCGTATACTGTAAGCTAATACGGTGTTGCGTATAGCGCAAGCTAATCTTGGTGTAGCGTACAACACAAGACATCAAAGTAATTGAAAGTAATATTTCTCATAAAATCTCGGGGTGTTACACTCATCATGGATAAACCACATCAACATTATTACCTTAATATATAAATCACACTGAATTGTTTCCCATAGTTTTCTAATGATATATTAAACAATATCCAACTAATTAGAAGGAAATATAATTCCAGTAACACCGATAAAATTATGAAAACAATAAATATCTCTTCCATATAATCATACTAAATAATATATCATCATATTATAACACATGTACAAAAAATTAGGTTAATAAAAAATTCATAATCTCATCATAGGATAATTCATGTGAAATAAAAGGTTTCATAAATATATCATCTTCATAATTAAAAATTATCGATAAAAATACATATGGTATAATTGGATCATATCCCCTATAAAATATTATATGTGCCAAAATTTGTAATAATTGATAAATATAAATATAATAAAAATATCATTAAATAAATTATTGTGGAAAATGTCCTTTATATTTTTAAAATAATTATTTAAATTATAAAAAATTCAATAATATAATGGAAAATTATTCTTTTAAAAGAACTATGTAAATTCATATAAGAATATTCAAATCATTATGCTTTTAGGAAGAAGGTAAACTCCAATTGTGTTATATAATTGAAAATAAAACCTAACATTCATAGTTTTAACAAAAAATTGAAAAAGTACCCCATTTGGAAAATGAGAAGAAAATTAATTTTAAATTTTTTTAATAATTTAATCATTACTAAAAATTATTTTAAACAAGAATAAGAAAATATTAAAAAAATCTTCAAAGAACTTTAAGAAAAAATGGATATAGAAGAAAATGTTTTTTGACTAAAGAGAGAAAAAAGTTAGTTTTCCCTTAAAGACATATGTCATGACCCGTCCCCCGGGGCCCGTGTCGTGACTACCCCAAGCCCACCATTCATAGGCTAGGGGTTGGAGACTAGCACTGAAAGGCATATTCCCTAAAAACCGAGAAGGCATTGCCTTTATAACCTGTAAACCCACGCAACCAAGCACATAGTAAGATACGAACACAAGTAAAATATATAGTAAAAAAAGTGTATACAGTAAGAAAATGGGGCCATAATACAATCTCAACTAGAAAGTAAAAGAAAACTGGAAAGTGTATGTAAGTTGAACAGCTCTGGTGAACACCCACCAAGGATCCTACCTGAAGGGTAGGTATAGCTCTCGAACGGTCGTCTCTGAAGTATGCCTCATCTAAGGTCCACCACCGAGCTACCTCTAGTCCCAGTACCCTCTTCCTTAGTCTGTGTTGTCTGTCGTCTGCACCAAACACAACAAGGTGTGGGCATATCTCGTTCAGGGGTGAGTATAACAATACTCAGTAGGGAACCCGAGACCCTCAAGGCCACACAAAATCCACAAAGGATAAACCACAAATCATGTAAACCAGTGAAAACCCTACTTAGATATATGCCCATACATATACCTAAGTTATCAAATATTACCCATCTCATTCATGAGGAAACAAAAGGCCCACCTCCTTAGCCAAAGTACAACTATTCCGTGAAGGAAAGATTACCATGAAGGTAATACCACAAAGGTAAGTACCACAAAGGTAATGCCACATAGAAGGATACCACAAAGGCATCATCACGAAGGTAATTACCACACAGGTACGCTACACAGAAGAATACCTCAAAGGTATCACCATGAAGGTAAGTTCCACAAAGGTATTCCACATAGAAGATTACCACAAAGGTAAAGACTCAACTCACACCAGGTATAACGTAGGTATAGTAGTAGATATTATTAGATGAAACAACTGAATCATCTTAATCAGTTAATAGGAAGACCCACGTCAGATCCTAAATCATCAGACCCACACAGGATCCTAGTACATCATCAGACCCACACAAGATCCTAGTACAACAAACCTACACAGGATCCTAGTACGTCATCAGACTCACACAGGATAATAGTATAGCAGACCCACACAATATCCTAGTACATCATCAGACCCACACAGGATCCTAGTACAGAAGACCCACACAAGATCCTATAGTAGTCCTACATGTATTCCTAGAGTGGATCTATGTGGGATCCACAAGAACAGACTCACAAAAGATCTCATTCTCATGTTATAGCCAGCTGCAGGGTTCCCGCACTAAACTCATTTGATTTCGTAGGATCCGCTACTCAAGCCACAGGTTGATACTCCAACTGCCACAAAGTCTCACGAAGAAGTATCCCAAAGGACCACCATGTAAAAGGGGTTTCAATGAAATAAATGGTGAGTTAATCGGATGCCTGATCTGTAAGTTATTGGCCTTTTAGTCCTGAGGGCTTGGTTGGATTCATGTTCGATCCAACCTGGACATACCCCAAATTTAACCAAAACTCAAGTTGGGTATACCAAAAGGTCTGTCTCGCTCCAAGGTTTCTGGAACAACTGACAGTTCTTCAAACAGATGCTCGTAGCTCAAGATATGGCCAAAAGATCGAAAAGGGTCGAAGTTGGTCCGGGTCTGGTCCAACCTGGTTAGACCGACCCAGCCCGACCCGGCCCAGGCCGACCCGACCCAGTTCGGGTTGACCCGGCCCACTGGGTACTGCTGTCACACCCATCCTTTTAATATTATTTATTTTATTATTTTTATTGGGAATTAGATAGTTCGGCTCGAG
Source organism: Viscum album (assembly GCA_963277665.1). NCBI lineage: Eukaryota > Viridiplantae > Streptophyta > Magnoliopsida > Santalales > Viscaceae > Viscum > Viscum album. The sequence goes on from OY728119.1 coordinate 2,072,858,607, forward strand.
GCCCGACTTGAAGTTTTTGAGCTCTTATTTAGAAATGAATGTCTCTCTCTTGGTTGCGTCTAGCGCACCGCGGTCGAAGCCACGCGGCCTCGTCTGGGTCACCGCGCGACCTCGCCCATCTCACCGCACGGCCTACCCGATGTTTAAGGGAGATGAAAAATATATGCGACGAATAATAAAATGAGAACACAATGAAAATTGAGACCACGCAGTCTTGGGCGAGGCACGTTTTTTAAACCGCGCAGCCCCGCCTGGTCCACCGGGTGACCTACTAGCGTCTAATTAATTAAATAAAATGACTTGGTGATAAATAAATGAAATTTAATGTGATAAAATTTGATGAATTGTTTTACTGATAATAATATTATTATTATTTGAGGATATTATTAATTATTATTGAGTATTATTATTATTTGTATTAAAGATGGCGGTTAAGTTATTTTTTTCATTATTATTATTCTTATTTTAGTTTTATTATTATTATTATTATTACTTGTTTTTAATGATTTACTTAAGTTATTATAGGTATGATTAAAATTATAATTATTATTATTGGTTTTATTTTAGGTTTTTCTTCTTATTTTATTTTTATTTTTATGTTTATTTTATTTTGGTTCCTTTTCTCTCATTAGGGTTTTTTTTCGGACCTCTCCCCCTAACCCCTCCCATTTTTTCCGTCATGAAACCCCCATGCTCACCTGGATCATGCCGCCTCCTTCCCCCATTCCCAACACGCTGCGCTCCCCACCATCGCACCCTGCTCCTCCTCCCGGCCACACCTTCCTGGCGTGACACCCCGCACGGACCCCTCCCCTGCTCCCCTTGTCCAGCCGAGCCACAACCCCCTAGAACCATGTCTGACCGCTGCTCCTTGCACCGCTGCCTCTCTCCCGTCCAGCCCATCGCACCACCAACCCTCCCAGTCATCCAGCGACGCACCGACCGCCACCCCGATCAGTCGGCTTGCTCGCACCGCACCCCCATGGTAACCGGCCTCCATCTTCTCCGGCAAATCCCAGCCAGCACCCTTCTTCCTCCTTCCGACCTGTTTTCCCCCATCGCGCTGCACTTAAAGCCAGCCGCCAAACACCCCCTCCATTTCTTTTCCTAGCCAGCATCCTTGTGGCCGAAGCCCTACCTGCAGTTTCCCTTATGGAGAAACCTCCCTCCGTCGACGAAGCACCGGCACGACATCCCTTTTGGCCGACCTTCCCTCCGACATGCGACCCCCCCCCATTTGGTTAAGTTATTTAATCTTCCTTTGAATTTTATTCATTCCATCGGGTATGAGGTTCGTTACGGGTTGTTTTTGAATCTTTATTTTGTTTGAATTCTATTTTTAGGGTATAAACTGAGTTGGTTGTGATGCAAATTGGTTGCGATTGGAGTTTTTCACCCAAGTTTGGAAGTCTCGGCGTCAAAGGTAGGTGGTTCCATGCCTTTACATCATTTAGATAATTTAATTTTTTTGTTTAGATAAACTTAATATGTTCTATGGTTTAATTTCATGATGAAAATTATGTTTAAAATGTTTTGGTAGTGTTGTAGAGGTTTTGTGAAATGTGTTTTAAAAATGTTGTGACATGCGTACGTGATGAAAATTGCACTTGTTTTTATAAATTGTCATGTTTTTCCTTTCGATCCTATTGTGGTAAATTTTAGAAGTATTTAATAATTGTTTATAGAGTGCCAATGAGGTTTTAGAAGGGTTGATTTGTGAAATTTATTTAGTAATGGTTTCTTTTGCATGCGATATGTTTTATAAATTGAGGAATTGTTTATTTAAGTGGTGTTTTGAGTGCGAAACATGGTTGGAAGGTTTTTTAGGGTTGTTTGGTAGGTGCGAAAGGTGTTTTCAGGTCACTTTAGGTGTTTGGGTATTTAAAAAGACATTTTCAAAGAGTAAAATATATCACTTTTGGTGTGTTTTCCTTGTTGTGTACTTTTGAAATTGAAATACAAAATTGTTTGAATAATGGACGACTTGTTTTGATATGGTTACCTAGTGTATCTAGTTTTAAAGTGACGCCTCTATATGGAATCAAGTGGTTTTTGTTGTAAAGTATTCTTGGTTTTTCTTGAAATGATTTTATTAATAGCTCAAATGGTTTCTTGATACATTTATATGGCATGAAAATGGTATTTTAAAAGAGTTGTACACACACTCATTTTTAAAGTGGGTATTTATATAAAATGAGACATGTCCTTGGTGTGCGTGTGTCTTAGAAATGGTGATTTGGTGTGAAAGTAGTGTTTTTTTGTGTAATGTTATGGTTGGTTTGTGACATGTGAAGGTGATATACTATGTGAATGTGGAACTTGTTTGAGCACAAGGGAAAACCTCGGGTATCTAGGTGGGTGGATTATTACTAGTACGCTAGATGTTACGGAAGTGGTTCATCCCAGTTTCATCTGGCAGGATTGATGTTACAACACTAACTAAACTTTGGTGATGATTGGAGACCACTAGGTTATGGATGTGTTTCCCAACTAGTGGCTGGTGCACGAGAGCGTTGATTAGTGTGGTTCCTATGCCATGTTTACACCGAGGTATGATGTCTCTAGCGCACCACGCATACTAGCCGCCTTAGGGGATATACCCACAGTGCTCTATTATTCATGATGTGGTGCCTTCCATCGGCATATGGAGGACCACTTTAGTATTTTTGTGTTATTCATGTATTTTCTTATCCACTTTAAAGTATCATTTGTGAAATATTTTTTCTTCCAGTACTCTTTCCTTTTCACTTTCATCTCTTAAATGTTTTCCTTAAAAGCGTTTTAAAAGTATGGTTTTAAATAAGCATGTTAAATTATCTTTTTGATGTTGTAGCATGGAACCTTTTATTTGGTGGTATCTTACTGGGCCTTTAGCTCACACCCTGCATGCACCTTTGGGTGTATGCAGACTCTTTTGTCTCTTTGCTTCAGGTTTCAGTTGGTCTTCTCATTTCAGGTTGGTGTTGATGTGGCCTCTCTTATTGTCGGGATGTTTGGGTTAGAGTTCTAGTTTGGTTTCTTTATTGTAGTTTTCGTTGTTGTATTTTATTTAGTTGAGTTGTAAACTTTGAGTTTGAAATGTGCTAAGGTTTGGTTTGTTTGTATAAAAATCATTTTTTTCTGTTAAAGAAATTAGTGGTTTAGGTTTATTATTTCGGGTAAATCGTTCCCACATTTCATTTTGATACCCGGGCACTTGTGCCAGCCCGTAGGGGATCTGGAACACCCTTCGGGCCATGTCGCGGACCAGGTTAGGCACCGGGTCGGATGGTGACCCGGATTGGTTCGTGACACTGGCCCCGCCTGCCGGCGTGGCATAGCCCGCGGCAGCCCGCGATGCGGCGGTCTGCTAAGGCGGACCGCTTGGTCACCCCCGGATGGCCGGATGGCCTGCTGCTCCTCCACGTGGCACGGTCGCACGCCGCACCATCTCTGGAGGCCGACAGCAAGTTGTCCTCCCTTTCTCACCACCACGGCCCAAGGCTGCGGTTCTTCTCCACTGGGTAGCGCGAACGCGCACCACTGCCCTTCGTACGGCCAACCGATGTCGGCCACCGCCCTTTCTCGGCCACAGCCGACGGGCCAAGGCCCTTCTCCAATGTTGCGGTCATGTTGCTGCCTTCTTCGCGGTCGGCTATGGTGTCGCCCGCTACTCCTGAGTCCCACCAGTGCCCATCGCCGGCACCGGTCACCATACTCCTCCGTCGTGAAGAACACATCAAAACCATAAAGGTTGTGGAGTGGTCGGGCCATGTTCATTTGGCCTACACCCTCCACGTTAGAGCGGTAGCAAGTGGCGTAGACGTTCTTAATTCAAGAAGGATGTCAAGAATGGGATAATGGGGTATAAATCCACAACAAACCCTACAAGATTTCCCACAACAACCTCCCACAAAGACGAAAGAATCGTGGGACAACTCGTTAGTCGGTTAACCTGCGTTCTTCGTATAAATTCAAGAATGGGGAAGAGGAAATCAAAAATTCTCAAACAAAATAACCACCAACCTTGAACTTCAGAGAATTGTCTATGCTTGCTGGTGGATTGTGTTCTTATTTCCCGCAATAGGCTCCCAAAGACACCACTCGCACATCTCCCATTGGTGGTTCGATGTCGTTCGTCACCTCCCGATGGGTCGGCTTCGTCTTCTAAGTGTTGGGCGTCACGGCACTTTAACAGGGCTTCGTCACTTGGTGAATCCATGCCAAATCCCCCCCCCCCCAAGATCCATATAAATAGGAGAGGGGGAGGGAAAGTAATGATTATGGAATTTATGAAGGTTCATTTTATAGGAACCTTCCTAAATTTCAACAACGATGTTACTTAGTATTTGAAAGTCAATCCATTTAATTTACATTAGCGCAATTAAATGGGAGGTTTCCCAAGGGACTTCCCAATATTAAAGAAAGGTTTGGGTGGTCCCCACCACCATGAATTCACAAATGGGAGTTTTATAGCTCAGGTGGTCCCCACCTCCAAGAATTCAATTGGAAGGTTAAAAATAAAATAAAAAGTTGTTCTTTATTTTATTTTTATTTCCACAAAAAATAGGAAAACTAACTTTCATCCTCGACCAACATTAGTTGAGGTGAAAGTCTCCTTAAGATAATACCAGTGCTGCGAGTTCAACAGTGTCCTCGGATTTCAATTCTGAGCACCGGTTCAAAAGTTACAAAACACCGCTTGCGCATTTACTGAACGTACCTGAAAAAAAGTTCGGAAAATTATTAACAGTCACCCTCAGCCCGTTCCGATTGAGGTTAGGCTATTTCCTAGTGAAACACGCCCCAACGAACCCAACAGTACTCTCATATTTCCAATATGAGTTACTGTTTAAAAGTTATGGATTTTACAATAAAATAATTGTCACTTAATTATTTTATTTATGGCCAAAAACTAATATTCACTGGTGGCTCACGCTGTCCAAAGTTAGTATCTGCTTAATTAAAGCATGCCCTCACGAGTTAAGCAGTGGTCTTAGATTTTCAATCTAAGCTACCGTTTGTGAGTTATAAGCATTTGAAAAATAAAATAATTTATTATTTTATTTTATTTATAGTTATGCCATTTTTGGGTTTTCTCACAAGAGGCCCGCACCAACTAAACTTATGTCACACCTAGGGTAAACCCGCCATCCTAAACGCAACAGTGCCCTCGGATTTCTGATCTGAGTTACCGCTTATGAGTTATTCCACTTTTTCAAGAAAACTGCTTATACGCACTAATTAAAACTCAACCAAACTTCAACGGATCATTCCGGGCACTCCGGGCCTCAGAATCGCACGTTGTTAGATTTCACAGTCTCGAAATAATTCCATATAATTAAAAAAATTATACGGAATTTCCAGGACGTTACAACATAATTGGAATATATTGGGTACGTAATGTGAGAAAAATGAAGAAAAAAACATATATTTATGAAATTTAACCTAATAAGAAAAAAAAATTGAAGGGTTTTATCATATAAGGATCATATAATTTCCTCTTTTTAAATTCAAACATAAACCATCCCAATTAAAATATGATTAAAACACAAATCCTTTGCCTAAAGTATCACAAATCCTTATATTTATTTAAACCATTTATATAGTAATATGTACTTAATATATATTTATTATAGAACCATTCTCATATCAATAATACCATTTATAATTTATTTATGGAATCTTATCACATATTTATTAATTATTTATCTTTAAAATCACAATTATGGGTGATAACTGTTTCATTTTTCATGACTGTTTCATTTTAGGAATCTTGTTTCATATACTTTGATCTTGGTTCAATAACATCAAAAAAATTAATCACCATTTAAATATATTATATATTCATTATGTATATTTATATTCATCCAATAATTTCATATATAGAAAATTTAATTACATCATTCATGGACACGGTTGGTCGTACATATGCCAGAACGATGTCTTTATATTTTAACTAATATAAAAATGAAAGATAAATAACTATTAAACTATATATACTAATTATTATATAATATAAATCATATAGATTCATAAAATCTATCCTTATTAACATCCATGTATAATGGTAATGTAAAACAAATTTCATCACTTCCGAGAAGTGGTAGCCTACACTTACGGATGAGAAACGTTATTATTTTCCAATGGATAAGATGGTAACAAAGTTTCTATTTTATTATAATTGGAAAATACTATTTATGTCATCAATATCATATATAAACACTAATCATATAATAATACTCAACTATAAATGAGGTGGTGAAAAAATTATTTCATCACTATGTTTAGACAGTAGTAGTACGTACGCACGAGCGATACATTATTTTACCATTTGATGAAAATATGTTGGATAATGGTGATCTCGTATTCATAATCAAATATCTATACATTTATGGCTTTTAATATTTATTTAAGGATAAATAATATAGTTTTATAATAGAAAATAGATTTATTAAAAGTGAACTTCTCAATTAAGGACATTACCTCTTCTTTCAATCCACTCTTTTATATCTCCTATTAATAACCCCATGATTGATCTTTTGGTAATATAAACAATGATATAATGTGTGTAGAGGATTTCATAATTTAAATTGGTATGGTTTGGTTGATCTAGATGGCACAATATGGTATGAAGAAAGGAAAGGAGTGCAACACTTTTATAATTCAGGGGGGGCAATCCTGGGATTTTCTATAATATTAAATCATAATAAAGAAATTATCTAGAAATATTATTCCATATGGATAGGTATTTGAAGATAATTCATTATGGGGAATAAATATCATCATGTAATAAAATATGTACCATTTTAGACCATTTTTTAATCTTTATCTTTTATTATAACCCTTGTGAGAATATATTAACCATAACAACAGTAACATCATTTTCACTCAATATGAATCTAATTTTACTTATAAGTTGATAATTGGTTCAAAATGGAAATTTTTTGAAATTTTAGTCTGTATCATATCCACCTTTGACTCAGTCATGATTTTTATAATTTCCAATAATATAATAAAATTTTATTTTTACAAAATATCCTTACTATGAATTTTGATAATATTAATTTATTTTGACTTAATATATATAAATAGAAGGTAATAATTTTATTTTAATACTTTTACAAAAAACTTATATATGAAATTTATCTATTAAGTTCATTAAATAATATAACTTACTTAAATTATATTACCTTTAATATTTTTAAATTAATTTATTTTATTTTTTTATTAGTAAAAGAAATAATTCATTGGCAATGCATATGCATTTAAGGTAATTTTAAAATTACTAAAAATTATAAATAAATTTAAATTAGTAAAATAATTTCATTATAATGATATTATAATGTAATATTCATTCATAAATTTCTTTCATCTCTATGTGGACACAAAATATATATTTAAATGTAAGAGAGTGACATTTTATATTTTTCATTGCTTTAAATATTATATAGGTCATTTTGATAGATATTTGTCCCTCAAACAATTATGATTCAAGAATAAGGTGATACATATCAAAGTGCATTCATCCTGTAATAATTATTATGAAAAATTGTGACCTTAAAATTTATTTTTAACCTATTTTTATCTAATTTACCCTTTATCGAGTGATAAATTTTACCCCGTTTAATAGTCACAATACCTAGAACTAAATGAGTCACATTTACAAAAAAAAATATCAACATATTAAAAATATGAAAACCATTTTTTAAAATTCAATTTCTATTATTGTGATTTTTTTAAATATGTAAATAAATCTTGATGAAATCTGATGTTTATTAAAATTCATTTGTATACATAAAATATGATTTATTCACATCCCATGCCTATAAAATATTATCAGATAACTTCTTAATCAATTGAATTAATTCAAAATATTTACATTTCATGAAAATAATATAAAAATAGTGAATTTTTTAATTTACTAAGAGATAAACACATTGCGTGCATAAAAAAATTGAGAAAAAATGACCTTTATATTCAAATGATTCTTATTTTAATTTCTAATTAATTTTTAACAAATTAATTATATTTATAAATATGTAAATGATTTGTTTTTCATAATTTAGTTAGTCATATTAAAAACCACAAATAGAATGACTTGGTGATACCCATCATATTAAATAACAATATTTTAATAGTATGATTTGGTTCATTGAAATTATATGTTTCATGTTATGCAAGATTTCAAGGAAATCATATATATTAATAGAGAACTATTTCATAAAATATCATGGGGCTATAATGATGGTATTTAATGATGGGAAGTATCGTAAGGAACAAACAATTAATTAAAGGCATAGTTTATTTTAATATTTATGTCATTAGAAACTTCACTTGTTTTTTAGGGATTTTTGAGGGTCACCCATGAACAATGCACATAATAAATATATCTTTTTATGATAGAGATGAAAATTCAAGATAGATCTAACAAAAATTTCACATGAATAATTTTTTAAGTTTTTGTAAGAGCTATAAATAAGAGTAAAATTTAAAAAAAACATTTTCATGATGGAAATAAGAATACATTTAATATTTTTATTTTACAAGGAAATCTAATAATTGATCATGGAAAAAAATGAATAAGTATAGGAATATGTATTGGAATATAAAAATATAAGGAATAGATAAAAATTTATATTTTAAACATTCAGGGAAGTTTTAGTGAAATCCCACATCAATGAAAATGTTATAAAATATCCATTTTAAAATTGAAACGCCTTTAGTTTTTATGAAATATTTTTTTGAATAAATTTTATTTCTTTAATTACTTGTGGTCCACAAACCATCGAGTTTTCAGTAACTAAAATATACTATTAGTATTATTATTTGAAAACGATTTTAAAGAATCAACATAAAACACTGAGGTATGAATATGAATAATCAAATTTTAAAATTTACATATAATGGTTTTATTTAAGGAAATTAGATTGTTAAAAGGTACTAATTATTTCATAAAGACTCTTCATGTTTTGAAAATACCATTTTCTAAAAAAATGTATTTATTTATTTTTTGTGAAAAATATTAAAATTAAATTTTTCCACTCTCATATAATTTATTTGAAATAATAAACATATTTTTTGAAATGAAAATGTAAAAATTTTCATTGAGGGGTTTTTTGATAATTTTATAAAATGATTAATTTTTCATTTTATAGTAAAAATACATTATTTTATATTAAAAATAGTCTTTTAGTTTTATAAATTTATAATCTCCATTCAATATCAATATGTTTTTAGAATAAATTTATTTCAATTATATTTTCATTAATCTCATATATGCTATTAGAATACATTTTTTATTTAATTTTGATGTTATGAATTTCTATACTTATAAAAACGTTCTCTTTTTAAAGTTTTTTTTCATCGCGTCCACTAATTTAGTATAAAATAAAAATATTTACACTTCTAAAAATTAAATTGGAAAAAAAATTGCCTCATATTTTTAATAATAATTATAATAATTATATATTATTTTCAAAATAATGTTTTGTGAAAATTTTTTTAGAAACATTAAAACATAATTATTGTGGGTATGGATAAAATGAGTTCACCATGGGTTAAACAAAACGATAATGATTAATATGACCTATAAATTAATCTCACTAAAATTTTCTAGAATTATTTCATCTTTATATAATATATGGTTAGATAATTATCCATTGGGGATCCTAATTTTATTTTGAAAATGTGGGTACACCTTTTTCTTTTAAAAAATTACAAGTATAGACTATCCCCCATATATAAAAGGTCACCCCTCTCTTCTCCTCTACAAGTTTCCAAAACCATTTGGTTCAGCCAAAAAATACCATAATGAATTTGTAAATTTCAACATTGTATCAGATTTTCCATATTTTAATTAATAAAACCTACTAATTAGTCTTTCGGTGTAATACTAATCGTGTTCTCTCAAGAAGAGGTATAGCCCTTAACCATGCATTTTTATTTTATTTCTTCCTATAACTCCTCAAATATTCAAAAAAATAATATATAATAAAAAATAGACACCCATATACTGGAATTTTATTATGTTAATTGAATCACATATATCATTATACTCTTCCATCATGTTGAATATGAAATGGTCGATCGTGTGGATGGCGAACAACCGCCTCATGAACCGAATTAATCCATTTCCCATCACCTCTATACACAAATAGTGATAATTATTTAGTTAATGTTTATATATGATATTAATTAAAAATTATATTTTTAATTTATAATATCACATATCCTTTCTTACTTAACAATCCATTAGGAAACTATTATATTGCTACTGCATAAGTTTGGACTACCCCCCTCCAAGAATAAATGTGATACGTTTTTTGTTACACTTTTACATACGTGGTAATGAGGGAATATTAAATGAATAAATATTATATATATAATATAAAATTTATTTTTGAATGATGAATTAATATTTTCATATATTTTGTTCCAACTATTGAGAAAATGGATATAATGTCAATGCATACGTACAACCTACCAAATCAATGAATCGTGTATTTTAATTTATATATCTAAGATTAATGGATTTCTATAAATCTATATATAATAAATATATTTGATCTTTATATAATGGTTATATTTATTTATATGATTTAATGATGATATATGTAAAATTACAAAAAAATACCCCCAACATAACATAGATGAAAAGGAATAAGTTATTACCTGAAACATGATTTTAAAAAAGAATTATTAATAAACAGGTAATAATGGACACAAATTAATAATATATGGTATTATATATAGTTATTTAAAACTATAATAAATTTATAATTATCTTATATTTATCATAAAAGTTTAATGAATGTGTATGACGGATGTTGAGTCTTATGTGAAGGGATTTTCATCTCACATTTATAATTGTAGGACACATTCTGTATTCCCCACTTATTTCTTTTCTATGGTTTATATACTACGCATGAATGTATTTTATAATTTTCATCTTGTCATTTTTCAATAAAAATGTTGTTTATTTAATGGGTCATGTGATTCAAAAGATACCCACGTGGCGGTGTGTTTTTATTAAAATAACATTGATTATTCGTATTGTTTAAGATTAATTTCCAAGGATAGAATCTTATGATCTATCTCTCAGAAAAAAATGAATTTTATTATCCTCTTGTTATTTCATGAAAAAAAATTATTTTTATTTAATTATCATCTATTTATGATATCAATAATCCAATGTAATTTTTTAGGTCAAACAATCATTATTTCTCCCTTCGATCAAAAACCCCGGTTTTTCATTCATTCCCATATTTGTTTATATTTTTTAAATAATGAATTCACAATTATCCAATAGTTGTTTAATGAAATTTGTACAAATTTAATAATTTTTAATAGATATATTAAAAGGAAAAATCATTTCATTTTTCGAACGAGGCCCTCGGGTTGTTTTACCAAAATTATAAAAGTATATCCTTTTTTACATCATGAATGAAATTTTCATCAATCATGAAAACTCAATGAATTAAAGATTCTATAAAAATATTTAAAGGTTGTTTTAAAAGAAAAAAATCTTTAATATTTCATAATTTTTTATATTTTAGATAACGTATTTGTTAAATAAATTGATATTTTCTTCAAGAAAGGTTCAATGTGATATTTCGAAATCATTTTTCATCTAAGATGAAATACTTTGATGTTTATTATACATTACTAGGAATATTATCCAAGGATACCAACCCTATTCTTTCTCTATATGGTTTAAGATTATGATTACGGATTTTTATGTAACCCATTCCTTTTACATTGGTTTTTCTATGATTAATTGATGAGATTATTATGAAACCCATTTCTTTTACATAGGTTATATTTTGTTGAAATGATTGTAAAAACCATTTACTTTATATGTGTTATGATTTAATGAATTTTTTATATTCTTGTGGAACAAAAATGTATGGATTATGTAATGGGTTTGACCTGTATCTCCCTCCAATTAATTTGATAATAATTCTTATTCTATGATCTCTGTGGGTATATGAGAGGTTATCCCATGACTGAAAAAGAAGGTACATTTGAGTTTATCCCAAACAATTAAATGATTTTACATGTGTGGTTATCCCAAACCTAAAGCAGGTACAATAGGGGTTATCTCATGCATGGCTTCTTATGAAGTCTTGTTGTGTAGCCTTGACTAAAGGTTTTCTATGTTAATGTGTTTGCCACAAATATATGTATTATTCCAGTGTTATGTTATTAGGGATCTTGTTATTTGATTTCATTATGATTCATGTCTTATAAACATCTAATATTTATTCTATAACTCGTGGTTATTATCTATGATATGAAATCTATTGTTTTTAATTTTTATTCCCATGTTCTCATACCCTTATACTGCTCATACCCTTATGTTGATTCTATTTTTATATCCCCCATGTTTACCATTTCTAAGTATCTGATCTCAACCATTATCATGTTTTTTTCCTAGGTTTAGAATAATGGTATTGTGTAGGGTATGCATATAATGTTTAATATGTGGGAAGAGTTTGATTGGGTGGGGGTTAATATCATTCCTAAAATCAAAATATAGAGTATCAAGCCTCCAAAGAAACTAATCCATTATTATCCTATGATAGTGAAATGTATTTTTGATTCATATATTAGGAGGTAATATCTATGTATAAAAAGATCATGTCACTATATTGGATTTCAAAGGAATGGATAACTTAATCCTCATAACATGTAAAAGAGAACTATAGTGAGAAACCTTAGGATAAGTCTAATGATAAGTCATGGTATAAGAAAATGTATTGGAATATTTTTGATGGATAGAGTTAGTCGTTTCCACGAAATTAAATCCCTATATGGATATTACAAGTTGATGTGGATCTATCAAAAATATACATAGGTTTATTAACTATAAAAATATACATTGGGTTTGACTCAATCATCACATGGGGCATGAAAACATTCCTTACTATATACATGGTTTGATACTCCTTCTGGATATCATTTGGAAATTCACAAAATATTTTCAAATAATTATGAAGGATTTTAATTATTATAATTAATGAAATAGGTTAATAAAAACTTTTCATATATTCAAAATAATTTTTAATTATATAGAAATCCTACATGTGACTTTTCTTTTTTATTTGGTTTCCCACATTGAATATTGCATCTCACGCCATGATTGTTTGATTTTAGTCAAATGGTTGAACCTTAAGGACCCATGTTATTGCTAAATAAAATGGAAAATGGAATAATTTTCCTCAAGAGCAACCAAAATTTATTATAGGTGAATTGAAAAATCCATATTCATTTCTCCCATGTCATTCTAAGGCTATAAATCATACTAAACTTATAATTGAGAACATTATGGAACAACGTTCTGTCGAGTCTTTTATAAAGCAGTGTCCACATTTTATATTTTGTTCAACTAAAATATTTCTTTTCCAAGTAGTGTATCAATAACACTAAAATTATATTTTATATTCTCCAGTGTTTGGATCATTAGAAGATCATTTTTATTTTCTATCATTTGGAAGGATAAGCAAACCAATAGTGTAATCTTATCAATACTATGAGGATAAAAGAAAAAATATACTCTATGGAGTGGGATCAGTTTAAGAACTCATTTTCAACATGTACATTCCTCATAATCATCATATGAAAGTGGATAAGGAATTCAATGAGCTAAAAGAAAAGGATGATCAATCTGTTGGTACATTTGAGGAAAATTTTACAGTACATGCGAGGTGTGATTATTATATTTTTATCCATCCTAAAATTAAGGTTGATCAATTATTTTGTGTATTAAAACCAAGTCTCTAAAGGTATTTATCCCCAAGGGACATCAATTTCTATAGATAAATCATTCGATGTGTTGTCAAGGTGGAAGTGGATATTAGAATAACCCATAAATATCATGGTATTGATAATAAAAGAATTAGATAAATCAATAAAACCTATAAAATTTAAGGATAAAAAATATGTTATTTCCTTCAAGCTCCAAGTCCGTAATGAATAAAAGAGGAAATTATATTAAGTGTACAACTAAAGGTTTTATGTGTAGAAAGGAAGATCATCGAGTCATGAAATTTTGATGTTATGGAAGGTAGTTATATAATGATTCTAATAAATATAAATCTCCATTGAATGAACCTCTCCCACTTCAGTGCTTCAACTGCATTGAGTTCGTGAATTATGATAATAAGTGATCAAATTTGTAGCTTAATGATAATGTTCGATTTTAAAAACATCCTATGTTGAGAAAAATGTAATTATTTGGTGATAACTATTTGTGATGAGGGATACAATAATGATTTGGTGAGAGGTACACATACCATCCACTCAAGAACTAATAATGTATTATTTAACTCTTGATCTACCCACTCTATTTTGTCTAAAAAATTCTAATGGTATCACAATTCCAAATCAAGGAATAGATATTGAATGATAAATGAAAACCCCTAATGGGATAATTATCCCATCTAAAATCTAAAATTATTACCTAGTGTATGTTTATGGGAATGTGTTTAATGATAATCTTATTATACCCCCTCTGGATAAATTTGATATTATTGTTGGATTATTTTGGTTTTATCTATTTAAATTCCACCTTAATTTCAAAAGAGTTAATTGGTGTTTGATATTCCAAAAAAAAACCTATGACTGTGTAATAATGTGTAGATAAATATGAACGTACAATAGAAATTTCACCCATTGTATGGGTCTTAATTCAAATTATGTAATTTATTTTATCTCTAATGGTTTGGGAGAAACTCAATATTGATGATATGCCTATTTTTCAGAATCTGTTGATGTATTTCTAGACTGGGTGCCCAGTCTTACTACAAATCCTAAAATTTACTTCCCAATAGAACATATACCTAGATCCCCACCTATTTTAAAGACTCCAAATTTAATATCCCTGATTGATTTGTAGGAATTGATGAATAAAAACCAAGATAATCCTCAAAAAGAATTTATTTTTCCAATTGTGTCACCTTGGTGTGCACTGATTATTTCTGTTATGAAAAAAATTGATGGACGTGACTCCACATTGATTAGAATAAACTAAACATGTTAAAAATAAATAACAAGTCTTGTCTACCCCATATAAAAGATTTAATTGACCAAATGAACATATATCAATACTTATCCATGATTTTATCTAATATAGATATTATTAATTGATGGTTAATAATGTTGATATTCCAAATACCACATTTTATAAAAGTTATAAGAAATATGAATATATACTAATTCCATTTGTTCTTACAAATTCCACATCTATCTTAATGGATTTAAGGAATATAGTACATTGTGATTACCTTGATCAGATTGTAGTAGTATTTATAGAAGATATTCGTAAATATTCAATGTGGAATGAGGATCATAATGATCAATTGAGAATTGAACTAAAGAACCAAATTATTGGAAAAATGTTTTCAAAATATCGAATGTGTAAAATTTGGTCACATAATGATTCATTTTTTTCATATAATCACATGTAATGGTATTCTAATGGCTCCATAAAAGCTGTAGGCTATTGAATTTTGGATGAGACCAACCATGGTGAAAGATATCTTAATATTTCATTTCATAGTTCTATTTTATCAATGTTTTATGTTAATTTTTATGGGTTTAAAAAACACTCACCAAATTAGCTCAAATTGGAGCCATGTTCCTTTGGATAGATAAATGTGAGTAAAATTTCAAGGAAATGAAAATAAAATTTGTAAGCACACCTAGTGCATACATTAAACAACAGTGGATATGGGTATATAATCACTATTAATGGTTAAAAAAGGTATTGGGGCCAATTCATATACTAAATTATATAGTTATTTCTTATGACTCGTGAAAATTGATGGTTCATGAAAAAAATTAACCAACACAATATTTATAATTAGTTAGATTAATTTTTAAACTAAAAATATGGAGGCATTATACCTATAGTGAAATGTGTGATTTATATGCTGACCATTATAGTTTAAAGTATATATTCACATAAATGGATTTCAACCTACATGAGAGAATATGGGTATATCTAATTAAATATTATGACTTATCAATATAATACAACACAAGGAAATAGAATAATGTGTGCAATAATTTTAGTTGAAAGGTGAATTATAGATTATATATGATGAGGACAAAAAATATCCAATATTTCGGGTTATGTAAAGAATGGATTTTAACAAATTTAATGATGTTCAAAAATATTATCTATCTCAAATGTCTGTTCAACCATCTATCCATGTAATGATTAAAGACAAACATTAAGAAGATATAGAACTGGAGAAGAAGGTAAAAAAATTTCCTAGGTTTATCTCTAATTATAATGGAATGATACGGTTCAAGATAAATGTATGTGTTCCATACATTCTAGATTTCGTGAATTATTTTTTAGAGTATGCTCTTAGTTATTCATTCTCAATTTATACTAGAAGTATGAAGATATATAGAGATATTAAAGAGTATTTATTGTGGGATGTAATGAGGGATATATTGCATAATATATATCCCAAGGATTGGTATGCAAGCAAGTTGTGTCTAAGTGAAAAAATTATGAGATGATGATACAATCATCCATATACCATAATGTAAATGGGAAAACATCACTATGGATTTTTTATTTAGACTCCAAAAAAAATAAAAATTATAGAATGTTATAAGGGTTGTAGTCGATCTCCATAAAAATACATCACACTTGATATCTATTTGAGAACATTTTTCTCTTCATCAAGTTCCTAGGATATTCAATAAGTAATTGGTAAGGCTTTATGGATTAACACATTCCATTATATTTGATCTGAATATGAGGTTTACCCCAATGTTCTAGAGAAGTCTATAGAATCCTCTTGATACAATGTGATGTTTTAGAACTTCACTTCATCATTTGATATATATTTAGTTTGAAAGAATAATTCTAGTATTATATGATATGTTGAGATATTATTATATGTAATTCCAATGTGTATGGGGTCAAATCCTAACTCTTTTTTTGTTTTCATACAACAAGAGCTTTCACTCAATCATTTTAATGTCTCCATATGAATCCTTATATAGAAATAATTTTAGAAAAAAAAATATACTAGGATAAATTTGGAGAAGAAAATATATTGGGGCCTGATCTATCAAATGATTTTTTAGATAAGGTTAGTGTCATTCAACAACACATAAGGGAAGCACAATGTCAATTAAAAATTTATTCTAACAATGACTACTGTGATCTAGAATTTTAATTAACTAAAAAGGTGTTACTAAGAATTTCTCTAGGGAAGAAGGTAGAGAGATTTTGATGTAAGGGTAATACTAACCCAATGTACATCGATCCCTTAAAAATTCTTTAATCTTTGAGGATTTTAGCATATCAATTGATGCTTAAACCTAACCTATCTAAAGTCTATGATGTATTCCATGAGTCTCTCAGGTGTTAGTAAATATATAATCCTTCAAATGTGCTAAACTCATAGTTTCTACACCTAAATAACAATATTACCTATGATGAAAACCCAATAGAGATTGTCAATATTAGAGATACTATGCTATGAAACAAGACTACACCGATAATAAATGGTTTTTTGAAAACCAACAATTTGAAGAATCTATATGGTAACCTGAGGATATGATGGGGAATAAGTATCCTTATTTTTTCATCGATGTGAATAATTTTTAAGTGTGAAATTTATTTTAATGGTGGTAGAATATAACACCATAAATATTTATGAAATATTTATTATAAAATTTATTTTTTTCAATAGCATGTGCGGCATGAAGAAATGAGTTTTATTGAACCAAAATATGCTATTAATATTAAATTTCAAACATGATCATTATAACTTATCCATTAATCATGAACGTATTGATTGGAATAGTTACATTTTAAAAATTAAGTATAATTTTTTTTATAAAGAAATCATATTGATAAAAATTACTTATTTTTTAGAAAATTATTAATATGTTACGAAAATACTATTTTCTCAAAAAAATTATATTTTGTGAACAAATAATAAACATAAAATTTTTCACTATAATAATTTTTTGATCTAATAAATGACATTTTGGAAATATTCGTGTCAAATATATATTTGAGTTAATTTTATATAATGTTTTTTTCAAATACTAATATTTTTATAAATAGTAAAAAATTTACTACCAATAAATTATAAATTATTTTTATTGACACATTTAAGGGATAAGTGAGAACCTGGACAAAAAAACATTACCAAATCAAACCATAAATGATACCACCTTAAAACTCCATAAAACATTGAAGGATGTAGAATTATGCATCCTGTAAAGAATCCAATTGATATATCTTACCTTGATGTTTGTATCCATCTTGATGAGTTATTCTATATTTTCACTATTCTGGATGTACTCGTACACATATATTTTCCCCTTATCAATTCAATGTAACAAAATATGATCCTAGATTCCATTCCAAAATCCTTCCTCATTATTCAATTCAAATTAGAGATTCCTCTCATATATTCTATCTTCCTCTTATTTTGTTAAATTAATGGTGATAGACTTCCCCATTATTTCTTCATTTGAGTCTACTAGAATCACCAATTATTTTTCATTATCAGAATCTTATATCCCATCATTCTCTCAAATAACATTAGTTTTATCCCTTATAAAAAAACATCTGGTCCATCTTCCTTCCACCTTGTCCTCCTCAGCCCCATCATAAAGTCTCAGAGGTTTCACACCTTATTTACCATGATTATGAATAACATATTTCATATGTATTGAATCAACTGTATTTTCTTCTACCCCATATTTCCATTATTTACTTAATGATATGGTTACCATGGATTTTTTTATATTTGAGTAGTCTATTCATGGAATTTTCCCATTTTTTGAATAGAAAATATCTAGAAATATGGTTACCTTTCATGAAATTTCTTAATCCATTCCCAATGAACATAATCGTGTCAATTTCCTATTCATATTATTTCATTGTCTAGGATTTTGTTTCTTTGTTCCTACATTCAATATCATAAATGGACCTTAAATCGACCTATATTATTTTTCATCATGGAATATATGTTCAATAACCTTGGGGATCAAAATTTTACATTCCGTTCCCATTAAAGGATGTGAAATGATTTTGAATCCAAATTATGATTGATGGATCTTGTTGGATAGAAGATATCAGTACCCTAGAGGTTTTAACATTCCAAGTAGGGAAAACAATATCAAATAGAGAGCTCCTAAATTATATTGGGTTTTATTAAAATCAACCATGGAACCAATTGATTGATCAGCCTCCCACCCATTACCCATGCCTCTAACCTTCATGTTATCTAATAAATAATAAGGGATAATGGGAGGGATCCATTTATCATCCCTTAATACCTGTATTGTTGATATTTAATCCTAAAAATCACATTGAAATCTAGAAAAGATATCCAAAACCATTTGAATAGTGTTCATAGGTCTCTAATATTTCTAAAGAGTATCATCAATGGAAGATTATTTAAAATCCAAAGGACCAATATAATGGATAATAAGACCATCAATCCCAATAGATAAGTAATTTATAAAAATGGAATCCACATTATGGTTCGTAATACCATGACAGAATGATTGAAATAATTAATGTAAGAGTATATATTAATTATAGAAATACGTACAAGTATTCAATACCATAGTATGTTTATAATAAAAATCTTCCCAATATTATTCTAAACCCCCTCCAAATTTGGTTATAAAATTCCTAGTTTCACACACATAAAAAGGGAGATAGAGTTAAAAATGATATTAGTTCCCTTTTCTAAATAGAATAAAATTACAACCATATTTCCAAGAATGTGGATGGTTGAAGGTTTTTTGGAAAGGATGTGGATGTTCAGGAAGATATACCCATAATTTATTTGATAGAGAAAAACATTTCACATTAATGTTATAGGGCCATCTTGAGATGTATAAATGGGTTCAGTTTTAGATTCTAGTAGAATATGACTAATCAGTGATGAAATTATACACCCATGAAAAATGGACAATTATGTTCCACTGATCAATATTTCCAACATTTGATTGTTCCTGTAATCACTAGGATCTTAACATGAATCTATAGAATGGATCAAACAAAATTCGATGTTGACAAAATTTTTATTCCATTGTCTAGTTCAGCATTTCAATGGATTCTGTCAAGTATGAGGGAAAATGATCAATTTTAAGGAATGTCTCCAAATAGATCAAGAACTTTAGGGATGAGGGTGATATCAGGTAATGGTCTCAAAAGTAACATTATTTCAGTAATATGTTTATTATTCAAATTCAGGTCACTAAAATAAATTTGATAATAAACTTTAATATTAAAACTTGTTATAATTATGGAAATCTTCTCTTTGGAAAACAATTTTTTCTTTACATCTGTATAATTAATTTTAAAGTTAAAAATTTTAACTTTTGTGAGTGGAATATGGAAAAATGGATAAAATATATGGAATAAACATTATTGTTATTATATAATATTTTCAAATTAAATTTCTCTAAAATTTTACAAAAAATAGTAATAAATAATTATATTCGTTAATGTTAAGACAAAATTTCCAATGAGTTAAAATAAAATGATAGGGAGTCAAAAGACATAAAAACATGTAAAATTATGATTTTTTATACATATTGTAACCCTATCTCATACTATGATAGATAAATATCCCCTTTTTAGCCTTCTTCATATCATAAAATTGGGGGTACAACTTAATCTATTCAAAATAACCATGTGTGTCCTCTCCCCCACTACTCAAAGGGAACCCCCTCTATATTCCACTACACACTTCTATTTTTTTTAACAATAAATATCCAAAAAAAATTCATAAAAAAATCCAAAATTCCTTTCTATTTTATTTTAATTAGGAAACTCTCCTAATAAGGATTTATGTGTAATCTAAAAGGGGTTCTCCAAAGAAGTTTTGTAGTAATTAGACATGTGTTTTCATTTTATTTTTTCTCTAACACATTCAATTACTCTTATCAATACTGATAAAATAAAATAAGTATCTACCATATACGAAGATTTTATTAACTTAATGTAATGACCTTCATATTTCTCCACTTCCCTAATGTTGGAAACGAAACCATCATATGTGTGTACGGTGGATTACCACCTCACAAACTGATGTAAACCATTTTCCATCACCGCCTCTCATGACTATAGACAATGATGGATTTAATGATTATATATTATATTAATTAAATGATTATACTTAATGATTTAAAAAATTCCTTCTAACTTCTTACATTTAAATCAATTGTTTAAGGATAACGTTGCCAATGCATTCAGGTGGAAAACAACCTCCACGAAGCGATATGATACGATTTTCATTTTTATTTACTAGGATGGTGATAAGGTTGTATTAAATTAATATATAAATTATGGATATGATATAATAATGATACTATCAATTTTAATTAATATTAAATATTATTTCATTGCATCTATCTAGATAATGGAAATAACGTTTAGGCATATGTAAGGCCTACCATCTCCATCAATAGTGTAATTCATTTTCTATCAACAAATTTAATGGATTTATCTAAATTCATATATATTGACTACATATATTTCATTTATATAATATTTATAATTCATGAGATTATGTAACCATAATCAATTTAAAATGGCTGTAACAAAATCATACCAAAATATATATGAAGAATGAAGTTGTTATTACCAAAAACGTGATGGAAACAAGGAAATGTTAATAAGGTGTAAAAGGGGGGGAAATTAAATCATATATGATATATATGTATATATATATATAGACACGAATGAGAGGCTCTCATTGCGGGGTTGGGTTTTGAGGTTCACTGAACTTTGAATGGCTGTCGTGTCGGTCCCCCCCCCCCCCCCGGCGGTGGAGGGACCCTTACCGCTTCTAGTTGGTCCATCGCACTCCATTTCCACCATCTCCAACCCTAATTTCCTTCATCCCTTCCCCTATATTTGGCTCAACCCGAATGTGATGGATCAATTTGAAGGATTCCCTAATCTTCCAATTGCTTCCACCAAGTACCATGAAACTTCATCACTTTTGAATCTAACTCTGATTGCATGGTTCAAATAGTGACGTCCTTCAGTTTATGTCTTCGACGGGTATGTTTTTGGCTTATTGGATTTGTAGGATCGTGCAACGGTGGGCTTACTTGACAACAAACATATCATGATTCGTTTTGTAACAAATAATGATTTGATCAAGGCGGGGTCCAGTTCCCCTCAAATATGCAATGGTTCCCGGTTCATTCTGTTCAGGTGGTCCATTGACTTTCATATGAAGCACAATGTCCTGAAAGTGGAAATATAGGTTAATATACCTAAACATCCTCTACTGTTTCAAAATAAATTGATATTGTACATGTTAGGAAACATTGTTGGAAGATATCTTTAATTCGATAGTCGAACCAAGTCAGTATGTCATTCGGTAACTCCTCGAATATGTGTGGAGGTGGACGTGTCTATATGGCTAGATGATTTTGTGTGGATTATAGTTGGGAAAGTATATCATTGGAAACAACCTGTTTTTTTTTTAATTGTGGTTGGATTATTTCTCTACGTCTAAATAACTAGGTCATGTTATGATGGTTTGTAAGTGTGGAAGTCGGTAAAATATTGGTTCTGGAGGCAGCGATAATATTTTAGTTTCTAGATCTAGAGATGGGATAATGGATCCATCGCTATGGGGTTCCTCTAGAGATCATCCTAAGGTAGAGAAGTTACAAGATAAGATAACATAGGACAATCTAAAGGTGGAAGATGTCTTTGAATGCTTGAGGAAGGATCTTGGAGCTCCTTAGGCTTCTGGGAAAGACCCTCTGGGCTTTGTGGAAAGTGGTGTGGTTAGAATTGATGGCACATTGAATTCCATCAATGGAACTTATGTGCTGGCTGTGAGTAGGCAGTGGTATAAATGATTATGGAGTGTCACAACTGAATGGGGAGGGAAGTACTAAGGATGGCTAGGGATGGGTAGAACCAAGACATGGCTATGATTTAGTGTTGAACGATAAACAGGGTCTCAAACCGAGAAGTACATTGTCCTATATTAACATGAATAATCACTTTGATCGCCTGGGTGATGATGGATGTAAAGAGGGCATCAGTATTGGCCTCTCTGGAGAAGAGTCCAGAAAGGAAACCATAGATTAAAATGAAATGGGAGAGTATGGTAAGGGTCTTCACTGCCCAAGGAGGAGAGAGGTAATAAGGAAAATAGGGATCCAGAGAGTTTCATTGACAATAATAAGAATAAAACTAAGGGGTGTAAAGACTACTCATTCCTTCCTAAACCAATGGAGACCTAATCGGCTAAAAAGGTGGTAAAATCAAGAAGTAGGATCTCTAGGGAGTGGAGGGAAGCAAGAAGAATCTTGGGCCAATTAGTGAAGTCGATGAGGTTATAAAGGGGAATGATATTTTGGAATCAATAGAGGTTTCTCAAGGGGATCAGAAGAGAAACAGGCTGGGGACCTACCTGGAGGGAATCTACTACAGTCTGGGGACGTGTGGTTGGAGGAGGAGGTTGCAGACACTACAGTCATGCCCAATGGATAGCAGTGGGAGGCTACTATTGAACCTGAAGAAGTTCTGGAAATTATTATACATTCTACAGAATAATTAATGGAGAAAGATCTTATAATTAAGGCCACAAAAGTGGAATCATCGAGGATTATGGGAAGAGTGATACATGTGGACACTAATAGTGAGAAAGGTGAATGGATTTACAAGAAGTATCTTGTCCTTATTAGAGGCTTCAATAAAGGGAAGATCAATATTGATGAGTACCTGCAGGCTTGGGATTACCTAGTAGCACCTATTGTAGATCTAATAATAGAGGACCCCGGCTTATAGGTACCATTCCTTTCCTGTAAATTATGTTGGGAGAATGCCTTTGGTAGGCTCAATTTAGTTTTCAATAGGTATGTGGTTTTATTTAGTGTTGTACCCGGGTGAACTTGGCGTTTTTCACTTTTCCTTAAAAGTTTTTTGATAATAAAAATTTAACTTTAAGGCTATATATATATAATTATTGATATTTATTATCTTTATAATATAAAAACATTTATTATAAAGGAGGTTCAACTGTGTATGAATGATATCAAGACATATAGTAATGGATTCTAACATCACATTTATTTCTATGGGACACATTACATTTTCCCCACTTCATTATTTTGTGTTTTTTGTATAATTCCCCAGAATATATTTACTTAATCATATCATAGAATTATAGTATATTAATATCCATATAATTTTCAATATTTAAGTGGAATTATGATTCAAATTATATTTGATGTAGTAATGTTTTTATGTCATAATATCATTATTTATTTGGATTTTTAAGATTATTTTTGATAATGAAATCCCAGGATCAATATACCAGGAAACTCGTGTTTTTTATTCTCCTATGGTTATGTTATTAAAATAGATAATTTCCAATCATTTTCTTCTCTTTATGTATTTATGATTCCAAAAACAATTATGGAAGACCAACATTATTTATTTCTTCGATCATAAACCCTTTTTTACTCCATAAACCTATTTTCAAAAAAAATAACATTTTATCTATTATCAAATGATGGAATAAAGATATTTTGAAGCATGATTAACATTTAATATAAATTTTTAATAGGAATATTCTTGTTTTTTCCAATTAAGTCTCCTATAGTTTTTAAAAATTATAAATGGCACCCTCATTTAATTGTTTATGTATTGAAAGGTATATTCCATCATCAAGACCAATCAATTATTATTTAATATTTGAAAAAGTTATATTCAAATAATGTTTTAAAATATTGGAGAATTTTATAGATTTTAAAGATGTTTTCTCAAAATGAAAAGGATATTTTCATTAAGAAATTTTAAAACTTTCTTTCAAAATCATTTTCCATACAAGATTTCTCCCTTCGATTTACTAAATATTTACAAGGGATATAATCCATGGTTACCATACTTGTTTATTCGATTTAAGGTTTATGATTAAGATAAAAAAATCTATGAATCTTATTCCTTTTCGACGGGTTATGCTAATATTAATTTATGAGATTATTTTGAAACCAATTTATTATACATGGATTATGTTATCTTGAAATTTTTATGAATACCTTTCACATTCAAGGGGTTATGATATGTAAAAAAATGTATGATCTTGTGGAACTAAAATTTATAGATTATGTGATGAGTGAGACCTGTATCTCCCTCCAATGCATTAATTAATTATTAATGTTATATGAGCTCGTATGGTATAATAGAGGTTGTCAGAATCCCAAAAAAATATGGTCATGTGAGGTTATCTGAAGACTGAAAAAGAAGGAATGTGGGGGGTTGTCCCATTCCCAAAGTAGGTACGTTGGAGTTTACACCAATACTAACATGTTATGAATGTTATTGTGGGTTTCCTTAGTATAACATTTTTATAATTATTTATATTCTGCATGTCTATATCTTATGCCAATGTTCTTTTCTGAATGGAATGTGTTCATTGATTATTTATGATTGATATCTTATGAATTTCTAGGATCTATCCTATGATTAAATTTTATGATCTATCATATCCATGGAATGATTTTCAAATTTTATTCTCATATTATCATGACCTTATGCTCATTTTATGTTGATATCCACCATGTTTACCCTTACTAAACATCTGATATCACCCTTTCTTATTTTTCATTTCCAAATGCTTTGAAGAATGGTCTTAAGTAGGGTATGTCTATGAAGTGTACAATGTTTGACAAATTTTAAGGGAGATGATGATAATATTTCATGAAATAATATTTTTGGGTTTCTAGTTTCAAATTACATGGAACATTTATAGTCCTTGAGAATGTAATTAGAAAATAAATTCATTATTCATATAGTAAGATGTAATTTCTATGTATGAAAATAATGGGTCTCTATAAAATGAGATGATGAAAATTATGAATAGTATATATGATTATACATATTTTAATTTCATTATATGAAAATAAATGTTTTTGATATAAATGGATATGCATATATAGGATAACTAACTAAGATAGAGGATTGAATTTAATTTTATTGTTGTTACATTTTTACAAAGAATTAAATCTATCAATAAAAAAGGTTATAGAATTGAATTAAATTTCCCAAAAGGGAAAGAGAGAATTGATAATTAAATTTAGGGTGGTAGAATAAAAAATCCAAGATTATCATAGTAAAAGATTAAATATTATTACCCAACTATAAGAAATTTTCCTCTCTAGTAAAAAACGTTAAATTTTTTTAACAGTTTTTTAAAGAGAATTAATTTATAAAATAATGATATTAGGAATTACATTAGTTAAAAATGAATACACCAAGCGAATTAATTAAAGGAAAAACTAAAGGGGTGGTAGGATATTTTTATCATGTGGGAAGTGATAAAAATTGATTATATCATAATTAATGGAACTTGAGTTGGAAAACCCCTTACTACATTGGAAAATTTGAATCAAAATCCTCTGAAAGATAGAAAATCAAATGGATATTAAAATAACTTGAATAATTCACCTTATAAAGTAATATAGGTTTAAATAATAATTAAATCTCGATGAAGGAAAATATTATTGAAGACCCCATACCTTGGATACTTTCATTGTTGGGTGTGTTCTAAAATCATTAAGGACTTTATTCTTCTCCTAGAGGGACTATTAAGAATGAATGATTTGGGACTCCTTATTTTTACTATAGGATACAAAAGCATAATATATTCATTCAAGGGAGATAATATAGATATGGATTTAAGAAAAAATTAATGGATGGTAAGATTTGAGGTGGATAGTGGAGGGGTCCTTTTATTAGTGGTCTTGAGTGGAATATTAACAAATACCAACTCCTTAATGAGTAAGGAATGTAATTTCTCATTAAAAACTAATCCAAATTGAATAAATGTTATTGAAATGATATGGTTAGTTAAATACATGCCTCATCCACTCATTATTGGATAATATATCTTTTTTTTGGCTATTACAATTTAGTTAAACTCATTAACCTCATTTTACATTCACTACAGTAACTCAATTTTTACATCAAATTCCCTTTTTATGGATAAAAATTTAATTTCCCTTATTACCTAACTTGTACATGCTAATTGAGAATATAATATCCATCCTATTGGATTAAACATTTATATGTGATAATGAAAATATCATTGATATATGTATTCATAATGAATAAAAAATTTACAGAAGTCTGTTTAAGAATAAAAATTAATACAATCTAATTCTATCCAATTTAATTAAAATTAGATGAATGCGAAATTATTTTGGTTTTATATTTTTCAAAATATTTTTTTAAAATAATTATTTATTAGTGATATGTTTAATTTATCATGATATAAATACATTTCACATAGAAAAACAATTCATTGGAAGAAAAGAAAAAATGCATCTATAATAACTATTTGACTTCATTATTATTTCTTTAAAAAAATATTTAATAACTAGTATATGTAATGTTTAAATATTGTTTTTTAGAACAACCTTTCTAAGGTATGAAATTTATTTTTGTAAAGTTAATGTTATAAAAACATTATATGTATAAAAATTCACATAATAAATAAAATATATATTCATTAGAAAAATAAATTGTTAAATAATTAATAATATTTTATATCTTCATAACATATATATATATATAACCACAAGATATATGAATCATAATTAATCCAATTTTGAAAATTTATAAACCTATTAACTGTTGTAGAAGTAGTGAGTATGGTCGAACCATGGAGAGAATGCTCATAGAAACTAGGAATTCCCTATAAGAGGAATGTTTTTTATGGTGGGTTTTAAAATGATTAACATCTAAAAATTATAAAAACTAAAAAAATTAGAAGTGGCTATTTATATGAACTAAAAAATCTATGTGAACTAAATTAATCTATGGAGGAAACATATAGATGTGGATGTCTTGGAGTTGTGGCATTTTTTCATATTCATTCAATGAAAATTATATAATTTCAACATCTAAATATTTATTCATTAAATTAAAATAGACTCAAAAAATTTAATAAACATAATTCAAATACTTGTTCTGTAATGTTATATAGTTTTCTAATTTTCACAAAAATAAGTTTTAATTTATTTCCTAGATTTGATGAAAGAAATTTGTGTCACTTTATCATCGAATCACATTTTTAAATGAAACGAATCGTTTCTCAAATATTTTATGTATCCATATATGTAAGGTTTTATGACATAATATCACTTATTAGATATCACTCACTATAGTGTTAATTGATATTCACACAAAATATGAATCTTTCAATTAATATAGTTTATTAATTCTGAATTACGTTGCATGCAATTTATGATTATCTCGTACAAGTGACCATGATATGAAAATATACATTCTCTAATGATCTCATTCCCCTGACAAAATATTATGTATCACAAAAAAGAAAAAAATCATGTGTTCAATGTCCATATCACAATTAAATCAGCCACAAATATAATTTAACAAATAAAAATATATTCAATATTAATTAATAGGAAATTAAATGTCAAAATAGAATAAATTCATAAAATTACTATCATGTCCATCATAACTCCAATACCAAATAATTAACTTTTCATAACATCAGCATGACCCATAAAATAATAAATGAAAGATATCACTGTGTTTTTGTCACTATAATTATGACCAAAATATGTCTCAGATGATTTCCATAGGAAAATGATTTCCCAATTGATCACCACAATTCTGAACTAAACCATAGAATGAGATTGATATATGAACCACAATAATAATACCATTGTACGGAGAACGCAGTTATAGTTTTCATGGACGTGCAATGAGAGGAGGCATGTTTAATGGTAGTTTTGTGGTGTGGCTATTACAATTGTAATCCACTATAAGATATGATAGAGGTGTGCAAGTGGTGTATAGTGGCTAGTGTGTGGTCTAGTATGGAATGTGATGGGAGGTACCTTGATTCATGTGGTATGTGAATAGTGTGGCATGTCGGTAGTGTAGAGAGGTGGGTTTTTGGTGATGATGGAGTGTTGCAGCATCGTTGGAGTGGGGTCGACACCTTGTGTTATTATAGAGTAGCTGGAGGCTGACAGTGGTAGCGTTTCAACTGAGATATAGGATGATGACTATGCTAGTGGTTTTTTGGGAGGAAGGAGGCATCACTATGGGTTTCTTCCATGTGATCATGAATATAGGCCACCGCCCTCCTCATGTTCCCCAACAATCTAATATAACAACAATAAAAATAATATTAGTTTATGATAATGATAATAATAACACTACTAGAAAAACAGGTATTTGCGACGGGATCCCGTCGCAAATAGCCCGTTGCTGAAAACGCCGTCGCAACTACACTTATTTGCGACGGGCCCGTCGCTAAAGAATTTTTTTGCGACGGGCATTCTCTCCGTCGCAAATAGTATTCCGTATTTTTGTAAAAAACTTTTAAAACAGTTTTTGCGACGGGACCCGTCGCAAATACCTTTTGCGATGGTCCCGTCGCAAATGGCTTTTGCGACGGTCCCGTCGCAAAAACTCTTTTTTAAAAAAATAAAAAAAAATTAATAATACTAGTATTTGCGACGGGAGTCGGGACCCATCGCAAATACTATTTATAGTATTTGCGACGGGGCCCGTCGCAAATACTTTTTTAAAAAAAAATAAAAAACTATTAATAATACTAGTATTTGCGACGGGCATAGTATCCCGTCACAAATACTATAAAAAAAATTAAAAAAATAAATTATTAATAAATTATTTTAATTAATATAATAATAGAATTATAATTTACAAATGAAAATAATAAATTATTTTAATTACTATAATAATAGTAGAATTATAATTCAAAAATAAAAATAATAGAATATTAATAAATAATTTAATTAATATAATAATATTACAATTATAATTCATAAATAAAAAAAAATATTAATAAGTTATTTTAATTAATATAAAAATAATAGAATTATTTTACATTCAAATATTAAAATAATTCAAGTATTACAAAAAAAATAATTAAATTATAATATTATAAAATTTTAATATATATATAAAATTTTAATATATATATAAAATTTTAATATATATATATAATTTTAATATATATATAAAATTTAATATTATAAAATATAAATAATATTATTATTCATATTAATATTGTTATTTAAAAATATAATATTATTAATATTTTATAATGAGACAGAAACTACGAATAGAAAAAAAAATATTTTGATTTCACAAATTTTATAACAGAAATACAAACTCTAATCTGAAGGAGGGGGGGAGGGGGGAGGTGGGGGATCTGCAGATGTTGGTGGAGGAAACTCCATCCCTAAAGCATGAGTGAGTCGGCGCATGTACTCCATCTGCTCCTGATGCTGCTGCTGCCACCGACTCGTCTGCTCCTCGTACAGCTGCTGCTGGCGTCGACGCTCCTCCTCATGCTGCTGACGCATCTGCTCCTGCTCCTGTCGGAGACTCTCTATCTGTGCAGTCTGAGATCGCAACTGATCCTCATACTGTGTAGAAGAAGATGCACGAGCTCCTCTCGAGCTGGACGCCGACATCGCAGCACTGCCATAATAATCTCCGGGAGTCAGTCGAGAGCCGATACCAACTACCCGGCCCTTCTCGAAGGCATACTGGGTGGCCTGCATCCATGCCGCCTCATCAAACTGACGGGCAGTGGTCTGATCTGATGACTCGGCCTGACTCTCAGGTCGGGCCTATGCCGCTGCGGCCTCATATGACTCCTATAGTTGCAATTTAAAATTAAAATTGTGAATATATTATATGCAGTTAATTTTTAAACTTGAAAACAAATAATACTGACCACAATGTGATGCTGATGATCACCTCTGAGCTCCCCAGTAGCAGGATCACTGTACATCCTCCGATATACGTCGTACTCTGTAATATCGGGGTGCTCGACAGCCTATAAGAATAAAAAATAAACTGTTAATATTTATAGTTATATAAAATATTTATAAATAATGTACGTACCAGATGTTGTCTATGAGTACTGAAAGAACGACTCCCAGCTCGATGAGTCACCTCCTGTCTCCCCCGATTCTGCCTCCCCACCGATGATCTCCTCTGAAAGGCACCACTCAACCAGTGCGCACATAATCCATCCCATACATGGGATGAAATATACTCTGGTCGGTGTGCTCTACATGACTCCTCAAAATCTGACACTCCTGCTTTCTTCATCGCAGCTTTTCTTAAATTGTGAAAAAACTGACGAAGACGATCACGCATGGCCACCTCCCATGCCTCGTGGATGGCGTCACGCATGGTATCCTCGATCGGATACCATAAACCCTACAAATAAATCAAAATATCAAGTTAGAAATGAAATAATTTTCAAAATAAAAATTATTTATTTACGTACGTACCAACCAATGGCCGAACATGGCCTGCTGCACATCAATGGGAATCTGCTCCCATGTGGTCCACGGCTGAGAGAAATAGTTGCGCAAAATAGCGCTGCCCTGTCCGACTGCTATATGCGGAAAACTGAAAAAATAATAAACATTTATTATGTGAATAGATTAATGAAATCTTAGTCAAATCCACAGGTTATCACACAGGTTATCACACCTCCGGGTGCGCGGATCAAACCCAAGACGTGGACGTCGCTCGGGGACGGGGTCAGGAATCATCAATCGTGCAAGACCGCACCCCCTCCGCGTACTCCCTGGAGCGCCTGCAGGCTGAGGGTCATCTGCCAGCAACTCATCCGCATCGAAAGGCAGGTCAGCCTCCGCCAACTCACGAAATGTGGCCTCGTCCATCTGAAACAGAAAATGTTAATGTTAGCAAATAATTGATAATTACTATTATATATACATATATACATATTATGATTGTATATAAATACCATGGAATTCTATAAGTGTTCATCTTCATCATCATCTTCATATATGTCAATTTCATCTTCATATTCCTCCTCAACATCATCGATATCCATTCGAGTTGCAGTTGCTTCATCTCTTACCATTTCAAATTCATGTGTGACATCATTAACATCATCGTCATCACCGACTCCTAAATGTGGGGTGTCGTCATCGATACTCATGTCTCTTTGTAAAAAAGATTGATTTTGAGTACTCTCTTGAAAAACTTCAATTCTTTGCACATCAGTGAAAGCACTTTCACTTTGACTAAACTGATTGTCTCGAATTTTTATTTTTATTACACTCCACCAATCAGTCAAGTCTCTTGATGTTGCACAGTACTTTGCATAATAAACTTGATATGCCTGTTGAGACAATAAGAATGGTTCATTTACTGCGAGAACACTTTTACATTTAATATTGATGATTCCATGAGTCGGATGAACACGCACGCCTCTCTCTGTATCCAACCACTGACATTTGAACATGGTTATGTAATGTTGTCCAAGATAACAGAGTTCAATGATTTCATCAAGTATGCCATAAAAGTCAACTTCATTTTCTCGATGATGAGATCCTCTCAAGCTAACTCCACTTTTCATTGTTTTTTTCGATTCCCCATATGCATGTGTGTGGAATCGAAATCCATTCACCACATATGCATTATAAGTTTTAACAAGTTTGGAAGGTGGGTTACTCAATACACACAGCCGTTTGTCAATTTTATCAGCATGTCGAGACACCTGAAGATTTGTGAAATAATTATCAATATAGTAAACTATACATTGAATGAGTTGCTAAAAGATAAAGAATTTATGTTACCAGTTTTTGAAACCACTGAGAGAAATTTTTCAGTCGACGTTCTTCGAGAGCAGCTGCTGTAATTTGTGGAATTTGTTTCTTGATATGATTATCATACAACCTATAAAAACCAAAGTTATTTACTGTAACATAAATGATAGAATAAGTGATATAAACACTTACAGTACAACTGATGTCATCTCTTCACAGTTGAGCAGAACATACGTATGAGCTCTATGATGTTCATCATCTGAAAGCCAGCGTTCAGAAACTCCACCAAAACCAAGCTCTGACTGGTTGAAAACAGATAATTGATTGTCGATTTCATCAATATTTCTCTCATTCCGTCCCATTCGGTTGTGTTTTGAAGGATACTCAGATTCAAAATAATGGGAGCAGAAAAAAGATATTTCCTCTTGCAAATAAGCTTCTGCAATAGATCCTTCAACAGATGCTTTGTTGCGTACTTTTCTTTTCAATTTTTGCATGCATCTTTCAAATGGGTACATCCATCGAAACTGTACCGGACCTCCACATTTGGCTTCATATGGAAAAGGTAACATCAAATGTTCCATTGAGTCGAAGAAAGACGGCGGAAATATTTTTTCAAGTTTACATATAATTACAACAACATCTTTTTCAAGTTTTCCTAGAGCATCATAATCTGCCGTAGCCGCACAAATTTCCTGAAAAAAATGAGACATGTCTGTTATGGAATCCCAAATCACAGAATTCAACAGACCTCTTAATCCAATGGGTAGAAGTCTCTCCATTATAACATGACAATCATGACTTTTTAATCCAGTAATATGACCATTCTTTACACATCTACCCAAATTGGAAGCACAGCCATCTGGAAGTCTCAAATCTGCAATCCACTGACAAAATAATAAACGGTTTTCTTTAGACAGTGTATAAGCTTCTTTTGGTTTCAGTAACCTTTCTGTTCTGACATTCTCAAATAGTTCCAATTCTGGATGCCTGCAAATTTGGGCAAGATCTAAACGTGCATTTACATTGTCTTTGCTCTTTCCTGGCGTATCCAAAACTGTATGAAACAAATTATCAAAATAGTTCTTCTCAATATGCATGACATCTAACATGTGTCGGACCAACAAATCAGACCAATATGGCAAATCCCAAAATATGCTACGTTTAATCCAATTGTGTTCTTTCCCAAAACCAGAAATTTTCTGTTGGTTTATTGTGGGACCAAAAGTGATGGGAGGTAATGAAAATACAACTGATTTTAACTCCGAACCTGATAGCATTTTTGGAGGTCCATCCCTTTCAGCTGTTCCTTTTCTGAAATGAGATCTGTTTCTGCAAAAAGAATGATCAGCTGGAAGAAATCTGCGATGACAGTCAAAATAACACGGTTTCTTTCCATGAATGAGCATAAATGCTTTGTTCTCTCCCATACAGTAAGGACATGATTTCTGACCATGTGTACTCCAGCCAGATAACATCCCATAAGCCGGGAAGTCACTTATTGTCCACATCAATGCTGCTCTCAGTATGAAATTCTGTTTCGTTGCAACATCATATGTACTGACACCAGTACTCCACAATAAATTTAATTCATCAATCAATGGCTTCAAATAAACATCAATATTTTTCTTCGGATGTCCTGGAATTAGTAAAGTCAAAAAGATATATGGCTCCTTCATCAACATCCATGGAGGTAAATTATACGGAGTTAAAAAAACAGGCCAACATGAATATTGACTACCATAAGATCCAAACGGGAAGAAACCATCAGTGGAAAGGCCCAGTCGGACATTTCTAGCTTCTAAAGCAAATGATGGATGCACTCTATCAAAATGTTTCCATGAATCACCATCGGCTGGATGATTCAAGCTTTTATCGGTTGAACTATTCTCTTTATGCCATGACATCATTGTCGTTGTATTCTTAGAGATGAATAAACGCTGAAGTCTGGATGTAAGCGGAAAATATCTCAACTGTTTTACAGGAATCAAACCAGACTTCCCGTGTTGTCCTTCTTTATATCTCAGTTGCCCACATGTGGGACAACTATCCAACGACTCATTTTCCCCTGAATATAAAATGCAGTCATTTGAACATGCATGAATCTTCTGACAAGTAAGTCCCAAATTTCGAACCAACCTCTTACTTTCATAGTAATTTGCAGGTAAAACATTTCCTTCGAGTAACAGTGTTTTCAGCAAAGAAAATATCTGGTCAAAACAGGTGTTTGACATTCCGTTATCTGATTTGATAGCCATAAATTTTGCAACTGCTTCTAATTTGCTCATCTTGCAGCCATGATATAATGCATCCTCAGCAGACTTCAACAACTCATAAAATTCAGACGGTCCCAACTCAGGATTTGAAGCTATATCAGCCGGAGTTTCTGTATGTTGAACAGATGAACCTGCAACATCATGTACTAAATCTTGAAACTGGGATGGATCCGGAATCAAGTTGGTATCACCTGCTCTGGAACTGTGTTCACCGTGTTGATACCAAAATACATAATCTGCTTGAAAACCAAAACGCGAGAGATGTTCCCCCACTTTGTCAAACGTGTCAAACGTTCTCAATGCACATTTTCTGCAAGGGCATTTTATTTTTCCTTCTGAAACAAATTCTGAATTTGATTCCGCAAATGATAAAAAAGTCTCCACACCCTCAACATATACTGGATTTAAACCAGAACCGTTTGGATTTCTACGTTGATTTATCCATATGCGGTTACCTAATAATGATTGTTGACGACCTCGTTGTTCCATATTTCTCTATAAAATATAAAAGCATTACTGGTTTTGAATAATTTGTTAGAAAAAACACTCAAGTAAAGATTGAATATATTGAGAATAAAGCAAAACATGTTACAAATATTGATAATTTTAATATTATATTGATTTTTTATTATTTTAATAATACTAATATAATTTTTTCATAAACATTAATTATATAATAATAACATTATTACATTATTAGTATATTTTA
This sequence comes from Viscum album, assembly GCA_963277665.1. Classification (NCBI taxonomy): domain Eukaryota; kingdom Viridiplantae; phylum Streptophyta; class Magnoliopsida; order Santalales; family Viscaceae; genus Viscum; species Viscum album. The sequence goes on from OY728119.1 coordinate 2,072,894,211, forward strand.
TTATTAATATTAAAATAACATAATTTTTTATATTATATACAATTCTCCTTTCATCTGTGTGTTTAACATTCTGTCTCCACATGTAATATTCGCATTCACTTTCACCTCTCCATTGGCGAGTAGGTTGATAATTTTGAAAAAGAATGCGAATATTACATGTGGAGACAGAAAACACACAGATGGAAAGAGAATTATATATAATATAGAAAATTATATTATTTTAATATTAATAATAAAATATACAAATAATGTAATAAGGTAATTATTCCAAATTATTGGTAAGTATTTCAAATTATTGGTAAGTATTTCAAATTATTGGTAATTATTCCAAATTATTGGTAATTATTCCAAATTATTGGTAATTATTCCAAATTATTGGTAATTATTCCAAATTATTGGTAGTTATTCTTAATTTTTGGTAGTTATTCCTAATTATTGGTAAATATTGGTAATTATTGGTAAATATTGGTAATTATTAGAAAATATTGGTAATTATTGGTAATTATTGGAAAATATTGGAAAATATTGGTCATTATTGGTAATTATTGGTGATTATTGGTAATTATTGGTGATTATTGGTAATTATTGGTGATTATTGGTAATCATTGGTGATTACTGGTAATTGTTGGTGATTATTGGTAATTAATACTGATTATTGGTAATTAATACTAATTATTGGTAATTAATACTAATTATTGGTAATTAATACTAATTATTGGTAATTACTAATCATTATTACTAATTATTGGTAATTATTACTAATTATTCCTAATTAATACAAATTATTCCTAATTATTCCTAATTATTACTAATTATTGTTAATTATTACTAATTATTACTAATTATTACTAATTATTTCTAATTATTTCTAATTATTACTAATTATTTCTAATTATTACTAATTATTGCTAATTATTAGTAATTATTGCTAATTATTACTAATTATTGCTAATTATTATTAATTATTGATAATTATTAATAATTATTGATAATTATTGGTAATTATTACTAATTATTGTTAATTATTGGCAATTATTGTTAATTATTACTAAATATTGGTAATTATTACTAAATATTGGTAATTAATACTAATTATTGGTAATTAATACTAATTATTGGTAATTAATACTAATTATTGGTAATTAATACTCATTATTACTAATTATTGGTAATTATTAATAATTATTGCTAATTATTAGTAATTATTGATAATTATTGGTAATTATTACTAATTATTGCTAATTATTGGCAATTATTGCTAATTATTGGCAATTGTTGTTAATTATTACTAAATATTGGTAATTATTACTAAATATTAGTAATTAATACTAAATATTGATAATTAATACTAATTATTGATAATTAATACTAATTATTGGTAATTAATACTAATTATTGGTAATTAATACTAATTATTGGTAATTAATACTAATTATTGGTAATTAATAATCATTATTACTAATTATTGGTAATTATTACTAATTATTCCTAATTAATACTAATTATTCCTAATTAATACTAATTATTCCTAATTATTCCTAATTATTACTAATTATTGCTAATTATTACTAATTATTGCTAATTATTACTAATTATTGCTAATTATTACTAATTATTCCTAATTAATAGTAATTATTCCTAATTAATACTAATTATTCCTAATTATTCCTAATTATTACTAATTATTGCTAATTATTACTAATTATTGCTAATTATTACTAATTATTTCTAATTATTACCAATTATTTCTAATTATTACTAATTGTTTCTAATTATTACTAATTATTGCTAATTATTAGTAATTATTTCTAATTATTACCAATTATTTCTAATTATTACTAATTGTTTCTAATTATTACTAATTATTGCTAATTATTAGTAATTATTGCTAATTATTAGTAATTATTGCTAATTATTATTAATTATTGCTAATTATTATTAATTATTGCTAATTATTATTAATTATTTCTAATTATTATTAAATATTGATAATTATTAGTAATTATTGATAATTATTGGTAATTATTACTAATTATTGTTAATTATTACTAATTATTGTTAATTATTGGCAATTATTGTTAATTATTACTAAACATTGGTAATTAATACTAATTATTGGTAATTAATACTAATTATTGGTAATTAATACTAATTATTGGTAATTAATACTAATTATTGGTAATTAATAATCATTATTACTAATTATTGGTAATTATTACTAATTATTCCTAATTAATACTAATTATTCCTAATTAATCCTAATTATTCCTAATTAATTCTAATTATTCCTAATTATTCCTAATTATTACTAATTATTGGTAATTATTACTAATTATTGGTAATTAATACTAATTATTGGTAATTAATACTAATTACTGTTAATTATTACTAATTATTGTTAATTATTACTAATTATTTCTAATTATTACTAATTATTGGTAATTATTACTAATTATTGTTAATTATTACTAATTATTTCTAATTATTACTAATTATTACTAATTATTGCTAATTATTACTAATTATTGCTAATTATTACTAATTATTGCTAATTATTACTAATTATTACTAATTATTACTAATTATTACTAATTATTGCTAATTATTATTAATTATTGATAATTATTAGTAATTATTAATAATTATTGATAATTATTACTAATTATTGGTAATTATTGGCAATTATTGTTAATTATTACTAAATAGTGATAATTATTAATAATTATTGATAATTATTACTAATTATTGGTAATTATTGGCAATTATTGTTAATTATTACTAAATAGTGATAATTATTGGTAATTATTAATAATTAATACTAATTATTGGTAATTAATACTAATTATTGGTAATTAATACTAATTATTGGTAATTATTACTAATTATTGGTAATTATTACTAATTATTGGTAATTATTACTAATTATTCCTAATTAATACTAATTATTCCTAATTATTACTAATTATTACTAATTATTGTTAATTAATACTAATTATTGGTAATTAATACTAATTATAGGTAATTATTACTAATTATTGTTAATTATTGTTAATTATTACTAATTATTGTTAATTATTCCTAATTATTACTAATTATTGGTAATTAATACTAATTATTGGGAATTAATACTAATTATAGGTAATTAATACTAATTATTGGTAATTATTACTAATTATTACTAATTATTCTTAATTATTGATAATTATTGATAATTGTTCCTAATTATTAGTAATTAAATGAATAATTATCAATAATTAGAAATAATTACCAATAATTACAAATAATAACATTATTAATATATTTTATTATTAATATTAAAATAATATAATTTTCTAATTTATATACAATTCTTTTTTGATCTGTGCGTTTTCTATCTCCACATACAAATAATACATGTGAAGACAGCAAACACACAGATCAAAAAAGAATTGTATATATATAAAAAATTATATTATTTTAATATTAATAATAAAATAAACTAATAATGTAATAATGTTCTTATTCCTAATTATTGGTGTTTATTACTAATTATTAATATTTATTCTTAATTATTAAAAATTATTACTAATTATTCCTAATTACCATTAACTATAAACAATACTAATAATTTAAATTTATTAAGTAATAAAACAATGTAAACATAATTAAATTACAACTAATTAATAATAATTGAAACTAATAAAAAATTGATAATAAATAAAAAATTAAAAATAAATAAAAAATTAAAATGAAGATAAATACCTTGAAAATTGATCTGTTCTGATCGTCTTCAAAACTTTAATATCAGCTCCGGAGAAAAAAATTAAACTGGAGAAAAACTCAACTCTAGAAATATAATTTTGAGAGAAGGAGAAGATAAGGAATGAGAATGAAATGAAAAAAACGGATGGGGGTATTTATAGGTTAGATTATTTGCGACGGGCCCATTTGCGACGGGATTCCCGTCGCAAATAATACTATTTGCGACGGTACCCGTCGCAAATACCTTAGCCAACATTTATTACGGTCAACCGGTAAATAGTTATTTGCGACGGGTCCCGTCGCAAATAACCCCTGCCGACATAGTATTTGCGACGGGGGAATATTCCCGTCGCAAATACCTTTTACCGCCGCCGATTATTTGCGACGGGAATATTCCCCCGTCGCAAATAAGTTTCCCGCGATTTGGCGCGCATCGCGGGAAAACTATTTGTGACGGGGAAAGCAATCCCGTCGCAAAAGCCTCCTTATTTGCGACGGGGAAATACCCCCGTCGCAAATAAGTTTTTCACATGACTATTTGCGACGGGATTTATTCCCGTCGCAAATAACCCGTCGCAATTGCTCATTTTTCCCGTAGTGTAATAATAATAATAAGATAAAATGTAATTGTTATATATATATATATATATATATATATATTTGTGTGTATGTGTGTTTGCGCATATTCCTAAAATTATATATACTAATACAATACATAAAATATGAATAGTGGTTAGAAAAAAATATATTCCTAAAAATAATAAACCTACTATTAAATATTAATCTAATTTAATACTTACAAAAACTAATAATATTAATATTACTATTATTTATTATAATATAAAATGGTAATAAAAATTGGAAAATCAATAATAATATAATAAAATTCTATATCCTAGTTATAATAATATTAATATTTCAAATAAAATATAAATATATAATTATAAACAAAAATACTAAGGTTACAAGTTAATAAAAATTATGTTAAACATATAATTATACACATAATATTAATATTACCGAAATTAAATATAATAATTCTGAAATCAATATATACTAAAAATAAAAAAAATAACTATTATTAATATAAAATTAAAAAATAAGAAATATTAAAAAAACTAAAAACATTAAAAAATAACATAGACCCCCTAAAGGCTTGAAAAAGAATAATTAAAACTATATTAAAATTATATGAAATTATTTTAAAAAAATTAGTGTGCATAAAATCCCTCACAGTTAAAATTTTTACTCCTATGAATAATAATTAAACATAAAACACAACTAAACTCATTGGAAAATAAAAACATCAAAATTACAAGTTCAAAATTTTACAATTCATTTTTATTAACAAAATATCTTGATTCATTTAACATCCCAATATATTAACCCAGTTTCCCTTCCAATTTCATTCTTTATGAAAAAAAATTTGTATTTTTTCACCAATATGTCCTTTATATCCATCCCTCTAATCACTCGAAATAATTTTTTAAAAAGTAATTCTCAATTATTGAATACATGAATGCTTAACACAGGCTTTCCATCAATTTCACGTCACCAATTTTTTAAATAAAAATAATACACAAATATATAGGACTTCATATTAGATTCAAATTACACTAAGGTTATAGGATGGTGGGTCATACAAAGTTAACATTTTTTGGAAAAATGGGGGTTGAAGCATTAAATAAATGAATTATAATGTTTTTTCCCAAAGTCTCCCTCAAAATAACACTCCCCCACACATAAAATATTTTTTGTCCCAAATATTATGATAATCCAATCCCTCCTTAAAAAATTTTATGTTTCTCTCTTTACCTCTCTTTTAAGGTGACAACTCATGCAAACATAATGGATAAGAAAATAGTTGAGTAATAGCTCCAAATCCCTATAAAATATATGTTTGAAAAATAATGTTACACAAGTAGGGTATACTCTATATAATATCTATGAAAGTATGTCATAGAGAAAACACTCTAGCTCCTAGAGTAATTGAGCTTCACTTTTAATGGTATCTATAAAGGTGAGGGTTACCATGTAATGACCATCTAAGTACTCATTATTGGAACCAAAAATATATATTATCATATCACAATTCGTGAAATGAAGCTAGCTATTGTGGGATATTACACATATGATCATGATGATGAAATATCTATCAATGTGAGTCAAATGTCTCACTATCGGTCAAATATCCCTCTTCGTGAATAATTCTCTCCCACACACATGTATTTAAATCATTAAGTAAATATTCAAGAAATTTACAATGAAGGATATCAGCTATGTGATCATTATAAAAAGTATTCTCCATGGATTTTACGGGCTATACAATGGGAAATTGAAAGGGTGGATTAGTGGATTAAATGGGATAAATATATCAAACAGACACCTCAGTCTTATTAGTAAAATATCAACAATTACTATAAATTTGATGGAAAAATGGCATGTTATAAAAGACATATCAGGGTCGAGATTCGCATAATAAATAAGTAAATTGGAGACAGTGCATTAACCTATCAGAATCACCATTATATAGAAATTAAAGGATAGAAAACATAGATTCCCATGAGTAGTAGTAAGTCTGTAAAAAATAAACATGTTTTGGGAAATAATTTCCATGCATGGACTAATATGAGGAATCATCTAAATAATGGTATAAAGAATAAAAAAATGTAAAACTAGAATCATCTACTCAAACTTCCTGGGGATAAATGTTGTATGAAACTGACTGTGTTTCTATAGAAATATACCCATTTTCATGTGGGTTCAATGATTACGATTTTTTTAGTTTTTTATTCTATTTCTATTCAGTTTACGTGGTTATTTTAGAAGCATAAAATATGATATAAAAATAAGCAGATCCATTATTAAGTGCAGATAGACGTAGAATGGTTGTTTGTTGCCTGTAAAACCCCCATTATAGGGTTATTGACCCTTTATTTATGTAGTTTAAGTATATATAATTTTTATTATAGGTTTCAAAAGGATCAGAGAAGATTTTTCATACATTTAAGGGTTTTACGAAGGGTCATGTTTAGAGAAATATTATTAGAAACCATAAAAATGATCAAGAAATCATTTAAGGGAGATAGTGTTCACTAGGTTGGTTAAGGATGGCTTCCAGTTTTTCAAAACTACGAGGATACCCTGAATAAATTTTGGTATTTTTTAATATGGTTCATAACATGATTGCTATATGATTTTTCTAACCATGGGAGCCAACTATGTGAGGTGTGTTTGGAGCTAGTGTATCATACATAGTTAGTGCACGGTTTTCCTATCTATTCACCCAAACCATGCATCATTAAAATTTAGATAAAAAAATAAGGTATCTAAAATTATATTCCTCCTAAAGCACCGATTTTTTCCCTAAACAAATCATAACACAGATTCCTATTCCTCTCATGGAAATGGAAACCATTTCATTCGATCTGAGACTGATTCCTAATAGAATCAATGAGAGTTGGATGCCCAAATTCCTGATTAAGTGGTCGTTCTTTATTTATTTCCTTAGATCTATTTTTCATCAGTCTCATGGAATCATAGATATAATCATTTAGGCATATATATATATGTTTTGTGATGTAAATAAAGAAAAAAATATTATTTTTTAGACTAAAGGGATTGAGATATATGGATGTATTTAGTAGTTTCAATCATTTCTTTTTTGAATTTTTTCTTCCTTTCATTATTCTGGCCTACGTTTTATAGGTTTTTGTATTCTCTCTCAACTCTTCTAGATTTGAAAATGAAGTCTTGGTCTAAAATTGATTGAATTGATTCAAATTAATAGTGAAACTGATGTGTGATTCTTCATGAGAAACCACATTAGTGATGGTTTTGTGAAATCATGGAAATTGGATTGTTTTGGGGGGGAAACATGCGAGGTTTGTTTTAAAATAGTAATTTTAAAATTAGAGATTTTTTTTTGTCTCATTGTAAATGATTGTTCAAATAATTTCAAAAAATAATTTAATTAAAATATCTTGGAATGATTACCATGGAAATGGTTATTTCATACATAGTTTTCATGAGTTCAATTTCATTTACGTGACCATGTGTATGTGTCACGTTCCATTGGGGAAAATCTTATTGGATACCTTATGAAAATATAGGTATTGTTGCTATGTTATTTCTATTTTTTTAAATTTTTTCACAGAAGTTTAAAGAGGAATAAACATCTGCATATTGAATATGTTTCAATGAGTTCAAAACACAATGATGAATAGACAATTTAGGTATGAAATATTTGAATGAAGATCACTTCTATTGTTTCGATATCAGATTATCAATCCTTTGTCTTGTGAGGAGAAACCCATTCATGATTAACATCATTCAAGATGCGATAATCCTTATAGGATAAAAAATGAACAAGTAATTAGAATCATAATTTTTATGGGATAAGATTAAAAGAAATGTGGATTATTTTGTTTTGGGATACCTCGCCTATTATAAGAAATAAGAAGCGCACTAATATCTAGTGGGTTTGTTGCATCCTTTATTGATTCCAATATAGAAATTGTAGAAAACAACAATGGAGTTTGTAGAATGTTTACCATTTATTTTTTGGAAATATGTTGTCATATGTGTGATAATGGTCCATCTCACAAAGTCAGCACATTTTAACACTATTCATAAATCCAATATTGTGGTGTAATTTTCATAAATCAATATCCATGATGTGGTAAAAATGAATGGAATACCAGTTATGATAGTATTAGTCTAAGATATGAGGTTTAACTCTAATTTTTATAAATCCTTGAACCAATACCTTATGAATCAGTTGACTATGACCATGGTGTATCATCCTCAAAATTGATGTAAAATTTGAGGGCATAATCCAAACATTGGAAAACATGCTAGGTATTTTGTAATTGATTTTGGTGGATCATGGTAGGACAAAATACAATTATTAGAGTTCTCATACAATAAAAGTTATCAGGCCTCAATACATATTGTCCCTTTTGAAGATTTGTATCGCACTCCTTATCATTCTCCACATTATTAAGTGGAAATGGGAGAAAATTAGCTATTTTGAGAAAGCATTTTGAAAGATGCAATTTAGAAGATTTAGTTTATCTGAAAGAGAATTTAGATGGCTCAAAGTATTCAAAAAATTTATATGGATCATCGTTGAAAACCATTATTATTAAAGGTGAGTGGTCATGTGTTCTTTAGAATCTCTTAGTGTCTTGGACATCATCTTTTTTATAGAGGGAATGTTATATCCTCGATATATAGGACATTTTTAGATAATTAAATTTGTTGGTGAGGTAAAAATTAGCTAGATTTTCCACCAAGTTTTAGTTCATCCCATAAGGTGTTTCAAGATTCTAAATTAATAAAGTATCAACTTCATCCAAGCCTTGTGATTCGATGGGACCACATAAACCTGGATATGGATTATATATTGGTTCATGTGCTATTATAGATTATGGATATCTAAGAGATTATATTTCATGGAAAAAAGAATCAATCTAGTGTGGTTTTTATGTAAAAATATTTAGGAACAGGAAGAAACATGGGATAATGAGAAGGAAATGATGGAGAAATGTCCCATATTATATTAGAAAAATGTTGGTTCTAAATATTTTAGGGATGGAAAAGCTAATTGTGGGAATAAAGTAGCGTACTAGGTTTCAGGTATAACCATTTATTTATGTACTTAACATATATATAATTTTTGGGTTAGGTTTCGAGAGGCTTATTGATGTTTTTGAATACTTTGGAGAATTTTCTAGAGGTTTGTGGATTGATCGTGCTTAGTAAAAACCCTACAACATCTCCACGACACCATGGAAGGGGAAAAAATTTAATTGGGTAGGATTATGGTCAGTGAATGGTTTGGCCAAATATTGTGGCTACCTAGGAGTAAATGTTCAATGTTGGAAAATGGGGTATATCACAGCTAGTGCATAGTTTTTCTAATCATGTTATCCAACCATGCAAGTTTTTTTTAATGCAGTGGATCATGCACAGTTAGCACATTACAAGAAAACTGTCGTTTAGTGGCGGTTTTTTCGCGGCGGTTTTAAAAACCACCGCTAAATGCGTTTTGGGCCGCCGTTTCGCGGCGGTTTAAAAACCGCAGCGAAATGCCATAAATTTTTTTTTTATTTTTTTTATTTTTTTATTTTTTTTTTATTTTTTTATTTTTTTTTTATTTTTTTTTTATTTTTTTTAATTTTTTTTTTAAATTTTTTTCAAGGATTAGCGGCAGTTTCGGTAAAACCGCCGCGAAGTGAAAGGAAAAAATAAAAAAACACAAGAAACCCCAAAATCACTAAAACGACCATAACTTTTGATCCGAGCGTCCGTTGGAGCGCCACGACCAGTCAAATCGAAGCTCATGAAGAGAGCTAGAGGCACATATAATCAAAATCATGAGACGGTCTAAGGTGCATAAGATATTAGTGTTATAAAAATGTTGAAAAAAGTTCTCCAACTTCAAACGGCCATAACTTTCGCTCCGGGTGTCCGTTTGGGCTCTAACACATATCAAATCGAAGCCAGCGAAGAGAGATACGCACCAAATCAACACAAGCAAGCTTCTATCGTGTTTTTCGACCCCAAAAACCCCTCTGAAGGCCTCTGAAACCTCATTTCCATCAACGGTGTCTCGTCGAAATTGTCTTTAAACGGACCTAACTTTCGATCCACGTGTCAGTTCGGACACCTCCACCTGTCATATCATAGCTCATTCCATGAGCTTCAGTTTGACTGGTCGCGGCTCTCACATGCACTCCTGGATCATATGTTATAGCCTTTTTAGTGGGTATCGGGTTTGTTATGTTTTTCGATGCCTCGTTTCTAGCACCCGTTCCCCATCAGCTTTTTTTTAAATGGTCATAACTTCCGATCCGCCTGTCCATTCGGACTATTTCACCTATCAGGTCGAAGATCGTTTTTGGATCTTTGATTTGACAGGTCGTGGATCTAAAACGGACTCTCGGATCATAAGTTATCTCTGTTAATGTGATTCCAAGGCTTTTGTCTCTTTATGGCCGTTTTGACGGGTTTTAACGGTTGCTCCATTTATTACTGTTTATTTGGGTTTCCATGACTTGTTATCTTTATCAATGGTTTTTTGTGGGTTATTATGATGATTATTTTGAATTATTAAGGGGTTTTCCAGAGTTATCATGAGTTTTCATGCGTTCTCATGCGTTCTCATTCTTTCAAATGTCTCATTCTTCATATGCTTCTCCATCCGTTTTCATGCATTTTCATGAGTTTTCATCCCTTACCACGTCTTTTCATACTTGTTCATGTGTTACCTTTATTATTTATTATTTATTATTTATTTGTTATTTATTTATTATTTATATTTACTTATTTTTATTATTTATTATTTATTATTAATTATTAATTATTTATTAGTACTAATAATAAAATATTATTATTAATAACATTATTTGTTACTGGTTATTTATTATTTATTATTTATTATTTATTATTTATATTTATTATTTATATTTATTTATTATTTATTATTTATTATTTATTATTTATATTTATTTATTATTTATTATTTATATTTATTTATTATTTATTATTTATATTTATTTATTATTTATTATTTATATTTATTATTTGTTATTTAATATTTAGTATTTATATTTATTAATTATTAATATTTATTTATTATTTATTATTTATTATTTATTATTTATTATTTATTATTTATTATTTATTATTTATTATTTATTATTTATTATTTATTATTTATTATTTATTATTTATTATTTATTATTTATATTTATTTACTATTTATATTTATTTTTTATTTATATTTATTTATTATTTATTATTTATTATTTATTATTTATTATTTATTATTTATTATTTATATTTACTTATTATTTATTAATTATAGATTTATTTATTATTTATTATTTATATTTATTTATTATTTATTATTTATTATTTATATTTATTAATTATTAATTATATTTATTAATTATTAATTATTAATTATTTATATTTATTTATTATTTATTATTTATTAATTATTATTTCTTATTTCTTATTTCTTATTTCTTATTTCTTATTTCTTATTTATTATTTATTATTTATTGTTTATTATTTATTGTTTACTATTTATTATTTATATTTATTTATTATTTATATTTATTTATTATTTATTATTTATTATTTATTATTTATTATTTATTATTTATTATTTATTATTTATATTTACTTATTATTTATTATTTATATTTATTTACTATTTATTATTTATATTTATTTATTATTTATTATTTATTATTTATACTTATTTATTATTTATTATTTATATTTACTTATTATTTATTATTAATATTTATTTATTATTTATTATTTATTATTTATTATTTATTTATTATTTATTATTTATTATTTATTATTTATTATTTATTTATTATTTATTATTTATTATTTATTATTTATTATTTATTATTTATATTTAATAATTATTTATTATTTATATATTTATTTATTATTTATTATTTATTATTTATTTATTATTTATTATTTATTATTTATTATTTATTATTTATTATTTATTATTTATTATTTATATTTCTTTATTATTTATATTTATTTATTATTTATTACTTATTATTTATTATTTATTATTTATTATTTATTATTTATTATTTATATTTATTAATTATTAATTATTTATATTTATTAATTATTTATATTTATTATTTATTTATTATTTATTATTTATATTTATTTATTATTTATTATTAATTTTTTACTATTTATTATTTATTATTTACTATATATTATTTAATATTTATTATTTATTATTTATTATATTTATTTATTTTTTATTTTTTATTTATTATTCATATTTATTTATTATTTATTATTTATATTTATTTATTATTTATTATTTATTATTTATTATTTATTTATTATTTATTATTTATTATTTATTATTTATTATTTATTATTTATTATTTATTATTTATTATTTATTATTTATTATTTATATTTATTATTTATTTATTTTTATTTATTATTTATTATTTATATTTATTTATTATTTATTATTTATTACTTATTATTTATTATTTATTATTTATTATTTATTATTTATATTTATTAATTATTAATTATTTATATTTATTAATTATTTATATTTATTTTTTATTTATTTTTTATTTTTTATATTTATTTATTATTTATTATTTATTATTTACTATTTATTATTTAATATTTATTTTTTATTTTTTATATTTATTTTTTATTTTTTATTTATTATTTATTATTTATATTTATGTATTATTTATTATTTATTATTTATTATCTATTATCTATTATTTATTATTTATTATTTATTATTTATTATTTATTATTTATTATTTATTATTTATTATTTATATTTATTAATTATTTATATTTATTTATTATTTATTATTTATTATTTATTATTTATTATTTATTTATTATTTATATTTATTTATTATGTATTATTAATTATTAATTATTTATTATTTATATTTATTTATTATTTATATTTATTATTTATTTATTATTTATTATTTATTATTTATTATTCATTATTTATTATTTATTATTATTGAGTTTATATCTATTATTTATGTATTATTTGTTTTTTCAATTAATATATATAAGTATATTAAATTTTGTTTATTAACCACATGACGAGCTTGCTGAAGTGGTAAAGTCTTTGGAAGATATGCAAGAGGTTAGGGGTTCAAATCTCACCAAACGCAGTATTTCTTTATATTGCATGGGCATGGACATGTGCATGGGCATGTGCATGCATGGATAAATAAAATAAATAAAATACATAAAATACATAAAATACAAAAATAAGAAAAATAAGAAAAATAAGAAAAATAATAAAAATAATAAAAATAATAAAAATAAGAAAAAGAAAATAAATAAATAAATAAAAAATTAATTAAAAAAATTAAAAAAATTAAAAAAAAAATTAAAAATTAAAAAAAATTAAAAAAAAATTAAAAAACCGCCGCGAAACGTTCTGCGACGGTTTTAAAAACCGTCGCGAATAGTTTCCCGACGCACGATTTCGTGGCGGTTTTTCAAAACCGCAGCCAATCTATTTAGTGGCGGTTTAAACCGCCGCTAAATCGTGATTTTTCCGTAGTGGCACATAGATTTACCAATCATTCACCAGAATCATACACCATTAAAATTTAGTTCCAACCATCATGGATCTAATTTGATTTACCTCCTCAAACACTCTTTTTCCCAAGGCTATTGAAAACATTACTTTTGATTTGAGAGTGATTCATATGATAATATAAGTGCTTTGGAGGCCCAGACTCCCTGATACATGATCATTATTGATCATTTTCCTTAGATCTATCCTTCATCACCCTCATGGAACCATATATCTAATCCTATGGTGATATATCTATGTTATGTGATGTTAATCATGATGATATATAATTTTATTTATTAATGGTAATGAGATCTAAGGATGTATTTAGGTGTTTCAAGCCTTGTTTTTGAAGTTGTTTTGTTGTTCTTCATTTTTACCTAAGCTTTTGAGGTAAGTGGCTTCTCTCTCATATCTTGTTGATTAGAAATTTAAGTATTGGTTTCAAATTGATTTAATTTATTGAAATTTATTGTGATGTTATTGTGTGATTCTTAATGGAAAACCACTTTAGTGATGGTTTTGTGAAATGTTGGAAATTGTATGATTTTATAGAAAAACATGTGATGTTAATTTTAAAATGTGGATATTAAATTTTTGGATTTTAATTTATTTCATGGTAAATATTTTTAGAAAGTTTTTCAATAAAATAAATGTTTAATTGAAATATATTGGAATTCTTGGCTTGGAATGGGTTTTGGAACACATGGTTGGAATGAATTTTTTGGCATTTGTGTGAAACTTTATAAGGGGAATATGCCATTAGGGATCTTGGTATTGGTTGTCTTGTGGAAATTTTTTGAGTCAATGAGAGACTGATCATGTGTATGTAACATTCACCTAGGAATTCGTGTGTGGTTGTGTGGAATGGGTATTCCAAATAGATTGAGAAATTGTTTTAATTACTATATTGATTTCATTCCATAGAAATTATTTTGTTTTGGAAAATTGTTTTGGGCTTTGACATAAACAATATTAAATTATTTTAAATTACTTTATATAATTTCCATACATGTTCTATCTTAGTGGTGTGAGTTAAAAAGTCATTGGGAATATCCTACTATGTTTTATACTCCCCCGCTCCTTGGGAACATTAGTGTGTTTTCTAATGATATCATTTGAGGCACGGGTAAAGGAATGGTATCTCATTTCTTTAAAGATGTATCATGATACCATGGACATATATGGGTGAGATGAAGCTTAGAGAATATTGGGTGTTACTAAGTTGGTGTCTTCATTTTCATTGAGTTTTTTTGGCTTTGGTTTCCACTTTATAATCTAGTGTGGTTATTGTTTTGGTTATTCATTGACTTTATTTTTTACTTACACTCATGAAACATATAATGCTTTATTATGATTTTTCATGTGTTTTTTTTTTGTTATCTTCAAATTGAAAATCACCCAAAAAAAATTATGAGGCCATTTAAATATATATCCAACCATTG
This sequence comes from Viscum album, assembly GCA_963277665.1. Taxonomy (NCBI): domain Eukaryota; kingdom Viridiplantae; phylum Streptophyta; class Magnoliopsida; order Santalales; family Viscaceae; genus Viscum; species Viscum album. The sequence continues at coordinate 2,072,909,538 of OY728119.1, forward strand.
GTGTCTTGGGGATGTAACATATGTCTAGTAACACCCTTCACCTATTTCTAGGCCAATGGGTGAAGTGATGGATGTTACATATTATATAAATCTCTTGTAATTATGTACCAATGAAATTTACACATGGACATCATATACCAACATTATATCAAAGTGATAATAGAAAAATCCAATTAACATGTGGATGGTAAAAAAATTATAATGAATTCAACTCCGCTAAAGTACTAGTAGAAAACAGAGGTAAATGTGTCCCATTTTATTACATAAATACTAAATGAACTAATACTAATGAAGTAAAAGGGAAATAATATATTGATGGGTTTACTCACAATAAGTGATATGTAATCCTTTTCTTTATCCAAAAATGATGACATTTGACATGGATCAGTAGTAAATTTGTATCATGCATCTGTTTCTTTATCAATAAATGTGTGGAATCCATTTGTCAAAAAGGAAACTATAATGCAAGATCTGCAATGTCTCAAAGGAAACATGTTTATTAAATGGATTGGTTGAATGAAATAAAAATAGAAGAACATATAATGTAATTAATATACCTCAGATAATGAAATACTCTGAGAATAATTGATGTTTGTGCAAAGGATATTGTCACGACCCGTCCTCGGGGCCCCTGCCATGACTACCCCAAGCCCGCCTTCCATAGACCAGGGGCTGGCGACTAGCACCAAAGGCAAATTCCCAATAAAAGGGAAGAAATTGCCTTTAAAACTGTAACACACCCAGTCTGAACACAAGCACTAGAAGCAACAAGTACTAAAATAGAAAAGATAAGTGTGTTGAAAGTAAGTGGGTCAGTATACAAACCCAACTGAACAACAAATACAAGTACAAATAAAAAGGGAAATAGCTCCTGGATCATCCACTGGGGAATCCTACCTAAAGGGTAGGTACAGAACTCGAACACTTGTCCCTGAGGTACGTCTCGTCTAGCCCAGCTCCGAGCAGCCTTTCGTCCGTCACCCTCAGCCTCGATCACTGCTGACTGTCATCTGCACAGAACAAAACAAGGTGCGGGCAAAGCCCGTGCAGGGGTGAGTATAAAAATACTCAGTAGGGAACCCCGAGACCCCTGAAGGTCTCTCATAATCCACTAAGGATAAACCACAGAAGTAAGATACAATCCTGAAGTATCAATCAACCTTACTTAGGTATATGCCCATACATATACCTAAGTTACCAATCACAGTCCGGCTCCTACTCCGAGCCCAAGCACAAACCAGTCCACAAAGGAAGTAAAGTCAATCACCATGATGATAATGGTTGAAAGGAATGACTCAACTCACATGGGTATACAACTCATGAAGAGGGGTTAGAGATTATTAGATGTAGCCTCTGAATCATCTCCTATGTCGAACCCACATAGGATCATGGAACAATATTAGCACTGTCGAACCCACGTAGGATCCTAGTACAGAAGTCGTCACTGTCGAACCCACAGAGGATCCCGGTACAGTATTCAACGCTGTCGAACCCATGGAGGATCCCAGTACAGTACTCACCGCTGCCGAACCCACAGAGGATCTCGGTACAAAAGTCATCACTGTCAAACCCATGGAGGATCCTGGTACAGAAGTCATCACTGTCGAACCCACGTAAGATCCCGGTACAGAAGTCACCTTTTTCGAACCCACGAAGGATACCGGTACAGAAGCCATCATTGTCAAACCCACAGAGGATCCTGGTACAATATTGTTGCTATCGAACCCATGGAGGATCTTGTCATCTCAGTCACAGTCAGCTCTAGGGTTCCCGCACAAAGCACACTCGATTCCGGGAGGGTCCGCTCCTCGAGCCAAGTGTCGATAGATCAACTACCATGAAGTCTCGATTTGATATATCTCGTAGTTCCGTCTCATCATAAGGAACCCAACGCGACAGACGGCGCGACAATCAGATGCTCGGTCTGTGAGTTATTGGTATTTCCGTTCCAGGGTCCCGATTGGGTTTTAGGCTCAAACCAACCCGACCGTACCCCAACTGCGTCTGAACCTCAAGTGGAGTATGCCGAAAGAATTGTCTCACTCCAAGAATTCCATCACCACAGACGGTTCATCGATCGGACACCTGTAGCCCAAGATGGGGGCTAAAAGGTGTAAATGGCCATAGCGAGTCCAGGTCCGGTCCGACCCAGTCGACAGACCCAGCCCGACCCAGTCCGAACTGGGGTCTAGCACAGTTTGCGAATTCAGCCCGACCCGAGTGGTCGGCCTAGCCCGAGTGGGCCTCTAGAACCTATGGGGCAGCCCGACCCGTGGCGGCCCGGCCGAGGGGCGGCCCGGTCGAGGGGCGGCCCGGCCGAGGGGCCGCCCGGCCGAGGGGCCGCCCTGCCGAGGGGCGGCCCGGCCCAGGGGTGCCCGGCCAAGGGGCGGCCCGTCCGTGGCGGCCCAGCCGGCCACTTGTGGGAGAGGGGTGCCCCCCCCCCCCCCCCCGGTTCGTCGAACAGAACCAGCACATTGCGGCAGTTCAGGAACTGCGGGACCCGGGTGGTCCCGCTGGTCAGGCTCCACGGCAGTCGGCCCGGCAGGCCGCCACTGCGGTGTGACTGCCCCACGTTCCTCCTTCCCTCCGTGCGGCACGACGGCGCCGCGCCACCACCGCCGCGGCCCGACCTGGCTACGGCCTTCAGCTCCACCGCGCGGCGCGACGGCACCGAGCTTCTCCATCCGCCTCGGCTCTCCCGATCGCGGTTCCTCTCCGGTGCGGCGTGACGGCGCTGCACCCCTTTGTCGCGGCCCTCCCAATCGTGGTTCTTCTTCGACGCGGTGCGATGGCACCGCACCCTTCCTGCTCCGCCTCCGACTTCAACCAAACAAGAAAAAAACGGAGGGACGTCGGGCCGTGTTTGTTCGGCCTGTGCCCTCCACATTAGGTGATAACAAGTGGCCATCAACGAACCATAATAAATAACGAGGAACGAGGATTTAACTTAATCCAAACAAACTCATACCTTGTAATCGGTGATCACTTGACAGAGTCGCGGGAAGGCGGCGTCGTTACGTTGAGGTCGGGAGTTGAGGATTTCATCATTGGCGACGTTCTTCGCGGGTGACGTCTTCCCTTTCTTGCCCCGGTTGGAGAGGGAGAAGACGGTGTCGTAGTTCCTCGATGGAGATGGTCGTTCTTCATTGGAGAGGATGTCGTTCTCCAATAATTCTCCCAAAGCTCTCCCAAAGTTCCACCACTAAGAATCACCAACCAAAATAAAATAATGTCTACTCCATTATTTTATTGTTTCCATTCATTCCAAAAAGAATTCAAACCATTTCAAATTTATTAATCAATTGGCATTAATTAATTCTTAGGTGTGTTCGCATCATAATGAAGGAAGGTGGAAAGTGAAGAGGCTCCAAAACTTTATGGGGAGTTCCAAGAGTTAAAGGGGGTTAAGGGGGTTTGATGCTCATGTGGGCCCCACCTTATAACATCCTCCCAAGGGAGGTTATGTGTGGGTGGCCCCACCACCAACCTCCCCTTGGAGGTTTTAACAACCATTCAAATAAAAATATGATACACATATTTTTTTAAATTTTTATTTAGAAACCCCAAAAATTAACTTCCACTCATGTCAAAACGCAACTGCGGTAAAGGTATCCTTAAGAGAATACTGGCGCTGCGAGTTCAACGGTGTCCTTGGATTTCAATTCTGAGCACCGGTTCAGAAGATATAAAACGTCACTCACACGTTTACTGAACGTACCTGAAATTTTTTTTGGAAAATTATTACCAGCCACCCTCGACCCGCACCGGTCGAGGTTAGGCTATGCCTGGGTGTTTCACGCCCTAACAAACCCAACAGTACCCTCAGATTTCCAATCCGAGTTACCTTTTAAAAGTTATGAATTTTACAATAAAATAATTGTCACTTAATTATTTTATTTGCGGCCAAAAACTAACTTTCTCTGGTGCCTCTCACCGACCCAAATTAGTATCTGCTTAAAGAAATCCTACCCTCACGAGTTCAGCGATGGTCTCGTATTTTTAATCTGAGTTACCGTTTGTGAGTTATAAGAATATGAAAAATAAAATAACTTTATTTAATTATTTTATTTACGGTTATGTCATTTTTGGGTTTTCTCACAAGAGGCCCGCGCCGACTAAACTTAAGTTACACCTAGGGTAAACATGTCATCCTGAGCGCAACGGTGGCCTTAGATTTCTGATCCGAGTAACCGTTTAAAAGTTATTCCACTTTTTCAGGAAAAATTCATACGCACGTTAATTTAAGCTTAACAAAACTTCGACGGATCATTTCGGGCACTCCGGGCCTCGGAATCGCACGCCGTCAGAAACTGCGGACTCGTAAAATTACCAAGTATTTAAGAAAAAAATTTCCATGGAATTTTCGGGTCTTTACATTCTCCCCACCTCAGGGATTTACATCATCATAAGCTACAACTCGAACTAATGGAACAAAAGAGGGTAATGAGCACGCATCTGAGCCTCTCGCTCCCATGTACTCTCCTGGAGGTTCCTGTGATACCAGCAAATGTGCACCAGAGGTATCGACCGTCCACGCAGGACTCGCTCATGTTGATCCTCAATCTCCATTGGCACCTCCGTGAATGTCACCCTGTCATCGGTGTTCATCTCCTCGTGGTCGATGATGTGGGACGGGTCGTGCACGTATCTCCTCAGCTGAGATACGTGGAAGACGTCGTGCACCCAGTTCAACTGAGGTGGAAGAGCTTGGCGATAAGCCACCTCGCCTACTCTACTGAGGACCTAAAACGGTCCGATGAATCATGGAGATAACTTTCCACCTCAGCCAAATCTCCATAGACCTCGTCGAGGTGAGACCCGTAGAAAGACATGGTCGCCATCCTCGAACTCCAGTGGTCTTCGTCTCCTATCAGCATACGACTTCGGTCTGCTCTACATAGTCTTCATCCGCTCCTGGATGACCTGCACCTTCTCCGTGGTAGCTCGTACCATCTCTGGTCAGTAGGAAGTTGGCCGACTTGGTAAGTCGGTCGACGATCACCCAAATAGAGTCATGTCCCCTGGACGTACGTGGAAGACCCGTCACGAAGTCCATGGATATCTCATCCATCTTCCATTTTGGGACCTCTAAAGGATGAACCAATCCTGTTGGTACCTGATGCTCTATCTTCACTTGCTGACAAGTGAGGCATCAAGAGACAAACTTTGCTACTGCATTCTTCATACCTGGCCACCAGTGCTGTCGTCGAAGGTCCTAGTACATCTTTACCACTCCTGGATGTACCGCTAAAGGGGATGTGTGAAACTCCCTCAACAATTCCTCCTGAAGTGACATTGGCACCATAATACGTTCTCTGAAGAGGACGACGCACTCCCCACCTTCAGAAAATCCATCAGGTGTCTGTCCAGTGGATATCTGAGCATGTCGTGTCTCATAGTCAGCATCCTCACGCCGCACCTCCCTGACTCGCTGAAGAAGTGGGGGAGTGAATGTAAGAGACTGAAGGAAGGTTGCTCCATCTCTATCCACAAAGGATATTTGTAAAGCAGCCATCTGCTATGTCGCCTCGCCAAGCAGCTGTATACCAGATCTCCAACTGAGTGCATCTTCTACAACGTTCCCCTTCCCAGAAGTATAGACTATCTCGAAGTCATAGTCCTGAAGGAAATCAAGCCAACGTCACTGTCTCAGGTTCAGGTCCTCATGAGAGAAGATATACCTGAGACTCTTGTGATCTAAGTATATGGTAAAACGTTCGCCCATAAGATAGTGTCACCAAATCTTCAAGGCTAAGACCATTGCTGCTAACTCCAGGTCATGGGTAGCGTAGTTCTGCTCGTGTTGTCTCAACTTCCGAGAACCATACATGATCACTGATCGCTCCTACATCAGGACACACCCGAGACCAGTCCCTGGTGCGTCGCAGTAAACTACGTATCCAACGCCCTCCTCCGGTAGCCTCAAGATGGGTTCACTAGTCAACCTCTACCTCAGCTCTTGAAAGCTCTGCTGGCATCTCTCTGACCATACGAAGGGTTTCCCCTTCTTCGTCAAAGCTGATAGTGGTGTTGTAACTCTGGAGAAGTCTGGAAAAAAGGTAAGTATGTTCAACTCATGAGTGATCGACTGCACCCTCTTATGCATGATTCCATCCTATACTGCCTGGATTTTCCTTTTCTCCAACCAAATAAAACCTCATCCCAACGTTTTAGATAAACCACAACATTTTTGCCTCATACAGTCAATCTGTGTATGAACGGTGGTTGCCCAGTCCATTCTCAAACTAATATCGTAAGGCCTCAACGCTGCCACCAAGAGGTTCCAACCGAAACTCTCTCCTCAAGGGTCATATCACACCGTCGGCGTATGTGTGATTATCGAGTCTCCTCCCAAAGGTATCTCCGGACGTGAGGGTCAAGTCAATGGTTTAACCGGAAACTCTAGGTCTGGAACAAGATTCATGGAAGGAAGGAATGATTGGTACCTATGTTTATTGATATGGCAGCTAGTAGTAGACACAGACCGTACCTCAAATCATTCTTAGATCCCTTGGGTCACACTCCTTGACCACATGCAGCTACTCTTTTCCCCAGCCCTCCAACTCCCTGAGCCTAACAGGGACTACAAAGGCGGGTGGTTGCAACATGTCAAAATGTTCACCACCTCATGCTGCTCTCCTAGCTCTGCTTCCATGTCTGCTGCTCTGTAGATTCACCTGTCCTTAACACTTCCTCTTCCTGAAACATCTCACGTGCCTAAGTCTCTGAGACTGGCGCCAGTTCGCAGCTTCCCACTGCTAACTTTCACTGGTTGTATCTACTCATCCAATGAACATTCAATCATAAAGTTTCTCTCTAGCACCCTAACATAAGTAGGAATGCATAGAGGAAGAAGTGATGGTTCAGATGTCCTTAAACACACCTCGCTCAGAGGTCCGAGCTCTAAAGCACTGTTCGCACCGTATTCATCGAGTACCAGGAATGGTCGGTATGCCTCGATGTATACTCAACTACCGAGATGTCGTCTTGCCGAAACTGTATAAGATCTAGAAAACTCTCAGCCACCTCCTCAATACATTCCTCAGCCACCTGTGGGTCGGGCTCGCCTCGGAACTTGAGGTATATCTGGTGTCAAAACACATGTAAGGCACTAAGCCTACAAGTGTACTCTACCGGTACCGCCGGTAGTGTCTGCTGACCAACGGGCAGTGATATAGTTGGCACACTGCCCAAAGGTACCATCTCAGAAAACGGTCCAAGTACCAAAACCTCATCATTATACGAACCATCCTCATGGTCACTCACTAAAAAATATTAGTAGCTAAGATCAACATCTGATCTACTAGTGTCTCAACTAGGCGGAAAACTCCAGTAATCGCCTCCATCCAGTCCTCTACTGCCAGGGAATCTGTCTTGCCTCGTAACCTCGAAGGCCTCTGCCGCTGGAACTCGTGCAACGCGCTCAGTCGGCGTGCACCGTCCTCCAATGCGGCTGGTGGCATCTGCTGCCCAACGGGTGGTGGTGCTGCTGGTACATCACCCGAAGGTGCCAACATAGTAAGAGGGCCCTGCAGTGGAGCGTCGTCACTCGGTGGGCTACCATATCGTACAAAACTCGAAAACCCTAGATGGTTTTCTACGCAGCAGCATCCTAATAAGGAATAGGTGTGCCATAGTAAATAAGTTATACCTAGTGAGCTGACTCAAAGAGTTCACAAAGAAGACTCTTGAAAACACACTCGCAATCAATGTTTTCGTGCACTAAGTCGGAAATCAGAAGTCAGGGTCCTGGTGTATGGATACGTCGGCCGCCGCACCAACACTGGACTCCCTGGACTGAAAACCACACTCAATACTCTTAACACTATTGTTTTACAGTAAGACAGATCAGAGTCCAAAGTTATACGGTCGAACCGACTCCTTTGATACCAATTTGTCACGACCCGTCCTCGGGGCCCGTGCCGTGACTACCCCAAGCCCGCCTTCCATAGGCCAGGGGCTGGCGACGAGCACCAAAGGCGAATACCCAATAAAAGGGAAGGCATTTCCTTTAAACCTGTAACACACCCATTCTGAACACAAGAAGTAGAAGCAACAAGTACTAAAATAGAAAAGAAAGGTGTGGTGAAAGTAAGTGGACCAGTATACAAACCCAACTGAACCACAAGTAAAAAGGAAAACAGCTCTTGGATCATCCACCGGGGAATCCTACCTGAAGGGTAGGTACAGAACTCGAACACTCGTCCCTGAGGTAAGTCCCGTCTAGCCCAGCTCCGAGCAGCCTCCCGTCTGTCACCCTCATCCTCGATCACTGCTGACCGTCATCTGCATAGAACACAACAAGGTGCGGGCAAAGCCCGTGCAGGGGTGAGTATAACAATACTCAGTATGGGACCCCGAGACCCCCGAAGGTCTCCCAGAATCCACTAAGGATAAACCACAGAAGTAAGATACAATCACGAAGTATCAACCAACCTTACTTAGGTATATGCCCATACATATACCTTAGTTACCAATCACAGTCCGGCTCCTACTCTCAAGCTCAAGCACAACCCAGCCCACAAAGGAAGTAAAGTCAATCACCACGATGATAATGTTTGAAAGACATGACTCAGCTCACACAGGTATACAACTCATGAAGATGGGGTAGAGATGATTAGATGTAGTCTCTGAATCATCTCCTCAGTCGAACCCACGTAGGATCCTGGAACAGTATCAGTGTTGTCGAACCCACATAGGATCCTGGTACAAAAGTCGTCACTATCAAACCCACGGAGGATCCTGGAATAGTAGTCACCGTTGTCGAACCCACGGAGGATCCCAGTACAGTAGTCACCACTGTCGAACCCACGGAGGATCCCGGTACAGAAGTCATCATTGTCGAACCCACGGAGGATCCCGGTACAGAAGTCATCATTGTCGAACCCACGTAGGATCCTCGTACAGAAGTCACAGCTGTTGAACCCACAGAGGATCCCGGTACAGGAGTCATCACTGTCGAACCCACGGAAGATCCTGGTACAGTATCGTCGCTATCAAACCCACGGAGGATCCTGTCATCTCAGTCGCAGCCAGCTCTAGGGTTCTCGCACACAACACGCTCGATTCCGGGAGGGTCCGCTCCTCGAGCCAAGTGTCGATACATCAACTTCCACGAAGTCTTGAGTTGATGTATCCTGTAGTTTCGTCTCATCATAAGTAACTTAACGCGACAGATGGCACGTCAATCGGACGCCCGGTCTGTGAGTTATTGGCATTTCCGTTCCAGGGGCCCCGTTGGTTTTTAGGCTCAAACCAACCAGACCGTACCCCAAATGTGTCCGAACCTCAAGTTGAGTATTCCAAAATAATCATCCCGCTCCAAGAATTACATCGCCGCAGACGGTTCGTCGATCGGACACCCGTAGACCAAGATGCGGGCTAAAAGGTGTAAATGGCTATAGCGGGTCCGGGTCCGGTCCGACCCGGTCGACCGACCCAGCCCGACCCGGTCCGAACCGGGGTCTGGCTCGATTCACGGATGCGGCCTGACCCGAGTGGTCAGCCCAGCCCGAGTGGGCGACTCAAACCTAGGGAGCGGCCCAGCCCTAAGGGGCGGCCTGACCCGAAGGCGCGGCGCGGCCCGCGGCGGCCCGGCCGAGGGGCGGCCCGGCCCAGGGGAGGCCCGTCTAAGGGGCGGCACGACCGTGGCATCCCAGGCCGAGGGGCGGCCCATCCGTGGGGGCCCCTCCTGTGGCTACCCAGCCAGCCACGCGTGGGAGGGGGTGCCACCCCCCCCCCTCCCCATTTCGTCGAACAGAACCGGCGCATTGCGCCGGTTCATGAGTTGCGGGACCCGGTTGATCCCACTGGTCCGACTCCACAGCGGCTGGCCCGGTCGACTGCCACTGCGGCGCAACGACATCACGGTCCTCCTGCCCTCCACGCGGCGCGACAGCGCCGGGCTTCTCCATTCGCCGCGGCTCTCCTGGCCGTGGTTCCTCTCCAGTGTGGCGCGACGGCGTCGCACCCCTTTGTCGCGGCCCTCCCGGCCATGGTTCTTCTCTGGCGCGGTGTGATGGCATCGTGCCCTTCAAGCTCCTACTCCAATGTCAACCAAACAAGAAAACAACGGAGGGACGTCGGGCTGTGTTTCTTTGGTCTGCTCCCTCCGCATTAGGTGATAACAAGTGTCCATCAATGAACCATAATAAATAACGAGAAACAAGAATTTAACTTAATCCAAACAAACCTCTACCTTGTAATCGGTGACCGCTTGAAGGAGTCGCGGGAAGGCGGCGTCGTTCCGTTGAAGTCGGGAGTAGATTATGTCATCATTGGTAACGTTCTTTGTGGGCGGCGTCTTCCCTTTCTTGCCCCGGTTGGAGAGGGAGAAGACGGCGTCGTCGTTCCTCGGTGGAGACGGGCATTCTTTGTTGGAGAGGATGTCGTTCTCTAAGAATTCTCCCAAAGCTCTCCCAAAATTCCACCACCAAGAATCACCAACCAAAATAAAATAATGGTCACTCCATTATTTTATTGTTTCCATGCATTCCAAAAATAATTCAAACCATTTCAAATTAATTAATCAATTGACATTAATTAATTCTTAGGTGTGTTGGCACCATAATGAAGGAAGGTGGAAAGTGAAGAGGCTCCAAAAATTTATGGGGAGTTCCAAGAGTTAAAGGGGGGGTTAAGGGGGTTTGATGCTCGTGTGGGCCCCACCTTATAACATCCTCCCAAGGGATTTTATGTGTGGGTGGCCCCACCACCAACCTCCCCTTGGAGGTTTTAACTACCATTCAAATAAAAATATGCTACACATATTTTTATTTAATTTTTATTTAGAAACCCCAAAAATTAACTTCCACTCACGTCAGAACGCAACTGTGGTAAAGGTCTTCTTAAGTGAATACTGACGCTGCGAGTTCAACGGTGTCCTCAAATTTTAATTCTGAGCACCAGTTCAAAAGATATAAAATGTTGCTCGCACGTTTACTGAACGTACCTGAAAAAAAGTTCAGAAAATTATTACCAGCCACCCTCAACCTGCGTCGGTCGAGGTTAGGCTTTGCCTAGGTGTATCACGCCCCAACGAACCCAACGGTACCCTCAGATTTCCAATTAGAGTTACCGTTTAAATGTTATGAATTTTACAATAAAATAATTGTCACTTAATTATTTTATTTGCGGCCAAAAACTAACTTTCTTTGGTGGCTCTCGTCGACCCAAGTTAGTATCTTCTTAAAGAAATTCTACCCTCACAAGTTCAGCGATGGTCTCAGATTTTTAATCCGAGATAACGTTTGTGAGTTATAAGTATATGAAAAATAAAATAACTTTATTTGATTATTTTATTTACGATTATGTCATTTTCGGGTTTTCTCACCGGAGGCTCGCGCTGACTAAACTTAAGTCACGTCTAGGGTAAACTCGCTATCCTGAGCGCAACGGTGGCCTTGGATTTCTGGTCCGAGTAATCATTTAAGAGTTATTCCACTTTTTCAGGAAAACTGCATACGCGCATTAATTTAAGCTTAACAAATTTTCGACGGATCATTCTGGGCACTCCGGGCCTCGGAATTGCGCACTGTCAGAAACTGCAGACTCATAAAATTCCCAAGTATTTAAGAAAAAAAATTTAACGGAATTTCCGGGTCTTTACAGATATCATCATAAAGATCAAGATGATTTCCTTTTTTAATCTTTTAAAGATAAGAGATTCCCTTACCATGCACTTTTATTATTCTTCTTATATCATTCACATCCTTGGGTAGAGTATCTGGTTTGATGATGTGTCCTACTTTTTTTCCACCACCAACTACTATAATATGGAACCCCACTTGATTCCAACATAATTCAAGTTCCATGATTTCATTGATTATGTCAAGGTCAAGAGTATTGATAAAATATGTGGGTACTTCAAGTGAAAACATTTCAACCATGATGGAGGGATCTGAAGGGGATAGATCAATTAGAGTAGGTGAGTCCATTGTTTCAATAATTACATATTAATAAAAGGTTTCGTCAATACTACCCTAATCATATTTCTACATTATCACATTTATCACCATGATCTTAGGATACTCCATGAAATATCATTCATTTATTATTTCTAGAAAATCATTACTGTTATCAACCACCATTACTAACATAATATATAACTAAGTAAATGTTTTATATTTCACTATATTGGAAAAACATTTAATTTCCCAATAAATTTTAGAAAGTGTTGATTAGATTTCATTTGGTGTGATTTCCTCTTATGTGTGAAATTTAGGTTTTCTGGGATCAATTATGACTCTATCAGTGTAATGTAGGATCGTAGTTAAATTTCATCATAATCTTACAATGGTTTGTTTTGATAGACATTGAATACGTCTTTTTTTACTTTGGGATGGATGGGTTGTGAAGTTAAAGAATAAGGGAAAGAAATCACATTGTTCGATGGACCATTTTTTAATAGTGTGGAAGATTGAGGTTGCGTATACTTGAAATGTGATTATATTAAAAGAATGAAATTGTGATCAAGAGGAATCCTCAATGGTATGATAAAAATAAGGATCAATTAATGTAGTATCATCCTAGTAATCACACAATTAATGTTTTTCAAATGAAACCTCTGATTCATTATCCACAAAATAATTATTCTAAATTGGAGAATCTTGTGGTAGTGAGGTTTCATGTTGTACAAGATGATTCATTTTAATTTCTAGGAATTTTATTAAGGAAACAAACATTTCATTATTTTAATCATTAATTTCAGACATCCTATTAGTCTTAGAGATAGATGAAGATAACATGTTTCCAATTATTGAATTATTTGTTTCATAGGACGGTTCGTAAAATTGAATGTCTTCCAATAGAGTAAAAGATGATTTTTAAACCATGTTATTCTAAAGTAGGGATTCCAGCATTGGAATTTTCTTAAAATACTTTTCAATATAAATAGGTATTAGGAATTAGGGAGTAAAAATAATTAGGAATGATTTAACTTTCAAGATGATAAAATGGAGGGTAGTAACTGTAATTCAGATATGGAAAAGTATTATCACATGGGTTGTGACACAATATAGAATAATGATCATTAAAATAAATAGAATTAACTACAACTATCATGTGTGTTGTAATGTAATATTACATACCATGAAACAAGGGTGGATATGGATTGTGACTGATTAGTGTTTCCCATTCTACTCTGAACTTCTATTATCTATTTATTAATGAAATGATAAAAAATTCCCCAATGTTTATTTGACTTTTTTTTAATTACCTATATCACTCTTTTCAAGGATCTCAAAACGATTCTATTATCCTTTGTAATGAAATGAAATTTTTTTATGTTTATCACAATGTGTCAAAATTATAAATTTTATAAAACTACTAACTACTATAAATGTGGTGAGAAAGGTAGAACCACATAGGGAAAGTGCATAGACACTAAATTCTTTCTTGGAGGAATGTTAATGTGGATTAGTATTAAAAGTGTTTAAGAAGTAACTGGTTACGTCTTTATGGAGCAGGATACTCTGATCTGGATGCATAGCAGAACCGGGAAATTCAATAGCAGGGATTATTACAAGACCCTTTGTGGGGACCATTCCCCTACACCTTCATGGTTGCTGAAATACAGAGCGCGTTTTATCAGACCTGCTCGGTTTTCTCTGATATGGAGGATCTGTAAAAATCGCCTACCCACATCGAATGCTCTCAAGAGGGCTGGATTTCACATGGCCTCCATGTGTTCCATGTGTAAAGCTGAGGAGGAATCAGTTCAGCATGTTTTTATGGGCTTCTCTCATGCAAAACAATTATGGGATTACATCGGTGTTGTGTTTGGGGTGACTGTTGACATCTGCAGGCCGGTTTGTAATGTGCTTTCTGCTGCTTCCCATGGCAGGTTCAGCGAACATATTTTCAATATGTTTTTGACTGCCATTTTCGCGGCTATTGCGGTCCTTTGGGAAGCCCGAAACGCTGCTACTTTCGCTGATTTGCGCCCCACTGTTCAGCAAGGAGTGAGGGCGATTCATAGGGATGTTTATGCAGCATCTTGTGTGCAGGATGGCGCAATGTATAACACAGTTGCGGATCTTCAAATTCTGCATACTCTTGGTGTCTCGGGGCGGCCACTCTTGCCTCGGATGCTGAAGTATATTCGATGGATCCCACCCATCGGACCCTGCCTAAATGTAAATGTTGATGGGGCTGCATTGGGTGCTCCTGGACCATCGGGTTGCGGAGGCATGTTTCATACCTACCGTGGGTTCGTTAAAGGATGCTATCATCACGCCATTGGCACTGGTACCACGTTTGAATATGAGCTTTGGGCCATGATTTATGCCATCAGGTACGCTGTCTGATTTAACTGGAAACATATATGGATTGAATCTGACTCTCAGATCGCGGTTCATGCCTTAAGCATCAAGACGCGACAGGTTCCTTGGCGTGTACTGCCACAATGGGTGGTTTTCCTTAATGATGTCGCACGGATACGGGTGGAGGTCTCACATGTCTACCGAGAGGCTAATCAGGTGGCGGATGCGTTGGCAAAGCGGGCGCTAACTGATACTGGATAGATGTGGTCGTTTACGACCCCTGACTATTGTGCCCCACTGGTGGAGGCAGATAGGTGCGGGGTGGTGCACACTCATTTTTTTAATATTCCCCTATATACCTGACTCTTCTAACTTTCTTTATTTAATTTTATTAGGACCGGCTTACACCGGATCCGGCTTTTCTGGTATATTTAAATTAACTGAAACTATGTATGTGGGAGACATTAATATATAGAGGAAACATGAAGATTTGTAAGTATTAGAGTTGTGAGGTTTATTCATTTATATGAAATGAAAATTATTTAATTTCAACATCGGAATATTTATTCATTAAATTATCTAAAATTCTAATTTTTAATCAATATACTATCAAGTATCATTATATTATGTTATACTATATTCTAATGTTCACACAATCATTTTTCATTTCATTCTCTTATTTGATTAAACATTTTCACATCACTTTAGCATTGAATGACTTGGTGAAATTCAATGACCTGTTTCTCACAAAGTATAAGTATTTATCTAAGCCGGGTTCTCTCACATTTGATGAATTATGTAGTATCACTCACTATAGTGTGAATGGAAATTCCAAAAAAATATTAATTTTTCAACTAATATAATTTATTTTTTTAGAATTCAATTTAATTCAATTGATGAATCTCTCATTCTTGTGATAATGTTTTAAACAAAAAATTACTTATTGATCTCCCACCCATTATTACATTTTATGTATCCCGTGAACAACCCCAAAAAATATGTCTTGATTCCATATGATAATTAAATCATGAAAAAATATAGATTTATAAATGAAAATATAATAAATATGAATTTACTAGAAATTAGATATGAAAACAAAATAAATGCTTGTAATTACTATCACATTCATTACAACTCCAATACCAATGAATTAACCCAATATAATGGAAATATAAAACCAAAAATAATAAATAAAAGAGTTCATCATGATCATGTCCTTGTAATTATCACCCCAAACTACCATTGATGATCACCACCTGGAAATCATTTCCCAACTGATCACCATAATGTTGAACCAAACTGTTGAATGAGACAAAAATATGTTGAAAACAATAAAATCGCCATGTGAAGAACACAAATGCAGTTGGTCTGGATGTGTGATGAGGGGAGGCTTATCGAATGGGGTTTTGTAGTGTGTATGTTGTCATGGTGATGCGCAACAGTGGAGAAAGGAGGTTCACAAGTGGTGTCAGACAGCTGATGTGTAGTCTTCTATAGAGTAGTGGGGAAACACCATGCTTTCTATGGCCATTTAATAGTGAGGTACATATGTTGATTAATGAGGATGGTCCCTGGTGGTAGTGGGGTGATGCACCCACAGTGGAGAGGGTTCAACACCTTGTGTTCCTATAGAGGAGATGGAGGCCACCAATGTTAGGGTTTCGGTAGATAGGGATGTTGATGGTGACCCTAGCGGTGTGCATAGACTAAGGATCCATCACCATGGGTTGCTTCCTCATTAGGGTGATTGGATGTCTCCAACCTTATATAGTTTCCCTGAAATCTAATATAACAAAAAAAATATAACATTATGATAATAATAATAATAATAACAATAATAATATAACAAAAACTATTAGATATAATATATATATATATAATTTTGTGTGTGTGTGTACACCTAAGATTAGATATACTAATATAATATATATAATATAAATAGAAGTTATATAAAATTATAATCTATATGAATAATAATAGTTTTATTATAAAATTTTTGTCTAATTTAATACTAATAAAACCTAATAATGTTAATAATAATATTATTTATAATAATATGAAATTATTATAAAAATTAGAAAATGAAATAAGGAAAATAATAAAAAACTAAATCATAATTATGATGATAATATAAATATAATTAGAAATACAAAGGTTACTTGTTAATTAAAATAATGTTATTTATATAATTATACACATAATAATAATAGTACATAAATAAATAATAATAATTCAAAAATTTATATATAATAAAATTAAAATAAAAAAATGATATTAATATAAAATTAACAAAAAAGATAAATTACCAAAAACACTAGAAAACAAAAAAAATAACATGACATTAAAAACGGCATAAAAATAATTAAAACTGAATTAAAAATTTATAAAAATTATTAGTAAAATGTTGGTGAATTGCCCCTCAAGGTATTTGTGTAAGACTAGAGGTAGCTATTACTTATGGTTGCAATAATGGGTGGTAACTCCTTTAACAATGATCACATAGTTATTTCCACATGCTAGAACATATCTTGTATACAATTTCACTCAAGATTTATTATTAAAGTTGAAAATGGGATTTGTCTATGTTAAACCCTAGTAATACTACCTTGATTCCAAGATCAGATACATGAGACTCGTAAGGAATACTCTATAACATGATCCAAGTACATCCCCTTTTAGTGTATATTTCACAATTTGGTTACCTCTATTTAAATCCTCCAATTAAATCACTTTGTTCCAAGTTCAAATTTTAGTAGTATGTTAATTATAATTTATCTTGTAAGAATCCCCTGTGTATAATGTTGGAATCAGTAACTTTATTAATCCAACAACCATATAATCTCAATGGTTATATAATCCTATTTTTCATATAATCCCAATGCCCCTATATGTAATATTCCTATTGAATTCATTTATATAGCCTTACATACATAACGAAAATAATTTATCTTATTTTTTATTTTTTTTAATATATTTCTAATGTTTTTCCTTATTTTCATTGATATAATAAAGGTAATATCCATAACAAAAAACACAAAAATGATTATTTCATTTTCTTGGTCATCTTATTTACATGAAATTTTATTTTGGTTTCAATTTTTTTAAGATGTTTCAAATTGAATTATCATAAAGTATTACTGGATAAAATTAGTTATCGTGTTTTACATTAACAAAATATATTTTTCATTATTTTTGTTTTTTTGTGAGTAAGGCAATTCATCAATGATTTAAATGGGAATTTATAATTAAAAGTGAGTGGTGTCACATTCTACCCCTTAAAGGATATTCTCCCTCTAAATATTGTAATTCTGATGAAAAATTATTAGTGTAATTTTTTCTTATTACATTATTAGGTTCTAACTATAAATCCTAAAACATATTATTTCACCATATACCTTTGACCAGGTGAGTGGTTGTGTTTGGATTTCATTATGTATATGATCCTTGATCTCCCCCAGTTGTTCTTTGAAAGAGAGATCATATTCTAATTACAAATTATCTATTTTTTCTAATTATTATGAATATAGTATATACCTTCTCAAAATAAACACATGAAATACATTTCATAACTAATATAGTTTTGGTGGATAGTAGGTATGTTATGGTCCCTACATGATCAATAATATTTAATGTACTGATATATGTACGACTCTAATTTCCCTCCTTGGAAATTTTATTAACCCTCTTTCAATTTGACATTTAAAGGATCATATTGTCACCAACATGAGCCTATAGATCTATTAAACTATTATCATCAAATATATTGTGTTTACATTCGGATTATTTGACTTTTCATTGAATGATTTGAACCTTCTGTTTCATTTATTGAATAAGATTAGGCCCCAACAGCTTCCTGTCATGAACCAGCAAGGGACAACCCTAAACCGGGAACCCAAACCAGTCTGTAAAATGTCCCAAGGGGCATTCCCAGTCCCCCCAGGATAGAAACTAGTGATATCCATCAAAACATATAAGATGCAACGATTTTTCCCATAAATAAATAAGAGGTAAATAAATAAGACAGATAGTAAAAAATGAAAACTAATAGTAGGATGAAAATAAACTACACATACCTCCACGGGACCTCTTAAGTCACAATCCAACTCAGAACCATGTGTGCTCCAAGAGCGATCCAGCACTAACGGAACCTGAAACTAAAATGATAAAGTATGGGTGAGCATCGAAATGATTAGTAGGAAACACCATACAGTCCATGCCAATCCTTTCCAAAAAAACATTCCACTGATACTAGTTTTAAATACATTTATAAAAATAGATTTCTATACATACATTTCATTTTAAAAACAATCAGGAAACATGATCTATTTCCCTCGTATTTTAAAACAAGGCCCAAGAAGGAAAATGAAGAATTTTTCTTTCATTTTCAAGCATCCACTTAGAAATATTTTTAAACCAGCCAAACATTCAAATTGTTCCAAATTAAAACAAAAACCATGTATAAGGAATAGGATTCCACATGATGAGGGCATCATCACTAGTAATAATCATGATAGGGAAACATGGAAAATCCTAGGAACTCAGAGATAGAACAGAACGTACTATACATGTGACTCATCCAGAAGACATGTCCTACTCAATGATGTCATAACACCCTAACGCTTGATCGTTACCCTACCTGGACATGTCTAGGGGCCCATCCCATAGCAATAATAATAAAACATCCTCCTATTATGGGATACTAGCCTGTGCATAAACTAAACTACTGCAACAATCATTCTTGGTAATCTTATTTTCTAAGCTAGGTTCCCATGTATAGTTCTCAAGGAGGGTTTTCCATGAAATTCAAACAACAGGGCACACACACATATATATAACCAAACACACCACACAAACTAGAACCACCCCGGGAACCTAATGGTTAGTCTCTTACCCTATAATAATTAACATACGAGGGAAATCCCATACCGAGGACCCTCCATACTCATGATCAACCAACTAGGTAGGAGACCAAACCTAAGAGGGGTTTTCCAAATAGTCATTTAAAAATTCCAAATGGGCCTTTAACTTCATATCATTTAACCATTAACAAAAAACACTTAGAAAACATTTTCCAAATACATTACCAAACATCATCTTTATACTAACATGGAAAAACGGGCCTTACAACCTTTTCAAAAAAATAGTTCTCTTAATAAATAATGGCACACTACCCTCCTTCACAACCAGACATACATTTCAAAACCCATTTCATCAATCCTGTGCACCATTTAAATTAAGAACACACTTGAAACAACCAAAGGGGCATATACCATTAGCAAATAATGTGCAAACCCCATTTAAAGACATAAAGCACCACTTTGAACTTCACAAACGTGTTTATAAAAACCAAATCATGCCATGATTAATTCCCAGTCATTTTGAAGAGACAATCAGGAAATTTAGAGAAGAAACATGGGGAGCACAAATTGAAAAAAATGTACCACAAGTTAAAAACCCACTTTTAAAATCACACGCACCTCTAAACATTTCCAAAACAAGATCTGCACCACCTGCATTATTTATTAAACCATTAACAAATTATAAAACAATTATAAAGGGAATCTCAAGTCTTTACACACACAAAACCCATCCAGAAACCTCATTTATGAATAAACTCGCACCTGCAACATATAAAAACCAAATTCAAACCAAACTAATTAATCATTAAACATGCCAGAAAAATTATTAAACTTGTAACATATTTTTGAAACCACTCTATGTCATACAGTATCCCATGGAGCCATTTTTTAATAGAGAGTAGAAGAGGGTAATATTTCATTTTGGAAAATGATGGTTGGGGAAAAGAACCACTCCAAATGACATCATCATTTGAAGGTTCATCCATGGGTGCACATCGTACAGCCATGGATGTGCCCTCATCAAATGGAAAAACGAGAGGTCATTTCCCAACCATTTTTCTTAAGAAACCACACACACATACCATCCACCAACACATCAAAACATTTCGCTAAATCCTCAAGTTACATAAGCCAACCAATTCAATGAAAATAAGTTCTATAAAATATTTCTAGAAGACAACATCACTCAAAACATCCAATACAACCATTTCAAGATAAGGACATTTATTCCAATAAAATTGGCTTAGAAAATTCATGGGCATAAATGAAGAAACAAATTTAAATGTTTAATTAATAAAATCTACCAACAATAAAAATGGTACTAGAAATTCACTATGGGAAAAATAATAGTGAGAAATAAGTTTTAAGAATTAATTGACAAAGATCAAGCATCAATGGTGTGAAATTGGATGAAAGGGGCGTGGAAACCCCAACCTCAACACATGTGAACGTGATGAAACCTCAATGGGAAGGAGAACCTCATTTTTTGGAAAAATTTCATACCCTAGACACGGAGTAAAACACTCCAATTAGAAACCCTGGTTTGGCCAATAAAAAAACCCACCAAAAGGAACCATAAATGAATGGAAATCTCACTAAAAGGGAGTTGCGCATTGAAGAGGGCATCGATGGGGTCGTGCACGCTGGAGATGGAGACGACGAAGGAGGTCGCGACCATAGCAATTCACTACTATAAATGGTAGGCAACCGGGAAGGGAGACCACTGGGGGTTCGTGTTTCCAAGAGTAGGGTGGCGGTCGGAGGTAGGATGGATGCGGTCGGATGACGATTGGAGGCAGGTCGGACGAGGTAGGACCTGCCGGCGATCGGAGGTGGGCTGAACGGGCTACCGATGTAAGGGGTGGTTGGACTGGCTGTTGGTGTAGGGGGAGTCGTACTGTAGGTGTGGTGTGCGAGGGGGAGAAGTAGGGGCTGGGGGGGATTCGGTGCTCCCTAGGGTTCCTCCCTTAAAAAAATTAAAAATTAAAATATAAATATATAAAATCAAAATTAAAATAAAATAAAAACAAAACAAAACAAATGTTATAAATATCATAATAATGATAATAATAATAATAATAATAATAATATTATTATTATTATAAATTTATTTTCAAAAATTCAATTTTATTTAATTTTATCTTACTTTATTTTATTTCACTTATCCATTAATTAATCAATTTATTATTTTAGATGTCGAGAAACCACACGACTCGCATGCCGTCAAGTGCGTGTTTGAGCGATCTGCACTTGAATCATGCCACCCGACACTAACCGCCTAGAGGGTTGAGCTGCATGCTTGCCGCACAGTTTCATAACTCACGCACAAGTCACACATCAAATAGGTCAGGGTGTGACAATTCTCCCCACCACAGACACTTTCTACCCCTAGAAAGTCACCAAGCCAACAGTTGACACAACTCGATTACTGGCCCAGACAAAACCAAAGGAAATTAAGAGCCTCATAGTGACTATTCCCAACACATGTCACACCCGACCAATTCAAGAAGAAATCTCTGCCCGAGATTGAGGGGATAACACTAAAGGGTTATCCCCACAACAAGAATTTACTAAAACGATATCCTTGAATCATGAACACACCACAAAAAAAGAGAGATTATGAAAGCATCATGAAAAGGACAAGGAATATTTGGATATATCAATCTCAGTCGCTTAAAACAAAAACTTGGAAAGGTCTCACACACCCTTGGAAACTCCTGACTATACGCGAGATTCACCCTAAGACCTTTGGCTAGGGACCTAATGGCAGAAGAATATCCAACCTCACATTTAGGTTTTTTTATCCACTAGTCCCCAACAACTTCCTCCTGAATGACGCTTCTTTCAGAACTCTCCCTAGTGTCCTGAACAGCCGCACAGTAGTAAGACTTTTGAGGGATGTGAGAAGGCGGCTTAGAATTCCTGAACCAGCCAGACTAGTGGCATGTAAAAGAACAGTCCAACGAATTGGAATATGACACCAACAAATGGTTTTATTCATAAAAAAATTCCTCTAGCGCACCCCACTATCCAATGGGGAACCTTCTCAAAACAGACCACCACAAACTACACCCTAAACTCCATAGATCAAGAGACATCCCGTATTTAATAGTCTAGAATTGTATACTCAAATAAACTTAAGATAGTGTGAACCTTAATGACCCTGGGAGTTCCCAACAACCTGAATACCCCCTCTAATTCCACAAACCACACAACTACCTCTAGTGGACATTAATTACGTTGATTAACAGGGAACACTCGAAAAGAACCAAAAATGGGGAATGACTCATTAGAAACTTTTGGGAACTTTCTGGGTGGAATATTCAGAACAACACAAAAAAAACACAATAGAAACTAGAATCAAGCCCAAACTCAATCAAAAGAAAATTCCTAGAGATCAGAACAACCGACTCGGAAGCCAAACATACTCGAGCTCAACCAAAAACACCTTTTCAAAAATCCCATTTCATATTAATTTTCAAAATCACCACATTTCTTTGTAACCTTCAAATAATGGAAACTCTCTTTGTAAACAAAACCAAATTTCAAAAATCCTTTCCCTTTTACAAAACCACCATTTCCCTTTATGTTTTAAAACTCACCTATGGTACCTTATGAATCCTCACATGTGCGTTCATACGATTCTGCTTACATCATCCAAGGACAAGTGCCCCCCATGCACTCATCATACATACCCATTCCCACGTGACCCTCCATAAAGAGTTCCAAGGTTCAAACACTTCTTTTCTTAATCAAATCCAGACACATACCAAATTTTTTCCTCCAAATCAGAACACTTCCCCTTTAAAACCTAGATTTACCAATTTTCAAACAATTTAAAAGAAATCCATTTTTCATTTCAAAACCACTTCCATTTTCAATAGGCACTCACATCAACTAGGATAAGAAGGAAACACAACCAACAACAAACCACCAGAATGAGGAACTTGTGCCAATGCCAAACCAGACGACATGGTAGTGAGACATGCCCCATGTAATAAATAACACTAGGAGGAACTTGAAATGGGAACATGAACTCCACATGGTTCACCACTCCATGTGAGGCCACAAAATAACTCGATTCGACTCCATTATCATCCCTCAATCTGAAACAACCCAAGACAGAAGACTCAATCCTGAACTACCCATGGAATCTCGAGGATTAGAGTGATCAATAGTTCACAACACTCTTCTCACGCCTACTTCCCGAGTCCCAACAATCCAAATATCCTTCTACCAGACACCCCAAATAACAATAAACTGTCTTTGATACCATTTTTTCAAGAACCCGCCCAGGCCAACCCTGAACTGGGCACCAGAGTTGGTCTACAACATGTCCTGAGGGTCTTTACCAATCCCTCGAGATGGAATCTAGTTCCATGCATCAAAACATATAAGAGGGAATGATTTTACCATAAATAAAAGATAGGTAAATAAATAATGATTGATAGTAAAAATGAAAGATAATAGGAAGAAGAAATTAAACAGGGCATACCTCTGTGTGACCTCCTAAGTCACCATCCTACTCAGAACCAAGTTCGCTCTGAGAGTGATCTAGCTCTAACAGAACCTGAAACTGAAATGATAAATAGGTGTGAGCACTGAAATTCTAATTAGGAAACCCCACAGTGTCAATTCCAATCCTTTCAAAAAATCATTCCATTAATACTACTTTTAAATACATTTAAAATAATATATTTGTATACCTATATTGCATTTTAAAAACAAATAAGCAACATGATCCATTACCCTCGTATTTTAAAACAAGGCCCAAGAAGTAAAATGGAGAATTTTTCATTCATTTTCAAACATCCACATAGAATCCATTTTAAACCAACAAAAAATTCATAGCATTCCAAATAAAAACCAAAACCAGTTACGAGGAATAAGATTCTACACAATGAGGGAAATGACACTAGTAATACTCCTGACAGGGAAACACAGTAAATCCAAGGAACTCAGAGAAAGGCCATAACGTACTATACTTGTGACTCATACAGAAGGCATGCCTTACTCAATGACATCATAACACCCTAACACTCGACCATCTTCCTACCTAGCCTATTATAGGGGCCCAATACCCTAGAAATAATTATAAAACATCCTCCTACTACGGGCCATAAGTGTGTGCGTAGTCTAAATGAGTGCAATAATCATTCTCGGTAAGCCTCTTTTCTATGTGAATGTGTTGTTGTGACATGACAAATTGATTAAGTTTTTATGATTGATTTATAGTATAGGTAAGAACCTAGGTCATCTCTCTAGGAGCTTTGATAGATTTAGATTATTTGTTTTTAATAAAAAGTACTAAAAAGTTGGGTGATTTTGAAAACAATTTAATGAAAATAACTTAACTTGAAGAATTTAATATTTGATAGATTAAGGTGGTGTTTTGAGAATTATGATAGAAAGGGTTCATTTTTATTTCACTACACACATTTTAAGTTCATTGTTCATAGATATTCATTTAGGTTTGGAGTAATTCGTTGGTTGAAATTAATTGGAATCCCGATTAATTCCTATGATTTTATTTCAATACTTAAAGAACCAAACATGACATAATAATCGTATTTTCAAGTTACATCACTTATTAATGGAATAAGAGCTTACAAAGTATATTGAAATATTATGAATGTGGGTATGGAATTAATTTTTATGCTGTCAAATCAGAACAACACAATTCACACACTCAAAACCTCACACCGATCAGTTAGAATTTAAGAGCATAACATTCACATGTATCAAAACAAGCTTTCAAATATGAAATCATGTAAGGTACATGGAATGAAATGTTTATACACCAAAACTATTCCAAAACATTAGCTAATATATGCATCATAACCCCCCTAACATTTTTGTAGCTCCCTCACAACGAACGTCCACCGTTTTACTCGACATCGGGAGGAGGAGGAAGCTCGAGTGGAACTCCATCTTCATTCTTGACCACCCTGTGCAGATAGGGGACTCTATAACTTATAGGATGAGTAGTGTAATCCTATTTAACTCCAAATTTTCAGAACTTCACTCCTTGGACAAACTATCAAATGGGGAGCCCAAGGTTTCATTTTATATGAAAATTGGAAGGTGGTTTTGAGAAACCTGATTTTGAGAATCAACTTACTTCATGGTTTTCGATTTCCAGAAAGACTTATCTAACTTTTGACATAACTAAAAATTTGTATCCCCAAATCCTTTCTATATCCACAGAATGTTTGGTGCCATTTAGACAATCACAGCTCGATATATGGACAGAACACTGCACACCACTTTGGACTTCATGCAGATTCGGTGTGCGGGACAGAGTGGTCTGGATGGGCCACCAGATGACTGAATTTGTTTTGGATTTCTTCATATGAAATGTATCACATTGAATTTTGTACCAGAACCAAAAATTTCCTCACATTTTCATCAATGGTTTAGTAGAAGTATGTTGCTGAGTGCACTGGTGTGCATGGATCCAATGCATTTTGGCGCATTTTTCATGGACATCATCATGGGCCCTCTAAATCCCCTTCACCATCAAGGAAATTATCAAAACAAGTATCATTTCCTTTTTTAACATTAATAAATACAAAATAATTTAATCAAACAAGAATTTCAATTTTATATTATTTTTATAATTTTCAATACAAAACTAGTTTAGCAAAGTGGTGTAAGGGGGAAAATGAAATAGTGAATCACAGTGTGTTCACAGCCCCACACCTAAATATCTTCACTCCTATGAAAAGTGATATTTTTAGAAATTATACATTTATATAATTCTGACTTCATAAATATTTAAAATTAAATTAAAATTTAACTCCTAATAGAAATGTGATCAAAGAAAATATCAAACAGCGGAGTTATTCTCAGTTATCAAACAAAAAGATGTTTCAAAAATTATATCAACATGAAATTATAGGAGTTGAATGATACCAATTTGATAAAATATTACAAAAGATAATCATTTCACTAATAATCCATGTGTGTGTGTGACAACCATTCCATGTTATTCTTTCCACTTTCTATCGAGTAAATATACGTTATTTTAAAAATTGTCTACTTTTGTGATCCTTTCCACCGAACCTGCTCTATATCATTTGCCATCAAATTCTAAGACCCATTCATTTGTGCATTCCCAAAAGTAAAATCGTAATATCTTGACCTAGATATCCCCATATGATGCACATTTCATCACTCCCCTCGTTTATTAATTTTTTCAAATGTTTCACATGTGAAATATCTTACTCTCTTCTACCAACCCATGTTTGATCTTCTCACAAAACTAATTGTAATTGTTATAAAAAGATCAATGGTCTAGGAAGGGTGGTTTTTGACCTCCCCAATATACAACCCTTTTTTATTTTTATTTTTTTTTAGGGTGTACAACAGTCGGATAACATGTATACATGCATTGGTCTATCTCTTATAGTAATGAAATAGATCGGATAAGGAACAGATGTATAGAAAAATGGTTTTTTAAAGTATAAAATAATAAACCTAACATATATTTACCTTTTATTAAGTATAAATTTTCACACTTCATGGTTGGGTGCAAATTTCTGTGGATAAATTAAGTGACATAATTTTCCTTTAAATTGTTCACAAAAAGGGCATCATTCTTCTCAAAGGATTCAAAATGATACAACCATTTATATCGTCGAATTCGGATAAATTTCAATAGAAAGTCACACCAATGTGCTGAATTCTTGCAAAAATGCACATTTCATCAGATTTTTTTATTGAATGTTAAAACAACATGAAATACATAAATTCCACATGCATTTCAATTACTTCCATAATTAAATGGGAATTATTTTCCATGATAAAGTGAGATAAAAAAAATTAACATTTTAGCACAAAAGTGACGGGCGAAATGAGGGGGAAAGGGGGGAAAGTAACAATACAATCCAGCAAGCTAAA
Organism: Viscum album; assembly: GCA_963277665.1. Classification (NCBI taxonomy): domain Eukaryota; kingdom Viridiplantae; phylum Streptophyta; class Magnoliopsida; order Santalales; family Viscaceae; genus Viscum; species Viscum album. The sequence goes on from OY728119.1 coordinate 2,072,936,560, forward strand.
AAGAGAAAAATATGAAAAATTGTGACAATTCCTAACTAACCCAGGAATATACTCATCCCCACACACCTAGACTGTGTTGTGTCCTCACTATAATAAAATATAATGTGGGAAGGAAGTATAAAACCAAGTTGTTTTCATTCATAGACTCATTCTTGAACTCTGAGTTTATCCATTGGGGACTCTAGATGGGCTTCATTAAAGTGTTTCAACCACTTCCCATTGACATTGAAGGTTTGATTGGTTTCTTCATTTTGAACTTGGATGACAGCAAATAGAGAGACATTAGTAGCAGTGTATGGTCCAAAACATTGGCAACGAAGCTTACCTAGATGCCACTTCAGCCTTGCATTATAGAGGAGGACCTTTTTCCCAATGTAGAACTAACGATGAATGATGGGAAGGTCATGGGAAGCCCCGGTTCACTTCTTAATAATCATGGAGTTCTCATATGCATCTCTTCTCATTTCCCCCATCTCCTGAATCTGCAACATCCTTTGAGCTCCAACATCATAAATATTATAATTGCATTGTTTGATGGCCCAATAGGCCCGGTGCTCAATCTCAACAGGGAGGTGAAAACTCTTTCCAATCACAATCTGATAGGGTGAAATTCCGATGGAAGTTTTAAAGGAAGTACTGTAAGACCATATTTAATCATCATGTCTAAGAATCTAATCATTTCTGTTGGGTTGAACTATTTTTTGAAGAATTTGTTTTATGTATCTATTCGACACATCAGATTAAACATTGGTTTGTGGGTGATAAGTAGTAGATACTCTATTCTAGACTCCATAACGATGCAAAAGTGATTGCATTGTTCAGTTGAAGAAATGAGAACCCTGGTCACAGATGATGAACCTAGGAAATCCAAACCTACTGAAGATTTGGTTTCTCAAAAATTCCACAACTTCTGTAGAATCAATTGTCGTTGTAGCTCGTGCCTTCCCTCGTTTTGAAACATAATCCATGATGTAAAGGTTCCCAAATGAATTTGGGAATGGTCCCATAATGTCAACGCCCCAAAAATAGAAAATTTCATGGAAGAGCAATGGATGTTGTGAATTTCATTTCATTTAGATACATTCCCCATTCATTGAAAGAGAGGACAAGATTTTCAAAAGTCATGGGCATCCCAAAACAATGTGGTCCAAAAGTTTCTAGAAGTGAGGACCTTGTGAGTAGTCCGTTGGGGACCAATGTGGCCCCCAAAAGCAAGAGTGTGGCAAAACCTAAGGACAGAATGATAAGTGTTATCGGGGACACAATTCCTAAGGACTTGATCACTACATGTGCGCCAAAGGTTGGGGTCATCCCAAATGTACCAACGGGACTCATGTTTTAGACGGTCGTCCTGGTTTTTATTGAAATCAGCAGGATTGCAGGATGCTTCCAAATAATATACAATTTAATCATACCAAGGGATAACATCTTGCACTCGGTACAATTTCTCATCATGAAATATGTCATTTATGGGAATACATGGGGACAATTCAATGTTTGAGGATGGGTGAATCCTACTAATATGGTCAGCGACAACATTCTCTGCTCCTTCTTTATCTCTAATTTATATATTGAATTCTAGAAGGAGGAGCATCTAGTGAATGAGACATTGTTTGGCTTCCGGTTTCCCAAAGAGATATCGGAGGGCTGCCTGGTCTGAGAACACAATGACTATGGACCCTAAAAGGTATGACCTGAATTTATCTAAGGCAAACACAATGTCAAGAAATGATTTTTCTGTTGTGGTGTGGTTTTCTTGGGAAGGGTCGAGTGTACGTGAGACATAGGGAATGACATGTGGAGCTCGATCGACATTTTGAGATAAGACTGCCCCAACTGCATACTTAGAGGCATCACACATGAGCTCAAGTGGTTAATCCCACCGAGGTGCTTAGATTACTGGGGGTGATGTGAGACTCCATTTTAACTTATTAAAATCTTCCTCTTGTTATTTATAAAAAAACAAATTCCTTTTCTTTTTGGAGTAACCAGGAGAGTGGGAGTGAAATATTACTAAACCCATGAATTAAACGACGGTAAAATCCAACATGAACTTGGATACAGTGTACATGTCGTATATTTATGGGGAATGGTATGGAAGAAAGGACATCCACATTTGATTTATCTACTTGGATACCATCCCCATAAATAAAATGTCCCAAAACAATACATTATCACACCATGAAATGGCATGTCTTGTAATTCAATACAAGATTATTTTCAATACAGAGATGTAGGAATAAACCATGACTACTCAAACATTCATCAAAAGAGGATCCATAAACAGCTAAATCATCCATGAATAGTTCTAGGAAATTCTCCAAGTAATCTGAAAAAATACTAACCATGAATCGCTGGAAAGTACCCAGAGCATTACATAGACCAAATGGCAACCTATTATATGAAAATTTTCCAAAGGGGAAAGTGAAGGTTGTCTTTACCTAATCTTCGGGGGAAATATGGATTTGAATGTATCTAGAATACCCATCATGAAAATAGTAATGGGACTTCCCTGCCAGCCTCTCAAGCATTTAGTAAATGAATGGCAATGGGAAATGGTCCTTCCTAGTGTGTTGATTTAGCCGGTAAAATTCTATACCAACATGTCATATATTCTACACATGAGTTGGAACCAATTCATTATTTTCATTTTTTATTACAATAAGACCAATTGTTTTAGGAAAAATATGTACTGGAATGATCGATTTTCTATCAGAGATGGGGTAAATGATTCCAGCAGCCAATAATTTTGTTACCTCCTTTTTAACAACATCTAGTAGGTTTGGGTTCAGTCGACACTATTACTTACTCACTTGTTTAGCCTCATCATTTAATAATATATGATGTGTGAAAATTGATGGTCTAATACCAAAAATGACTGAAAGTTTATATCACAAAGCTAGTTTATATTCCCTCAAATGTTCCAGAAGTCGCAATTCATGTTCATAAAGAAGTGAACTAGCAATGTTGTCAGGATGGTTGTTTCTATTCTCGAGATATGACTATTTTAATCTTGAGGCAGTTGTTTTAGTTCCAATTCAGGTGGATTTTGGATTGATGAGAGTGCGTGTGAATGTGAGAGGTCACCAATCTCATCTAACTAATCAATGGTATCATCCTCATATGAGGAATGAGCTTTTACAAGCTTAGTAGAATCATTGATGGTCATGTGATCCTCAGTGTTCAAGAAATCGTCAATTAACAAACACGCATGAAATTTTTCTAGACTAGTACAACATTCAATGCATGATTCATTACCTAACATTTCTATCAATGATGAAAACTATGAAAGGGGGTCAGGGAATGGAAAATATTTTTTTAGGGGTAGGGAGTAGATAAATTGAATTAACAGAGAGGGGAATTCACTTCTGAGTGGTGCTTCATGGCATCATGGATGTTGAAGAGAAAAATGTCACCACCAATATCCATAGATAATATAACATTGTGGACATCAATTATGATTTTAGTGGTTTTCAAGAAGGTACTCTCCAATATAATTAGGGCATGTCTATTTATCCTATCATCTACCATTTTTAACACATAAAAATCAGCAGGAAAAATTAAATTTTGCACCCTCTCAAGAACATCCTCTAACACACTAGATGTGAGTGTGATACTCTCATTGGAAAGTGGGACAACAATTCTAGTGGGCTACAATTCCCCAACCTGAAATATATAGTAAATGGAGTGAGGAATAACATTTATAGAAGCACCTAAATCAAGCTTAGCATTGGAAAATGAATACTCCCCTATGGTGCATGCAATCAAGAATATCTCAGGATCGTTGCACTTAGTGGGAAGTGAATACTCTATTAATGCTGATACGTTCCTCCACAAGCTAGCTTATTCATCTCCACGAAGTCTCCTTCGGTATGTACCCATCTCCTTTAGAAACTTTTCATATCATAGAATTTTCTTCACGACATCAATCAATGGGATGTTAACCTGCACTTTTTTGAAAGTTTCAAGATTGCATTATCATTTTATGTTACTTTTGGGTTTATTTGTTAGTTATACCTTTAGAGGAATGGTGGAGGAATGGTTGGGCTAGGTGACTCATCAAAAAACACACCCTTTCCATGGGAAGGGGTTCTCTCAGGACATGGGTTTTCAACATTTGGACTAATTTCAACAGTAAGGATATTGTTTTCCTCGGGAGGGGATGACTCTAGTAGAGGGTTCATTTGGCTTTTAGGTTTTGTCCCACTCCAAAGGGTTATGGAACTAGCATTTCCTTTATCTCTAGGGCTAATTACTGGTTGAGACGGTAGTTTACCTAACCCATGACTTTGGATTTCACCCACCGAGTTGGAAAGTTGGTCTAATTGGGTTTTTAGTTCTTGTATGGATTCTTGGGTGGTTTATTGGAATTGGAAATTATTGGAAGCCATTTGTTTCATCATTTATTCTAATCTAGGCTCAGGTTTTGGAGGGGTTTGTTGGAAAGGCCTTCATTGTGGTTGAGGATTTATGGGTGGTGGTGGATGACTACTCTGCCCTGGTTGATTCCATTTTTGTTGAGGTTGGATTGAATAACCCCTTGCCTATAGGCTTGGATTTCTTTCCACCCAGGGTTGGATGGATAATAAGATTCTTTCCTAAAGGATTGGTTATAAGGGCATCCTGGAAATATTTCCTCACAACTCTTAGAAGTTTCTCTCAATTGAGGACATTGGTCAGAGTAGTGGGTATCTGATGATAATATACCACAATTGATGGGAGGAGATTGGGATTTTCCTTGGGAAAGTGTGAGTTGTCGAAGAAGGGTACTAACTTATTCAAACCTTGTTTCCACCTTCTTCTCAAATTTTGTACATTGCACCTCATGGACACCTCGAATGGGTACACTGGACCGTGAACTAAATTTCTATGTTTTGTGTTCAATGTTCTCTATTAGGTTCCTTGTAGCGATTGGGGGTTCATCCACTAGTGCACCATCTATAGCAGCATCAATTATGTTATGATCAATTGGAGTTAAACCTTCATAAAAATACTATATTAAAAGTTGATCTCTTATTTGGTGGTGTGGACAATTTGAACATAATCTTCTAAATCATTCCTAATATTCATGAAGGGTTACCCTTTGAGATTGTCATATATCGCTTATTTCTTTCCTTATTGTTGCAGTTCGAGAGACTGAGAAATATTTTTCAAGCTAAAGGCGTTTCATGTCTGCCCAACCTCTTATTGGGAAATTAACATAATAAAGCTAATCTTTTGCAATGTCTTCTAATGAAAAAGGAAATTCCATAAGATTTACTTGTTCTTAATCCACATTTACAGGATTTAATGTAGATCACACAGTATGAAATTATTTTAAATTATTATGTGCATCTTCTCCAGGAAGTCCCTCGAATCTTGGTAATAGATGAATTAAACCAGATTTTTGTTTAAAATTGGGTTCCTCTTCATGTAATTGAATGTATTTGGGTTTGATATCGACATCAGGTGAGGTTAGTTATTTTAGTGTTATATTATTTCCAGCCATGTTATACAAGTTTATTGTAGTTTTAATGTTTTTTCAGAAGAGGAAGTAGAAAGATCGAGAAGAGTGTTAGATGTTTTGTATGTCCATCAAAGGGTTCTCTTCTGCGTCTCGGTGTTGCTGACGTAGGATCATGTCCGGTTCGGGTTCCAAAGGTGACAAATCTCCCGAATTAGAACATTTCTTGCACCAAGCCTACACAAAAAATAGATCATAACACAAAAAATATTGAAAAGGTAAATAAATATTCACAAAATTTAGAAATGTCTTATTAAAAAACACGCAATAAAACCCAAAGCGGTCGCCAACAACAATACCAAAAATTGACCATGGTGTCATGAAATGTCAAATTGATTCTATTTTTAAGATTGATTTCTAGTTTAGGGATGACTTTACGTATTAACTAAAGGAGAATTGATAGGTTTAGAGTTTGCATTTTTAATAAAAAGTACTAAAAAGGGGGTGATTTTGAAAACGGGTTGATGAAAATCCCTTTACATAAAGAGTTTAATAGTTGATAGATTAAGGTTGTGTTTTGAGAATAATGAGAGAAAGGGATCATTGTGATTTCAATACAAACATTTCAATTTCATTGTTCATAGATATTCATTTAGGTTTGGAGTAATTCATTGGTAGAAATTAATTAGAATCCCGATTAATTCATAAGCTTCTATTTCAATGTTTAAAGAACCAATCCTGGACATAACAATCATTTTGTCAAGGTCCAGAACATATGAATGGAATAAGAGCTTAAAAAGTAGATTGAAATCTCAAGAATGTTGGTATGAAAAGGATTATTGTGCATTCCAATCAGAACAACCCATGTCATACACACAAAACCTCACAACGATCAGTTAGAAATTAAGAGCATAACATTCACATATATGAAAACAAGAATTCAAATATGAAATAATTTAAGGTACATTGAATGAAATGTTTAAAACCCAAAATTATTCAATACCAGTAGCTAATATAAGCATCGAAACTCCATTGACATGTGTGTAGCTCCCTCACAACGAACGCCCACCCGTTAGCTCGACATCGAGAGGATGAGGAATCTCGAATGGAACTCCTTCAGTATTGAACCACATATAAGGATATGGGCCTCCAGAACTTCTATAATGAGGACTGAACTACTATGGAACTCCAAATTGGTCACACTTCACTCCTTGGCCGAACTATGAAATGGGTAGCCCAATGTGTCATTTTACAAAAAAAAAATGGAAGGTGGTTTTTGAGCATCCTGATTTCGAGAAACCACTTGATTCATGGGTTTCAATGTCCAAACAGTCTTATCTCACTTTTAGAAAAACTAAAAGTTGTATCCCCACCTCCTTAATATCTCCACCTATTGTTTTGTTCCATTTGTATAGTCACAACTCGAGATATTGATAGAACATCACACCAAACATTGACTTCATGCAGATTCGGTGTGCTGGACAGATCTGTCTGGATGGACCACCAAATGATCGAATTAACATTGTGTTGCTGCATATGAAATGTGTACCATTGAATTTTGGACCAGAAAACAAAATTTCAGCCCATTTGGATGCACAGTTTAATAGCAGTATGCAGTTGAGTCGACTGGTGTGCATGAATCCTACACAATTTGACCCATTTTTCTTAGACATCAACATGTGCCCTCCAAATCACGTTCACCTTCAATGAAAATATCAAAAAATGCATCATTTAACTTTTTAAAAGTAATAAACACAAAATATTTGAATCAAACATGATGTTCGGTTTTTTATTATTTGTATAATTTTCAATACAAAACTAGTTTAGCATAGTAGTGTAAGGGAGAAAATGAAACAGTGAATCATGTTGTGCTAGGTTCCCATGTATAGTTTTCAAGGGGGGTGTGCCATGAAATTCAAACAACAAGCCACACACACACATATATATATATATATATAACTATAACCAAACACACCACACAAACTAGAACCACCACGGGCACCACATTGTTGGTCTCCTCCCTTAAAATAATTAACATACAGGGGAAATCCAATACCGAGGACCCTCCATACACATGATCAACCAACTAGGCAGGAGACCCAACCTAATAAGGGTTTTCCAAATAGTCGTTTAAAAATGTCAAATTAGCCTTCAACTTCATTAAATTTAACCATTAACCAAAAACACTTAGAAACCATTTTCCAAAAACATTACCAAACATCTTCTTTATACTAACGTGGTCAAACGGGCCTTACAACCTTTTCTCAAAAACAGTTCATTTAAAAAATAACGGCACACAACCCACCTTCGCAGCCATACATACATTTCAAAACCCATTTCATCAATCTCACGCACCATTTAAATTAGGAACACACATGAAACAACCAAATGGGAATATAATATTAAGCACCTAATGTGCAAAACCCATTTAAAGACCTAAAGCACCACTTTGAACATCACAAACGTGTTTATAAAAACTAAACATTACCATGATAAATCACCTGTCGTTTTAAAGAGCCAATCCGGCCATTTAGATAAGAAACTTGATGATCACAACTTGATTAAAATTCACCACATGTTAAAAATCCACTTAAAATCACGCGCACTTCTAAACATTTCCAAAACAAGATCCACACCTCCTACATTATTTAATAAACAATTAAAAATATTATAAAACAATTTTAAAGGGAATCCCAAGCCTTTACACACAAAAAACCCATCCAGAAACCTTGTTTATGAATAAATGCACACCCGTAACATATCAAAATAGAATGATCACCAAAATAATTAATCATTAAACACACCAAACAAATTATAAAACTTTTCACAAGATTTAAAAACAACCTTATGTCGTATAGTAAACCATAGATCCATTTTTCAAAAGAGATGAGAAGATAAGGTAAGATTTATTTTTGGAATGTCAAGGTTGGGGAAAAGAACCACTCCAAATGCCATCATCATTTGAAGTTCCATCCATGGGTGCACTTCGTGCATCCAAGGATGTTCCCACATCAAATGGAAAAACGAGAGGTCACTTACCAACCATTTTTTTAAGAAACAACACACGCATACCATTCACCAACACATCAAACCATTTCACTAAAACCTCATGTTCCATAACCCATCCAATTCAAATAAAATAAGTCCCATAAAATATTTCCACAAGGAAACATCACTCAAAAGATCCAATACAACCATTTCAAGATAAGGAAATTTATTCCAACCATATTGGATAGGAAAATTCATGGGCATAAATGAAGAAACAATTTAAAACGTATCATTAATCAAATCTACCAATAAACCAAATGGTGCCAAGAATTAACTGTGGACTAAATAATAGTGTGAAAGAAGTTTTAAGAATTAATTAACAAAGCTCAACGATCAATGGTGTGAAATTGGATGAATGGGGCTTGGAAACACCTACCTCGTGCGAACGCAACATAACCTCAATGTGATGGAGAACCTCGCTATGCGGACCAATTTCATACCTTAGACACCGAGTAAAATGCGCGAATCACGATCTTAGTTTTGAAAAAAGAAAAAACCCACAAAAAGGAACCATAAATGAAAGGTAAATATCACCGAAAGGGAGTCGCGTGCCGAAGAGGGAATCGACGGGGTCACGCGCACCAGAGAGGGCACCGACATTGGAGGTCGCGACCAAATCAAATCGCTTCTGGAAAAGGTGGGCGACCGGGAAGGGAGAACACTGGGGGGTCAGGTTTTCGGGAGTAGGGCGGTGGCCGGAGGCAGGCCGGATGTGTGAGGGCGGCGTTTGGAGGCGGGACAGACGTGGTCAGACCTGCCGATGAGGAGGAGGGGGTTTGTGGGTTGGACGGAACTGGAGAGACTGTGTGGGACAGCGCGGGAAGGACGGGTGCAGGATAGCTGCAGGAGAGGAGGTGCGGGATAGAGCGGGCAGGAGAGCGACTGAACGGGCTGGCGGCACAAGGGGCGGCCGGCGCAGGGGGAGCCGTGCTGCGGGTGCGGCGTGCTTGGAGGAGCAGGGGAATGTGGGGTTCGGCACCCCCTAGGGTTCTTCCCTAAAAAAAATAAATAATAATAATAATAACAAAAATAAAAACAAAACAAAATAAATGTTATAAATATTATTATTATTATTATTATTATAACAATAACAATAATATTATTATTATAACAATCATAATAATAATAACAATGTTATTATTATACATTTTAAAAAAAAATCTATTTTATTTAATTTTAACTTACTTTATTGTATTTCACATACCCTTTAATTAATCAATTGATTATTTTAGATATCAGGCAATCGCACGGCTCACATTTCGTCAAGCGCGCATTTGAGCAATCTCACTCGAACCGTGCCTATTGATACTGACGGCTTACAGGGTTGAGGTGTGTTTTTGTCGTGCAATTTCATAACTCGCGCGCAAGTCACTCATCAAATAGGTCAGGGTGTGACATCCTATCACTCTATCCTCATCAAATAAATTAGGTTTTATGTATCTTCTCCTATATAAATCCTCATATAGTTCTTTTTGGATGCTTGAGTGGAAGTTTTTATTAAATGATAACACAACCCGAGCAAGATATCTATCACAAAATCCTTTGAAATTGATTATGCATGATCTTTAAATATATTATCAAATATAAATAGATCTTTAATATTTACCATCTGTTTGATGCTTATATGATAATATAAAGAATTTCACGGTTGAAAATTCTTATATATTACTTATCAACAAAAATTATGTGAATCATTGATCTCAGTCAGATATTATAAGAATTGGTTGTTCTTACAGCTTCCCAAATAATTTATATATAACATGATATATTAATCAAGTTTAATTGTAATGAGGTGTTCAATATTTTTATATAAATCCCCCTACATATTTGGCATTATATATATTCCTTTAGGTTCATTGTAAGGTTAATGAAGAAATGAAAGAATATTATTATACCATTTCCATTTTGATATACATTATGGTTATTTTATCACAAAATATTTATTATGTTCATCCTATACATTCTAGAATATCAAGCATCATGATATATACTACACAATCTCCCACATTATGATGTCACAATAAATGTTCTTAACATCTATATACATATTTTGGTTTCCTAGGTGAATAGAGAAGGATAAACATTGTGAATCTTTTAAATTTTCTTTCTTCAGTTTTGGAATGAATGTGAAACATATCTAGTTTCTAAATCTTATAACTTAAAAACCACCATGATTCAATTCAAATTTATATTATACCATCTTCTAAAAATCCTGATCATATTCAAGGGCATACATGATATTCACATATATGGATGGTAAATATTTAATTGGATAATTTATTATTTCACTCATTCCATTATGACTTCCATGTCGTCGTTCTGCTTAACAAATTGTTATAGTTCACCGCATGGTGATACACTTGGGTATATAAAAACCTTATCCATATTATCCAATATATTCTTCTTCTATTCATACAATTCAATGGGGGAAATTCTATAAGGACTCCTTATGAAATATAATGATCTTGGTACATGTTCAATTGGAAACTTGACCTCCCATTCATTGGTTAGTCCAAACTATTCTGCAGGAAATACATCAATTTAATCTCATTCAATTTTTAAGTATTCAATGTTTACTTCCTCCCAAACCATATGAGAAACAATATCTCTCGTGATTGGTTATTATGACCCATGTAAGGTATTTAATTCCAATATGTAGTTCATAGTCTATATTATATTGATAGATATCATATGCTGATTTAGAATATGAAATGTGATTTACCTATAAATAAATATAATATGGACTCTATATTAATAGATCGAATACAAATAAAATTCAACTAAAGGGAGAATAATAGAATTTTCCAGAGTCAAATTCTCATAAGTCCCAATCAAAAATTATTTATAGATATGTTATTCCATAATGAAAAGAATGTAATATTTCAATGAAATTTAATATCTTTTGATTGGGTTAGTTTTTTACTCTCCTAAAAAAACTTCTACATTTAATGTAGTGGGAAATACTAGTATCAAATAATAATTTTTTTATTTTTGAGTTAATAAAGATTGAATCCTTCACCCTTCTTTTTTCCTAATTGAGTTTAATTGGTTGGTTTCCATAAGACTTATTTTTTCCCATTATAAATGAGGTATCAGATATCTACATTTCTCAAAATACCTTCATATAGAGAATGGATTTTCATTGTTCTCAAACACCATGAATTTTAATCATTGAAATGTGTGGTAGATTAGATAGCATAATTATCTCATACATTATGTAAACTAGACCCATTGCATTTCTTGGAAAATCAGTAGCACTATGACCAAACCATCCACACATGAAATATCTTCTAGTATGATTGATAAACACACATGGGTGTTCCTTCTTAATTTTTTTAACAAATGTGATGTTTATTCTTATTTTCTCTATGGAAGTTGTAACCTGAAATATATTGAAATTCATGTTTATATTAGTTGGTGGGTCCATAATTTATCTTTGGATCTAGTAGTTTATTATAGATGATTATTGATTTATAAGAAAAAAATATTTTCAACACCAACTACTCATCAATATAGTTTCAAATTTAGATAATTATCACATTGTCGATTATACTCACTGTTAAATTTCATTCAACTAGTTCTAATCATTTAAATAAAACAATATGGCTTAACATGAGTAAAAAATCATAATATATTTTTAAAATCTGATAACATAGTCATATTAATATTACTATCGTCTAAAATTATTCCTTAAACATCGAATAAATCATTTTATCTTATGGACATTTTTGTAAAACCTAGGATTCATTATGTTGGGTTCTCTTATACATATTGACCAAATCCCAAGAAAAAACCCACTCTAAAACTGAAAATTATAACCCAATAATAACAAGAATTTTTTTGATATTGTTTCCATAATTTAAAAAAAACATCTCACAGACAGATTCAAAATCTCATAACTGAATGTTTTATTTATCTAGAGACTAGATATATAAATGTCTTATTTCATATTATATATTATACATATCTAAAAATTATATAACTCAAATACTATCCTTATAGAATTATATTACATAATACTATTATTTATTAATTAGGTAATGGAAACATAAGATGGAGTGATCTTAAATGTTCATCAAGGTAAAAAGTAATCAATGAGGCATAAAGGGATAGATCATAAGTGTGTGGGGAACCATGAGCAAGGAATACATATTTGATTAAAATTAATGTGTAATCATACGAGTCCTATATAAAGAGTAAAAAAGGACATAAATCCTCAAATGATAATACATATAATATAGATTAAGCATGAGGATAAGAGATAATAATCATATGTCGTGGAATATAACACATGAATTTTTAATATAAAATAAATATAGAATCTACAAAAGCATATGGAATCATAAAATTATAAACATAGATAACCAAAATCACTCCCATAGAAAAAAAAAGAAATCATAACATCAAGAAATCATTTCCACACACAATCATTAGATAAAAATCCATTATAATAATGTCCATGAGAAAACATTTGAATAAATAAACCCATAGTTATGTCCACACATAACATCATTATCTTAGGGGTTATAAAATTTAAACTGATGTTTTAGAGAGATATACTAGTCCCACCCATCACAAAATAATTAAAAAACAAATTAAAGATAAAAAATTATATATTTTATCATGAAAACTCCCATTGAATGATGATGGGTTATATTTTTTCTGTTATATAAAATGTAATCAAGAATAAGATTAGCTAACACCAAAATTAAAATATAAAAAATAAGTATATAATAATAGAGTTTAGTGGGTAATTAAATAAAATTACCCATATTAGACTGATATTTTTTAGAAAGAGAGTATTATGGAAGAAAATAATTATTATTTATAATTATAAAATGTTCTTAACATTTCCAAAAGAGTAGAAATTTTGAGTTAAATTCAAAAATAATTTTAATGAAGGTAATAAAAATAATTTTTAATAAATTATTCTAAAATAAAACATCAACAATGTAACCTCGTGACAATATAAATTTTGTATAATGAAATTTGGGGATGATGATACAATGTATATAATGTGATCTGAAATTCCTTTTAATTCTTTTTAGGAAGACATACAGAATACCCAGATTGATAAAAATGTTATAAATCATATTTTTTAAAAGGGGAAAAGATAAATATGTGGAGTATATAAGATAATATATATTTTTATTTCAAAATAATTAATTAAATAGTTGATATAAGAATTGATATGGAAATGGTTGGGAAATAGATAATACGAAGAATTAGAATTATTCCCATGAAAGTAATATTATTTGGAACAATTCAATCAACCACTGATTAAGATTTTGGAATGAATACCTATTGATTCTAAAATTATTGAGAAACTAACATATAAAATATGGGAATGGATGAATTTAAAAACATAGAAGATCATAGTAAAATCATAAATAAAATAACCCATTCAAAAGGAAATTCGGTCCACAAAAAACAATAAATTGTATATAAAATTTATGTAAAAAAGAAAGAAATTTTAAAACAACTAGAATAGTTAATATTTTGGAAAAGAATAAATTAATAGTGATTAATCATTATGAAGAAACCTAATTTTGATAGCGGGAAAATGTGATCATGATGAGAACCTAAAATTTTATTATAAATCACTAAATGTAAATTGATTAAAAAACCACTTCTGAATTTGATATCATGTGAATTAAAATCCATTAAAAAATATAACATGAATTGTAACATTAAATACCATAATAAAAATGATAATAATGAATCAAATATGGAAAATATGATGTATATGCACCATATAATTACATTTTGGTGTAAAATCTGAATGATATCTCAATGAAGGTAACTTGATATGAAAAAATCATACCTTGGATTCAGGTATGGTCTGACATACTCTAAAGATATTGAAGACATAAATCATCTCTTATAGAGTGTACAGTACTCAGTAGTCCCCTTTCCACACAACATTTAGCCACATCATCAGTCTAACACATTATGGACAAACACCTCTCTAATGTACAACCATGTGGTATGAAATCCCCCTTCCATCTGAGGTTTTTATTCCACCTCCCTTGTAACATGAACTGAGGGCCTCTAGAATAATTGTACACCAAAAAATCATTATGAGCACCACATAGGGAAATTTATGTGAAATTGTAAAAATATAATTATAAAAGGATAATTCATGTCAAATTATCCAAAAATAATTATAAAAGGATAATTTATGAAAAATTCTTAAAATATAATTATAAAAGAATAATTTATGAGAAATTATCAATATATATTTATAAAGGGATATTTTAGAATAATTGTCAAAATATAATAATAAAACGATAATATATGTGAAATTATCAAACATTAATGATAAAAGTGTAATTTAATGGAAATTATCAAAATATAATAATAATGGGACACTTTATGAGAAATTATCCAAAAAATAATTGAAAAAGGATAATATTGAAATTATCAAAAAGAGAGAATGTATCATCACATGTGATATTCAATTTCTTTATAAAATAAAAGAATTATATTTGGTTTTAGGAACCCTTGGTGAACCATGACTATCTCTATTTATGATAATAGGGCTATGAAAAAGTGTTTTTGACTGGTTTTCCCCACCTTTTAACATCGATGAATTTTGAGGTAGGAAGTTATTTATGTTTTTTTCTTGTTTACACATGTTTTCATTACAATAATTATGTGTAGAAATATTTTTTATGACGATGTCAGATTAATATCGCAAGTCTTTTTATCCATGAAAACCTTATTATACACTTGATTCTATGAGTATTTTGTATATTTTTTTCATGTTTTATGTTGATCCCAAGTATTGTGTGTGACACCTTACTCATGATGACATTTTATTCTTTCTCATGTATCCAACCATGTTATGTTTTATTTTTTATATTTTCATGGATTCCAGGACATGTGGACCATCGTGACATTTTATCACATAGATGGGGAGTGTGCATGAATTACAATAATGGTGATGTGGAACCTATGAAAGGGGTAGGGATATGACAATGACAAGTTGATTTCATTTGATGCACTTGATGAATAAGGGATGCATATCGGCTATCAAAACATTGTATATTCCTCAATGAATAAGTGATTCCAATTGGTTCTCAATCCTTGGTATATTTCTTAAAGAATTAGGGATTTCAATTATCTCTCGATCCCCACTATATGAATTTGTGACTATGGGAAGATAATTAGCTCTAAAACACTAATATAAGTCAAGAAAAAACCTTCATGGTGATCAATGATATTGATTTTCGTGATAAAAAAATGATGATTAATATGATTCATTATAATTGTTGATAATCATTGATTCTTATGACACCTTGATTACCCCTATGGTAAATAAATAAAGCAGGAACTACTAAGGGTTTGTGGAAGATTCGTTAGAACCCGACCACTCAGTTTTGGATTTTTTGTTTATACTTATAACACATCAATTATTATCATGGCATACATTGTTATACACCATCACATTAGGTTAAATACACAATGTTAGTGTCCTTCAGAGTATTTTAATTACACTCAACACTAGTATTTTGATGTACATGTAGATTGCATGAGGGATCGGGCGATGGGAAAGGGCCATGTGGTGGATAGATGAGAAGAGGATCTTGCAGCTGGTAGTATACTGGGTGATAATTTTTAGAATCCTCTATTTATATATTTATTTTATCTACTTTATTTCCTCTGGACAAGCATTCCAGTTACTTGAGCTTCTTTATTTTTTTACATGTATTCCATCTTCACTTTTCTACATATTTACTATGATTATTTAATATATATTTTATTTTTGATTTTTGATCCTATGAAAAGATATTAAGGGTATATACTCTCTACTGAAGGACTTAGAATCTCACAACTAGTCAGTAGCCTCTTTTATATGGTGAGACTATCATTAGTTCAGGTGGCATTACAGCTCGGAGCCATTGATTCATGTCGATACATTATAAAATGGAATCAGATAATCTAAACACACTAACTCATTTCTTCTCATCGAATTGGGATGGGACATGATAGATATGAGATAGTAAAATTGGTACTCTAATAGTGGAACTACTGAAGTGTCTATCTAGCACAATATAGTAGACCTCCGAGTTTCCTTAAAATGTGTAATTATATATTTCTATTACCATTGATTAAATTTACCTTAGGTGATTTTACAAGATGATGATTTATGATATATGGGATTTCATATGTGTTTATACAACATTACTGAGTATATAGGTTGACATTCTATATATATAAAATTTGTTGTGTTGCATAATAGTTTATTAATTGAAGGAAGTTTATATGCAATCTATTCAAGATAGTTTCTCCATGTGCGATATATTTGTTCCCTATTGTTTTCATGTATATTTAATGGAATTGATTAGTTGAACAGATCATGTGGTTGTATTAGTATATATATGATAACTATTACTAACATGAATGGAAGAAGATAAGGGTTAGTGCTAGGTTGGGAATTACTTGGGATATGTGTAGACTCCAAGGAATTTTTTTGATCACATATATAGGTTTAGAGAAACATTGTGTGATCCCATATATTGATTAGAGGTTATCCTAATGACTGTTTTTATTTTCTTATATGTGTTCCTTCACATTACAGAGTATTTCACCTCGACATAGACTTACAAAACTACTGTGGAAGGAGGTCAAAATACTTTCATAAGGAAGGATGTTTCATCATTACCAATAGATTTGTAGGAGAATATAATTGATCTTTATCCATCACCTATTCTTGGTATAGGTAGCAAAGATGCTTCAACATGAAAATGATCTGTTATTTAATTTATTAGGTATATGATTTTGGAACAATAGTAAAAAATTCCCTTATATCCACTATAACATTATTCACATTTCTTGGGAACTAGAGGGACTGAAGAAGTTGAGTAATGGGATAAAATTATTTTGGATATATAACCCAGTTGAAACTCTGAAGGATCATTGGTTTAAGATAACAGGAGCTCATATTGGGTGTGTAGAAATTTCAATACCACATATCATATGAATCCAATATAGCTGAAGGAGATCAAGTTTATGATATATGATATTGAGGGGAATAGATTCACTTTGATGAGTAATCCATCATTATATTTTCTTGTTTTTTTTCTTGAGATTGTGGATGGTATTCTTCGACTCTACATCGATTATATGAAGCTGAACTAGGTGATCATGAGTAACCGATATCATTTTTATGGGATTTATGATCTTTTCAATAATATTCAGGGAGCCTAGTGGTTCTCCAAGATTGATCATTAATCGTTCTATCACCAGTTTTGAGGTTGAGAGAAGTTTTTTCTAAATTGAGAATTTTGGAGACTGTATAGACTGTATGAGTTATCGGTAATGATGTTTGGTCTAATTAACATACCATTAGTGTTCATGGACTTCTTGTAAAATACATTACATCCATACCTAGACAAGTTCATCATGGGTTTCATCAATCAAAATCCATTTTTATGCACCAAAAATAGAGAATCATGTTTGGCACATAGAGATAATCTTTTGTATAATTATAGTACAAATGATTTATGCCATGATGTTCAAGTGAGACTTTAGAATTTGAAAGGTTATGTTCCTTGGAAATTTGGTGTCTAAGACTATTATATCAATATACCTATATAATGGTGACATAGTCATGTCCCAAACATGTCTCAATGTGTATTAGATTATGAGATTTCAGGGATTAGCAGTATATTACTGGAATTTTATCTGGGTCTTCTTTAGATTATCAGCACCCATGTTATAGTTGGAAAAGAATGGAGTTAAATTACAGTGGTTATACTATTGTGAAGAGTCTTTCCTTTAGCTAAAGAGAAGTTTTAAAATAACTCTAGTAATAACACTCCCGACGCTTGGGATTGGTTTTGCAATTAACTATACTACATTAAGCATTGGCATGTGACTGGTGCTGATCAAAAGAGAGTAGGTAGTAGCATATGGGTCTCATCAACTATGATCCCAAGAGTGGAACTACCCTATACATTACATGGAGTTGGAAGTTATATCCCAAACCCCAAAATATTAGATACACTATCTCTTTGGTGGGATATTTATTTTTTATGCAGACCAGAAGACCCTTAGATATATCTTAACTCAAGGGGAAATAAACACGAGACATAGGATCTTGTAGGAGATTCCCATTTTATGTAATGTTTTTTGAATGGATTAAATAATTTCCCAGGGAATCATATTATCTTTAGTGCATCGTACCATCATAAAATTGATAAAGATTATAAGTGGACTATATTCATATTGGAGGGTCTTCATTGAGCATGAGTGATATTCATTCATGTAGAATGGAATGATCACCTAGCATTAAATAAGTTCACTCTCAATAATAGTTAATAGGATTCGATTCAGATTAAACCTTATGAGTCTTGTTATTGGAGTCCATGTCAATCACCACTTGATTGAATGAGGCAATAGTTGTGGGCCCAGTTAGGTTCAGCGGTCCTCTAGGGGAGCTCATCTGTTTGTGAAGAAGTTGATCACAGCTCAGAGTAGACATATATCGTATGTCGATCGAAGGATGACAACCTTCATGTTTATTATGGGTGATATAGTTTTTTTTGAGTGACTCCTCAGTTGGGGTGGAGATGTATATGAAGGAAAGGAAATCTATAACTTTATTTTGTAGGACCATTTAATACAACCGAGTAGATAATGATAATGGTGTATAATCTAGGTATCACATCTCAATATCGATGTATTAATGGTGTCTTATATCTGTCATATCATTAGAGGTACATAAACGACCCTATGAATATTATTGATTATGAGTACGTTGAGTTAGACACTGATGCATCTTATGAGTATCAACTAATGAGTATCATAGATCAAAGAAATATAGTGTTGTGAGGAATGATGGTACCACTAGTTTGGATTCAATGGTATAAAGGAAGAATCGAGAATGAAATGTGGGAACATGAGCCGGATGTTCGAGCTTAGTGGCCTGAGTTATTCAGACAATATTACTAGAGATACTTCTCAGGAATGAAATGTTGATGGAGTTGGAAAATTTTAATATGACGAACATTTTTTGAAGATAATTAAAAACCACTTATTGATAAATTTTAATTGTTTTTATGTAATAAAATTCGATTTTTCAATGAAAAGAAATTAATAAATTCTTAAATATTATTGAATAAGGAAAAAATGCATAGTTAACCCCATTGAATATTATATTGAATATTTCTAGAGTCAATCACTAATTAATTGTGAGATTCAAAGGCCCATAAAGCCTCAACACTGACAGAATAAAAATATTTGATATCTTATATTATGTGTGTGTGATTTATAGAAAATAATTTGGAATCTCCCAAATAGGGAAATGTATGAAAATATTGAGCCAACTATTAGGTCTGAGATACAACTTTTACGCTAGGAGGTGTATAACATTTTTATTAGTCATACATTTGGTCAGTTCGGTTGCAATGATAAGTTATTTTTTATTTTTATTATATTATTTTTTAAAATAATTTAATATCTCCCAAATGGTACAACATTTGAAAAATATGAGACAACATTATTTTTTGAATGGGGTGTTTACCCTATGCGGGTTATAACTATTACGTGCATTGGGTGTTTGGAAACATCACATACAACAAAACCCATTTATATTTAATTATTTATTTATCATGTTTATTAAAAACAAATAATTAACATCTCCCAAATAGTGGGACATATGAGAAATCAGAGACAACTGTTAGGTCCATAACACAAGGTTAACCCTAGGAGGGGCATAACTTTTATACACAATGATCATTTGGTATAGTTTTTCATTAAAGGAATGTATTTAATATTGATTTTTAATAATCATTTTTATGAATTTAATTAATAATCCAATTTACTATTCATTATCTCCCTAAATGTGTGTTTTCTATTTTTTTTTGATGCGGTAGAGTATCAAAATCATCTATTTCATCCACATTTTGAAATTTTCTTTTTAATGTTTTTATGAGGAGAAATGAATTACTCTATACATAATTTTCCATTAAATTTGGTACTCAAATGGGTATTATAACAAAGGGTTTCACGTGAAGAAATTTTTTGGGGTTTAAAATGATGAACCATCTAGGATTTACATTTTGGTTGATTCCGGTGAGTCTGATATAAACTAGAATAACTATACTAATGATAGGTGAAGCTTGGTGAATTTGATATAAGTATTACAGGAACACAATGACCTTATTTTTCTCCACTTTAAGTGTGAGTCAAACCTCTGGTATGAGTTTCTTACTTTTTATTTATTTATTTATTTATTTGTTCTATCTATTTCTTAATTCTAAAAATCATGGATAAAATTTAAAATATGAATAAAAATAATTTATCCTATATAATATATGAATAATAAAGAATAATTTATCAAAAGATAATTTTTTTAAGACAAGAAAATGATATTGAATATTCAATGAAAACATATTTAAATTATCAACTGATAAATGTTTTTGATTATAAATGATGATTAATAAATAAACTGTAATGCCCCGACCCCAGTTACCTAGAGTCGGTGCATTATTACATAACATTGGCATGATCACAAGAAAGATCTAATCTCAAAAGACCGATTAGTTTAATATCCTTGGAAACACTAGATATATTCATAAAGTTTTACATTACATCATAAAAATAAAAACTACAACAACATAGTCTCCAAAGTACACACTCTTATCCCCTCATACTATCCCTGTAGGTCATTCATAATTTACTTCTTCACATCCTGGGAAAAATAAAACATAGAAAAGGGGTGACCTCAAATGCCCAGTAAGGATAACAATATAGCAGAAACTTTCATAAATAAGAATAAACATTTAAGGCAATGTATAACTAAAACAAAAGCCTTTTAAACTTGAACTTCAACATAGTATGGAAAAAATAAAATGAAATAATTCCATTTAATTATTCTCATGGATATTCTAATAATCGAATAATCACATGCAATATCAATAACCACTTTCATAATGATGGAATGCATAATGCCAGACTATCATAACCACATAGCCAAGGCCTCGTACCAAGACTACAAAAAAGATTTTGCCAAGCCTTGTTTCAAGACACTAGTTTGTCTCATGATACCTACCGATGCATCGGGGATCTATAGCAGGCACCACCCGTCACATATCAAGTCCAATGCATTCCCATATGAAAAGGTTTAAACATAACATAAACATTCATATTAAAACTAGCATACGAAATGTAAATACTTCATCCATAAACCACGAATGGTATAAAAATAACACATCCACAGTCAAACATATCACAAAACCTTCAACACAATATAGAAGTTTTGTATCATAATAAATCAACTTCAAATAAGCTTAAAATCAATCAAAGTACGTTGTCATAGATGAAATCAAAACTCTTTTTAGAGAAATATCTCTTTCTATTTTGAAATCATTTAAGAGTCATATATCTATAAAATAAAAAATTTTCTTTGAAAATATTATTATAATCTTGTAAGGGAAACTTCGACGATTTTATAACGGTCGAAAATAGCCGCACCCACCATATAAGTTAAAAAACATTCTTACCTTAATTCTGTCGAAAAGGTTAAAAAGGACCTTGTTTGGAAAATGACGGAAAGATTCCTTTATAAACCACTTATAAAAGTCAACAAGGGTATAAATTACTTTAACCCATATTCTAGTAAATATTAAAAAAATGTTTTCAAATACATTTTTAAGAAACATGGATGTGGATGATAAAGAAGTCCCAGTAGATTATTACGTATAAACAACCTCGGATAATGAAGAGATTGCGAAATAAACCCTTACCTTGCACTTTTCCTTGGTTGGGGGTAGGTTAACCTCATTTATAATGGTAAAATAATTCTTATTAAATTATACAAGAATCATATACATTATTATGTTATCATATATGATCTTTTAACATTGCTTTGTTAATAATATCTTAGTATTATCGTCGTTTCAGGTGTTAACTTACTCGTTTTCTTTTATATGTTTTGTTACGTAAGCCATGTTTGTCATGGATAGGTTGTATCTTATTCATATAAAGAATGATATCAAATCCTTAAACATTATTTTTAAATCATCAAATGGTAATTATACTTGAATGGATACGATGGAGAATGAATCTCATCGCGTTCGTGGAGACGGTAGTCCGTACGTACACACGAGCGACAATATTATTCTTTTGATATTAAAATAATATATAATTGGATGATATATCATATATACATAATCATTATCATGTTATATTTATTATTTACATGAATTAAAAATCATTATTATACCCATCCAAATAATAATATATTTAATAACAATTACACCACGACGTGGAGACGGTAAGCCATACGTACGCATGTATGGTGACATGTCATTCAAAGGATGGATAGAATACTGAATATGGTCGTACCATATTTATAATAATATTACAGTATATAGGAGATAATAGATTCATTATATTAGAATTGTAATAACAAAGAAATAATAAGTTGAAGAAGAAATGAATTTGAAAAAGGGTGGTGAAAACATTACCTCTTCTTCGGGTTCTTCCTTTTGATTTGATCAAAAGGGCTCCTTAGGTTGGCTTTCTGATCAAACTAAGGCCTCTAGGTTGTATTGAGGGAAGTTGGGAGAGTATTTGTCCAGGGTTTGGCCGAACCAAAAGGCTTTTAAGGTGTGAATTAATGAGAATGGGGAGTGACCTTTTATAAGAGGGGCGAGGGGCACCTTTGGAAAAGCTAGAAATATTATTTTATAATAAATTCATATTCAGTTTATAATGGCTCCAAAGTGTACTATTTAAATGTTAAGGTGGGGATGGGTATAAAACCACTCAACCAATAGAATTTAGACAGGTTTGGGTCATTATATTAACCTTATCTTTTAGTTTTAACTCTTAGTTAATTAGTTTGACACTTACCATGTCACTTTGTATTTTTATATTATATAGATAATAAACTTACTATATACCTCCAAGAGACCCCAAGTGGTCCATTAATGATACACCTATCATGATATAAGTCTCTTTTAAGAACCTTAGATTTTTAGGAATTTAATATCAATTAATAATATAATATTTGTTTTAAAAACTCTTTTATGTCAATTTTGACACTATTTGGAAAATGGATTTTTGTGAAAATCATAACAGAATTATTACTTCAAAAAAAGTTAATTAAATAAATCCTAACATCTCATATTAACCTAGAAAATTAATTTAATTCATAAAAAGTCTCAAATTGTATTTATTTGGGTATTTATAATATCAATTATTTTAATTTTTCACTATTATGGTAATTACTGCATCATCATTGTGTCATAAATAAATTAAATTATTTATTGTCTAAAAATTATAAATAAAATATCATTATGTAGGAAATATTTTTATCTTTCTAATGAATATTTAAAATCGAATTTACCTTATGTACAACCCTATATTAAAAATGTTTTAGTAAATAAACTTTGATTTTAACTCTTCTTTGAATTAAATAATAATAAATGTCCTAATCTAATCCAAGTGGACCTAAATGATAATATTTTATTCCTAAGGTTGTTTTTGGTCTATATACACTTGTCCAATAGAATTATGACATGTGTTAGGGTAATATTAATATCATTTTTACCCTTAATTACCCTATTTACTTTTAACCGTGGTAAATAGAAGTAAAAAGTTACTATTCACCAAAAATTATTTTCATCTCATTGAACCAAATTTTACTCCTTTATATTAACCATGTCTCTAGGATTTTTGAAATTCCACTCACAGAAGCGGTAAAATTAAGTTTTATGAAAAATTCAGTTTTTTTAACTACCACTTAGTGGTTTCACTATTCATCAAAAAATGAAGTTTTTCAGAAAAATACCAAAAATTCACCCTAGGATAATTTCGATATTACGAATCCAAAAATGAAGTCCATTTTGAAAAATAAAATTTATAAATTTCAAAAAGTGGGTAATACTATTCATAACGGCTAGTTTGATTGGTTGTGGTGTGTTAGAACTCGATGTTGCGTACAACACACGCTATTGCATTATTCAAAGAGAAGCGTACCGTAGAAGATTGGGGTGTTACATTCTACTCTACTTCAAATAATGTCGTCCTATAAATTTCTAGAATACTACCACATGAAAAGACTCGGGTGGTTCTTCATCATAAGTTCCTCGGGTTTCCATGTTGCCTCTTCCATCTTATGGTTTCTCCACAAGACTTTTACCAGACAAGTCGTCCAGTTTCTCAGTACTTATTCTCTCGTATCAAGAATCTTGATGGGCTCTTCGCAATAAGACAGATCGGGTTCCAGTTCTAATTCCTCATAGGTGAGTACATGCATTGGGTTAGGCTTGTATTTCCTCAATAGTGATACGTGGAACACATCGTGAACTTTGGAGAGATTTGGCGACATTGCCAAACGGTAAGCTACAACCCCAATTCGTTCTAGAATTTCGAAAGGTCCGATATACCTGGGACTCAATTTACCTTTCTTACCAAAATGTATGAATCCCTTCCACGGAGATACCTTCAGGAAAACACGATCACCGACTTGAAATTCCAAATCCTTCCTTCGATTATCGGTATAGCTCTTCTACCTACTTTGAGTTACTTTGATATGGTTTTGGATTACCTTCACCTTTTCCATCGTTTCCTCGACCAGTTCTGGGACTAAAAGTTTTATTTCACCAACGTCATCCCAATAGGTTGGTGTGCAACATCTCTTTCCATATAACGCTTCATATGGTGCCATATGAATACTCGAATGGAAGCTATTGTTATAGGAAAATTCTACCAGAGGTAAATATTGATCCCACATACCCTGAAAGTCAAGTGAGTAGGATCTCAACATGTCTTCTAAGGTTTGAATAGTTCGTTCTAATTGTCCATCTATTTGAGGGTGGAAGGCAATACTCAAATGAAGTTCAGTATCCAAGGATTTCTGAAGACTTTTCCAGAATCTTGAAGTAAAACGAGGATCATGATTAGAAACAATCGATAGGGGCACTCCATGAAGTCTCACCACTTCATTAATATATAGTCTTGCTAGGAGTTCTAGTGGTAGATCTTCTCTTATAGCAAGAAAATGTGTTGACTTGGTAAGACGATCAATAATAAACCACATTTCATCATTCCTTCTAGGAGTCTTTGGTATCCCCATAACAAAGTTCATCGTAATATTGTCCCATTTCCACTCCGGTATGGGAAGAGGTTGCATGACTCCTCTAGGCTGTTGCCTTCCAACTTTCACTTGTTGACAAACCATACATCTTGACACAAAATCAGCAATCTCCCTCTTCATGTTGTCCCACCAAAAATGTTCCTTCAAATCTCTATATATTTTGGTGCTCCCAGGGTGTATAGAGAAATTAGAACTATGAGCATCATCCAACAATTCCCTTTTTAGATCAGGTATATCGGGAACACAAAGTCTCTTCCCAAATTTCAAAATTCCATCTTCATACACAAAGTCTCTCAATCTCCCATCATTCACAGCTTTAATCTTCTTTTGAAATTCTTCATCATAAGTCTGATAACTCTTAATCCTTTCTAGTAAAGATGGTTTGGCAACCATTTGAAAAAGCATTGATGTTTCACCTTCCCTGGTTATTCTCATGTCCATCTTCACTAGATCCATGAAAATTGGATCTCTTTAAATTCTCATATTTTTCAAAACTCCATGATATTTTTTGCTCAAAGCATCTTCCACCTTGTTTTCCTTCACAAGGTGGTAGTGTATCATGCAATCATAATCCTTGAGTAATTCAAGCCATCTCCTTTGCCTCATGTTGAGTTCTTTTTGTGAGAAAATATACTTCAAACTCTTGTGATCAGTATAAATCTCACATTTTTCACCATAGAGGTAGTGCCTCCATATATTCAAAGAAAAGATCACAAATTCTAACTCGAGATCATGAGTAGGATAGTTTTGTTCATGAATTTTCAACTATCGTGATGCATAGGCAATAACCCTATCATTCTGCATAAGGACACAACCAAGTCCTTTCTTCGATGCATCACTATAAATAACAAACCCATCATTCCCCGATGGTAGAGTGAATATAGGAGCATTGAATAATCTTCTCTTCAGTTATTCGAAACATTATTCACACTCTTTTTTCCAAACAAATTTAACCCCTTTACGTGTGAGCTTCGTTAATGGGTTAGCCAATCAGGCAAAATTCTGGACTAAACGTCGATAATAACCTGCCAAACCAATAAAACTGTGTACCTTAGTTATACTCGTAGGTGCTGGCCATTCATGGATTGCCTTGGTCTTAGAAGGATAAACAAGGATTCCATCTTTAGAGACAATATGTCCAAGAAAAGAAATCTCTTGAAGCCAGAATTCACACTTTCTAAACTTCACATATAATTCATATCTTCTCAGAGTCTTCAGGATAATGCGCAAGTTATTTTCATGATCTTCATATCTTTTGGAGTATACCAAGATATCATCAATAAATACCACCACAAATTCATAGAGATATTCCTTGAAAACTCTATTCATCAGATCCATGAATATAGAGGGTGCATTAGTCAATCCAAAAGGCATTACTGTAAACTCGTAATGCCCGTACCTAGTTTGAAATGCTGTCTTCGGAATGTCTTCCTTATTCACACACAACTGATGGTATCCAGATCGAAGGTCAATCTTTGAAAAGTATTGAGCTCCATGCAGTTGGTCAAATAAATCATCAATACGAGGCAGGGGATACTTGTTCTTTATTGTTATAGCATTGATCTCCCTGTAGTCGATACATAACCTCATAGATCCATTTTTCTTTATAACAAAAAGAACAGGGGCACCCCATGGAGAAAAACTAGGGCGAATAAATCCCTTATTACTCAATTCCTCTAGTTGTTTCTTTAGTTCAACTAATTCTACAGTGGCCATTCTATAAGGGTTCTTCGATATAGGCCTTGATCTAGGAATTAAATCAATGGAAAACTCAACTTCTCGTTCTGGAGGATGTCTAGGTAAATCTTCCGGAAACACATCTACATATTCTTTCACAATAGGTACATCCTCTATTTGAACATTCCTTTTCACACCCACAATCATTTCATTCTCTTCCTCCTTAATAATTGAATTTAGTTAAGCTACTGGGGGTGGATCTAGATAAGAATTAGGTGGTGAAGATTTTTCTCTAAAGATAAGGTGTTACTTATCATCATCATCAAAAATTGTAACCTCCTTCTTCTTACAATAAATCTTCATATCATTGTCCGAAATCCAATCCATACCGAGGATTATATCAAACTCAATCATAGGTATGAAAATGATATCAGCATATAAAGAACATTTATGTGCCTTAATGGGGACTGATTCACAAAAATTTGTTGCAATGATACTTCACTTAGGAGTTTTAACTAACAACTCCCTTGTTAAATCAAATTGAAAATATCTAATTTTCTTAGAAAACTGGGAAGATATGAAACAATGCGATGATCCAGAATCAAATAATGCATTTTCTAAACTTGAGGAAACCATTAAATTACCTGCCACCACGTCTTTTGGAGCTTCTACCTCAGCAGTAGCGATAGCATAATCTTGGCCTTGATCCATTTCCCTTTTCTGAGGTAAGTTCCTCTAACGCTTAGGACATTTATTTGCATAATGTCCCATCTCCCTGCAATTATAGCACTGAACATCGGTAGCTTCCTTCTTCCCCTTACAATCACGAGCTTGGTGGCCTTTTTCACCACACTTGTAACAGACTCCCGTTCCTTTTAAGCAAGTATCGGGGTGTTTCTTCCCACATTTACTACAGGATGGATATTCAACTTTTCCCTTATTCCCTTTATTTCCATTCCAGATTGATCAGTAGATCTCTTCTTCTCTTGATTTTCTTTAAAGTCATATGACTTAGAGAATTCCTTTTCTGTCTTGATAGCACATGAGACAATGTCTTCGTACGATGAGAAGGATTGTGAGACTAATGCTCGACGGAGAAATGGTTTTAACCCATCAAATAAACGATCAATCTTACTTCTTGGGTTACTTATATAATCTCGAGCATACCTTTATAACCTTGTAAAGTTAGCCTCATACTTTGCGACATTCTCATCCTCCTTTTGTCTCAGACTCAGAAATTGCCTTTCCATATCTGCTCGATGGTCACGAGGAAAGTATTTTTCTAAAAACAGATCTTTGAACTCCCTCCATTTCATATTTTATACTTCATCATCTTCCTTCGTGTTTTGAATCAATGACCACCATTTATCAGCATCTCCAGTGAGGCAGTAAACTGCCATGATAACTTTTTCCCTTTCACTACTTCCCAAAGCCTGAAATATTTTCTCTAGGGAACTTATCCATTGCTCAGCTACTAATGGATTTGTAATCCCATTGAATGTTTGTGGTTGCTGCCTCATGAAGCAATCTAACATTGATCCTCCATGTCGCGGATCAGGGTGCTCCATACGGGTAAGGTTATTATTCATAACCTGAGTGAGTTGTCCCAGTATGGTGATTAGCTGATCGACACCAGTTGCATCACCATCTCCACTATAATAATCTTGAGCAGGAGGGAAATCCCTACATGGAGTGCATGCATTGATACAGTTTCGATTTCTTCCACTAGGCTCCATTTCTAAACAATGGCATAAACTAGATCAGTTTATGAATCAAAATACATAATTCCATACTTATAAAACACTTAACATAAATTGAACTATTTATGGATATAATCCATAATCATAAAAATGTTTTCTTTGAGGAAGTATATACTCATAAACCCTTCATAATGATTTGTAAAGAAAATGAGAGTTATCCTAAGCAAATCCCCCGGGAGTGTCGTAACCAAGAGTGCAGCAAGGCCCGTTGTCATGCACCAGTTCCCGTTCGAGTCTAGCTCAAAGCGGTGTTTTCGGGTTTTACCCCTAGGTACATCTGTGCCAGAGCCGCCTCTACCTGCTCGTATCCAGATAGGGATGTATTGCTCGGAAAACTCACAAAATCTCTATAATACCAAAATTCTAGGAAGTTCTTCTATACTAATCCTCAAAGTCCATCTTAAATCTATGTTCTCTAATCAGAGTTTATCTAAATCTAGCTTCCAAGGTCTGTACTAAACTTCCTCTGATACCAACTGTAACGCCCCGACCCCAGTTACCCAGAGTCGGTGCATTATTACATAACATTGGCATGATCACAAGAAAGATCAAATCTCGAAAGACCGATTAGTTTAGTATCCTTGGAAACACTAGATATATTCATAAAGTTTTACATTACATCATAAAAATGAAAACTAAAACAACATAGTCTCCATAGTCCACACTCTTATCCCCTCATACTATCCCTGCAGGTCATTCATAATTTACTTCTTCACATCCTGGGAAAAATAAAACATAGAAAAGGGGTGAGCTCAAATGCGCAGTAAGGATAACAATATAGCGGAAACTTTCATAAATAAGAATAAATATTTAATGCAATGTATAACTAAAACAAAGGCCTTTTAAACGTGAACTTCAACATAGTATGGAAAAAATAAAATGAAATAATGCCATTTACTTATTCTCATGGATATTCTACTAATCGAATAATCACATGCAATATCAATAACCACTTTCATAATGATGGAATGCATAATGCCAGACTATCATAACCACATAGCCAAGGCCTCATGCCAAGACTACAAATAAGATTTTGCCAAGGACTTGTTCCAAGACACTAGTTTGTCTCATGAGACCTACCGATGCATCGAGGAGCTATAGCGAGATCCACCCTTCACATATTAAGTCCAATGCATTCCCATATGAAAAGGTTTAAACATAACATAAACATTCGTATTAAAACTAGCATACGAAATGTAAATACTTCATCCATAAACCACGAATGGTATAAAAATAACACATTCACAGTCAAACATATCAAAAAACATTCAATACAATATAGAAGTTTTGTATCATAATAAATCAACTTCAAATAAGCTTAAAATCCATCAAAGGATGTTGACATAGATGAAATCAAAACTCTTTTTAGAGAAATATCTTTTTCTATTTTGAAATCATTTAAGAGTCATATATCTATAAAATAAAACATTTTCTTTGAAAATATTCTTATAAGATTGTAAGGGAAGCTTCGACGATTTTATAACGGCGGAAAATATCCGCACCCGCCGTATAAGTTAAAAAAAACATTCTTACCTTAATTCTGTCGAAAAGGTTAAAAAGGACCTTGGTTGGAAAATGATGAAAAGATTCCTTTATAAACCACTTATAAAAGTCAACAAGGGTATAAATGAATTTAACCAATATTCTAGTAAATAGTGAAAAAAATGTTTTGAAATACATTTTTAAGAAACATGGATGTGGATGATAAAGAAGTCCCAGTAGATTATTACGTATAAACAACCTCGGATAATAAAGAGATTGTGAAATAAACCCTTACCTTGTACTTTTCCTTGGTTGGGGGTAGATTAACATCCTGTATAATGGTGAAATAATTGTTATTAAATTATACAAGAATCATATACATTATTATGTTATCATATATGATCTTTTAACATTTCTTTGTTAATAATATCTTAGTATTATCGTCGTTTCGGGTGTTAACTTACTCATTTTCTTTTATATGTTTTGTTACGTAAGCCATGTTTTTCATGGATAGGTTGTATCTTATTCATATCCAGAATGATATCAAGTCCTTAAAAATTATTTTTAAATCATCAAATGATAATTATACTTGAATGGATACGATGGAGAATGAATCTCATCGCGTTCGTGGAGACGGTAGTCCGTACGTACGCACGAGCGACAATATCATTCTTTTGATATTAAAATAATATATAATTGGATGGTATATCATATATAAAGAATCATTATCAGGTTATATTTATTATTTACATGAATTAAAAATCATTATTATACCCATCCAAATAATAATATATTGAATAACAATTACACCACGACATGGAGACGGTAAGCCGTACGTACGCACGTATGGTGACATGTCATTCAAAGGATGGATAGAATACTGAATATGGTTGTACCATATTTATAATAATATTAAATTATATAAGAGATACTGGATTCATTATTTTAGAATGGTAATAACAAAAAAAGAAGAAGTTGAAGAAGAAATGAATTTGAAAAAGGGTGGTGAAAACATTACCTCTTCTTCAGGTTCTTCCTTTTGATTTGATCAAAAGGGCTCGTTAGGTTGGCTTTCTGATCAAACTAAGGCCTCTAGGTTGTAGTGAGGGAATTTTAGAGAGTATTTGGGCAGGTTTTGGCCGAACCAAAATGCTTTTAAGGTGTGAATTAATGAGAAGGGGGAGTGACCTTTTATAAGAGGGGCGAGGGGCACCTTTGGAAAAACTAGAAATATTATTTTATAATAAATTTATATTCGGTTTCTAATGGCTCCAAAGTGGATTATTTAAAGGTTAAGTTTGGGATGGTTTGAAAACCACTCAACCAATATAATTTAGACAGGTTTGGGTCATTATATTAACCTTATCTTTTAGTTTTAACTCTTAGTTAATTAGTTTGACACTTACCATGTCACTTTGTATTTTTATATTATATAGTTAATAAACTTACTATATACCTCCAAGAGACCCCCAAGTGGTCAATTAATGATAAAAATATCATGATATAAGTCTCTTGGCCGAACCTTATATTTTTAGGAATTGAATATAAATTAATAATATAATATTTGTTTTAAAAACTCTTTTATGTCAATTTTGACACTATTTGGAAAATTGATTTTTGTGAAAATCAAAACATAATGATTACTTAAAAAAAGTTAATTAAATAAATACTAACATGTCATATTAATCTATAAAATTAGTTTAATTCATAAAAAGTCTCATATTATATTTATTTGGGTATTTATAATATCAATTATTTTAATTTTTCACTATTATGGTAATTACCGCATCATCATTGTGTCATAAATAAATTAAATTATTTATTGTCTAAAAATTATAAATAAAATATCATTATGTAGGAAATATTTTTATCTTTATAATGAATATTTCCAATAGAATTTAACTTATGTATAACCCTATATGAAAAATGTTTTAGTAAATAAACTTTGATTTTAACTCTTTTAACTCTTCTTTGAATTAAATAATAATAAATGTCCTAATCTAATCTAAGTGGACCTAAATGATAATATTTTATTCCTAAGGTTGTTTTTGGTCGAGATAAACTTTTTCAATAGAATTAGGACATGTGTTAGGGTAATATTAATATCATTTTTACCATTAATTACCCTATTTACTTTTAACCGTGGTAAATAAAAGTAAAAAGTTACTATTCACCAAAAATTATTTTCATCTCATTGAACCATATTTTACCCCTTGATATTAACCGTGTCTCTTGGATTTTTGAAATTCCACTCACAGAAGCGGTAAAATTAAGTTTTATGAAAAATTCAGTTTTTTTAACTACCACTTAGTGGTTTCACTATTCATCAAAAAATGAAGTTTTTTAGAAAAATACCAAAAATTCACCCTAGGATAATTTCGATATTCCGAATCCAAAAATGAAGTCCATTTTGAAAAATAAAATTTATAAAATTCAAAAAGTGGGTATTACTATTCATAACGGCTAGTTTGATTGGTTGTGGTGTGTTAGAACTCGATGTTGCGTACAACACACGCTATTGCATTATTCAAAGAGAAGCGTATCGTAGAAGCTTGGGGTGTTACATAAACTATGAAAACAAGTTTGTGAAATATTATTAAATGATAATTTTATTAATTTATCGATGGATAATTTATCAAAATTATCAAAAGATAATACATTGAATTATCATGGGTAATATAATTAAATTATCAATTGATAATTTCTATATTATGGAAGGATAATTTATAAAATAATATTTAACAAAGTTTAATCACATGGTTTTATCAATGGATTATTTATATAATATCTAGATGATAAATATATTGAATTATCAAGGAATAATTATTAAATAATGCCAAAAATTAATTTTTAGTTTATCAATTGATAAGTTAAGTGAACTTATCAAAATAATATTATAATTGGATAATTTATAATAAATTATCAAAAAATATTTTTAAGAGTATAATTTAATTGAAATTTTTAAGAAAAAATTATATTAGTTTAATTATAATAAATTATCTAAAGATAATTACAAAAGGATAAATTAATGTAATTATCAAAATATAAAAGGATAACTTAATAAAAACAATCCATATATAATTATAAAAGAAAAATTTATTAGAAATTGTCAAAATATTATTATAAAATCTTTATTTTAGAGAAATTATAAAAATATATTTATAAAAGGTTAATTAATAAGAAATTAAAAAAATATAATTAATAGGTTCCATGTTAAGAAGCTAATCACTTGAAATGGAACTCACAGGGTTTTGATTCCTAGAAAACATGATTTTAGTTCGGGGCATGTGACTCACAGGTGGTGGGATGGGCCCCAAAAAGGAATGGTGAGGTGTCCATCTATACCTCATTTCCCAATAACATCTTTGTTGTTGGGGGCTTACCCAATTGGTAAAATCTCCCTATAATTTTGCATCAGACCTGGATTCAAATCTTGGTTGGTGCATGTAAAATTACTATACTATGCAGGGGGTGATGCTGATGATGATGTAGGCAAGCAGTGATGTAGGCATGGTGCTGCATTGGGATTTTAGTCCATTTATGTGCTTCATGCCCATTAGTCCAATGGGCAATGTACAAAATAAATAAGGCTTGAGGGTGGGTAATTCCTTTAGTGGGTTATGGAATGCCTTTCTATCTCGTGTGTGTGGTCTGTGTGTGTCTATGTGTTTGAATGTAATTGTACCCTCAAAAAACTAATATATATAATTTAAGAGAAATTATCAAAATATAATTATAAAATTATTTTTTTTGAGAAATTATCAACAGATAATAATAAAAGGATAATTTAATAAAAAATAAAAATATGTAATTATAAACGGTTAATTTATGATAAATTAAAAAAATATTATAATTAAATGTTAATTTAAAAAAAATTATCAAAATATTATTATAGATGGATATTTTATGAAAAATTATCAGAAGACTTTTATAAAAAGACAATTTATCAAAATCTATCACAATATTATTTTATAAGGGTATATTATATGTTATTATCAAAAGATAATTATAAAATCATAGTTTAGGAGAAATTATCAAAATATATTTATACAGAAAAAATTTATGAAATATTATAAAAACATAATTATAAAACTATTATTTGGGAATTATCCATGAGAGATAATTTATCAACACTTGTGATATTTTATTTCTTTTTGAAATAATATAATGGTTTTTGGTTCTAGGAACACTTGGTGAACCTCTAGTGTTGATTTTTATAATAATAAGCTCTGAAGAATTGTTTGGGACTGATTTTTACAGCATTTTTATATTGAAAATTTTTTAGGTAGGAAGTTATTTCATCTTTTGGGATTGTTTTCACAGGTTTCCATTAATACGATTATACATTGACATATTTTTAAGGACCAATCTAGATTATGATTTCATGTGTGGGTGTGTGTGTGTAGCCATGGAAACCTCATGTTACACTTGATTACATGAGTATCTCGATGCTTGTTATTCATTTTTTATGTTGATCACATGTATTGTGTGTGCTACTTTACTTATGATGATATGTTCAATATTCACATGTATCATACCACGATATAAATCCTAGGATCCCATAATAGGTGGACTATTGCGACATGTTATCACATAGAGGGGGATGAACAAGACTAGTGGTAATGGAAAATAGGGACATATTCCTAGGGAATGGATAAGACAATCCCTCAGGGATTTCAAGTGTTGCACTCGATGAAAAAATGATGTTGATTATATATTAACCCCATATATTTTTAATGATGAATATGGTATAATGATTATATCTTAATCTATATTATATGACTTGATGACTAAGGAATTAAAATTATCTCTCAATCCCTAGTATATTCCCTAATGAATAAGGGTGGACGATTAGCTCTCGATCCCTAGTATATGTTGAGAACATATCCTTCATGATGATCTATTCTGTATAGTTATTTGACCACATGATTCCAAATAGAATTATTTGTTATCCTCATGGATAATTAGAGATTCTTATGATACCTTGATTTTCTATTTAGTATAGATCTAAAGCAGGTACAACCAAGTGTTTCTGATAGTTTGGTTAGTGCAAAACCACTCACTTTTGGATTGTATGTTTATGGTTTTTATGAAATGATAGTTATTATGGAATACACTTTATACTTGAGGAAATCACGTTAATAATGCATTGGTGGTGTCCTACTAATTCTTGTACTCACACCCTACATTAGAAATCATATGATTTTGTATATTTCATGAGGGATATAACGAAGGGATTGGGCCTTGTGGTGGATAGATGAGCATAGAAGTGTGGATCAAGTAGTATACCGGAACAAACTACAAAGGATCTATTGTTTATATATTTACCTTGTATGATTTATTTTCTTTTGACATACCTTCCACTTATGGGAGCTTCTTTATTTATATTACATGTATTCCATCTTTACATATCTACTTGTTTACTCTGATTATTTATTATAACGTTAATTGTGGATTATTGATCCTATGAAATGATATTGAGGGTATTTTCTCCAAAGTAAAATACTCGGACCCTTTCTACTATTCGACATCCTTTTTTGTATAGGGAGATGTGCATGAGGTCGCATGGAATTTCAGATTAGATCTGGTGATTCGGGTAGGGATGTAACAAAGAGCTTCTTAGGATGAAATTATTTGGTACTATTTCTTATGATATAGGCTTAAAAATGTGAGAGAGGCTTGTTAGGGAGTGAATTTGGATAGGGACTCAATAGGGGAATGAAGGGAATGCATGTTTTTAAATAAGTAATGGAGAGGTCCTCTTATTGGTGAAATTGAGTGACACTATTTCAAATACCCATTCCATAATGATTAATGAATATAATTTATCATGGAATTCGGATACAGAATTAAAAATTACAATATATTGGTTTTTCTTAGTTGTATAATTCCCTCATAAAATAATTTATTGATATTGTTTCATTCTATTTTATGCCTTTCCCTTTGGATAAGCACAATTACCTCATTTATGTTTATTTTTGTAACTTATATTTTACCCCAGTAACTCTTTTTATATAGAAAAAATGAATTTTAAATACACTACATGAAAAAGGGGTTTCACGGTAGTTTGGAAAATTGCTACTAAATATTCCAGAAAAAATATTTTTGATGAAATTCATAAAACCGCCAATAAATGTGTGTTTTTTTATTAGTTTTCTTTTGATGGTTTTATAAACCATGCCTATTTATATATATTACTTTTTAAAATAAATAAATGTATTTATAATGGCAGATTAAGAAACCCGTCGTGAAATGGGGGTTGTTTTTATAAAGACACCACTAATTTAATGGGATGCAATACTAAATTATTTCTTCTTATTAATAAGTATTATTTAAAAGTCATATTCTTTTTTTAAAGTTTTAATTATTTATAATTTTTTCATTATAAATTATATATAATTATAGGTTAATAGTGATCTAAAAATTAAATTAATTATTTTATAAGTTGAATAGCATAATTCAATATCAGAATACTATAACTTTTGATCCAAGTGTCTGTTTTAGCTCCACAACTAGTCAAATTGAGGCTAAGGAAATGAAATACAATAACACAACATAATAATTTAATAATGTTTAATTGAATACAATTTATTATAGTTTTATAAAATGATGCAAATCAAACGCCAACTTCAAACAATCTTATTTTTTTATCTGGGTGTCTGTTTGGGCACTACCACATATCAAAATGAAGAAAGTGGTGAGATATATGGCTTAATGACTCATGCAAACCCTATTCGTACTTTTCAAGTCCTAAAAAGGCTCCAAAAATGAGTTTCTAGTTTGTAGATAATGATTTCTTAACATTTGATGATATTTTATCTTTGTTTAAGAGTGTCTTCATTTTATTTTTAGGCCATCTATGATTTTATTCCCGTTATTTAAATTCCAACTGATTTGATGGTGTTACAGTTACTATGGTTTTCACTCTATTTGTGATTTATTATCTATCATTTATATATTTTTATGTATAAATATATATTTGTGAATATTTATTTATAATTTATACATATTTTCCATAATCTATTTAAAATTATAAATAATTGTATCCATGCATGGATATTTATAGGTATTTGTGAATATTTTTTTTATATTTACATACATTTTTAAATATTTAAACTTATTTATGTATATATATGTATTTTTATATATTATATGGATATATATATATATATATAAATTCATATTCAGTTACATTTGTGTGTGTGTTTGTTTATATAAATTTACGTAACATTAATGTATGTTTATAAATATTTATATACATTTTGTTATACGTATATTTATTTGAGGTACTTATTTCCATTTATTATTTATTATTTATTACTTGTTAATTTATTTTTTATCCCTTTTATTATTTGCAGCTTATTATTTAATCTTTTATTAATTATTTATTATATATTGATATATTAGTTATTATTAATTTATTATTAAACTATTATTTAATATCATTTTACTATTTATGATATATTATTACCCAATATTTCTAATTTATTATTAATGATTAATGATTAATGATTGATTATTTATTTATTTTTATTATTACTTTATTATTTATTATTAATTTATTCTTTATAATTAATTTATTTTCAAATAACTATCTATTAGTTTATTTATTTTTTTATTTAGTATCCATTTGTTATTTATTATTTATTATTTTTTATCTGCCTATTTTTTATTTTCTACATAATTAATATTTATTGTATATTGATTTATAATTTATTTTCAACTTATTTATTTTGAGGTCAATTTATTTATAATTATTAATTTATTATTTTTCATTATTTATTAATTAATATATATTTTTATATATTTCATATCAATTTATTGTTAATTTATTATTAAATTATTATTAATTTATTATTTGAATATTATTTTTTATTTTTTATTTTTATTTATTATATAGTAATTATTAATTTATTATTTATCATTTTATTATTTCATTACCAATTATTTATTTTTTAATTAGAACATACTATTATTTATTACATATAATTTATAATTTATTTATCATTTTTTTAATATTTAGTTATTATTTATTACATATCATTTATTATTTATATCATTTATTTATTATTTATTATTTATTAATTATTATTATTTATTTATAATTTATGTATTTTTTTATTTATTTCATATTTAATTATTTTACATTATTTAAGTATTTTTTTTAATTTATTTAATGGTTAATATTTAATATTTAATTATTATTTGTTATTTATTATCCATTTATTATTTATTTATTATTTATAATCTATCATTTATTAATAACCGTTTATTATTTATTTATTTATTTATTATCTATTTGTTATTATTTATTATCTATTATCAATTTGTTATTATCTATTTTTTTTATAATTTAGTGTTATTTATAATTTAATATCATTTATTATTAGTTATTATTAGTTATTATTATTGTTAAGTTAATATTTAATTAATTATTAATTATTTATTATTTTATCAAAAATTATTTATTATTTGTTTGTTAGTTTATATTTATTTAGTAATTATTAATTAACTATATATTTTTTATTGAATTTTTATTATTATTTATTTATTTTAAATTATTATTATTTATTTTTCATTTATTTTTCATTTTTTATTATTTATTGATTATTTATTTATTTATTTATTTATTTATTTATTATTTATTTATTTTCCCCTATTGAATCATTATTTATTTATTATGAATTTAATAATTAATAATTAATAATTAATTATTAAATATTTATTATTTACTATTTATTTCATTTTAATTACTTATTCTTTTTTATTTTTTTTATTTTTTTTATTTATCATTTATTTGCATTAATTAACAATTATTTATTATTGTTATTATTTATTTATTTAAATTAATTACATTTTTCATATTTATTATTTATTCAATAATTATTTTTAATATATTTATTATTTATCTATTACCTATTATTTATTAATTTATTATTTATTTGTTACTTCTTTATTATATATTTATTATTATTATTATTTAATATCATTATTTTTTGTTTGTATATGATTAGATATATTAAATACTATTTTCTCACCAAATAAAGAGTTTGGTGGAGTGGTAAAATATTTGCAGTATATCCAAGAGTTAAGAGTGTTAAATATCTCCCATCATATATATGCAAGATTTTTGCATGGCATGCATGATGTAAGAATGCATCTTACTATAAATAAATAAGTAATAATAATAACTAATAATAAGTAAATAATAATAGGAAAATAATAATAAATATATAATAAAAACAATATAATAAAAAAAAAATTAAAAATAAATAAATAAATAAGGAAAAATAAATAATTAATACACATAAATAATAATAAAAAAGAGTAAAAATTATAATAATAATAAATTATCTAATTATACAGATAAATAATAATAAATGAATTAATTGCATAAAAAATAACAAAACATAAAACAAAACAACCACTGCTAAATGTCAAAAAACCACCATGATACACCCTTTTGTAGAGATATTTCTTCATTTTGACATTCTAATAAGACATATCATATCAATTTTATTTTATTTAATTTCTAAAATTGATTTAAAAGAAATTCAATATAAGAACACACAATACATGAAAATAGTTTTTTAGTGTAATTTTATTTTTCAACATATAAAATGAATTTTTGTTATTCCTTTCTGGTTAATAATAAATAAAATAATGTTTATTTTATTTATAGTTTTTCAATAAAACTCATTTATATTTTATGATTAATTTAATTTCTCAATATAAAAATACATGACACTATTGATGTCCAATGACTCACCAAAATACCAAATGAGATAAGAGACCTCATGGAGCTTTTTAACAACATCATCTGCTGACCATAGATATGTGAACCATCCATGATACTTTGTGATAGATAAGACTCTTGTTAAAACATTAACTGGGAAACTAATCATTGATCATGGATCCACCCACTGACCAAGCATTTCTTAGACTATGAACCTGCCGACTACAATCAACTAGACAATCAATAATTTATATTTCACCCACTTACTAGTTGTTTTTTTGATGCTAGCATGCCATGTTAAATCCAATAAACCTTGATTTTCCTTCTCATATTCTTTTATTATCTACAACATTGCCCAATGGTGAACCACCCTTGCACACAGACGCTAAAGGGAGCCACCACATGGCCCCAAAACCCCTTCTATATAGCCACCTATTTTGGGGAATGATTTACACATATCATGCCTATAAATACTAGTGGTTTCCATTTTTAGAAGACAGACTAAGAGGAAGTATAATACAGAGGAATACATAGAGGAAAATGAGGGAAATTAATTTGTCACTAGGTAATTCTAAATATCTTTGATTCATGAGAAATTCATTCCTCTCAAAATCCTCTTTCATGAGAGCATAGTTGATATATTAGTGTGAGGATCCATTATTTCCAAACTACATTTTTGAATTCATCTCTTTATGTATCTACTAGGTGCTCCATCCCTCTATCATGAATCATACAAGTATTTTGGCTAACCACATGAGGTTATCCTTAAAATAATCATTACATATACCTACGGGTCATGCAAGATAATCCCTCAAAACATCTCTCAGGTTGTGGGGCCACCTTTAACATTTCCCTTGGTGGGTTTACTATAAGTGAAACTAACTTACATGATAACCATTTTACAAAATTCACTAACCACATAGACAAGCATCCCTTCATGCACCAACCACATGGACTTGACCAACATTTGAGTGATTATATGCTTCCTCCCATTGGTTCCTATGTACAGAGTATTTGATCAACATAGGAACCATTTTTTCTGTTTAAAACATGAGAATACCATTATAAATCCTTATTCAGAAAAAATAAATAAGAATTGTTCGGTTTTTTAGCTTCCTAGAGTCCCCCTCATTTAGTAATACTGTCCCTTGATAGAAGATATCTGCCAATTGTCCACTATAAATGATAGGGCCCTTAGAAAAGTTCTAATTTTTTATTTTCATGATAATATGGGTCCCCATCACATAGAAAATAGTTAGACCATAATGTGAATAATTTTCTATCACCACCTATCATGGATGATTATAATTTTTGATTTTATAAATATATATGATAATATATATCTAATAATTATTCTATAATTATGATAAATATTTTATAATTTTTTACATATTTTCATTAGAAAATTAAAAGATCATTCGTCTTTAGGTATTGACTACGGTCCCCATAAACGGTGTAATTAATTTTTTAATCTATTCCTTTTATGGATGGGTCTAAATTTTTATATAATTAATATATATTATATTTATATCATGATTATAATAATTGTAATGCTATGACCGTGATCTATGTAAAAGGAATGGAACATCAAAATAGAAAGATACATGAAAAATATAATAGTTATCACACAAAAATGATTATTTTAATAAAGAATTATTTATAATTTTGTTTTGAGATGTTATTTAGTGCATCATATATGATCTTTTATGTATTTATATTCTTCTAAAATATATGTATAACAAATTTTAATATATTATATATTATGTTAGAGCACTTATAAAGGAATTCAAACATGATGTACAGATTTTAGGTCTCAATCTCTTTTTTACCAGGTTTGTTTATGATTAAAATAATAATAATGAAATTATACGAACCTTATTTGATAAATATCTTATTTTATCTTCACTAAAAAAATATTATTCAATGTTACTTGTTTAAATTTAGTTTTCGTCTCTCTGTGCAATTAAATGTCTGATAAAATGTTTTAAGGAAAACTTACCTTGTTTTTATATTCAGGAGATTATTTTTTTTGTCAATGTTCATAATTTTAAAAAAAATCAGAACTATTTTAAATTAGTAAATTATTTATTAAATTAATTGTTACTAGTTTTTTAGTTTATATAATTGGATTAAAATTAATATTCTTTTCATTTTCTCAACGAAGTACTTTTTAACCAATATCTGAACAAAATATAAGTTTTTAAATAAACCAAATGAATGGATTTTCCTAAAATCAAGACAAATATTCTCTATGAAGAATCTATTAAAATATTACATTACAATTTTAAATGATTTTTTTAACCTAAATATTTAGATTTTTTTTGTTTTTTTATATGAGTTTTCAGAATTAATATTGTTTTTCTCTGAAGAAAATTTACAATGATATTTTAAATGATTTTATTTTTTTCTCTATAAGAATCCTTTGACGAAACATAGGATTCTCTTGGGATATGATAATATGATATAGTCCCTATTATTTATTTTTTTGGGTTAAGATCAAGATGATGATATATTAATTAAACTCAATATCTTTTCAAAGGGTAAATATATAATGAAATGATAAATGTTTTAAGGATTACATAAAATACATATAAATTGATTTAGGTTTATGTGATAGTTTGGTCTGGAATATCCATTCACTTTATTTAGTAAACATTAATATTTTTTGATCTCTATGACTATATAGGTGGTTATCCCAAGACCATAATTGTAAAAAATAATGGTTATCCCATGCATGAAAGTGTATATATGAGGTTATACCAAAACACAATGTAGGTATACAGGTGGTTAGCCTAATCATAATATGTTATAAATGTCTTCTTGAGTAGAATTAAAATAAAATTTATTTGATTATGATTAAACCAAACATTATGACACTCTTTTATGACATGATCTTATGGCAATGGTATTCCATCGGGGTTTATATTCTCGAATATCATTTTGATTCATGCATTATTAAATGAAATGTTTTATACCATGACTTATTATTTTATCCTATGCATAGATGGGTTTGAATTTAAAATGTTATGATCATGTTTTGTTACTTATATACCCATATTAGGATTAAAATGAAAATTTATTAAAATCTCCCTTATTTACCCATATATAACATCTATGCTCAAAGTTTTTTATGTTTCCCTTTTCCCATGAAATGAAGAATTGTTTTAATTATTATGTTTTTAGGAAATGTGATAATGGTGAAGAGATTATTGGGAGATGATGAAAATCATTATTGTAATAATTTTTTATATATCCATGCCTAAAAAAACAATAATTAAATATTGTTCTATAGTGGATCATAATGATATGTAATGAATAATCATATAATGTGATATAACATTTTTTAATTAATACTTTTTTTCTACATAATAGGCAAAATCCATGTGTTTTAACATCATAAATTAATGACTACTATGAGAAAGGTTTCTAATAATGTTTTGTTTGAATTATTAATTAGTACCCTTTATACCGATTCTATCTATTGGTAACCAAGTAGTGGATGTA
This sequence comes from Viscum album, assembly GCA_963277665.1. Taxonomy (NCBI): domain Eukaryota; kingdom Viridiplantae; phylum Streptophyta; class Magnoliopsida; order Santalales; family Viscaceae; genus Viscum; species Viscum album. The sequence goes on from OY728119.1 coordinate 2,072,980,323, forward strand.
ACAAATCAGATCAGGATCATATGGGGATGAATTTATTGATTGGAACTAGAGATTGACAATTATACTTATTTTCATTAGCATAATGATGTATTGTTATCATCATATATGAAGTATGTATAGTATATTAGGTAATAAAAAAAATAAAAAACACATATATGGGGACTAATAAGATTATATAAACTCAAGGTAAATTAAGGAACTAAGAGGTGAATATCAAATATATATATATTAGGGAATTAAAATTACAATCACCACTATAACTGTATGAGGAAACAAAGAGGTGTATATCAAATGAATTCATAAAGGGAGTTTAGGTAATCATATGATCATTACATGAGATAAAATTAATATTGGGGATATTTTTATTGAGCCTATAAGATAAATCTATTGTATCCTGGAATTCATTAACTTGTTCTTATATATTTTTAATTCATAATTTATGTTCATCTGATAGGATTGTTCCATGAAGATTAATTAAATTTTATAAATTCATTTGCATTGTAGTTTAGAGTCATATATCTTGGACTTATAGTATATTCCTATAATGAATCTCAATTATTCTACCTAAACAATATCCTAATCCTATAATATAATGTGATTTATGGTCAGTGTTAAAAATCATTTAAAAGATAAGTCTTGTTGAAACGGGTCACATAATTTGACATTTGGTGGGGGTAACACTTGTAAATTTACCTATTATGATTATCCTTACATGAAAGGGGAGAAAACTAGATACTCTGTGTGGATTAGAAATTATTTATAACCTTTGATATTGATTTAGGTCATACTCATATTATTAGGAAAATAAAAATAATTCCTGATCTATTGATGTGGGTATAGGGATATTTCCATAAATTATGATACCAAGAGAAGTAGATAAACTCAAGTTAGGCTTCTCCATGAATTTTCCCTGGTTGGATTATTCTGTTGTGAATGGGAAGTCAACAAGATACTATGTGGGGATTATTAATTTGTTTTCTAGTGATGCTTAACTTAGTATGATATTTACGTAAAGGGAATAAGGATTGAGGATTACCCCTAGTGGGAGGACCATATATAATAACTAGAAATAATATATGGATTCATTTTTTTGAGGAACTAGGAGGATAATCTGAACTTGAGGTTTTTTTGGAATACATGAGTAATATATATAGTAAATGTGTTTGAAAACCCCCATGATAAGTATTTAACATGAGTTTTGTATAGAAAGAAATAAAATTATGTTGATTCAAGATAATTTTATTGAAACTAGGAAGTGTATCTTGACTCAAGGTGCATGATTAAAAATAAGAATCTCAATAGAATGTATGATGGGTAGGATTTTTTTTCATATATAGACCTTGGTTTAATTATCTCCCATGTATGGGACATGGAAAAAAATTATTAGTGATGGATTGGATGATCTTTTAACCTAGAATGGGCACGCAGGTGAAATACTTTATAAAATGGGTTTTGCCAAGTATGGTTTCATAAGTGATGGACCAATTTAAAGTGGTTCTCTAATGTCTAGTCACCCTATTAATGTGCCCATCTGTGGGATAATAGGTGGTCCACTCAAGTTACATTTGAAGGATGTTAATAAATGTGGTGTGTTGAGGTGGTGTGTGTAGGTGGTAGGGTGAAGGGAGTTACTACTATTATGGATTATCCATTCAGACATCCATCATTATCCATAATAATTTCCGAGGTTATATATTTATAGAAAACAATAAGGATATTTGGAATTAGAGAAATGAAATTATGGTGGTATGATCTATTGATCTGTGTTTGTGACATAGTCGAAAGAGTTAGGGAAATCAGATGGGTGTAGAACATGATCAGGATCATGAATTTTTAAAACATCCAATGGATATAAATTTTGATCTGTAAGTCCATTTTGGATTTTTTTTCTAGACAATAAAAAATCCTACAATGAAAATAAAACCAATAGATATAGTTTCTATATTCACAGAGGATTCATCATGAGGCCAAAAGATTTTTGAATTCTCATTCTAAAATTTTTTTATGGTCTAAATATCATTTCAACAGTATTATATGAATTCTATATTCTATATATGGAAGGTCCATCTAATTTCCTTGTTAACGAAAATATTTTTTTTGGAATCTATATCCCAGAGTGTGGGAGAAATAATATGGAACATGGATACCCCTTTTTTTTCTTCATCATTAATTATTATATTTTCCTCTCAAAATATACTTGGTTTTTCTGAGTGGTAATATTTTTAATTCCATAGAAACTTGTGTGGAATTTTTTTTTGTAGTAACTCTTGCACAATCCTAAATATAATAACAATGTCCAAATTATCAATAATATGTGATAAAACTGAACCCACATGGGTAATGTAATTTTTACCACTTCCATCACCATGGGGACCATAAAATCATTTGTTGACCATGTGTTCATGGTAATATATTCCAGTAAACCAGATCTCATAGGTTTGGGGGAAATTTTACCAAAACATCATCCTACTACGTGAAAGTTATTCTACTCAAAGAAAGGGAAAACATCATGATAAATCCATTTATAGTTGATCCAATTGAATGTTCCATCACTCTCGTTTATGGGTATGGTTTCATAGGGTTTATTGTGAATCTCTCAACATCCCCATTCACAATATTGTTTTTGGTGAGTATTATAAGGATATGATGATGTCTGGAAAAATTCATAATCCAATATGGTCTTCTATTAATATAAAAAGTAATTAAGTTAACAACATGATTATCTATGGACAATTAATGGATTCCAGATCATCTTATACATATAAGCATACATCATTATTACAGTATACTATGATTTAGTGAATTTTCTTGGTGTTTTATATATAGATGACTTCAAATATGAAACTAGTGTGGAATATAATGTGGATGAATCCATTATATGAAGTAAAACATGCACTAAAATACATTATTAATATGTGTTAATAAAAGAAGTCTAAAAATTCATAATCTCCACTAAATTGTCTTTTATTAAATCTCTTATATCATTCAAGACAATTAAATAGGAAGGGTGTGGATGTGTAATACTCGCTAACTGAATAGGTCAAATATCTCATCATTATAAATATTTTCTCAATATGAATCATAAATAAAAGAGTTTATGGAAATAATTGATTAATTATCGATAGCTAACATTCTTTCTAAGAATAATATCCAATAAGACGCTAAAATTTATTTAATAAAAAAACACTCAATACAGATAATTGGATTCATCAACAAGAGAAGAATACAATCGGTAACTAATCCAAGATCCTAGAAACCTATTTATTGGAAAATTTTGGCTAATGGATATCTATACATTCCTCTACTTTTTCAGCAGGTAAATCCATGTTAGTTGAGCTACTCTAAACATACCCATACTAGTTATCTATGATAGATGCATGTAAGATGACCATATCATGTAGACCTACTCCCCCAACCAATTCTCTTCATATCCAACTATTCTACTATAAATAATTTTCACCATTGAATTCAAAGAAACTAAAATAGAGGCCATTATTGTGAAAAATGAACCAAATAAATTGGAATGATAACCATACTCTATATGGGTAGATGTTACTCCTCCTCCGCCCGTATTTGGAAATCTAATTTTTCAATCCTTCAATATTAATTTTGACATAGAATATTATAGGATGTGATTTATTTCATGATGTGGTCCAATTATAGGAGATCTTAAACAACAATATGCAGTTAATCTCATACAAAATATGAAAAATTTAGATGGACCAGATTTTGTATGGTATATAAATTTACTAGAAAAATAATTAAATAAGATGGGAGTATATCCTCATTAAATTCCTAAAACAAATGAAATTAATTATGAGAAATACAATGGAAATATGATCCCTCCAACAATATATAGTGTGATAATGAGAAGGTCGTAGGCATTATTTCTAGGTGTACAGTATTAAATTACTCCATGAATATTCCTCTCATCGAAGAAGAATTTCTAGGAATACATATGTAAAATCTCCATGATGAGCTAAAAGATACACTACTTTTGATAAAATATCAATATAGATTCTATAAAATTTCTATAGTTTTAGAGATATTGAAATAATACATTATGTGGACAATGATCATGTCACTAATAGTGTTTAATGCTCAAGGATTGAGAATATTAAATGTAAAAACAAAACAAATTAACTCTTATGAAATCACTAAAAACTACTCCATCACTTAAACCCATGAAATATCATGTGGTATCCCCACCTGAACGCCAAAAAAACAAAAATATTTTCATTAATATAGGATAATGGATATTAGGATACCTCAATACAAATACATGAAGAGTAATGTTTTGAATTTTTAAAATGTGTAGGTCCTTTGGTACATTATTCGTACTATGGAGAATAAAATGATAATGATTATAGAGCCTATAAATATCAATCATGTTTTCCTCAGAAACATCTATAATTATTTTCCCTTCCACTAGATGTTTGGACATACCCCTGAGGAGTGATTTATGGTCATATACATCCCCTATAAGATGGTAGATTCTAGTTATGTCAAATTTGGAAAGCTTCCTGAAAAATAAGATTTTGTATCATCCATCCCACCACTAGATGATTGTGGTTATTGGAAGTTACTAAAAAGGGATAATATATTCTTGAGGATTGTATAACCAAAAAATTATACATATAAGATCATGTTTTCCTTAGGTAAAAAACTGAATCAACTTATATTTACCTTAACTTCAACCAAGGAAGATGAACTGACTTAGTTGACACCAATTTCCCCAAATAGACCATATTCTGTGATCCAATGAAATATTGATCAAAATAAAAGTGAATGGGATAAAGAATTGCTGTTTATTCAATATAAATTTCTAAATGGATTAGACATTATAACCCCGACACTAGGATTATGGGAAGCACCCCACGAAACTCCTCACCAGGAACTGACCCATCAAATTGATTAATTTTCAGAATAAGCATATCTATAAAAAAAATTTAAACCTAATTCACTTTAAAATTAGATGCTTTTATTGTGAATAAATATATGATCCTAAATTCACAAATCAAATCTAGGGAGATGGATAATAATGTCATCATGTCTACTGGAGTTGTGGATAATGAGGTCATCATGGATACTGAAATTTAGGTCATATCTTTATTATCACCATATTTTTATAAAAACATAAAGTTAGGAACACTTTTGGGCCCAAATTGATCAAAATTTTACTTGAGAGTCATCCAAGGATTATTCCATCTCAATTATACAAGTGGATAGATTTGAAAATTACAATATATCTAGTCAATGTCAAAATATAGGAAGGTCCACTCAGCCCAACTTGTAGGTGATAAAGACACCTTCAGTTTTTTATCATGGTGGTAATACACAAGTATGTAAAATCTTAAATTTTAAAACTCGCACCAAGGAGAAACCCAATGTGGTGAACCATAACCCATTGCCTAGAAGTGTTACATTTTAATAGTGTGGGTCATTATTTTTCACTTGCTTTCTCATATTGATTCCCTCCTTCTTTTAATGGATATCCTTGAAGAATGTATTTAGGGTCTCATAATCCCAAATGATAATAGTGATAATGATGATTCTAATAAATTATATCATTTGATGACTGGCCCTATTAAATGCCCTTAGATTAGCTACATCAGAGAGAAAGGTATGGATATTTCTATACAATATAAATTTAAACCCTGGTAAATACTTGAAAGTTTTTGTGATATTGATAATCAATGAAACATCATTAATGATTGATTTGAAATAAAATTTGTAGTGGTCTATATGATTTGGTGTTGGGTCAATATTGATATTTAATTGCATCCTTCTACACTAACAATCTAAGAGTGTGACTGAAGTTAGAAAATGTCTCTTTAATGAATAAATAATAAATCCCATATTATAGACCTTGTTTCTTATTTTCAGTTCAACAATATTCATTAAAAAAATTCAATTTTTATAGTGGGAAGCTTATATCTCCATTCCCACTTGATTATACGTTCATTATACAACCAGTGTCTCATGTACTCTATAAATTCGTTGGACAAAGTACAATGTGGTGACAATGCCTCTTTCAATTCCCTTTAATCTCAACATAATGATATGGGATTATATCAAAGTGTTGTAAAATATCAAAAAACATTTCATTTCATCTAAAATAATTCCCCAAATGGTTTGTATGTTGACTTTATCAATCCATTCCAATAAATAATTTATGATTATGTATTTCTTATCAATTGAATGGAGAAAATCACTCTACAAATGAGTATTCATCAGTCTATATAAACCCTATATGAGATAACAAAAAATTTTATAAACATTATATAATATTATGGACAAACTAATATTCCCTCAAAATCGCCAACTTCAGTAGAGAGAATGAATTTCATTCCATTTATCAATTAAAATCGTCTTCATCAATATCTCTATAAAAATGTTATTATCACAAGTATTTTTCCCTAGTTATCTCAAGCAAGACATATCAACCAAGTGGATATGAATCCAAGGAGAATAATAAAGTATTTATATTTGGAAACATTTTCCAATAGCATTAAGATATTGTTCACTTTGACATAATCTGATACCACTATAGAATTATTTGATCTAGGAAAAGAAAATGGGTCCCATAATTAAATTGTGCAACCTTTTTCAAAAAGTCCATAGGATAACCTTTATCTCTAGTTGGATAAAAAAATTCTTCTACAATATAATAATAAATTTAATGTTCCCCAATTTCATCACTATAACACCAGGATGTTGACACCTTATCTTCCACGATTAAAGTATATAAGAGGGTATTCATATCCTAAATTCCCATAAAAATGATTCTCATAAATTAGTACTGTCAAGACTATGATATTCATCCCCATCATTCATAGAGGATAAAATTTTCCCACACTTCTTAATAGTCTTGAAATCATTCCTTTGTGATTCAGTTACTCAAAATTTTATTTACTGTAGAAAGAGGAAAAAGATCTCATAGATACCAATCTATTATTTGAGAAAGCTTTCTATGCCTCCAATGATGATCTTGGTGAAGTAAATCCAGGTACAGAGGAAGTCTAGTGGAATACCTTAATCACAACCTCCATGCATCTCAAGGAATGTGAGGAATACATCTATTTCATATGGTGGAATAATTATTTTACCAAAAATATTTATATAAAAGATCCTAAAATTGATCATAATATAGAAATCCTTCATTTGGGTTTTCTTGAATATAATCATGTATAAATGTTTATATACATGAGAATGCATATGAATCATTCCTCTAATGGAGGAGGAAAAATTTGATAAGCACATTAATGATAATTTTTTTGGAAGTTCATAACAAGAAACAACTTCCCAACATCACCCAGTTATAAAATATAGTAAGAGAATAAGATTGTGCATCGACTATAAGGATCTCAATTATAATTGGACAAAAATAGGTCTTCCTATTTCCAATCACAAAAAATATTATCGATAAAATGGATAGAATTAATTTCCTCTCATTGATAGATGGATATTATATCAATGATAATATATAGATTCATCATGAATATGAGGAAGAAACAATATTCATGGAACCTTATGCTGTTTAATTCAATCAAGTAATTCCATGAGGTTTGATGAATTTTGGTGAGACATAACAGTGATCCATGCACCATATTTTTGAGTCATTTTGGGTAAAAATATGGACTATTATGCAGATGAAGTTGTGTCCAAATATAATTGGTTATATGATTATATGATTGATAATGAAATATTTTGTTACAAATTGTGGATGTAAATTTTGAAAATGAACACCCAAAAGTGATATTTTGGGGTGACATGAGTAATGATTCATAGCATCATAGTGTTTCATCAAAAAATCAATTTCAACTTCAAAAAAACAAATGTTATCCTTAATATCCACCTCCACAAAATATCAAAGTGTTGTTAGGGATTTATGGATATATAACTAAATTTAAATAATTCATATGGGACCATTAAGGATTATTCCTACCCTTATCCAAGATAATGAAGGTGTGAGTCACATACCAATGCGACGAAGATTATATAAATGATTCAAAAATATAAAGAATTATCTATTTATTCCATTAATAGTTTTTCTTAATTTCAATGAAATGATAATTATTCTATACCCGGATTCATGGTAATGATCTATCTATATTTTTTCATTTATAATAGTTATAAAGGAAATGAAAATGGACTCTTCTATCTCTGTAGAACCTTGATTTAAACTAATAATTTATATTCTAATATCGTGTGTAATTTAATTGAACTGGACTTCAAATTTCATAAATTTTGAAAATTCCTACAACATCATGAGTTCTAAAGGCTCTCTCATATTTACCCACTGATGTATATCCTCAATCTTTTGATGATGACTATATGCTTTGCATAGTGGACATCCATCCTGCATCAGTTTTATATCCAAATCACACAAAATAATGAATTAAAAGGTTAATAATTGAATGAACTACTTAATGAATAACCCATCATGAATGGAACACCCATCAATATGGATTTTACCAATGAATATGTATTCTATAATAGTGAAACTACCCATTCAGGGGAGAACTATTTTTATAGTGCCTCTAAGAGTCCATAAAATTTTTGGAATACCAGAAACACAATAAATTAAACATGGGAATTATCCTTATCTATTTAGAAATTTTTTTATTTTTCTATTCATTTGTATCTTAATATGGTTTTACCAACAAAAATATTGAATATCATGCAATCATTACTGGATTATAATTAGATCTACAGGTACTAGATGATAGAATAAATGTCTGGGGAGAGCCGAAATTAGAAATCAAGAAAACTAATGGTGCATGTGTCATTAAGAAAGAGGAAACAATCCCCTTAAATGAGTATGTATAAGTATTTATGGTATTATTACTCTCTGATATGATACTCTTTTATTTCCCACATCCAGAAAAATACCTTTTTGTTCTTTTGGATAATGAAGTAATAGACCTAGAAGGTCATGACACAAATAAAATAGTCATTAGTATTATAAACCATATGGTGGTGTCCCCATTAATTGGTGGATATTAAAAAGTGATCAATGATATTTACACCTTTCCTAAACAAGTAAGGATGACAACTCACTGAATGATACCATTATAGGAATGATATTTCCCATATCGGGTTATCCCCAATGTTTAAAATTTTCCCTTCCAATTGAGACAAAAAATAGATTTAATGACGGGAACTAAACATTATTGTTTATAATTACTCAAATTCTAAAAAGGTTTTGTAAAAATTATGCCATTATGGTATCCTCATCATATGAATTTTAGGTAGTGATACCCTCACTTTTATTCAAAAAGTCCACATTGGAACATGTGGTGATCAAAAATCCATTTCCACGAACTCCTAATATATTAGTATACTTGGACACTTATACACATAAATAACCTAGGATTATATATAATTCCATAATAAATATAATTTATTCAAGATACATTCCAATTAAATCAATCAACACTTATATTTTCTATATATATATCTTTAGAGTTTTGGTTGCTTTTCATCATGGGAATAAATGTTATAAGGCCATATAACTTAGTAACATCCTTTATGTTCTTTTATATCATCACTAACACTAACATATTCTCCATGTTGGTCAAGGATATATCCATAAAAAAGGTTCAGGAAAGGGCTATCATCAAAACCTTGAAGTCCAATATCGTTACCAGATTGGGTTTCAATTACACATTGTTGTCAATTAATTGAACTATCATTTTCTATTCTAAGTTGAGAAGGTTTTAACAACAATATTGAATCTATTCCATATACTCATCCCATTAAAATACAATGTAGAATGGGTAGATTTAGTCTTGAAATAATTTATTATATAATATACTCCAAATGATGTTGGGGAAGTTTAAGAATTCATAACTTGATAGTATCCTTCTTACATTGTGGGTCTGTCACACCACAATACATGCAATTATATAAGATACACCATATTAAATTATATATATCACAAATGAGGTCATGCCTAAAGTGGTTTAGTTTCCATAACTCTGTATTCCCATCTAAAACTGGCTACCTAATGATGAATAGTCATATAATCAATTGGATGATTTTGAATTGTATAATGAGATAAAATATTTCACTTAAAAAACATAGATCTCCTTTAATAAAAATCTACTAGTGAATTTAATTAGAGTGTTTCCCCTCCATTTATTAGTCTATGAAGTGATATTATTATTTTTTAGAAATGTGGTGATGCTAGGGATGACACCACTAAAGTTCAAATGAATATGGAAGGACATTATGTCAAACCCAAATTTTACACATGAAAATTATATTAAGAGGTTATAAAGGATGGACAATTCATCACACCAAACCATAATTACCTGTTTATGAAAACTAAATTTTCATAAATTTCAAATTAGATAACATATTTCCTCATAACATGATGTTGAACAACACATAGAATGTCTTAATTTCATCACATTAGACTAAATGACATACATCTTCACCATATAACATTATTTATATAGTCATCCTCCTTGACACTTTAAATTTAACTTCATAAACCAAGTACATGATACCTGAGATTAACCTGTATAACATAATATCCTATTTAAATTATGTTAAAATATTTGAAAGCATTCACATCATAGATTAAAACCCCATTTTATGTATTAAAAATTACCTCATCACGTGTTTTATCACTGTATGATAAATCCCCCCATTAAATTTATTTATCACACATGGAATTACACATGTGATAAAAAAGATCCAGGTATACCATTCTATTTATAAATAATATTATTATAGTAAATAAAAACTAGGGAATAAAATAGTCCACCCTACATGACCACACACTACTTAGAGTGGCTTCCCTATATAGATTAATATTCCCATATATGTTTTTGATCCATGTAGGATAACTTGGGATGCAATACTGGTCTGATAATGTCAATGAAATTTCCATTATATATAAGCTTTATCAATATAGGAGATTATTCAAAAAATAAATATGGTTTGATTTCTATCTTCATAGTAAGTATAGTGATTCTTGGATCATTCTTCAGAGACCCAACCATGAATAAAAAAAATATATTCATTAAATATGAGTTTAATATATAAATGGAATTTCTGTAAAATAAGGATGAATGTCTTGATTACTATATCTTCATGACATCTAGTGATTCTAGGATCAATTATCATAAGATCAAATAGGAATAAAAAAATACATCTCACCCTATGTAAGATCTAAATATAAACAGGGGTCCTCTCTCTATTTTTGGGTATTCAATGGATATTATTATACATGAAAACCTTGATGCCATAATTTGATTATCCTATGATATATGATAATCCATTAACATTTAATATTATTTTGATAAATGAGGGAAATTTCTCCCCAAAATTTCCCCTGATTCCTATTAATTTAGGATATACAGTGATTCCTAGACCATTATCATTGAACCATATATGAATAAAAAAAATCCCATATTTCATACATATGATCCAAATATATATATTATCATTCACTATGTTATTATTCATTGGTAAATCCATTCTAAAAAATTAATTACCACTATGTGATAGATTAATCAATACAAGGAAACCATATATAAGATGATTCATATTATTATAGGATATATTATAATGCTTGGATCATATATCATAGACCCAACCTTTAATTATAATTAAACACACCATTCCCACAATGTTTTGACACCTTCTTTTATGTTTTTTCCTTCAATTCAATTCCAACTAATATGAATCCAAATCATTTTACACGTAATCTAAATTGGTGTAAATACACTAGCTAAATGTCCTCATCATATGACCATAAACTATAAGGAACTTAATTTTATATCACATTACACTAAACTAAATGCTATGTTTTCCACAATTCATGCCTTTAATTCCCTTAGATTGATTGTCTTATACATAATATTTTTCCTACATGAGAGTTAGATCCATTTTAGCATAACTTATGATGAGTTTTTTCTGAAAATAATAATCAAGATAAAATACACCCATTCTTGATAATATATCTCAGTAATTACAATTTCCCATTCAATATAATAAGTATTAATGGATTTATTCATATCATCAAAGGATATATAGTGTTGACTGAATCTCATATTTAGGACCCAATAATGATTCATTATTTATCTCCACTGCATTCAAGTAAAGTGGTCTAGTAATGTAAAGCTCAAATATAAAATCCTCTCCCCACACACCCTAAATATTCATTTTTAAATATCAAAAATTATTTAACAAGGGTATAAAATAACCATGAACTGGTTCTGAATATAAAAAATTATTCTTTTCAACTCCAATTTCACTTTTGGATAACTATTCAGACACTCCCCTGACATGGTTTACTATAAGTTCCCTAAATACGGTCTTATATCCAAAGGTTTTTGCATCATAAAATGGAATATACTCTAATATACATATGCATATCCAAAATTACAATGAAACCCAATATTTGGGTTATTTTGGTTGTCATCACTTTTTTACCAAGACAATTTCTCTTATCTTGGTATGGGATCCCCCAGTTAAAATTTATTTCCTCATCGCTCATCTATATGAATAGTGGTAGGATATTCTTATTCTTAGAGACCAATTTGGGTTCTAATCCTCACCCTCCTTAGCTCCAGGCATCATGATAAAAAATTATGTGAAATAATATTATATTTTTTAATATTTAATTTGGAACTCCATTCAGATTAGGTTAAACTTTCAATTTTCATTATATAGAATTACATGAACTGTATTGTCCAATAAAGTTTCCCATAAACTATGAGAACATTATTTGATATAGTCTATAGTGGAATTGGATTCTCCATTCACATGAGGTTTTTTATTTTTTAATTATATATATTTTTTGGAATCATAGTCAAAGTTATAAAACCATAAAATATGCACTTGTGGGTTAATGTCTCACCATGTTAACTCGACACATGGAGGTCAAAGTTTTATTACCTTAAAATTAATCCATCATTGGTCCAAACAACGAGAACCTATATAGAAATGAAATATCCACAATCAAAATCATGTTAAAAACATATATAAGGAAGCCTATAAAGGATTCAATCCCTCACATGTTAATTTTCCCACATTCAAGGCATAGTTAAAAAATAATGTATAAAAAGAAAATGTACAATTCTTGTAGGGCTACCATATGGCCCTATAAATGGATTATCCATTATTATTGGACCAAATAGTTTAGGAAAAAGTTATAGTGGTGATATATCATGTCAATACCCCAGGATTTTGTGTTTTATACATGGTTTAATAACAAATAGGGTTGTATAATCCATCCTAAAAATTATGTTAATCCATTAACCTACTTCATTTTGAAAGGGAATGATTCCTTGAAAATGGTTTTTGCTATCGGTAATGAGAATATTTGAATCCAAATGAAATTTCTTATTGACTATACATACATTCAACCTAAATGTATATGTACCTATTCCCATGATGTGGCTAGTAAAATAGATAAATCTATATCCATAGGGGAACATCCTCTCACCTCTTTACACCAATACACAATCACTGAAAAATTCATTATTTGAATGTGGTTATTGGTCGTCCCTAGAAAATGTGTATCATCACATCATCCCAAATTAAAATTTCATGTGTTTTGATTCACACATACCTTAATAAGACTATTAAAGTATATTAACTAACTTTTATATTACCCACTAGTGAATCGTGCATATCTCTAATGTAGATATTCAACATCTCATACTTGAAACATTAAATAGTTTTCATTGCATGACCAAAAAAAGAATGACCCAGTGGTCTGTGTTTTAGGAAAATAAATTAAATGATCCCATTATTTGTATATTCATTATTTTTTAGGCCACTCATTCATTATTAGGATTACCCTTCCATTGTAATACCTAATTTCCTAGGTATTTTAAAAAAGGTTTAAGACCTAAAACACCAATGACTATTGTAACATGAATTATGTCCTATAAAATTCTCCAACTATATTAACCTATAATTTAAGGGGGACCTAATTTGTTTCAGGTGACCATTAGAGTCTAACCCACTCACTATTCCAATGTTTTTTGAAATTAAATATTTGTAGCCTATAGCCTATTTACAAAGAAAGGAGATACACTTCCCATATATTTCTCCATTTAAAATCTTCATATCATGAATACTTCCTGAGATCACACTGTCATGATCTCGAACACTCTTAGAGAGTTCATTACCCCCACATTGAATAATAAGTAACACTCTAATTGGGTTTGTTTGAATCATTGATAATGATAGTATAACTAATTGGGTTGATAGGGATATACATATTCATGTGATTGTCTATATAAGTGACATTGGGATTTCCAAATTCATGTTGAGTATATTTCACTTGTGTTTCCATAAAATTCATTCATTAAATGATTTATGATAAAATGATCATATGAAATTGGAAAGGCACAAAACATGAAAGTTTGAAGACCAATAAAGTGAAGCCTCTATAAAAGTTGAGTCTATGGTCTTTAGGTATCCATCATTTTATTCTTTGGAAATTTATAGGGAAATAAAATAAATGCATCAATGATTTTGGTTTCCATAATATTTACTCAACATAAGTGAATTTATATCCACTATTCCCATAAGAAAAGGTAAAATTTTGATCATTCAATATTTCCAACATCCTGGGTATATATTTCTAAAGGGTCCATGAGAAATTCAAAAAATCATCACTTTAGGGTACTCAAATCCTATTTAGCATTGGAATCCTCATATTTAAGTCCCCCTTCATAACCCTCATCACATTGAGTCAAATCATTCATAAAAAATGATCAAATATAGTGTTATAGTTATGGTATTTATTCCAATATCGATCCATGATCCATGACCATGAGGAAATAATTCATCCATGTGAACTAACTCTAGGAATATGAATATAGTATTTATTTATTTATCCATATGTGATCCATGCTCATGAGGATATTATTCATCCCAATGAACTGATTCTTGCATTATGGTTATGGTATTTCTATCGATTTTCTTCCATGAGTCATTATAATGTGGAGATCATGCATCTAAATGGACCAATCTAGTGTTACAGTTATGATATTTTTTCATGTATCCATTTGTGTACCATGAACAAATCAGTGGTCATTATTATTAATTTTTTTGGGATTCATTATAGCAACCCTATTTTTCTTATATGACTATGACATCATTTCATTGATAAAAAAAATAATGTTTATACATTAATGGATGGAAATGTTTAGTATCTTTAGAAAATTAGGACAATACATTAGTTATACATAATAAATAATGAAAATCTATTTAAATACTCCATATTTTTCCTTCTAAAATCTCGTGTTCTCCTTAGTTCATGTAGTCACCTAAGGACATACATCCAAGAAAAGGGTGATCTAAAATCTAGTAAAAATAGGAATAAGGGAGATGAATCAATATGAAATGGGTGAGAATAATAATAAACATCAAATCATAAAAATTATATCATCATTATAATCACGATGGGAACATTTTATAAAGTCATGAAATGTGGAAATGTATAAAAATTAAAAATTGTGTGATAGTGGTCCTGTAATACACATAATAGTGAGAAAATCTAGAATCATGTTCACATATAACATATGTTCATAATAATAAAATCATTGTTGCGAAAAATATAGAATCATGTTCACAAAAATTTAAAATTATCTCATGAGATACGTCATTTTACATCATGAATTATAGGGCTCTATAATTATTGATCCACTCATCACATCATACTATTTAAATAATCATTACTGGCACGTACCACATATAACAATCATAACCCTGAAATAATCTATGGAATGGTATGGGATTTATATGGATTTAATCAAGAATAATTCATTAAAAATGGTTTTCCAAAATTAATATGGTATAAAATATTTGGTATAAACATGATCATTCTTGAGTGAATAAGGATCTACTCAAGAGGAGTAAATGATATGTTTCAAATTTTTTTTGGGAAATATTTAAATTTGACTTGTAAATCAAAGAGGTAAAATTTATATCCCTAAATGAAATGTGATGAAAATTCAAAGGATATTTAGGAAACATTAGATAAATATCTATTCTCAAATAGATGTGAAGGAGGTATAACCAAATCAAAAGGTCTTTAGTTCAAGAATCCCTTTACCTAGAATCATGCATTATTTAATTGATTTTTTGTGCCCTAAATATTAAATGTACGATTATCAAAAAATAGTTCTAGAAGTGATTTATATTTATTTTTCCACTATTTATCCATCATAATTATTTTATTTTAACATATTATACTTTTTGTTAAATTTTGATTGTTATGATATCATGTCTTCATTTAATTTCCCATTTTGATTCAATGTTTCTATATTCATTTGAGATCATTTTTACATTAGTAAAAACAATTAAATAATATTAAAAACATATATTTATGCCTTTATATACAATAAATAAATTATTATTGTCAACCAATGTTTTGGTGATAATAAAGGGATTAGAAATTTCTTTATTGGTGATTAGTTGATCATTGATAGGGCATTTTTGAAAGGGAGGAAAAGGGATCATTAAAATTTATATATGTTATAAATATGGTACTTAATGTAGGTTAATATAACTAATATAATGTTAAAATAATTCCTAATTAATTTTATAATATTTTTATGAAAGTAATTCATGAAATATAAAGAGAAGAAGAAAATTGGAGAAGATTGTATGGAATCTTACACTTTCCTTGGTGTAGCTTCTCTTATATGACCCAAATACACCCTTGAGGTTTGGAGTTGTATTAACCCATATCATCCTTAGGTATTTTAAAGGGATGGATAAAGAATTTTTTTTCATAAATTTAAGTTTTTCAAGAGTGGGAGGATTGGATTCCCATGGGGAGGGAGAGGGTTGTTTATACATAGGGATATAGGTATTTTTAGAGTAAAATACTAAATAAAATATTATATCCCATGTAAACCATGAAATAGTTATTTTTTACAATATAAATCATATAAAAATATTATATAATGGTATTAATCTTTTAAATCTCTTTAAAATTAAAATTACTATATTTTATTAAAAAAGAATGTGTAAAAAATGAATAATTATTAATTTAAGGTAGAACTTTTGAATTTTGGTTGTGAAAATTAATTTTTAGGTTTGGAAACTATGTTTATTATATTTTAATGAATCATTTATGATATTAAAAATATTTTGGTCAAACCTAAATGTCTAGAAATTAATTGTTCATTATTATATTATGACTGATTTAATTTAAGATACAATAGTTACATGAAATAACTATATTTTTACTATTCACCTGAAAATTGATGTATTTTAAAAAATTACCAAAACAATAACTATTAAAAAATTTCATAATGTTTATTCAAAAATGATATTCATTTTATCAATATAAATTTCTATAATAATTAATTTAAAATTTTAAAATAATAATTATGATTTTTATAAAATACTATAAAATACATATTATTAAAAATGCTCTTATATTTTTATTTAGTTTTTATACATGATATTTATTTTATGGAATTATAATATTTTTATTTATTAAATTAAATTATGATAAATATTATTTATATCACAATTTATTATTTTTAGGTTAAGTTAACATTCCTACAATTAGGTTACTATTCTAAATATCCAGGTAACCATTCCCTACAACCATATTAATCTTCCAATGGTCACAATACCTCTTATAAATTCCACATGATTTTTTCACTC
This sequence comes from Viscum album, assembly GCA_963277665.1. Classification (NCBI taxonomy): domain Eukaryota; kingdom Viridiplantae; phylum Streptophyta; class Magnoliopsida; order Santalales; family Viscaceae; genus Viscum; species Viscum album. Next base: position 2,072,997,981 of record OY728119.1, read on the forward strand.
AATATTCATCTCAATTCCACTAATGGTTATATATTTCCCTTTTCTATACTGTTGATTGGTTTAAAACATTTTTTTTCTTTTTTATAGTATTTTCAATCTAAGGTATGATTCTAGCTGGTTGGTTTGATCAATATTTTCTCATTATAGTTTTCCAATATTTAATTTTTGTACCCTAGTTATAATTTCCATTTTAATTATTTTTTTCAATGAATAATGTAATAATTTTAATTTATAAAATAATGTTTTTTGGATTTTAGTATTTATATGTGTATAATATTGTATAATATAATTTAATACAGATTCATGTCAAGAAAAAAATATTTATGATAATATCCTGATTGTTATATTCATCCCCACATTAGAAATTTCATCCTAGAAATTTCAACTCCTATTATCAGTTGATAATCAGTGAGGGTACTTTGGTTTCAGTATTTTCTTTAGTTATCATGTTTCTTCTTCACACCTATAGTTCCTTCAAAACACTTTGATAAGGCGAGTTATCTTATTTCATTGGAAATATTCTCTACTATACAATATTATAACTAGATAGTCTATATAGGAGAGTTCATTCTCTAGTTGTACTACCTATTAACTAAGTACATGTTAGGGATTTGGTATTTACTACAAAAGGATTCATATGTGAAACAAATAAATAATAAGAGATATATTTGATGGAAGTGAAATATGATAGTCCAATACTCATTTAAGATAATGGATCTCAAAGGGGTCAATGTACATTGGGCTAAGAATCACCTTCTTTTCAAGCCACATTACTCTCTTCCATGGTGACATTTGAAGGAAATTTTTTTCTCTTACTTCATTATCCAAGTCTCTTCAATGGTTATCACCATAGCTATTTTTAGAAAACATATCAAAATTAATATGTTTTAGGATGGTATTTACCTTCTCTATCATCACTTTCACTGGATCGGGTCCAATACGCTTTAGTTTTCCAACATTATTCCAAGAAGTAAGAGTTCTACATATCTTCCCATATTATTCTTCATATAAAGAAATTTTATTACTTTTGTGGAATCTTATATTTTATATAAACTCAAATAATGGGATATTTTGATCCCATACACCATTTAATTCCATTGAATAGGATCATAACATATCCTCTAGTGTCTAAGTTATTGGTCCCCATTTTAGTGGTGATAGCTTATGTTGAAATTCAATTCTATACTGAAATCATGTTAAATAAATCTCCCAAATTTGGGAGTGAACATTTGAACATGATTAGAGATGATTGAATGTGGAACCTCATAAATCATCTCTATTTCCTTCACATATATCTTAGTTTGGTTTTCAGGTGATAAATATTCCAAAATAGAAATATGGTGAGAAGTCATTGTGAGTCCATCCACAACAACCCATATCATATTTTTTTAATTGGATGTCCTTGAGAGACTAGTGAAAATGTCCATAGTTACATTCCCCATTTCTACTTAGGTATAGGTAATGGTGGAACCATCCCCTTATACTTATAAAGCTTGACATTAACATTCTAACATTCCATGAACCTTGAGATATACTCTACAATATCTTTATTCTTGTTTTCCCACCAGTTATGTGCTCAAATATCAGAGAACATCTTAGTACATCTATGACAGATGGAAAAATATAATCAATGCATATTATCCTATAGTTCAATATTTAAATCAGGTGAAAAATGCATGAAAAGCCTTATTCCAAAAAGATTGACACTATCCTCATTGAGGTGGAAGTCATGTATATCACCTTCCGCTATTATTTAAATTTTTTTGAGTCTCAAGATCATCTCTTTGTTCCTCGTAGATATTCTCGTTTATAGATGGTTGATAAATAATTTTGGAAAGGTAAAATTTAGTTTTGGACATTATTATTTCTACATCCATTATTTCCATATCCGTAAATATAGTTCGTATCTCAATCTGCATCATGGATAGATTAGGAAATTCTTTTCTTCTATGAGAATAATCTACCATGTTTTCCTTTCATGGATGGTAGTGAATAGAGAAATCATATTACTTTATTAGATCTAACCATATTATTTGATTCTTGTTGATCTCTTTTTGTGTAAATATTAACTTTGTATTATTTTTATCAGTATATATATCACATTTCACATCATAGATGTAGTGACTCTATGTTTTTAAGGTGATAATCATAGATAATAAATTTGTATCATATTTTGGGTTGTATCTCTCATTAATATTCAACTTTTGTGAGACAATGGATATCACTTTATCATTCTCACTAAGTAAACAACCCAATCCTTTCTTTGATGAATCATTAAATATTACAAAACAATCTCCAATTTTAATACTATGAGTAAAATTTTATTGATTTAATTCTTCATTATATCTTTAAATAATTCCTCACATTAATTCATACATATATACTTTACCCTATTATGTGTTTACTTAGTTATTGAGCTAGTAAAACATGAGAAATTTCTTACATAACATCGATAGTATCTGGCTAAGCTAATAAAAATATAAATTTCTAGGACTGTAGTGGTCCTGGTCTATTCATCAGTCACCTTTGTCTTCAATGTGTCCAAAAATAATTCCTTTAATTGTGATAATGTGACCCAATAATGTTACTTGGACATCCAAAAGTCAATATTTCTAAATAGGGTGTACATTTTATCCTTCTATAGTCTCATTAGAATAATCATTATATTCTCTTCATGTTCATAATTTCACTTGGAGTAAACAAGAATATCATCGATAAACACTACCAATTTTTTTTTTCATGTAGCCCCTAAAAATATATTTATCAAATCCATGAAGATTTTTGGGGAATTTATTGGTCTAAAGGGAATCACTATGAACTCAATGTTTCCTTAAACATTACAAAACTATATCCTCTAAATATCTTTCTTTATTACCTTTAGATTGTAAAATTCAGAATGAAGATCCTCCATTGAGAAGTATTGACCTCCTAATAGTAGATTGTAAAAGTCATTAATCTATGGAAGAGGATACTTGTTTCTAAATGTGATCTCATTGAGCTCCAAGTAATAGTAACATAGTCATAATGATTTATCCATTTTAATTAGTAATACCACTATCACCCCCCATTTTGATGAACTATGGTGAATGAACCCTTTTTCAAAATTATTTTACAACATATTCTTTAAATCCTTCAGTTTTATCATGGCCATCATATGTGGGTATTTATAGATAGGAGTGTCTCGAGTTATTTGTTCTATTGAGAATAATTTCTCATGATCTATGGGATGTCTGGGTAACTCATTGGGAAATAAAATAGTGTATTCAATGACAATGGTTGTTTCCTCCAACTTGACAACTTCATTTGAAACAACGAGTTGGGAATGGTATGATTATTCATAGGGAATCATCACAAAAACTATTGAGGTATTTTAAAATGGTTATTAATATTCTTACTTGCATTTTTTAGGATCAATGGATGGATCAAGATTTAAAAAGTGATTTTATTTTATAGATAGTTAATTTGTGTTATATATAATGAGATCCAATCCATGATCAATGTAGTATAAATTTCCACCAAGTGAAGTATTAAAATATTTACTCAGAGAATATTCCCACAAATTGTAATTGTAGAAGATCTTAACAATTAGGCTACATCAATCCTACCACTATGTGTTTTTATATATATCTTTATGTCAAGTAATCATGGCATCCATTCAATAATTATTAAAAATGTGTAGGATGCAACAAAATATATAGAACCATAATCAAATAAAACATTTTATATTCATGATTTAATAGTGTAACGCCCCGACCCTAGTTACCCAGAGTCGGTGCATTATTATATAACATTGGGATGATCAAAAGAGATCAAGTCTCGAAAGACCGATTAGTTTTGTAGCTTTGAATGTACTAGATACATACATATGTTTTTAATTACATCATGAAATAAAAAAACAACATTGTGTCCCATTTGAACACACTCATATCCTTTGACCTATAACAACAAGATAATCATGATATACTTCTTCACATCCTGGAAAATAGAAAACATAATAAAGGGGTGAGCTCAAATTCTCAGTAAGGATAACAATATAATAGAAACTATAATAAATGAGAATAAATATTTAAGGCAATTTATAAGACTAAAAAGTACCTTTAAACAAAAAATTCATCTTAATATGGAAATGGTAAATAAAATAATGTCGTTTACTTATTCACATGGATATTATACTAGTTGAATAATCACATGCAATATTAATAGTTAATTACATAATGATGGAATTCATAATCCCGGACATCATAGCCACACAGTTATATCCTCATGCCAAGACTACATAATAAGAATTTGTCAAGGCCTTGTGCAAAGATACTAGTTTGTCTCATGAGACCTACCGATGCTTCGAGGAGCTATATCGAGCTCCACCCGTCACTTATTAAGTACAATGATTTTTTCATATGAAAAATATGAAACATAATTTAATCATTCATATTAAACCTATCGTACAAAATGTCAATATTTTAACCACATACCAATAATGGTATAAAAATAGCGCATCCATAGTCAAACATAACTCATTCAATTCAATATAGAATATTTAATTATAGTAAATCCACCTCAATCAAGAATAATGAAGGATATTGACATAGATAAATATAATTAGTAAAACTATTGGAGAGAAATATCCAATTTTTCATGAAAGCATTTAAAAGTATCATTATTTATCAAGAAGCTATTAAAAATTGATTTTTGAATAAAAGTGTCCATTACCACTTTGAAACATTTAAAATGAATTTTAATTTTATAACATTCATGTCCATATAAATAAACCATTAACACCATTTTTAAAACATTTACATTAATGAGAAAGATTTAGAAGAATAAATCTTTAAAAAATTTGAAATAATATTTTAGTTAGAGTTCCTAACCAAAAGTGAGATGCTTGAATACAGATAATTGAGGTAATAAAAACTATATAACATAATGAGAATAAAGTTATTCCTGACATACTATGTGAATGTACAGTACGTACACCCTATAAAAGTGAATTGGTGCATAACAACAAAAAAGTCTTAATAGAATGTAAATTGTGATGAAATCCCTTATAAAGACCATACAATTAGGTTAAGGATAAAACAATGACATTATTATGTGTGAAAAATATAAATACACTCAATATGATTTGATATTTAGTGTAAATAAATCATAGGAAATTCACACATATTCTTGTAAAAACAACACCAATGACTTAGATGTTTAACTCAATGAATGGAAATTGAGTTAAGATTACTCTTATCTAGTTCATATAGATGAATTGAGAATTTATCAATGGAGTTATAATGTGTATCAAATTTATATACACACAAAGGGGAGTGTAAATGACTACATTAATAAATAAATTGTGGTTTCACACATAATATTGGAGTAAAATAATCAACAATGTTTATAAAAACCCAATGAGTGGAAATTGAAATTAGAAATTCCCTTACCGATTTGGTAACTTACGAAACATAAATCCCATGAAAGAAGTATCCTACAATAAATATGTAAATACCCCAAAATTAATGTATATTACACAAATAATACAATCATGGGAAGTACATACACCACACAAAAGGAAATAGTGGTAATATAGTATGAATATCACAGGAATAAAAAGTGAGATGAAAACCCCTTACTTTGTACTTTTCCTTAGTCAAGGGTAGGTTAAACTCATTTATACTGGTTAAATCATTGTTATTAAACTCTACAAGAATCACATACATAAATATGATATCATATATGATATTCTATTACTGTTGTGTTACTAATATTTCAGTAGTATCATTATTTTTGGTGTTAACTGATTCATTGTCCATTATATATTTTGTTACGTAGGTCATGTTTGTTATGGATAGGATGTATTTGATTCATATCTAGATTTATATTAAATTCTTAAAAAAACTTAATCATCAAATGAAAATTATTCTTGAATGGTTACGATGGGAAGTGAAAAATCATTGCGTTGTGGAGACGTTAAGCCGTACGTACGCACAAGTGACAATATAATTCTATTAGTGGTGAAATAATATGTAATTTTATGCTATAATATATATAAATAATCATTAAAATTTTATATTTATTATTTACATCAGTTATACTCATTATTATATCCATCCAAATAAAGAAGTGTTGAATAACAAACTACACCACGACGTGGAGATGGTAAGCCATACGTACGCACGTATGGTGCTTTTTTCATTATTAGGATGGATAGAATAATGAATATGGTATTAATATATTTATAATAACATCTCATTATGTATAAGGTACTAGATTTGTTATTTTAGTACAAAAACAACCAAGAAATAGGAAGTGGAAGACAAAAAGAACTTTAAAAGAGGTGATGAAGTAATTACCTATTCTTTGGGTTCTTCCTTTTGATTTGAAAAAAGGACTTCTTGGGTTGTCTTTATGATCACAGTAATGCCTCTAAGTTGTATTGAGGGTTTCTTTGAGGATATTTGAGTAGGGTTTGGACGAGCCAAAAGGATATGGAAATGTGAAATTAAGAGATGGAGAAGTACCCATTTATAAGAGAGGTGAGGGTCACTTTAGGAAAAGCTTGGAATATTATATTATTATAAAAACATTTTCGGTTTATAAAAGCTCCAAAGGGATTTATTTCTAGGATATGGTGGGGATGGGTGGAAAAAATCTCAACCAATATGGTATATTCAAGTTTAGGTCACCATATTAACCTTATCTTTTAGATTTAACTATTAGTTAAATAGTTTAACAATTAACATGTCTTCTTGTATTTTTATATTAATTTGTTAATAAACATACTATAAAATTCCAAATGAACCTAAAGTGGTTAATTAATAACATATAAATCATTATATAATTCTTTTTTCCAAACCTTATATTTTTAAGACTATTATATAATTTAATAAAATCAAATTTGTTTTTCAAACTAATTAATGTAAATTTTGACACTATTTAGTATTTGGTTTTTGTGGAATTCATAAAAATATTATTTTTTACAAACAAATACATTTAATCCATCCTAATATTTCATATTAACCTATTAAATTCTTGGATGGCATCAAAAGTTTCAATTTATATTTATTTTAAAATTTATAACATCAATTATTTTAGTCATTCATTAATAATATAATTACTGCATCATCATTGTGTCATAAATAAATTTAAACATATTATTTATAAACATTATAAATAAAATAACATGATGTAGTTAATTGTTTTATCTTTCTAATGTATATTTATAATTGAATTTATCTTATGTGTAACCCTATATTAAATTTTTTTATTTATTAAAATTTGAATTTAACACTTTTAACTCTTCTTTAAATAAAATATAGTAAATGAAATAATCTAAACCAAGTGGATAAAAAGGATCATATTTTTGTCCTAAGGTTGATTTTGGTCGAAATACACACATCCAATAGAATTAGGACATGTGTTAGGGTAATCATAATATCATTTTTACCTATAATTACCCTATTTATTTTTAACCGTGGTAAATAAAATTCAAATGCTACTATTGCCCAAAAATTATATTCATCATATTGAACCAAATTTTACTTACTGATGTCAACTTTTTCTTTCAGATTTTTTATATTTATTTAAAAAAGTGGTAAAATTATATTTTATGCAAATTTGCAAATGTGCCTATAAGGCGAGTAAAAGACGGTAAAAAGTTCAATAAAATTTTATATATCTAATCTTATTATAAAATGACTTAAATGAATTAAATTGGACTAATATAGGTATTATGTATCTATTTTGACTTTAAAATAAATTTTAATTAAAAATATTTATTTAAATAAAAAGTCAGTTTTAAACAATAACATAGTGTTTTTTACTATTTATCAAAAATTGAATGTTTTTAAAAAAATACAAAAAATTCACCCAAATATAATTTTGATTTTGAAAATTAAAAAATGATGTCTATTTTACCAAATTAAAAACATATAAGTTTTATTAATTAATTTAAAAAAATATTCTCTTTGACAAAACCAGATAGCGGGTTTTTGAGAAGTAAAAACTATCAAAAGATTGATATGTGTTTATGTCCAATTTAAATGTAAAATTGTATCCAATTAACAAAATTGGATTAAATTTTAAAAATATAATCTAATTATACTTCAAAACCATTCAAATTTATAATTTAACACAATAAATTATTTTGATTAAAATGTGGTATTCAATTAAAATTTAGTATTTTTTACTATTTATCAAAATTTGAAAGTTATCAGAAAAGCACAAAAAATGTATCCAAACTAAATTTTTATGTCCTATTTAAGGAGAAGAAGATTCTTTTGTCAAATTGAAAATATAAAAGTGTCATTAATTTAATTTAAAAAGGGTTCTCCAATAATTGGCGGTAAAATTGCACTGTTTGAAAAATAATTCTTTATCTAAAAAATTGTATTTGTTCTTATATTACATATAAGAAACACATAATATGGATGATAAAATTATATGGGTTATATAAAATTCAAAATTCAGTTAATATTATTCATAACATCTTTTTGAACGGCTAGTTTGGTAAGTTATTATGTGCGTGAACTCGGTGTTGTATATAATGCAAGCTATAGAAATATTTTAATGAAAATAACATACTATGAAATTTTAGGGTGTTACATTCTTCCCCCTTTTGGAAATAACATCCTCACAATTTTAAAATTGGGGCGGGGAACTTCATTGAAAGTCTCACATTAGAAAAAGAGTCAATAAAAATATCACTTTAAAATAATTAAAGAGAAGTACAAAGGTTACTCGAGATAACCCAAACTAGGATTCCATATATGAAACCATTGATATGGAAGATAAACTACATGTCATGTTATGATGGAGAGTGATATAAAACATGATCAATAAAATGTTAACAACAAGAAAAACACAATCTTGGGATGGGTTAAATGTTCATTAGTTTCCCAGTAGCAAAAGTAAACATATAATATTTTTTTCATGTTTAATTTATAAATTTGATGAAATTATTTATGATATTGACTACAAAAATAAAGAAATATACTTAAATTTCAAGTAGAGTTTCATCTATTAGTAAATTTCTACCACTAAAACTTCTTTTCTCCAAATGATGAGTATTCAAGATGACTTGGTTACACCTGAAGTGTTAGAATCAAATTTTAGAAAATCACATAATCCATAAATGATAAACTAGATATTTCACTTCTCTTTCGAGATTAACCGAAAATAAAATGGTTATTAAAAGATCAATTGATCCCCAAAATGGATAATCTTTTATAGAAATAAATACTAATCTTAATTTCAAAACTTAAACAAACAATACCTAATGTTCAATAAAGAACATTTAATAAACAATTGTCCTTAAAATCCTTCAATATAATCTAAACTATGATTGAAATCCAAAACTCATAAGAATTTAGTCACATAGTATTTCATAGTAAATCTTAACATTTATCTACAAATAACATCAAATACTCTTAAATTATCATACTGAAGTGTAATAAACCAAATAACATATTCTCTATGATAGGATAATCATTTCCATTAATAACCTAAATCTCAATAAAAAACATATATTCTCCCAAAATAAAAATCCACCATTAATCTTGTAATGGCCCGGACTCGTCGGTCCATTACTTTGTAAAAATTTGATGCGGTCAAACATGATGCGTGTTATAATAATAATTTTTGATAATAATAATTGATAAGGGTGGCATGAAAATATTTGGTTTTAATTTAATCATTTTGAAATAAAAGAAATAAAATTGAATGTATTTAATTCAATGAGAGGAGGTGCATGGTTTAATTTTGATTTATTTAAATTTTAATAAATAATAAATTATGTGTGTAATGGGTATATAAGGGGAGGAGCCACTTTTGGTGGAGTGAGGGAATTGTGGAAGAGAATAAATTATATTGGAGAGAGAATGAGATATCAAAAGTTGAGAAATAATAAAAGAAATTAAAAAAATGGGCAATCAAGGAGTGGGGCATGGTTTTTATAGAATCAAAGCAAAGGAGGTGACTTTGATTTTGGTTGGAGCGTGAAATTTGGAGAAGAAAGGATATTGGAGAGAGAAAAAAAAGAATAAGAGAAATAAAATTAAAAGGGAAATAAATGAAAAAGGAGGGAATTGGTGTTTGATTCCAGTGCGCAAGAAGACTCCAAATCATGATTGATTTTTTGGAGTTATGAAAAATAAATAAATAAATGATTATTAATAATAATAAGATATTGTTAATATTAATTTTGATGATAAAACACTATTTTCACTATAACTTCTTCGTGCGACCTCGATTTTACGAACCGTCAGTGACAGCATAACACTGAAATGTTGATGGCCATTTTAAGAAAAATGATGAATAACTTTTTATGACTCATGTCTCAGGTCAATAAAACACCTATTATTAATTGATGTTATTATTATCATTAAATTCATGGAAACCGCATGACGTGTCGTGTGTTGACCAGTCAAACAATGTAACAATTGTACGGTCACATTGTGTATTCATTAATACATGTTGAGTACCGTTCTACCTTTTAGTTGCCTATATAAGATAGGGTCACATGTTATTTATAGACCCCTCTTCTTCCACGCATGACGACGCTCCCAGATGACCCAGAAGCCTTCCTCCTATCTTCTTCATCCGGACTCCAATTTTCTATCTGTCGGTGGCTGCAAGATCGTGTCGACGAGGCGAACATCGTGCACCTCATTCCTTTCCCTCTTCTTTGAATTCCTCTTCGCAGTTTCCTACTGAGGATATTTCTGATATTTGATGGGAATGACGCTCTTCAATGAATGTCTTCTTAATGGTACGTTCTACCCCATTCTTATTCCTTCCTCGATCTCCTCTTTTGGTTCCTTATTTCCATGATATGACAAGTGAAACCTTAAAACTTAATGGATTATCTCTTGGTTGTTAGTGCAGTTGTGATACAGCATCCATGGGAGGACGTAGTCTTTGGGAGGAGTGATCAAAATCCTCGTGGTGGTTGTTCTCGCAGAAGGACATAAAAACCTGTTCAGGTAGGGATCTTACCTTCATCTCTCTCTCTTTTGTGCATCATGCGGGGTGGGTATCCTCTTGTTTTCGTGAGACATAGTTGAACCAGTAAATAAAGATAATAACTGGTTAAAGAACGGGTTTGGGAAATTTTGTTGATATTGTTGTTTTATTTCTATCAATGCTTAACATTTGATTATGTTGTGAATTGAATAGGCTTAGGCCTACTGAAAATAATGGCTGTTGGGGGACTTTGCTTGCGCAATTAAATGTTTACATGTTTTCTAGATTGTTTTGTGGATGGAATTTCATAGAATGTGGATATTTGTTAATCATGTAAAGTTGGATGATTAAATGAATACCTAGAACTCTTGTATGATCACCCTAGTAAAACTAAATGAAAGAATGAATTTTTGTGGGGCATGGTAGTTGATTAAATATGGGAAATCAATGGAATTTGATTGGATGATAAAAGAAAATGGTATTGTGTTTCTTGTGTTTTCCCTAACTTTATATATGGTTGGTAGGGATATGTTTTACAAATGACTGATCTGGTTTGGTTGTTGTTAGTTGCTCGGTATTTAAGGAACTGATAAACTAAAACTATTAAAACATGAAAAGATTAACGGGGTTTGGGGCTGTTTATTGTGTGCATAATTTCGAGGTAGCAGTGTTTAGGCATGTGATCAGATCTTTTGTGTAGAAGCCTTAGGATGGGATGAGTGGTTTATATAATTATATAAATCTGTACGTTTTATGTTTCTTTACGCAACCCACCCATGTTGAGAACTATGTGCCGAACACCCATGGGATGGGGGGGGGGTGAGATTCTCAAACATCTAAAGGATGGCTGGTTACTGTTCTTCCCTGTGCTCCCTCTTCCAGGTTCTATAGCCCAAGATCCTTTGGGCAGGTTATGACAGATGTTTCCCAAGAGTCTTCGGGATGAGGATGTGATATGTTCCCAGGTGTCTTTGAGATGATATGTGATGTGGTTCCTAGGTGTCTTCAGGATGAGATGTGGTTATGGCCGAGGATTGAGTGCCGACGGGATACTATGAGCTTCTTATGGCTAGGTTGAGGCACTAGCTCAGGAAGAGGGGGAAGAATCAGAGTGTTAGGCATGAGGGCTTGGGCAGTATTCAGTGGGAAGGTAGTGCGGGGTACCCATACTTTGATAATATTACTATACTACTGTATTGACTTGCGATATTTGGTGAGTGTGTCTTGTAAGGTTGTGTGGATAGATTCCTTACTAGGCTTTGGTTCCTTCTATTTTCTCACGGGGTATTAGGAAGTCTCCCCACCTGTGCATGAGATATTTAGGTTTTCCTACCGAGTATAATTCTATTATCACCCTACGTTTACTTTCAGGTTTTCAAGAGGACTTTAGGGACCGTGCAAGACCTTGCTAGTTGGGAATTAGAGTTTTTCTGGTTTCAATTTTTGCTTCATTTTTTTGGTATCGTACTTTGGAGCTTTTCTTATACTTGTAATTTTGTTTCAGTATTGTATAAAACATGCATATGGGTTTGGTTTTGGGTTTATTTTCATTTAATTGTTCCTTTTTCTTTTGGTGTTTAACTCATCCTATTTTACAATATTAAATAATTAAAGGGTAATGCCTCCCATATTTGTGAAAACTCATACCCTTGGTGCTAGTCACTACTCCGGGGCCTACTGGAGGCGGGACTTGGGGGTCATTATCTCCCTTTCACCATTTCCAGCTCATGAGGGGCATCTTTGGTGGGAGGGGGTCCTGACAGAATGGTATCAGAGAGAGGTTGGTTGAGAGATAGGATGGAGTCTGAAGTTTCACAATGAGGATTGCATGGGATGGTAGGGAAACAGTGTTGGCTGATCTTGGTGCATGACATAGGCCATGGAAGATCAGCTAGCATACAGGATTTTAAGCCCCCCCTATGATCCGATGCAAGGACTCTGAGCTTACCGAACGACCAAGTAAGACTACATTTATTGTAGGGTAGAGTCCCTAGGAAAGGTACATGCATCATCATGATTTGTGTTTTACTTGATTTGGGTGTTCTGGGAAAGAAATCAAAATAAAATGATAAAATGAAACCTTGAGAAAATTTCCTTGCCACTTGGGCTTAGGAATTCTTTGTTTACCATACAGCTATGGCACCTAGACGTTATTCCCGGGTGACTCGGGAAGTCGAGGCCCAATAGATTCAGATGGTTGATCAGCTGAGGATTGACCGAGAGGAGGAAGACGACTTGTGGCAGAACACGTTTCATGATTTTCAACAATAGATCTTGAAGAAGTCTGAAGGCATCACTTCAGATACGGAATCAGAGAGTTGGTTGGAGGAACTCGAGATCACCTTTGGGCTGATCAGGGCTCCATCAGAGTACTAGGTTCCTCTAGCAGTAAGCCAGCTGTGAGCAGCGGCGCGTCAGTGGTGGATTCTTTACCTTGGGGAGGGGAAGGAGACATAAGTTCTATGGGACAAATTAGAGAAGGAGTTCCACAAGAAATTTATTTCCTCAATGAGGAAGGCCGAGAAGAGGCAGGAGTAGTTATCCCTCCAACAAGGAAGCATGTCAGTACAGGAACTAGGGGTCAAGTTCAAGGATCTCCTCCGTTTTTCTCCGAATCTCTTTCCGGATGAGGATTCCTGAGCCAGACATTTAGAGGAGGCACTTTACCCCTCTATTTGGTGCATGGTGACCCCTTTCACCATACCAACATACCTGGAATTATAGAAGAAGACAGAGATAATCGAGAGGATGCACCCACAAGTAGGTCCACCGTGAGAGAGGAGTCACCCAAGTTCGTCTAAGAAGGAGGTGGTCAACAATAGATCCCCAACAACATTACCTTCCAAGTTTCGACCGGTAGGGAGCAGACTTCAGCAGGTCCTATACCAATCTCACAATTCCCACCTGTTTTCTATGGGCCAGGGACCGAGGTGCTTTGAATGTGGGAATCGTGGGAATATTGGTAGACATTTCCATTTTTAGACTTAGTATAGAGGGACTGGCCAGGTTCAACCCCAACCCCAGCAGCAGTTCCCAGCCCGGCCCTTCCAGCAGCAACAGGCTCCAGTCCCTCCAAGGGGAGCTGGAGCAGGTGGTGTCCAACCACAGGGAGTTCCTCAAGGACCCCAACTGGGATGTGTTTGAGGAGGTGGACGTCAACAGAGAGGCAGAGGAGTGGGACACAGACAGTTTCACACAACATAAGCGGAAACCCTAGCAAGTCCAAAGATCAAGAGAGATGTCTTCGGTTTTACTTAAATGCTCTCGTTTATGTTTTGTTTAAATTCAAGAGCATGCACTACTTTTTTGAAACTCATTCTCACCCATTCTTTGGGCCTGGACCTTGTTTTTCATGAGTCTATAATGCTAAGTTGTTTCCCTCTTTCCTTTAAAAGTGTGTAAAGAGTCCTAACATGTGGGGAGAGGAGGACCTAATCCCTAATCAAGACGCATTAATGTAAATGCAATTAAACCCGTGCAGGCGAGTCAATGATGCCTAAAGCGGATAATATCTCGACATGGGGGAAGGAATTCCCTGACTCATATAATTAGGATAGTGGTTGGATTCCTGTTATGATGAGATCCCTGAGAGGTATCTTGGAGGGTGTTTGTTCGGACCTTTCCCCTTTTTATGGGTTGATTTTTAATTCTTGAGGACGAGAATGTTTTGAGAGGTATCTGATGTAATGGACCGGACTCTCTGGTCCATTACTTTGTAAAAATTTGATGTGGTCAAACACAACGCGTGTTATAATAATAATTTTTGATAATAATAATTGATAAGGGTGGAATGAAAATATTTGGTGTTAATTAGATTAAATGGTATTAATTTAATCATTGTGAAATAAAAGAAATAAAATTGAATGTATTTAATTAAATGAGGGGAGGTGAATGGTTTAATTTTGATTTATTTAAATTTTAATAAATAATAAAATATTTGTGTAGTGGGTATATAAGGGGAGGTACCACTTTTGGTGGAGTGAGGGAATTGTGGAAGAGAATAAATTAGATTGGAGAGAGAATGAGATATCAGAAGTTGAGAAATAATAAAAGAAATTAAAAAAAGGGGTAATCAAGGAGTGGGGAGTGGTTGGTATGGAGTCAAAGCAAAGGAGGCGGCTTTCATTTTGGTTGGAGCATGAAATTTGGAGAAGAAAAGAGATTGGAGAGAGATAAAAAAAATAATAAGAGAAATAAAATTAAAAGGGAAATAAATGAAAAAGGAGGGAATTGGCATTTGATTCCAGCACGCAAGAATACTCCAAATCGTTATTGATTTTTGGAGTTATGAAAAATAAATAAATAATTGATTAATAATAATAATAAGATATTGTTAATATTAATTTTGATGATAAAACACTATTTTCACTATAACTTCTTCGTGCGACCTCGGTTTTACGAACCGTCAGCGGCAGCGTAACCCTGAAATTATGACGGCCATTTTAAGACCAATGATGAATAACTTTTTATTACTCATGTATCGGGTCAATAAAACACCTATTATTAATTGAAGTTATTATTATCATTAAACGCATGGAAACTGTGTGATGTGTCATGTGTTGACCAGTCAAACAATGTAATAGTTGTACGGTCACGTAGTGTATTCATTAATACACGTTGCGTACCGTTTTACCTTTTCATTGCCTATATAAGGGAGGGTCACATGTTATTTACAGAACCCTCTTCTTACCTACACGACGACGCTCCCAGATGACCCAGAAGCCTTCCTCTTATCTTCTTCATCCAGACTCCGATCATCGATCTATCGGTGGCTGCTGGATCGTGTCGACGAGGCGAACATCATGCACCTCGTTCCTTTCCCTCTTCTTCAACTTCCTCTTCACAGTTTCCTACCGAGGAGATTGCTGATATTTTACAGGAATGACGCTCTTCGACGAACTTCATCTTAATGGTACATTCTACCCTATTCTTATTTATTCATCGATCTCCTATTTTTGTTCCTTTTTTCCATGCTATGACAAGTGACACATTACACCTTAATGGAGTCTCTCTTGGTTGTTAGTGCGGTTGTGCCGCAACGTCTATGGGAGGAAGTAGTCGTCGGGAGGAGTAATCGAAATCCTCGTGGTGGTTGTTCTCGCAGAAGGATATCAAAACCTATTCAGGTAAGGATATTACCTTCATCTCTCTCTCTTTTGTGCATCATGTGAGGTGGGTATACTCTTGTTTTCATGAGATACGGTTGAACCAGTAAATAAAGATAATAACTGGTTAAAGAACGGGTTTGGGAATTTTTTTTGATATTGTTGTTTTATTTCCATCAATGCTTAACCTTTGATTATGTTGTCAATTGAATAGGATTTTGTCTACTAAAAATCATAGTCGTTGGGGGACTTTTCTTGCGCAATTAAATGTTTCCCTATTTTATGGATTGTTTTGTGGATGGAATTTCATAGAATGTGTAGATTGGTTAATCATGTAAAGTTGGATGATTAAATGAATACCTGAAACCCTTATATGATCACCCCGGTTAAACTAAATGAAAGAATAAATTTTTGTGGGGCATGGTAGTTGATTGAATACGAGAAATCAATGGAATTTGATTGGATGATAACAGAAAATGGTATTGTGTTACTCGTGTTTTCTTTAACTTTATTTGTGGTTGGTAGGGATATGTTTTACGAATTATTGATCTAGTTTGGTTGTTTTTAGTTGATCGGTAGTTAAGGAACTGATAAACTAAAACTGTTGAAACATGAAAAGATTAATGGGGTTTGGGGCTGTTTATTGTGTGCATACTTTTGAGGTAGCAGTTCCAAGGCATGTGCTTAGATATTTTGTTTATAAGCCTTAGGATGGGCTGAGTGGTTAATATAATTATATAAATCTATATGTTTTATTTTTCTTTATGCACCCCACCCATGTTGATCACTACGTGCCGAACACCCATGGGATGGGGGGGGGGTGAGATTCTCAAACCTCTAAAGGATGACTAGTTACTATTCTTTCCTATGCTCCCTCTTCCAGGTTCTATAGCCCAAGATCCTTCGGGAAGGTTATGACAGATGTTTCCTAAGAGTCTTCAGGATGAGGATGTGATATGTTCCCAAGTGTCTTCGGGATGAGATGTGATTTGGTTCCCAGGTGTCTTCGGGATGAGATGTGGTTATGTCCAAGGATTGAGTGCCGGCAGGATACTATGAGCTTCGTATGGCCAGGTTGCGGCACTAGCTCAGGAAGAGGGGGAAGCATCAAAGTGTTAGGCATGAGGGCTTGAGCAGTATTTAGTGGGACGGTGGTTTGGGGTACCCATAATTTGATAATACTACTATACTACTCTATTGACTTGCGATATTTGGTGAGTGTGTCTTGTAAGGTTGGGTGGATAGATTCCTTGCTAGGCTTTGGTTCCTTCTGTTTTCTCACGGGGCATTAGGATGTCTCCCCACATGTGCGCGAGATATTTAGGTTTTCCTACTGAGTATACTTGTATGATCACCCTACGTTTAATTTTAGGTTTTCACGAGAAATTTAGGGACCGTGCGAGACCTTGATAGTTGGGTGTTGGAGTTTTGCTGGTTGTAGTTTTTGCTTTATTTTTTTGGTATCGTACTTTGGAGCTTTTCTTGTACTTCTACTTTTGTTTCAGTATTGTATAAAACATGCATATGGGTTTGGTTTTGGGTTTATTTTCATTTACTTGTTCCTTTTTCTTTTGGTGTTTAACTCATCCTATTTCCCGATCTTAAATAATAAAAGGGTAATGCCTCCCATATTTGTGAAAACTCATACCCTTGGTGCTTGTTGCCACTCCAGGGCCTACTGGAGGCGGGACTTGGGGGTCATTATCTCCCTTTAACCATTACTAGCTCAGGAGGGGAATCTTTGGTGAGAGGGGGTCGTGACAAATCCTTAAATTAAATCTCATAGTAATCTATTTTCTTTAGTCTTATAGTTCTCCCAACAGAGAGAAAGTCTTCCCAAATAACATTTATCACTTAGTCACCAAATCATTATTCTATTCTAAGGATATCAATTTGTTAAAACATATGATCCCAAATCAACTTATTATTGATCAAAAAAATCATTTAACTAAAATTAATTTGTCACACTAACGAGGGACTTAACGTAATCTAGTGGTAGGCGATAAATCCTAGTCGCACTTTGGTTGTGGGTTCGATTCCCATAGCTTTTTCCGATGTGATAGGTTGCCACCCGATCTGCGTGTTGTCCTTTTTTAAAAACTATATTTTATAATATTCACAAAATGAGATAAATTCATCAAAAAAACAAAACATAATTTAACCACAAATTTTATCTCATACCTCTCATTTTCATCCAAAAAATTAATAACCTGTAATTTCCTCGAATTCATGGATCATATAAATCCAAATGGTTCTTTATAAATATATCCACAAAAGAAAAGATAATTCTTCCTCAAATATAATTCTCTCATAAAAGACTATAGGGTTACACATACATGAGAAAAGTCATCCAATGTAATGCCATCAAGAAATAGCATTAATACTTTTGAACATTTATCCACCCATTTACTTCCACATAGGTTATTC
The DNA here is from genome assembly GCA_963277665.1 of Viscum album. Lineage (NCBI taxonomy): Eukaryota > Viridiplantae > Streptophyta > Magnoliopsida > Santalales > Viscaceae > Viscum > Viscum album. Next base: position 2,073,016,460 of record OY728119.1, read on the forward strand.
CTTAACTTAGTGGTTATCCAATAGAATAGGTCATTAACTCAGGTAATTCCTAGGTCCCCTAAATTTATGGAAAATGGATATAAATGAATTATTAGGATCATTTTTATTTTCTTCCATAATACTCTTCATTTTTCCTCGAAAATTCTTTATATTATGTCCTTCTTTCCCACACATAAAGAATTTATTTTTTCTATTGAGACACTTTTCTGGGTGTCTACTTCCACATTTCCTGCATAATGGAAATTGAGTTTTCTTTTCTCCATGGTCTCCACTACTGGAGCACTTATAATTCTCCTCTTTTTCCTTCTTTGATGAGTTTGGGAGTTGGTTAATGTGTATGGTGTTGATCATATTTTTGGAAACCTACTTCGGCATGAATATGATATATTTTTCACCAATCAACATTCCATTTAGTTCCTCATTTCCACCATCATTCCCACCTTATATATCATGTTCAATGTTACTATGACTTCCTTGGAATCCAGCCATTGACTAAAACTAGAAAGCATAGTGTGATTAACAATAGTCATAAAATCATTTAGAGAATATCATGACACCTTATTTTCAATCTAAAACACCTTATGATTAACCAAGTATATTTACTCTCATATTATATTAAAATCATTCAAACCGTTTGTAAAGAAAATTTGAATTATCATAAGCATATCATGTAGGACTGTCAAAAACAAAAGTGAAACAAGGCCCATTGTCGTTCACCAGTTCCTATTCGAGTCTAGATTAATGTGGTGTTTTATGGTTTTACCCCTAGACATATCTGTTCTAGAGCTGGCTCTACCTGCTCATATCAAGACAGAGATGTATTACTCAAAAAACTCACAAAATCTCTACGTTACCAAAATTCTAGGAATTTCTTCTATACTAATCCTTAAAGTTTATCTTAGGGTAATGTTCTTAAATAAGAGTTTCTCTAAATCTAGTTTCCAAGGTTTGTACCAAACTTCTATGATACTAACTGTAATGCCCCAACCCTAGTTACCCAAAGTCGGTGCATTATTACATAACATTCACATGACCAGAAGAGATCATGTCTCGAAATACCAATTAGTTTAGTAGCCTTGGATGTACTAGATACATACATATGTTTTACATTACATCCTAAAATAAATAAACAAAATTGTGTCCCCTTTGAACATACACATATCTATTAACCTATCCCGGTAGGTTAATCATAATATACTTCTTCACATCATGGGAAAAAGAAAACATAAGAAATGTGTGAGCTCAGCTTCTCAGTAAGGATAACAATATAGGAGAAACTATCATAAATAAGAATAAGCATTTAAGGAAATGTATAAGAGTAAAAAAAATCCTTTTAAACATAAAATTTAGCATAATATGGAAAAGATAAATCAAATAATCCTATTTTATTATTCACATGGATATTATACTAGTCAAATAATCACATGCAATATCTGTAGCTAATTTCATAATGATGGAATGCATAATGAAGGAAATTATAACCACACAGTCCATGCCTCATGCTAAGACTAGAAAATAATAATTTTGTCAAGGCCTTGTGGCAAGACACTAGTTTGTATAACAAAACCTACCTATGCATCAAGAAGCTATAGTGGGATCCACCCATCACTAACTAAGTCCAATGCATTCCACATATGAAAGGGTTGAAATATAATATAAACATTCATATTAAAACTAACGTAAAAAATGTCAATATTTGAACCACAAAACATTAATGGTATAAAAATAGCACATCCATGGTCAAACATAACTCATTCAATACAATATGTAAGATTTTGTTACAATAAATCGACCTCAATAAAGAATAATCAAGGATATTGACATAGATTAAAATAACCAGTAAATCTATTTGAGAGAAATATCCCATTTTTCTTGAAAACATTTAAACGTCTCACTATTTATCATGAAGCTGTTGAAAATTTATTTTTTAATCAATGTGTCTCATATCACTATGAAAATTTTAAATGAAATTTTAATTTTAAAACATTCATGTCTATATAAATAAATCCTTAACACTATTCTTAAAACATGGACATTAATGAGAAATATTTAGAAGAATAAGTCTTTAAAACATTTAGAATGATATTTCAGTTAGAGTTATTAACCAAACGAGAGACGCTTGAATACATATAATTGAGGTAATAAAAACATTATAATATCATGAGAATAATTGGATTCATGATATATGGTGTCAAAGTACCGTATGTACACCATAAATGTGAATTGGTTCATAACAACAAATAAGTCTCAATGGAATGTCAATTTAGATGAAATCCCTTATAAAGACTGTATCCTTAGGTTAAGGATAAATCAATGAAATAATTATGTGTGAAAAATATAAATACACTCAATATGATTTGATATTTAGTTTAAATAAATCAGAGGAAATTCACACATATTTTTGTAAAAACAACACAAATGTCATGGATGTTTAACTCAATGAATGAAAATTGAGTTAAGATTACTCTTATCAAGTTCATATCGATGAATTGATAATTTATAAATGGAGTGATTATTGTATAAAAATTATATCCACACAAATGGGAGTGGAAATTATGACATTAATAAATAAATAGTGATTTCACATATAATCTCGATGTAAAATAATCAATGAAGTTTTCATAAAACCAAATGTGTGGAAATTGAAATTAAAAAATTCCATTACCAATTTGGTAACATACAAAACATACACTGCATGAAAGAAGGATCATTCAATTAAGATTTAAATACCGATAAATTAAATAATATTACATAGAGAATACAATCATGGGCATTACATACACTACACAAAAGAAAATAGTGGAAATATAGAATGAATCTTGTGGGAATAAAAAGTGAGATGAGAACCCCTTACCATGTACCTTTCCTTAGTCGAGGGTAGGTAAAACTCCTATATAATGGTGAAATCATTGTTATTAAATTATAAAATAACCACATACATAAATATGATATCATATATGATCTTCTAATATTTCTTTCTTAATGATATTTCAGTAGTATCATTGTTTTGGGTGTTAACTGATTCGTTTTCCTTTATATGATTTGTAACATAAGTCATGTTTGTTATAGATAGGATGTATTGGATTCATATATAAAATGATATTAAGTTCTTGAAAATTATTTTTAAACATAAAATGAAAATTAATCTTCCATGGTAATGATGGGAAATGAAATCTCATCGCGTTGTGGAGACGGTAAGCCGTACGTACACACGAGCGACAATATCATTCTATTAGTGGTAAAATATTATGTAATTAGATGGTATATTATATATATATAATCATTAAAATTTTATATTTTATATTTACATTAGTTAGACTCATTTTTATACATATCCAAATAATTAAGTGTTGAATAACAAACTACACCACGATGTGGAAATGGTAAGCCGTACATACGCACATATGGTGACGTTGTCATTCATAGGATGGATAGAATAATGAATATGGTTTTACCATAATTATAATAACATCTAAGTATGTATAAGTTACTAAATTAATTATTTTAGTATGTAAACAAAAATGAAAGAGGAAGTATAAGAAGAAAAGAACTTTGAAAGACATGATGAATTAATTACCTATTCTTCGGGTTCTTCCTTTTGATTTGAAAAAAAGGACTTCATAGGATGGATTTATGATAAATTTAAGGCCTCTAGGTTTAATTGAGTGTAGTTTTGAAGATATTTGAGCAGGTTTTGGCTGATTTAAAAGGATATAGAGGTGTGAAATTAAGTGAAGGTGAAGATCCCTTTTATAAGAGAGGTGATGGTCACTTTAGAAAAAACTTAAAATAATATTTAATCATAAAATCATTTTCGGTTTATAATATCTCCAAATGGATTTATTTGGAGGATAAGGTGGGTATGGGTCGAAAATATCTCGACCAATAGGATTTAGATAAGTTTACTTCACCATATTAACCTTATCGTTTAGATTTAACTCTAAGTTAAATAGTTTAACATTTAACATGTCTTCTTGTATTTTTATATTACATGGTTAATAAAATTACTATAAAATTACAAGAGAACCTCAAGTGGTTCATTAATTACATATATATCATTATATAAGTAATTTGACCGAACCATATATTCTTAGGACTATTATATAATTTAATAAAATAGTATTTTTTTTAAGAATTCATTTATGTCAATTTTGAAACTATTTAGTATTTGGTTTTTGTAAAAGTCATAAAAATATTATTTCATCGAAATAAATACATTTAATCCACCCTAACATGTCATTTTTACCTATAAAATTATTTTATGACATCAAATGATTCAAAATATATTTTGTTAATATTTATAACTTCAATTATTTTAGTCTTTTATTAATAAGGTAATTACTACATCATCATTGTGTCATAATTAAATTTAATTATTTAAGGTATAAAAATTATAAATAAAATACCATGATTTAGTAAATCTTTTTATCTTTCTGATTAATACTTATAGTTGATATTATGTTATGCGTAACCTTATATTAAAAATGTTTTAGTTATTAAACATTGAATGTAACACTTTTAACTCTTCTTTAAATAAAATATAGTAAATGTTATAATCTAAAAAAGTAAATAAGAAAAGATCATATATTTGTTCTATGTATGATTTTGGTCGAAATACATTTTTCCAATAAAATTATCACATGTGTTAGGGTAATTATAATATAATTTTTACCTTTAATTACCCTATTTACATTTAACCACGGTAAATAAAATTCAAAAGTTATTATTCACCAAAAATATTTTCAACCTATTGAGAAAAATTTTACTTATTGATGTCAACTCTGTCTTTCATATTTTTGAAATTCAATTCACAGAAGTGGTAAAAATTATGTTTTATGCAAATTTATAAATGTTCCTAGAAGGTGGGCAAAGGACGGTAAAAAGTTCAATAAAATTGTATATATCTAATATTACTATAAAATGACATAAATGAATTAAATTATACTAATATAGGTATTATGTATCTATTTTTACTTTAAAATACATTTAAATTGAAAATAATTATTTAATTAAAAAGTCTACTTCAAACAATAATGCAGGGTTTTTCACTAATTATAAAAAATTACCTGTTTTCAGAAAAATACAAAAAATTCACCCAATGAAAATTTTTATATTCCAAATTAAAAAATGATGTCTATTTAACCAAATTTAAAACATATAAGTTTTATTAATTAATTTTAAAAAATATTCCCTTTCTCAAAACCAGAAAGTGGGTTTTTGAGAAATAAAACTATCAAAAGATTGATATGGGTTTATGTCCAATTTAAATGTAAAATTACTTTTAACGACTGAAATTTAATTAAATGATAAAATATAATCTAATTATACTTCAAAAAAATTTAAATTTATAATTATCACTATAAATTATTTTTATTAAAAAAGTTGTTTTCAATTAAAATTTAGTATTTTTCATTATTCATCAAAATATGAAAGTTATCAGAAAAGAACAAAAAATTTATCTGAACTAAATTGTTATATCTTGATTCAAAAAAAGAAGTTTCTTTTGTCAAATTGAATATATAAAAGTTTCAAATATTGTATTTTAAAAGATTTCTCCATTAAAAAGTTGTAAAATTTCTTTTTTTGAAAAAATACTTCATTTATCTAAAAATTTCAATTTGTTCTTATATTATGTCTAAGAAACACATAATATCAGTGTTAAAATTATATGGAGTATATTAAAATAAAAATTCATTTAACACTATTCATAACCATTTTTTGAACGACAAGTTTGGTAAGTCTCGGTGTGCTCAAACTTTGTGTTGCGTGTAGCGCAAGCTATTGAATTAATTTAAAGAAAATAAATTATTATAAAATCTGGGGGTGTTAGAATTAGGAAGTGTACCTTTATTGAATTTATTTTTCACACTCCACTTCATCATTACTGGTGGTATATTCTTTCCCTTTCTCCTTTAGCATTGGTGGTTTCTTATTCTATTTACCCTCAAGAAGTTGCGGTTTAGTGCTCCTGGCTTGCATAATTCCCCAACCCTATACAGTTGCAAAATTGAACCATAGGTGGTAAATTAGGAGGATCCTTCCTTTTCTTCCACAATATTTTCCTTATTATTCATGTATCTTCAACATTAATTAACTTTCTAGCCTTAACTGTTAAAATTGAATCATTTCCCAACCCTTTGAGGAAATTACCATGATATTTTATCCAACATTTTTTGACTTGTGTGACTTTGGATCCTCTTTCCTCATTTTTAATTTGTCACCCAACTTGAAATCCATTCTTCACTTATATTCCCATAAAAAAAGGTAAAAATATTTAAACTCCATCACTACTTTGATACCACATAAAAACACTTCTTAAATCCCAATGTATTTGATAGCTAGAGACTTTCTGTGGAATGGTTTTAATCCAATAAATAATATCTCTATTTTGATATCATTATTGATAAAAAAATACTTATGATTATCATGAAATCCTTGTGAAATTTTCCTCTTATGATATGATATATTCACCTTCCTTTTTCATCAACCCTATGAATTTTTTCTCCTTCATTGTTTAATGAATTTGAGGGAAATAATTTTTAGGAAATATTATGTTAAATCCTTTACACTCAAACTCACACATTTCATCCTTCATCATGGTGTCCATAATCAATTCCCAAAAATGATATACATCTCCTTAAAAATGATATATTTTCAGGGTCATGTAATCTTACCATAATAGTGGAGTATATAAAATATATTCTCCATTGAGTTAACCCACAATTACATGAGAATTGGATTAAAAAAGCAACTAAACATAATTTTTCATTACTGAAAAAATTACTTAATGGATAGTTCCTTCTTATTTAGTGAATGAGAACATTCCACAAGCTTCAGGGTATTATTAATACCCTAGGACAATTGGGTAATCATCACCGTGATTCATTAAACTCCACCTCCCATGGAATTGGGGATATATTTTGCGCAATTGTTGTATTGTACCACCCATAGTTGTTGGCCTAGATTCCCATAGTTCCCACTATTTTCTAAAATAATATTGATTGAACAAAACATAAGTCAACAAATCATGAATAAATAATATGTTATTTTGTACAATTAACACTAAGGATATTTCTTTCAAGATCCCTATGTTCATCCATTTTCTAAAATGATTATTATATGATATTTTACCTATACATAGTCTTATATGTTTGGTAACAACAACATATTATAATCATAATTCCAAAATTAAATAAACCACAACTCTTGTATTACCTATAGAAACCCTACATTTTTATACATGTCTATAGAATCATTTTAAATATGAAAAAAATAGTTATACATTAAAGGTTAAAATGGTTAAGTACCATTGGAAAATCTGGATCATAAATAACATATAAATATTAAATCATAAACAATTCACTAAATCATTTTTGATTATCCTTCTAAAATCTCACATTCTCCTTAGTACATGTAGTCACCTAAGGATATACATCAAATAAAGTGGTGGTCTTAAAAACCAGCAAGAAGTGGAATAAGGAAAATAATTAAATATAACATTGGTTAAAATAATCATAATCATCACATCATAAGTATATGATAATTATCATAATGGAAACACTTAATAAATTTTTGGAATGTGGAAATGCATAAAAATTAAACATCATGTCGTAGTGGTCAAATACCACCCATATTTGTGAACAAATCTAGGAACATGTTCAGACATAAAAAATTTGCATAATCATAAAAACATAATTGTGAAAAAATATAGAATCATATTGATATATAATAATCATTATATCATGAGATATATCACATTAACCAATACATTTGGGCTATATATTTTTGGTCCCACCCACCACATCATAATATTTACATAATCATGTATGCGACATATAATGTATAACCATCACAGTCATGAAAAAACCCATGTATTTGAATGGGTTTCATATGTATTTCATCAAGAAAAATTTCATTAATAATGTTGGGGTTCACAAATGAATGAAAAAATACATATTTGGAATAAACATAATCATTCCTAAGTGAATAGAAAACAACTTAGGAGGAGTAAAAGAACTATTTTAGAAAAAGTCTTTTGGAATATCATTATATTTGGATTTTAAATCATGGTGGTGAAATGTATATCCTAGAATGAAATGGGTTGATGGTGAAAATATATTTATGAAATATTAGAGGAATATACATACTAAATGTTATGTGAAATATGGATAATCCACTGAAAAGGATCTAGGTTCGACAATCCCCTCACCTTAAATCCTATTTTATTTCATTGAGTTTTCACCTCCTATACAATGAAAATAGGATTATAAAAACATAGATATACAAGTAAATTATGTTTATATGTAATACTATTTATACATTATAATTATTGGATTCTAATTTATAACAATATTTGATAAATGTACATTGTTTTGATATCTTATTTTCATTAAATCGTCAGGTTTTGTTTCAGTGTTGTTATTTTTTCCAGAGGGCATTTATACATTAGTATAATTAATTAAAAAATAAGAACACATTAAAAAATTATATGTCATTGATAATATTTTATAACCAAACATAGGTTTATAGATTACAAAAGTATTTACAATTCCCTTATTTTCCATTAATCGACTATTGATGAGACATTTTCGAAAGTGCTGGAATGGGGAGTTTGATATTTAAATATTTTATAAATATGATACTAAATGTATGATAAAATACTTAATATAATGTTAATATATGTATTATTAATATAATACATTTTTTTAGAAAAACTGTGGAAATATAGGTGATGAAAATTAGAGAATAGATGGTAGAAACATACTCTTTCCTTGGTGTAGCTTCTCTTGTATTACAAGAAAACTCCCTTGATGATTTGTTTTGGTTTACTCAAGAAAATCACTAGGTATTATAAGGTTCTGTGGAGATATTATTTGTTAATATTTTTTTCTTTTTCGTGGTTGGGAGCTGTGGTTTTCCAAGGGGAGGGAGAGAGGTTATATATAATTTTCGAGAGTGGTATTTTTAGAATAAAATATTAAATAAGATATTTTATCATAGGTAAAACATATAATGGTGAATTTATGGAAATATATATCATAAAAAATATAATATAATGGTATTAAGACTCAAAATACATATATAATATTAATTCAAATAATTTATTAAAAAGGAATGTGGATAAAATGATAAATTGATGTTTCAAGGAAACACTATTGACTTTAGGTTTTGGAAAATTATTTTTACTGTTGGAAATGTTGTTTGATTTGTTTTAATGAATCATTTATGAAATTAATTTTTTTTATAAATAATAAGTGATGTAAATTATTAAATCACTATTACATCATGAATTATTCAATTTAAAATATAGTGATGATTTTAAAACATTTTTTTTATCATTGACCAAAAAATATATGTATATCAGAAAATTTTTAAAAAATAAAACTTAGATAATTTTGATTTTCTAATTTCAAGAATGAAATTAATTTTATCAATACGAATTTCTAAAATAGTTATTTTATGTTTCTATTTTAGAATTATGATATTTTCAACATAATTTAAAATACAATTCATTTAAAATGTGTTTATCTTTTCATTTACTTTTTAACTATTATCTTTATTTTCTGGAATTGTAATATTTTAAATTAGTTATAATAATAATGATTAATATTATTTTTATAAAAAATTATTATTTTCTAGTTAAATTATAATTCATATGATTATGTTAATTTTCCCAATGGATAGGCTACTATTCCTAATGAGATAGTTACAATTCAAACTATCAAATTACTATTCCAATAGTCACATTAGCTATTATAAATACCACATAATTATTTCAATCAATATTAAAACTAATTACTCTCTAGGATCAATATTTATATTTTCTATAATTTATATTATATTAGTAATATTTTTTTTCTATTATATAGTGTTTTTCATGGAAGGTTGATTCTAGCATATTAGGGTGATCCATATTTTCCAAATTCAGTTTTTATATTTTCAATTTTCTATCCTCTAGTAATAATTATCATATTAATGGGTTTATTCATTGACTAAGGAAATGGTTTTAATTAATGAAATAATGTATCTTTGGTTTCTCTATGTGTTGTATGTGTATAATATTGTATAATATAATTTAATATGCCTTCGTTTCAAGAAAGAAAAATAATTTATGAACTCTAGGAAGTTATATTCATAATGGAAAATGTGGTTGACATTTAGTTCTCATATAGATTCATGTTATTCTAATATTATTATCCATTTTTGGATATGCTATTATAAAACAATAGTCATAGTGGAATGTTTATTTAGATAATTTATAAAGATTTATTTTTTATTTATAAAAAATTGATGATGAGTGTACCCATTTTCAATTCTCCCTTCATGATTTTAAATCATAACAACATGACCTCAAGATAGTCCTTAATTGTGTAAATTGGTATCCATGTGTCATCTATGATATAATTATGTTCTTTTAGTTGTACAAGATCACATTCCTTCAAAATATGGTGTTCTAAAATCATGGAAAGATAATTTATCTTTACATTACAAGTCTCTAAAACTAATATATAATACATAGCTTTCTCTTATTTAGTGGCATCCAATTATCATGAAATATGATCCTATAAAATAGACCCATTGTCAGCTAGTCATCGTCATTTTTACCTCAGGTATGAATAATGAGGGTCAAAATAAGATGTGGTATTCATATATTTTTAGAGTTTTGTGTTATAATTTTCGATATATGGTTTTGATGTGATGTATCATCCTATTATCCACTTCAAATGGTATCCTTCTCTACAAAGTAAATGAAGATGTAATCAAACCCACTATACCTCAACTTCAAAAACATTTCATGGATCTAATGATGTTTCATTTTCATATCATCTATAGGATTCTACTTTAATTATATTTCTAACATCACTCCATATATAAAAGCGGGTTTCATAGAATGAACCTATTGCCTCCCAATTCTATTTTGGTTCATATTCAAGAGGTGTGACATAATAATGTACAAACTCACCTAAGGATAAAAATTGTGGAACACAAATGTATATAGAAAGCCTCAAAGAAATAGTAACCTCTATATGGACAAATGAATAAATCGCTGGTGTAAGATCCTCTTTGATGGGTCCTTCCACTAAGGATAGAGCACCCATGAGTGATAAAAAGAGTTTATTTTTTTAAAAATGAAATGTGATATGTAAAATTTAAGATGATAAAAATACACATATAATTCTATGTATTGGGTCTCTGTACTGACCATATCCTACTAAAAAATGTGTAGCCTCAGATTATCCCCTTGTGATGTTATAGTTTTTTATGCATTTGATTAATGATAACCAATGTCATATCCTTTCCTAACGCTATAAGTGTAACATCAACTCCTATAACACCTATATCAGTGGGTGTAATTATATTCTCCCATTGGTTTTATATCCTTATAAACTCATGAGTTTTAATAATCCAAAGGAAATAATTCCCTATAAATTTCCCTTGGAATCTACCATAGGTCATCTTATAGAATATGTGATCTTATAATCATCTTTCAGGGATACCTATATTGAATGATAATGATGGATTTTGTTCTCCAAATTTCAAAATAATTTTGGAATATTCTCTATGGATATTTCTTTTTAAATATTAAAGATGAATAAGGATACCATAAATAAAAATAAACAGACCAATTGTAAATAGTTGATAATTATTATAACAACCCTGCTCTATATTACAAAATTAAACATGATTAATACATAAAACATTCACTTGATACAACATCGAATATAGAGAGGTATAGTGTCTTTCAGGCATAGGAACATTACATAAAAACTTAAATCATATAACACAACATCTTATTGAAATCTTCCTTTACATGACCACTACATTCCCTCGTACTTAGAATTGCATAGGATAACACGAGGACATGCATAATAAAATGGTGAGAAATAAATCCTGGTAAGGGAATAAAAATGATATAACATTAGGAATACAATACATGTTATATAATAGGTACATCAATAGAGCATAAGAGAAACATGATTATAAAGGCATGATAAATCAGGATAATCATAACATGGTAATGTCGCAACAACAGTTAACATGGAATTAGCATGAGCCAAGGCTCATTGCACATGGAGTAGGAGTAAACTCTCATTTCACATAGAAAATGAGTAAAACCTCAGTTCACATTAATTATAATGAGTCAACACCCATTGCACATGACGTATCATGATATTATACTTTACCCAATTCATTGGAGCGCTATTAGGGGTCACCCTTATTAAACATTTCATTTCATGCATAAGTGTGCCCCATGTAACATAAAACATGGATTCATTAAACATCATAATTTATTCCATGATAAAGGAGTGTGGAGTTAAAACATGAAACTATTTAAACAATGTAACACCCTGAGCTTCCACGATACGCTTCTCATTCAATAATGCAATAGCTTGCATTGTACGCAACTTCGAGTTCTAAAACACCGCGACTAATCAAAGTAGCCGTTATGAATAGTAATAACCACTTTTTAAAATTATAGAAATTTTATATTTAAAAATGGACTTCATTTTTGTATTCGTAATATCGAAATTATCCAAAGTTGAATTTTTTGTAATTTTCTGAGAACTTCCAATTTTTTATGAATAATGAAAATTACTTAAAAAAAACTTTTTTAATCAAAATAATTTATAGTGATAAATTATAATATTTAGTTGTTTTAAAGTATAATTAGAATATATTTTTACCATTTTATCCAATGGTGGTCATTAGAATTAATTTAACATTGAAATTGGACATAAACAATTGCCAATCTTTTGATATAAATTGTTTCTTAAAAACAGGCTATTGTTGTGACAGCGGGAATTAATTATAAAATTAATTAATGCAACTTATATGTTTGGAATTTTGTAAAATAGACATCATTTTGGAATTCGGAATATCAACTATAGCTTAGCGTGAAATTTTGGCATTGTTCTGAAAAACTTCAATTTTTGATGAATAGTGAAACCACTAAGTGGTAGTTAAATAATTGATTTTTCATTTAAATGAAATATTACCACTTCTGTGATTTGATTTTCAAAAATCCGACATACATGGTTGTCATTAAGAAGTAAAATGTGGTTCAATGAGATTAAAATAATTTTTTGGTGAATAGTAACTTTTAAGTTCTTAATCACGATTAGAGGTAATTAGTGTAGTTTAAGGTAAAAATAATGTTTTAATAATATGAGATGAGCTTGAAACTTGTCCTACTCCTATTGGATGAGTCATGGCCGACCAAGAAAACCCATGGGTCAACTTGGGGACCCCATGGAGCCACTTTAGTTAGAAAATGACATAAATACCTTTTATTTAATGTTAAAGTAAAAAATGACACAAACATAAAATGTTTTACTAAAAAATTTTTTACATGGGGTTATAAAAGTCATAATTTTTGACTATAAATATTCATTGGAAAGCTAAAAAGATTTCCTACATCATAGTATTTTTTTTTAATTTTTAGACATTAAATAAATTAAATTATTTATGACATCATGATGATGCAGCGATGACCTCATTATTTAACGATTTAAATAAAATGAGAAGATAATGTAATATCCAAGGCTTACACTTGTCCAAAGCCTATTGGATGGGTATATTTCGAACCCTTATCACCTTAGCCTCGAATTATATAAGTGTGGGACCTCTAAAATCCGAAACTCATTTTATAATAAAGTGACTTTTCTTTACTTTCCAAGAGTGCCCCTCCTCTCCACTTATAAAAGGCCCCCACCCCTACCACCTTATTCACATATTCAAGCCATTTGGTTCAGCCAACCTCTGCCCAAATACTCTCCCAAATTCCCCCTCTTACTCCTAGAAGCCTCACTTTGGGCAGAACTCTTCCCAAGGAAGCCTTTGGCTCAAATCAAAAAAGAGTTACCCGATTTTGAGGTAATGTCTTCTCTTATGTTATTTTGTTTTATTTTTCTTCTCCAACCCCATAAACTCTTTTTATTCATTTCTTTTGTAACAACACCAGTATCCTCAATATACTATGATGTTGTTATAAGAAGGATTCGATCTACACTTACACACACCTACATCTAATGGTTAAAGAACATACGGTTTCTGTGGATGGCGAATTTCTGCCTCACGAAACGATGATTGTTCAACACTCATATAACACCTTCAAAGGTGGCCATTAAGATGTCACTATATTTATATATGATATATAATATGTTTATGTTTTACTTATGATTCTGTATTTCTCATTTATGGCATACTTTATGATTTCCATTATGGGTAAACGCGATAATTTCATTTTAGGAAGTGCGGACTACCGCCCCCTCAAAGTGATTTGAATAGTTAATGCCATATGTGGGATGTATAAAGGATGGAGTAAATGGTATTATACACTATATTATACCGTAATACATTTATATCATTATGATTTCATTCCATTAAATACGAAATAGAAATGAAAGTAGCGTTCATGCGTACGTACGACTTACCGTCTCCATGAACGGTGCATTTTATTTCTTACCTCTAAATGTTACGTAATATTATAAATGAATGTATATACTGTATATATATGATATATATGATATCTACATCATGAATATAATTATGTATATAATGGATATTTCACCACATGAACAACTTGTAATTATAAGAAGTTTATTTTTGACTCAAGTACCTAAGATCGACAAAACGACCGTTATTAACTTAAATAATTACAGAATGTTCATATCATTGTAATAAGTGATATAAAAAGGATAATGAAATTGAAAATGGTTCTTAATAAGGTATATATTAACTCTAGTTTATTATTCATGAGGTTAAAGAACAGTTGAGTCAAGTCAGACACGAGGTAAGGGAACTTCTTAACCCAATTTCTATTCTTTGGGTTAATCTCCTACTTTCAAATTATGTCATGATATTATTATGTACTATCCTGTATTTGTACTTTATTTATATGTACTTGTAGTGAATACACATAATAGATATATTTTATTTTAAAAATGATCTTTGTAAGGGAACTTCTTAACCCAATTTCCATTCTTTGGGTTAATCTCCTACTTTCAAATTATGTCATGATATTATTATGTCCTATCTTGTATTTTTACATTATTTATGTGTACTTATAGTGAATACACATTATATATGTACTTTATTTAAAAAAAAAGATCTTTTTAAGGACTTCGTCTCAATCCCCTTTCATTGAGGCATATTTGGTTTTATACACAACTTTCTTTTAAACAGTGTATAAACCCCTTTGAATTTTACATTTATTCAAAAGGAATCTTTTTTATACGAAGCGTTTTTCTAAACGACAAAAGGGAATGTTTTTATTTCCGTAATTATGCGGTGACAACGACTTCTCCGCCGCCGTGACCATTATTTGAGTTTCGGCTTCCTCTACAGGCCATCATGTTTTAATGAAAAATAAATACAAAGTTTTAACTTTCTTTTATTTTGGTATTGAAAATGGTTTTGAATGCATTTTTATTATATCAATGTGTTGTATTGATATCTTGTGATTGAAATGTGGAAATGTTATGTTTCCTTTATGCATGTTTTATGTGATACGATTATGTTATGGTTTATGATATGTTTAAACCTATTCATATGAGGAATGTATTGGACTTAATAAGTGACGGGTGGAGCCCGCTATAGCTCTTCGATGCATCGGTAGGTCTCATGAGACAACTAGACGTGGAATTGGCCGAGGCCCTTTCCCAATTTGATTTATGGTTTTGGCCGAGGCCTTAATCATTTTAGACATCTTGGCCGAGGCCTTGACAAAATGTTTCAGAATGTCTGGCATTATACATTCCCTCATTATGAAAGTGGTTATTGATATTGCATGTGATTATTCGACTAGTAGAATATCCATGTGAGTAAGTAAATGGAATTATTTAATTTTATTTTTGCCATATTATGCTGAAGTTCAAGTTTAAAAAGAGGCTTTTGTTTTAGTTATACATTGCCTTAAATGTTTATGTTTATTGATGAAAGCTTCCGCTATATTGTTATCCTTACTGAGCATCTGAGCTCACCCATTTCAATGTTTTAATATTTTCCAGGATGTGAAGAAGTATTTTATGAATGACCTGCAGGGATTGTTAGAAGAGGATATGAGTGTGGACTATGGAGACTTTGTTATTGTAGTTTTTCGCTTTATGATGTAATTTAACGTTTGCGAATGTTTCTAGTGTTTCCAAGGCTACTAAACTAATCGGTATTTCGAGACTTGATCTTTTGTGATCATGCCAATGTTACGAAGTAATGCACCGACTCTGGGTAGCTGGGGTCGGGGCGTTACAGTTGGTATCAGAGGTAGTTTAGTACTAACCTTGGAAGCTAGATTTAGATAAACTCTGATTAGAGCACATAGCCTTAAGATAGACTTTGAGGATTAGTATAGAATAACTTCCTAAAATTTTGGTATTGTAGAGATGTTGTGAGTTTTCCGAGCAATACATCCTTGTCTGGATACGAGCAGGTAGAGGTGGCTCTGGCACAGATGTACCTAGGGGTAAAACCCGAAAACACTGCTTTGAGCTAGACTCGAATGGGAACTGGTGCACGACAACGGGCCTTGCTGCACTCTTGGTTACGACACTCCCAGGGGATATGCTTAGGATAATTCTCGTTTTCTTTACAAACCACTATGAAGGGTTATGAGTACCTACTTCCTCAAAGAAAACATTTTAATGATTATGGATTATATCCATAAATAGTTCAATTTATGTTAAGTATTTTACAAGTATGGAATTGTGTATTTTGATTCATAAACTAATCTAGTTTATGCCATTGTTTAGAAATGGCGCCTAGTGGAAGGAATGGAAACCGTATCAATGCATGCACTTTGTGTAGGGATTGCCCTCCTGCTCAAGATAATTATTGTGGATCTGGAGATACAACTGGTGCTGATCAACTTATTACCATACTGGGACAACTCACTCAGGTTATGAATAATAACCTTACTCGTATGGAGCACCCTGATCCACAACGTGGAGGATCAATGTTAGACCGCTTCATGAGGCAACAACCACCAACCTTCAATGGGAGTACAAATCCTATAGTAGCTGAGCAATGGATAAGTTCCTTAGAGAAAATATTCCATGCCTTGGGGAGTAGTGAAAGGGAGAAAGTTGTCATAGCAGTTTACCGCCTCACTGGAGATGCCGATCAATGATGGTCACTAATTCAAAACACAAAGGAAGATGATGAATTAACAAACATGGAATGGCAGGAGTTCAAAGAGCTGTTCTTAGAAAAATACTTTCCTCGAGACCATCGAGCGGATATGGAAAGGCAATTTTTGAGTCTGAGACAAAAGGAGGATGAGAATGTCGTAAAGTATGAGGCCAACTTTACAAGGTTAGCGAGGCATGCTGCAGATTATATACATAACCCAAGAAGTAAGATTGATTGTTTCTTTGATGGGTTAAAACCATTTCTTCGTTGAGCATTAGTCTCACAAACCTTCTCGTCGTACGAAGACATTGTCTCATGTGCTATCAAGACAGAAAAGGAATTCTCTAAATCTTATGACAATAAAGTAAAGCAAGAGAAGAAGAGAACTGTGGAACAAGAGACAGATAAAGGGAAAAAGGGAAAGAAGGATTTTCCATTATGTGATAATTGTGGGAAGAATCACCCTCGTACTTGCCTAAAAGGAATGGGAGTTTGTTATAAATGTGGAGAAAAAGGTCACCAGGCGCGTGATTGCAAGGGAAAGAAAGAGGCTATCAATGTTGAATGCTACAATTGTAGAGAAATGGGGCATTATGCAAATGAATGTCCTAAGCGTCAGGGAAACTTACCTCAGAAAAGGCCAAGGGATCAAGGACAATCTTATGCTGTTACTACAGTTGAAGCAGAATAATTAATGTATTGGTGCTTTTGGACTAATGGATTATATTCTGGTTGTTAGAATAATGTGATATATATATATATATAAGGATTGTACTGCAGTACTTTTTGATTTCAGTAAGGTTTTAATATGACGAAGGTAATCATATTTTTAGTATGTGACAATAAGAGAAACTTTACTTTGTTTGGGGAATCTGATAAATTGATTCTGGAATTAAGAGACCTTTTAGAGAAAGTCTGGACAGAGGTATTTTGGATAACTATAAAGGTTGGAATGGATTAAGATGATCTTTGGATAGTATTGTTTAAGGTTAAAACATTTCTGAAGATTATTTTTGGAATAATATAATACTATATTTTTAGAAAAAGGACAACCTGCAGGGTGGGGCATAAACCGTCGCGTCGGACAAAGCTGCAGGAATCAAACCCACAACCATAGTGCGACAAAACTTTATTACCTACCACTAGCCTACAGGAAGTCCCTGGTTATTACAAAATAGTTTTACTAATCTAAATGGTATGTGTTAATATTTGGAACCTTATACAATTAGGATAAATAGAATATTTTTGAGTTGTATTACCTTTTAGAGTGAAAGATGGGTTTGTGGTAAAAATTTATTAAAGAATGAAAGTCTACATGACAAGTATGTATATTCCCTTACGTTCTTAGTAAATCACCTAAATAAATTCCTAAACTTTATAAAAGGTAACTCAAAACAAAAATGTTGTCTGTTAAGTTTTCCTACTGGGGAATCAATGATCGTTTAACCAATCACAAGTTTGTTATTTTCTTGTAGTTAAACATTCTCCTAATTCTGTTTTCTATAACTCTCCACCAGACCTTGATGGTTTGTTTTTCTTCCATATCCATATTTTCATAGAATCCTAGTATGGGCTATCTCGAGTGACCTTTGTACTTCTCTTTCTTTCTTTTAATGTTATATTCTTATTAACCCTATTTCCGATGTGGGTTTTCCACAAAGGTATTTTCTATCTTCAACCTTTTATTTTCAAAGAAAAAAATTTCAAATTTCGAGGACGCAATTTATTGAAGGAGGGGAGAATGTAACACCCCGAGCTTCCACGATACGCTTCTCATTCAGTAATGCAATAGCTTGCATTGTACGCAACTTCGAGTTCTAAAACACCGCGACTAATCAAAGTAGTCGTTATGAATAGTAATAACCACTTTTTAAAATTATAGAAATTTTATATTTCAAAATGGACTTCATTTTTGTATTCGTAATATTGAAATTATCCAAAGTTGAATTTTTTGTAATTTTCTGAGAACTTCCAATTTTTTATGAATAGTGAAAATTACTTAAAAACAACTTTTTTAATCAAAATAATTTATAGTGATAAATTATACTATTTAGTGGTTTTAAAGTATAATTATAATATATTTTTACCATTTTATCCAATGGTGGTCATTAGAATTAATTTAACATTGAAATTGGACATAAACAATTGCCAATCTTTTGATATAAATTGTTTCTTAAAAACAGGCTATTGTTGTGACAGCGGGAATTAATTATAAAATTAATTAATGCAACTTATATGTTTGGAATTTTGTAAAATAGTTATCATTTTGGAATTCGGAATATCAACTATAGATTAGGGTGAAATTTTGGCATTGTTCTGAAAAACTTCAATTTTTGATGAATAGTGAAACCACTAAGTGGTAGTTAAATAACTGATTTTTCATTTAAATGAAATATTACCACTTCTGTGATTTGATTTTCAAAAATCCGACATACATGGTTGTTATTAATAAGTAAAATGTGGTTCAATGAGATTAAAATAATTTTTTGGTGAATAGTAACTTTTAAGTTCTTAATCACGATTAGAGGTAATTAGTGTAGTTTAAGGTAAAAATAATGTTTTAATAATATGAGATGAGCTTGAAACTTGTCCTACTCCTATTTGATGAGTCATGGCCGACCAAGACAACCCATGGGTAAACTTGGGGACCCTATGGAGCCACTTTAGTTAGAAAATGACATAAATACCTTTTATTTAATGTTAAAGTAAAAAATGACACAAACATAAAATGTTTTACTAAAACAATTTTTACATTGGGTTATACAAGTCATAATTTTTGACTATAAATATTAATTGGAAATCTAAAAAGATTTCCTACATCATAGTATTTTTTTTATAATTTTTAGACATTAAATAAATTAAATTATTTATGACATCATGATGATGCAGCGATGACCTCATTATTTAACGATTTAAATAAAATGAGAAGATAATGTAAAATCCAAGGCTTAAACTTGTCCAAAGCCTATTGGATGGGTATATTTAGAACCCTTATCACCTTATCCTCGAATTATATAAGTGTGGGACCTCTAAAATCCGAAACTCATTTTATAATAAAGTGACTTTTCTTTACTTTCCAAGAGTGCCCCTCCTCTCCACTTATAAAAGGCCCCCACCTCTACCACCTTATTCACATATTCAAGCCATTTTGTTCGGCCAACCTCTGACGAAATACTCTCCCAACTTCCCCCTCTTACTCCTAGAAGCCTCACTTTGGGCAGAACTCTTCCCAAGGAAGCCTTTGGCTCAAATTAAAAAAGAGTTACCCGATTTTGAGGTAATGTCTTCTCTTATGTTATTTTGTTTTATTTTTCTTCTCCAACCCCATAAACTCTTTTTATTCATTTCTTTTGTAACAAAACCAGTATCCTAAATATACTAGGATGTTGTTATAATAAGGATTAGAGCTACACTTACACACACCTACATCTAATGGTTAAAGAACATACGGTTTCTGTGGATGGCGAATTTCTGCCTCACGAAACGATGATTGTTCAACACTCATATAACAACTTCAAAGGTGTCCATTAAGATGTCACTATATTTATATATGATATATAATATGTTTATGTTTTACTTATGCTTCTATATTTCTCATTTATGTCATACTTTATGATTTCCATTATGGGTAAACGCGATAATTTCATTTTAGGAAGTGCGGACTACCGCCCCCTCAAAGTGATTTGAATCATTAATGCCATATGTGGGATGTATAAAGGATGGAGTAAATGGTATTATACACTATATTATACTGTAATACATTTATATTATTATGATTTCATTCCATTAAATACGAAATAGAAATGAAAGTAGCGTTCATGCGTACGTACGGCTTACCGTCTCCATGAACGGTGCATTTCATTTCTTACCTCTAAATGTTACGTAATATTATAAATGAATGTATATACTATATATATATATGATATATATGATATCTAAATCATGAATATAATTCTGGATATAATGGATATTTCACCACATGAACAACTTGTAATTATAAGAAGTTTATTTTTGACTCAAGTACCTAAGATCGACAAAACGACCGTTATTAACTTAAATAATTACAGAATGTTCATATCATTGTAATAAGTGATATAAAAAGGATAATTAAATTGAAAATGGTTCTTAATAAGGTATATATTAACTCTAGTTTATTATTCAGGAGGTTAAAGAACAGTTGAGTCAAGTCAGACACGAGGTAAGGGAACTTCTTAACCCAATTTCTATTCTTTGGGTTAATCTCCTACTTTCAAATTATGTCATGATATTATTATGTCCTATCCTGTATTTGTACTTTATTTATGTGTACTTATAGTGAATACACATAATAGATATATTTTATTTTAAAAATGATCTTTGTAAGGGAACTTCTTAACCCAATTTCCATTCTTTGGGTTAATCTCCTACTTTCAAATTATGTCATGATATTATTATGTCCTATCTTGAATTTTTACATTATTTATGTGTACTTATAGTGAATACACATTAAAGATGTACTTTATTTAAAAAAAAGTTCTTTTTAAGGACTTCGTCTCAATCCCCTTTCATTGAGGCATATTTGGTTTTATACACAACTTTCTTTTAAACGGTGTATAACCCCCTTTGACTTTTACGTTTATTCAAAAGGAATCTTTTTTATACGAAGCGTTTTTCTAAACGACAAAAGGGAATGTTTTTATTTCCGTACTTATGCAGCGACAACGACTTCTCCGCCGCCGTGACCATTATTTGAGTTTCGGCTTCCTCTACAAGCCATCATTTTTTAATGAAAAATAAATACAATGTTTTAACTTTCTTTTATTTTGGTATTGAAAATGGTTTTGAATGCATTTTTATTATATCAATGTGTTGTATTGATATCTTGTGATTGAAATGTGGAAATGTTATGTTTCCTTTATGAATTTTTTATGTGATACGATTATGTTATGGTTTATGATATGTTTAAACCTATTCATATGAGGAATGTATTGGACTTAATAAGTGACGGGTGGAGCCTGCTATAGCTCCTCGATGCATCGGTAGGTCTCATGAGACAACTAGACGTGGAATTGGCCGAGGCCCTTTCCCAATTTTATTTATGGTTTTGGCTGAGGCCTTAATCATTTTAGACATCTTGGCCGAGGCCTTGACAAAATGTTTCAGAATGTCTGACATTATACATTCCCTCATTATGAAAGTGGTTATTGATATTGCATGTGATTATTCGACTAGTAGAATATCCATGTGAGTAAGTAAATGGCATTATTTAATTTTATTTTTGCCATATTATGCTGAAGTTCAAGTTTAAAAAGAGGCTTTTGTTTTAGTTATACATTGCCTTAAATGTTTATATTTATTGATGAAAGCTTTCACTATATTGTTATCCTTACTGAGCATCTAAGCTCACCCCTTTCAATGTTTTAATATTTTCCAGGATGTGAAGAAGTATTTTATGAATGACCTGCAGGGATTGTCAGAAGAGGATATGAGTGTGGACTATGGAGACTTTGTTATTGTAGTTTTTCGCTTTATGATGTAATGTAACGTTTGCGAATGTATCTAGTGTTTCCAAGGCTACTAAACTAATCGGTCTTTTGAGACTTGATCTTTTGTGATCATGCCAATGTTACGAAGTAATGCACCGACTCTGGGTAGCTGGGGTCGGGGCGTTACAAACAATGTGTAAATGTGTACAAAGGTGAATACCCTTGATAGAGAAGTGGGCATGGTATTCACTACACAATGGCTTTGGCTTGGAAAATCATGGTTAAATTTTATGAGCATAATAGCGTGACATAAGAACTCATAAAAATGGTTTATAAAAGTGAAAGGGGTCATATAGATACATTTCCCAACAATTTTAATGAAATTTAGATTCATGTTACAAAAGAATTACTTGAATGTAAATGAGGAGAGAGAAATTCCTTACGGAATTTTGGCATGATAACATGTATACATGGAAGGCATTAATAAGAGAGAAAGGGGATATATAACTATTAAAACATGAATAAGGAAGTATGGGGGAGGTGTGAAATCATACCCCAACATTTATAATTGAAAATAAATGGTTATAAAAATATAAGGAAACTTGGACATAAATAAAGTGAGAATCCCTTACTTGGAAGTGTTATCCCAAAAGCATGGGACATGCTTGAGAGAGGATTCTTGGGAAAATGGGGAACCTTTGTAGGATTATAGAGAGAGGAGGTAATGTTTTGTTCAAACTGCAAAGGTTTTGAGTGAAGAGGAATTGGGAGCTTGGGTGGGTTTATATAGGAAATGAGAAGGAATTTTATTATTATTTTGTTTTGGGAAACATCACATTAAACTAATCAAAAACCACAAACCTTACCATGTTTTTTCCAATGTATTATTCCAAATGGGAGTGGAAAACAATATTTTATAAGGCCAATGGATGAAATTCTTAAAATGATATGGTTTCTTATGTGTAGGTGAGTCACGCTCTTAAGGAAAACAATTTAAAAAGGAAAAATGTTTTATAAGTCTTGAAACATCCACTAAAGATTTGTATAATAAATAAAACAAAAAAAATAACATTATTTTAATGGTAAAACATATATTGGCCAAAAATAATGTTTATATTATTTTATTACATCACTATTGGGTCATTATAATGTCAGGAAACACATTATATATTTAAACAGTATTTAATGTTTACCCAAAAATTTGAGTGTCTTGGAAAATTATGAAAAATTCACCATCGGATAATTTTGATTTCCTGATTATAGAAATAATATTCATTTTATCTAAATAATTTTCTAAATATGTGAATTTTTACTTTTAAAATAAAAACTGATATTTATAAAAAATTCATATATTTTGACAAAAACAGCTTTAAAACCATAATAAAAATTACAATTTCATTCATAAAATTATACAATCATTTATATTTGTTAAAATATTATTTAATTAAAAAATCCATTAATTCATCAAAATAGATTTCTTAGTTTAATATTAACTAAAAATACTATTTGTGCTTTAAAAAATATTTACAAAGTAACAATAATAAAATGAATGTATATTACCTATACCAGAATAATGTACATAATCTTAGTACTAGGGTCTTGTTACATTACCCCTTATAACACCCACATATGACCTTAGGGTAAGGTGTGTGATGGTGATAGACTCTTGGGGTGGCTCAGATAACATTACTTGAGTGGTAATCTCTATCAACTTCCACTACTCTCGTAGGTGGTTCTGATCAAGCTTAACGTATTCAAGCTCGACTTGGGCTTGGTCAAGAGCAAAGTCCAATGATGCCACATCCTTTCTGAGCTCTGAAAAATGAGCTTCGTATATGGCAAGTCTACTGGATGAGGCTATCGCTTCCTTTTTCTAAGTAAATTGGATTTGTTAAATCCTTATAATCATACTAATGATGTGATCACAGTTCAACAAATATATTAGCAACAGTCACAATTCTTAATGGTATTTTAGAATCCAAAACATAAAACCAAATAATTATATACATTTTACATAACCATAAGAAGACATTTAAATAGAACAAAATAAATTTTCATTAATGAATTTTCGGGTCGTTACAAACTTCCCGCCTTAAGAAATTTCTCCCTCAAAATTTCCTTTCCCAACACTAAAACAGATGTGGGTAAATTTGCTTCGTCACTTATTTCTATTCCCACATTGCTTCTTCTAACTTGTGGTTTTTCCACAACACATCGACGAGGGGAATTATCTTATTTCTTATAACTTTTTTTCTATGATCTCAAATATTCACTGGTTTCACCTCGTAAGAATGATCGTTCTCTAGATGTATGAACTCTAAAGAGAGTACTTGTAAAGGTTCTGGTATGTACTTATTTAAGAGGGATACATGAAAGACATCATGTACATTGGCCATGGTTGGTTGAAGTGTTGGTTGATAGGCCACAACCCCGACATGATCAAGAATCTCGAAGGGGCCGATGTACCTAGGATTTTACTTCCCCTTGTTTCCAAACCTAATGACCTTATAACATAGAGATATTCATAGAAGTACCATGTATCCAACAATAAACTCAAGTTCTCATCGACGGTTATCTGAATAACTCTTTTGTCGACTTTGGGCTTCCTTGATATGCTGCTGAATTGTTTTCACCTTCTCCACCGTTTCTTCGACCATTTCTGGTCCTAGCAGCATACGCTCACTGACTTCATCCCAACATGATGGTGTTCTACAACTCTTCCAGTATAGGGCTTCATAAGGTTCCATTCAGATGCTCTAGTAGAAACTGTTATTATAAGAGAATTCTACTAGAGGGAGATGTTGATCCCAACCTCCTTTAATGTACATTGAACATGATCTTAACATATCTTCCAGTGTTGAATAGTTCACTCAGATTTTCCATCAGTTTGAGGATGATAGGTCGTACTGAAGTTCAATTCAGTATCCAGAGCATGTTGAAGACTCTTCCAAAACATAGAGGCGAATCTTGGATCTCGATCAGATACAATAAAAAATGGTACTCCATGCTACCTTACCACTTCCATGATGTATATTCGCGCTAGTTGATCCAATGATAAGTCCTTCAGAATTTAAATGATGTGTGAAGACTTTGTAAGATGATCCACAAAAACCGAGATTGTATAGTTTCCTTTGGATGTCTTTGGATGTCTAGTGAAAAATTCAATGGTGATGTTCTCGCATTTCCATTTTGGTATGGGAAATGGTTTCATCATCCCCATATACTTTTGACTCTCTACCTTCACTTGATGACACACCAAGAACATTGATGTATACTTAGTGATCTCGTTCTTCATATTTTCCCACCAATAATGCTCTCAGAGATCTTGATAAATCATTGTGTTTCCTAGGTGAATAGAGAAATTTGAATTATGTGCATCATCCAAAAGTTCCTTCTTCAGCTTTGGACTTGATGGAACTCATAGTCTTTTCCCAAATCTCACAATTCCTTATTCATTAACATTGAACTCTTTGGATTTCCCTTTTCTGATAGCTTCCACTATCTTCTGAATTCTCACATCATACTTTTGAGCATCCATTAACCTTTCCAAAAGAGATAGTTGAGCAATCCTTTGTGAAAGGATTAATGATTTTCCCTTCTTTATGATTCCCATGTCCATCATCATCAAATCAAAGAAGATTGGATCCTTCTCAATTCTCATCAATGATTGAATCGATGGGTTCTTTATACATAGAGTATCCTCCACCTTGTTCGCTTTCCCAGGATGGTAATGGATTGAGCAGTCATAATTGTTGATCAACTATAACCGTATTCATTGGCGCATGTTCAACTCTTTCTGTGTGAATATATACTTGAGGCTTTTGTGGTCTTTATATATTTCACACTTCTCCCCAAAGAGATCATGCCGCCAAATTTTTAAAGTGAAGATCACTGTAGCCAACTCCAGAAAAAGTGTTGGATATTTCTTCTCATGAACTTTCAATTGCCTTGAAGCATAGGAAATGACATTGTCATTTTACATCAACACATAGCCTAGGTCCTTCTTTGAAGCATCACAGAATACAACAAAAAGTTCTCCAATTGTGGGTAAAGTGAGAAAGAGTGCAGTGATAAGCCTCCTTTTCAACTCCTTTAATATTTCTTCGCATTCATATCTCTAAGAAAACTTTACCCCCTTCCGAGTTAGCTTGGTAAGAGGGTTGGAAAATCGAGAGAAATTTCTCAAAAATCGTCGATAGTATCATGCTAACCCCAAGAAGCTACAAATACCTATTACTGATAATGGTCTTTCCCATCCCTCTATTACAGTTTTCTTAGAGGGATCAAGAGATATCCCATTGATTATAACCATATGGCCTAATAATGATACCTCCTTTAACCATAACTCACACTTTATGTACTTTTCATAGAGCTTCTCCTTTCTCAATATCTCTAGTACAGTTCTTGGATACTCCCCATGATCCTCATTGGTTTTAGATTATATTAGAATATCATCTATAAATACTACCACAAATTTGTCGAGGTAATCTCTAAAGACTCTATCCATCAAGTCCATAAAGATTTTTGGAGCATTAATGTGTCCTAAAGGCATTACTATGAATTCATAGTACTCGTATCTTACACGAAAAATAGTCTTGGGGGTATCTTCCTTCTCCACCCTTACTTGATAATATTCTGACCACAAATTTACCTTGGAGAATTATTGTTATCCACATAGTTGATCGAACAAGTCATCAATTCAAGGGAGATGATACTTGTTCTTTATCATGATTTTGTTAAGATCATGATAATCGATGAAAAGGCATATTGACCCATCCTTCTTCTTGATGAAGAGGACAGGTGCACCCCATGGTGAAGCACTTGGTCATATAAACCCTTTATTGAGATTCTCCTGTAGTTTTTTCTTCAGCTCCTCAATCTCCACAATAGCCATTCAATACAGAGTCTTGGATATTTTCAATTCCCTAGGTATAATATCAATTAAGAATTCAACATCTTTTCTAGGAGGAGGATTAAGAAATTCCTCTGGAAACACTTCAGTGAATTCCCTCACAATAGGAATGTATTCAAGTATGGTTTCCTCCATAGAACCAATCATCTGAGCCAGATACGTGTGCTTATTGGGCAGTAATATCCACACTTGAGATGATGGAGCTAAAAAAAATTCAACTTCCTCCTTGCACTTGTACAGAATTAGGGGTTGATTCTCGACATGGTGAGTGATTTCCCTCTCACATAAATTTGTGTTGGATCTATATAAGGAAATCCAATCCATGATGAGAATTGAATAAAATTCCAATAGAGGGAGTATGATAAGGTTCTCCGGGAAGTTCAATCCACTGATTATGATAGGGTAGGAGTTATATTCATGGGATGTAATGAATTCCCCATTTTATGTACTCACTGACATCTTTACTTCCATGATTTGTGGTGTTGGTATTTTTCTACTAAACTTTCGGGATATAAAATAATGCATAACTCCTGAATCAAAAAGCATGTTCACTATTCTTGAATGAATAACTAGAATACCTATCACTACTTTGTTTTTAGGATTCACTTCAACGATAGTGATAGAAAAATCTTTCCCTTGCTGTCTTGGAGGTTGTTGGTTGCCTCTGAAAACCCTTGGCTTAGGGAACTGATTTACAAGGTGCCCTGGTTCTTTGTAGTTGAAGCAATGAACAATGAATTGAGAGTTTAATGGTTCATTCCTCTACTCTTTTGCAGTCCTAGGTTTTTCTTTCGGATAGTTAATATCCAGGTTCCTTTCTCTTCCACACCTAAAGCATTTCCTCGTACCCTTTAGGCAATTTCCAGGGTGCTTCTTTCTGCCCCATTGGTTAGTGGGGTGTTGTATTTTCTTAGCACCATTGGATTTATCCATATGACCACCAGAATTGAAATGCACCGTATGATTCTTATCCCCCTGATAGCCCTGAGATTTTCGGATCTCTATTTCGACCTTGAGGGCACATCGGACAATTACCTCATTGCTGTCGAAGTCACGGATCGCCAGGCCTTTCTATAGGCTAGGTTTCAGCCCACCAATGAAGCGGTCAACCTATAATTCATGGGTAAGGACAAATCCAGAGGTATATCGTTCTTTCCTTGTAAAGTTTTCCTTATATGATGCAATGGATTCATCATCTTTTTGCTTGAGGGCATGGAAGTACCTTTCCATCTTAAGTTGGAGGGTGCATGAAAAATATTTATCAAAAAACATCTTTTGGAAATCCTTCCATTCCAATGCCTTGATCTCCTCCTCAGGCTTCATATTTTTTATCAATTTCCACAATTGACAAGCTTCACCCTCCATACAATAAGCTTCTAGGAGAACCTTCTCTTGTTCAGAACATTGAAGGATGGAGAAGTTCTTTTCAATGGAGTTGATCCATTGCTCGACGATTGTGGGTTTAGATGATCAATTTATAGTATGATGACTTTGTCTCATGATTATTTCGATAGTGACTTGTTCTTTTTAGGGGGTTTGACCATTCCTCTTGACCCATGTTCCTATTAAATGCTTGAGTTAATAGTGATAGTATCATGACAAAGTTCGCGAATCCCACTCCTATCAAATTGGGCATCTCATTAGAACATTCATCACATTGGTCTTCGCATCAGTTGTTATCCTGAGTCCTCCTATTACCGGCCATTGGTTGGAATAAAAGTAAATTTAGGGGTAACACATAATGGGTAATCCATGGACAAGACAAATGACTTATAAATAACTTTTATTTCCCTAACATATGAATCTATAAGCTTCAATCTATGTTATCCATGATTTACTTTCTAACGTGTATTCTTAGAATATTTTTTTTGAAAATTCCCTTAATAATGGTCCATACTGATCTTGTTAATTTACCAAAGTGTATCCCCCTGGGAGTTTCATAACAAAGAGTGCATCAAGTCCCGTTGTCATGTACCAGGATACCCTAGGTCAAACCTGAAACTCCTTGTCGGGGTTTTCACCCTTAGGTACATCTGTGCCAGAGCCGCCTCTACCTGCTCATATCAAAACAATGATTTATTTTCTTGATAAGCCACATAATAAATACCCACCAAAACTTAGGGATGTTTTTATTATATTTAGTATTGTCTCTAAGGCTTCACTGGGGTTTTCTAATCCTAATCCCAAAAATAACTAAACCTATCCACCAATACCAACTATAACAACCCTTCTATTTATTACCTACTTAAACATTATTTATTATATAAAAAATTCACTTAATACAACATAGAATATTGAGAGGTATAGTGTCTTTGGGGGTTAGGAACATTACATAACAACTTAAAGCATAGAACACAACATCTTATTGAAATATTCCTTTACATGACCACTACATTCCCTCATACTTAGCATTGCATATGATAACCTGAGGCCATGCAAAAAAAAGGGTGAGATATAAAGCCCAGTTAGGGAATAAACATGGAATAACATGATGAATACAATACATGTTAGATAATAGGAATATCATTGGAGCACAAGAAAAACATGAACATAAAGGCATGATAAATCATGATAATCATAACATGGAAATGTGTCAACAACACTTAACATAGAATTAGCTTGAGATAAGGCTCATTGCACATGGAGCATGATTAAACCCTCATTGCACATAAAGCATGAGTAAACCATCTTTGTACTTGAATTATCATGAGTTAATACCCATTGAAAATGACATATCATGATACTATACTTTACCCAGTCCATCAGAGCACTATTAGGGGGCACTTGTCTTACACATTTCATTTCATTCATAAGTGTGCCACATGGTTCATAAAACATGGATTATTTAAGCATCATAATTTATTCCATGATAAAGGAGGGTTTAATTCATACATGAAACTCTATAAACTACATGTAATTGTGCATAAAGATGAATAACCTTTATAGAGAAGTAGAAATTGTATTCAGTACACAATGACTTTGGCTTGGAAAATCGCATTGCAATTTTGATAGTGTAACAACATGACATAATAACTCATAAAAATGGTTGATGAGAGAGAATGGGGTGTCTAATCATATGTACATGAAATGGACTATAAGGGGGTCATATATATACATGTACCAACAATTGTAATGGAATTTAGATTCATGATACAAAAGAATTATTTGAATGTAAATGAGGAGAGATAAATTCCTTACATAATTTCGGTATGGTAACAAGAATGCATGGAAGGAATTAATGAAAGAGATATGGGATGTATAATAATTAAAACATGAAGAAGGAAGTATGGGGGATGTGAAAAATAATATTCCAACATTTATAATTGAAAATAAAAGGTGATAACAATATGAAGAAACATGGACATAAATAAGGAAAGTGAGAATCCCTTACTTGGAAGTGTGATCCCAAAAGCTTAAGAGAGGCTTGAGTGAGGCTTTTGGGGAACATGGGTCACATTTTTAGGATTATAGAGAGTGTAGGGAAGGGGTTGGTCAAACTAAAAAGGCTTTGAGTGGAGAGGAAGTTGGATCTTTGGTGGGTTTATATATGAAAGGAGAAGGAATTCTTTATTATTTAGGTTTGGGACACCTCATGTTAAACTAATCAAAACTACAAACCAGACCATATTTTTTGCCCATGGTTTTTTACAAAGGGGAGTGGATAATAATATTTTATAATTAAAATGGCCTAAATTCTTAAAATAATAGGGTTTATTATGTGGTTGTGAGTCACACTCTCAAGGAATACAATTTAAAAAGACAAAATGTTTTATAAGTCTTAAATCGTCAACTAATGGTTTGTAAAATAAATGAAACAAACCCAAAATATGATTATTTTAATTTTTAAACATATATTGGACAAAAATAATGTTTATATTATTTTATTACATCACTATTGGGTCATTATGATGTCATAAAACACAATATATATTTAGATGGTATTTAATTTTTACCCAAAAATTTGATTGTCTCAGAAAATTATGAAAAAATCACCGTTGGATAATTTTGACATCCTAATTCCCAAAATAATATTCATTTTATCTAAATAATTTTCTAAATATCTGAATTTTTTTTAAAATAAAAACCGACATTTATAAAAAATTCATGGGTTTTGACAAAAAACATCTTTCAAACCTTGATAAAAATTACAATTGCATGCGTAAAATTATACAACCATTTATATTTAATAAAAAGTATTTTAAAAAGAATAATAATTTTTTACTAAAAATATTATTTAATTCAAAAATCCAATAATTCATCAAAATATATTTCTTAGTTGAATATTAACTAAAAATACTATTTGTGATTTAAAAACTATTTACAATGTATCAATAATAAAATGAATGTATATTCCCTATAGAAGAATAATGTACATAATAATTGTACTAGGATATTTTTACATAACCACTTATAATACCCACATAAGACCTTATGGTAAGGTGCGCGATGGTGATAGACTCTTGGGGTGGCTTAGATAACATTGCTTGAGTTGTAATCTCTATCAACTTCCACTTCTCTCGTAGGATGTTCCTCTCAAGCTTAATGTATTCAAGATCGACTTGGGATTGGTCAAGAGCGAAGCCCAATGATGCCACCTCCTTTCTGAGCTCCAACAAATGGGATTCATATGGGGAAATCTACTAGATGAGGCCATTGCTTCCTTTGTCTAAGTTAATTGGATTCGTTAAAGCCCTATATTTATACTAATCATGTGATCATTGTTCAATGGCTATATTAGAAACGGTCAGAATTCTTAATGGTATTTTAAAATCCAAAACATAAAACCAAATAAGTCCATAAGTTTTACATAACCATATGAATACATTTAAGTAGACCAAGAGGAATTTTCGTTAATGAATTTTTGGGTCGTTACAATTATTCCCTTATAGGTCATTTTTGGAATCCATGAAATCATCCATGTAGTTATGTACATCAATGTCTAAAAATACATTATTTATCAATACTATGGCCTTAATCAATGAAATAATCTATGTTGTAGGATGAAAATTTATTGTTTATATCCATATATTATGATAGAGTTAATTCATAATAGAAGAACCATTCCCTCCTCCTTCAATTGGGCCATCAGTCAAATGACTCAAGCAAGATACTATGTCAAGACCATTATAAGCATCACCTACCACTAATCATGCATTTTCACCCTTAAGTGGTGCAAAAATTACATTTTCTATATAATTTCTTTCTCATCAGGCCTAGAAATAGTTGAATGGTATATGATCATGTAATAGTTCCATTAAGGATGTTTCCTAGAAGGTGTATGTACACAAACAAAACGTAAAATCTACTTAGTGGTCATAATTGATTTCAGAAGAATAATATATTTTCTATCTTCTATTTACAAATACAATTGAACATAAAATAATGATAATGGTAAATTTATGGAGGTATATTATATTCCTTCTATGATGTAGAGATTACTGTACACATTTTATCTACTATGTTTTAAAATCTAAATCCACTATCTCCTACGGTATTTGAACAAGGGATCGAGAAGTCTGCGGCATCACCAGTGGTTTATATTGTGACATGTTAGGATACGAGGTTTCTTATTGGTCCTAAAAACGAAAATTTAACAGTTAATTTAATATATGTTTTAATTTTATAATAACATATCCATAAAAGAAATAGTGTTTTAAAAAATATATATTACCAAACTAGTTGTAACCTTAACTAGTACTTACCTGACTAAAGGGTGTTCCTGATCCCCATGGATTGAAAATATGTGCATGGGAATCAAGAAATAATTTTTGGAATTTTTTTTAATTGGAACCATAAAATTAGGAAATTTAGATAAATAAAATATGGGTATTCTAAAATAAGAAAATCATAGATATAAAACAATCATCTGGAAAAACATATGCCATGATCCTTAAGGTCAAAAAATATACAGAGGAATTGCAATGTCCCAAATCCACATGACCTAAAATCACCTCTAGACTTATATTACCTAATATCGAACAAACTATCCACCATTATATGGAACTTTTCCTTTACCATTATCATACATAACAAGACCTACATACAACTAAGAATGTATATAGGGTATGAGAAATATAGCCCAAAAGAATAGTTTCAAATGTTTCATATAGATAATTTAAAAGATAAACCTATTATTGTCAAGTTATTTAAGTCAAGGCATGATGGATTTTATAACACAAAGCATGGATAAATCATTCAATTTTAAAATTTTAAAAAACATACCGAAAAGTAGATTTTTGATGAATTTAATTCATTACAACACACACACACAAATCAAGAATAATAATGAATAAAACAATGTCATAGGATAACATTATTCTAGTTCATTACAGATCCTTGTAGTATTATCATGATTAGTAGGCCACCATGTTTGAAAATTACCTTATTAAAACAGAAATGGGGGTAAAATTTCACTCTATAGAGTGTCACCTTAGAGAAAAATGGGAAAAATGGTGCACACATTACCCAGGAAAAGAATTATAAATAAAAAGTGTTAATCAAGGATGATGGTTCACTAAATTATCATCAATAGAATTTGGGATTACCATATTATAGTCATTGAAAGGGAATATCATCTTTGAAACCAAACAAAACATGATTTAAACCCATTTTTTGTTAACCACAACAAGGGGAAAATCCATTTTCCAAACCATATCCAAAACAACCACAATTTATTAAAAAAAATTCATTCCTATAATTAATGTTATAAAATAGTTACAAAGATAATGAATCAATAGTTTGAAAAATAAATTCAATTCATGAAACCACCTACTTTGAAATGCATTAGATAATAACACTAATGAGTGAAAAACAATCCAGGATGTGCTAAGGGTTGTTTCAAATTAAATAAAAATCTTCATAATAATATGTTATATAGTCTAGATAACATATATCTGATGGGGCACATATGATATTTAATTATATGGTGTTTTAATTCATAAGACCTTGAGGTTTCTTCTTATAATGTATGCTCTTTGTGGTAACTATAAAGGGAGTAATTGAGGGATAAATTCCAATATAAATTCAATATTTTTTATGTGTCATTTTTTATTCCTATATCATAATGCGTGTATTAGTTTTTAGACATAAGGTAATTATTAATATGTTTCATATATCACAAAATTTGACTGATGAATGAAAACTAGGAAAAAATATTATCGTAGAAATATGACATATCCTAGGTCTATCATATGCGACATCGAATTAATTTAATATGTTAAGAAACTAAATTTTGATTTTATATTAATGGAAAAATATATTTTCAAGTATTTAACTAAAATATAACATTATGATTAAATCCACTTTATAGAGACTTTATCGAAAATTTCATTCTAGAATTAAAATGAATTATTAATCAAATAAATATGTGATGACACATGTATGAATCTTACATAAATAAATATCAATAGAAAAACAAAATGTATTATGTAGTAGAATTATTAGGAATGCTTTAGATGTTATGAAATTACATTATTTATCTATGGGTTCTTTGAAATAATACTAGATACAGATCATGATCATTATATATAATCATATAATGCCACTACCGTAGATATCTAGTGGTTTATACAATTTTTTTTACCAAAGATATAATTAAATACTATTATATTTAATATTAATAGCCTATATTATCCTCATATTTTGGAATAATAAATAATAAAAAAATGTTGATCACATAAATATTCAGTCCTGAGATATTTGAATTTGGAAAATATGAGATGAATTTTTTAACTTACATACTATACACATGGTTATAATTTTTCATTTATTCATTAACTATTTTAGTGAATATGTTAATTTAATAATATTAATTTACTGACATTAAGATTCGAAAAAAAATTATTAATGATTTTAGTGGGTATAGAATTTTTTATTTATTAAAATATTAATATTTTTATTTATATAATTTCTTATTAATCATTCGATAATTTACATGGGAGGATTAAGGGGATGATTTAATGGAATAATGAAAATGATATATTTAATTTAATTTCATCAATATAAATAAATATTCTTTTATGTTATAAATCATATTAAAATAAAAACATTTCATGTGATATATTATTAATAATAATAATATTATTTACCTTGGGATATTATAAAGTTTACATATATTAGTAAGGGATTTTGTAAAATTATCTAATTTTAATCCCACTTATAAATTAACTTATAAATAATATTGGAGAGGTAATGATCCTATTTTTTAATAAAAAAATACTTCCTGATTTATTTAAAGTCTTATAGATAAAAAATAATCTAATACTCTAGGTTATGAAAACCGAGAGAATAAAATAAATAATTGTTCCGATCTGAAGAAAATGACATGAATCACTAGGTTCATTTGTTCTAGCACTCAAAATACAATAATCATTATTTAACGATTCATTGAGAATGCTTGGTTAGTCCTACAGGAATCCATAATTGGGTTTTCCTATTCAATAAAAACACAACAATGCTGTCAACACAAATTTTTTAAAGGTTTTATCACATTTTAAGCACTTTTTATTCTATGATAATTATAAAATAATCATGAAATATCCTAACTGTGATGTTTTGGTGTTACGTTCATCATGTTTATAAATAATCACATATCATGGTATAGAATAGTAATATTATTATCATTATTCAAAATGGGGTATTAAATAGATTAAATATATAGATAAGTGTATATTTGAAATTATTAATTGTTTTTCCTTATGTATAAAATTTTAGTTATTTCAATTTTGAGAGTTGAGATACTTGTTAAACACAATGGGATAATCTGTAGAATTATCTCAAGACGTAAAGTGAAAATCCCACAATCATTTCTCTCTATAAAATATTATGAACAATAGTGATACTTATTGTTATGAAATATAAATGGTTTGAATCACTAGATTCCTTCAAATTACTATTAAAAATACCAAAAAAAACATTTAGTTATTTAGGGAGAACATGTAGAAACCCATAGAGGTATCCTAATTTTTATTCTCTATCATAATGATAATAACACAATATAAAAAAAGAAAATTTTCTAAAGATTTATAAAGAAGAGTATAATTATTATTTTTATAATAATTATAAATTAAATTATAAAACTCCTCTCTTGTAGATTCATGTATCTCATTAGTCATTTTCCATGAATATTATCTGCTGAAACTGATAAAAAAACATAAACATGCATCTTCACGTTGCTTCTGAGGTGCTCAAAAACCTTCACAATATCCTTAATTCATGTCCTTCATAATAACAATATTTTATTCTCTTCCATGATACCATGGTGTCAAATAATAAATATTATATTAGTCTCCTAGATCCTCAATTAATTAATTATATAAAATAACTCACCAAACTTATGATTTAATGTAATAAAATACAATTTCTTCTAGAGGTCATTCTTTTAATAATCAGCTCTTTAATATTCCCATTTAAAATAATCTAATTGACTATAATTATAACACTATTTTATTTATTTCAAATTAGAATCTCAAAATTAAATGTATATGTCTCGTAAAAATTAATAATTATTTAAATCACATTCCCCAAAAATAAAATCCCTAATATCACTTATGCCAAAAAATATACTCCAACAAATAATTTATAAGAATATTAATTACATAAAATATTATTATAAGGATAATTCTCTATTTCCTTTTTAAGAATATATTATTTAATGAAATATATATTATCTATTTATATATGTGAATTAACCAAAAATTATATAATATTTTATAGAGAATCAATTTATGAGAATTTTTTTAGATATAAATTATAGACATCTGAAGTTCATTTTCAAGATCATTTTATATTAATGTCTATTACATAAATGTATCCTATAATGAAATATATGGTTATTATTAAAATTTTTGAAATATGATTTTAGATGTATGGATTTTCATAGGTCATCAATCATTTGACTGGATATTTTTACCAATGTTTTTTATAATTTCAATCCATTATAATAATTTATTAATAAATTTAATTTATTGTTGAATAATGAATGTTAATATAGAATAGAATATTTAATTTATTAGATTATGAGTAATCCAATTATTTAATTACAAGATGTTATACTTCTCTATAATGTATGACATTACATATCTCAATAGGTATTTGGATGTTTCTTGATGTATGAGATATAAATAATTGAATATGTGTCTAAAAAGTAATGTATTTACTAGGGTAACTATACATCTCATGATTTGATGATTTTGGTTTTATCGTTAATTCTAGGATTTAATTTATTAGTAAATGATTGGAAGAATATTAATATCATAATAATTAATAAAAAAATCATTTTTTGTAAAACGTAGATTTATTTTGGGACTATTGGTGGAATTAGAACTATATTATGACCTTGATATCACATAAAACCTATTAAAGGGTAATTTAATAGTTTATAGTCTAACTCAGAATTTACAAAGTGTTGCTTCCTGACAAAAAACCAATGAAATGAATAATTATAATGATATATACATATTCATATCTAGGTTCCATAGATATTGATGATAAATCATGTCTTCATTATAAGACGATGGCGTATTTATTAACAGGATATAGGGATAATTATTAATCAAGAGACCTTATGGTTGGGGGTAGATAGATCACAATGTTAATGGCTATTCATTGATTGTTTAAATAAGTATGAGGAATATCAATTATGGTTCTATAAAAAGTTATAATTTTAGTTATTTATTTTTGGAGATCTT
Organism: Viscum album; assembly: GCA_963277665.1. Classification (NCBI taxonomy): domain Eukaryota; kingdom Viridiplantae; phylum Streptophyta; class Magnoliopsida; order Santalales; family Viscaceae; genus Viscum; species Viscum album. The sequence continues at coordinate 2,073,054,652 of OY728119.1, forward strand.
TTTTATTTTTATTATAGTTCATTTTTTTCTCACACATATAGGGGCTGAAAGTAGTTATTAATAATACAAAAGTAAATTTTAGTTATATAAAGTTGAGTACAATATGGTTCTATTTTTATCTTAGTGTATTGTATAATATATTTTCCACATTGAACATTAGGTTCTGATGGGTTTGATTGATCCCTTGTATATTCCATCATGTATATTGGAGTATAAGTCTTTGGATTTTCTATGAGATAACCGTAAACACTCATAAAGTTTGATATTATGTATTATATTGAGGGTAGATTGAAAATTTTGGATGAATTAAAATTAATGGGAGCATCAGGAAGACTGTATATTTATAAATGTTCAATGTGATAATGGTAGTGAAGTATAATGAAGTATTGAGAATGATTGTTTTCAACTGTGAAGCTAGGAATACATCATTATTGTAGAGGGGATTATAATGTTTATTTAATTAATAATTTTACATTAGCATTAAATTCAATCCACGAACTAATATAAAAATTGATTGTACAATTCCACCATTATAGGATTCATTGATATCATTCATGTTGAATTTTATAAACTCATATGTGGATCATTTACCATTTATGGTGTTTTATTATAATAAAAATTATCATTCTGAGAATGTTATGAAACCTTTTTAGGATTTTCATTGGCCACCTTGTCTTAATTAATATGGTCTGAAAAAAATTATGAGATAACTATAGTTGGGAAATAATTAGAGTTGGATATTAATAAACCATTGTATGTTATTCAATATCAAATGAGAACAACCCATAGTAGATATACATCCTCTAAATATATAAGGAGGTTATTGTAGGTGTTATTTATTATAGAGAATCAATTCGTATAATTTTCCCCTTATCATTGAAATCTATGGTTTTGTATGGTTTGTATGATATCACCAAGATATATTTATTTTTTATGTTATTAGGAATTTTAGTGGCATTTTAAATTATTTTTCACTATTTAAAATCATTGACTTGATTAATGATGTGTCAATATTTTCATAGAATATAATTTTTATCATGATATTAAGCATGTAAATTATTTATCTTATATTGATATTGATGAGGATATTCCACTATTATAACATATAGTGTAAATTCAGGATAATTTGGAGAAATCCCTCTGTGTATGATGTATTCTATAAGTGTATGTTTCTGTAAAGAATGGTGGGGATAAATGATATTACTTACCAAATGTAATCACAGATGTGATTGTAGTATATAAATAATTCTTGACTTATTCTTAAGGGTTTTGAAATTAAATTTTACTATATTATTTTAATTTCTATAATTTTATATATTACGAGACTATATTCACTTTATGACTATATTTTCAGATTTTATTGAGTAAAATGTTTTTTATAGTTATGTAATGTAAAGAACATGAAATTCATTTTTTGGGGGATTTTTAAAATTTTTAGTATATTTTGGACTATATATCTGTGAAGGGAAAATTGAAATTTTCTTATCTTCGAATAAAATTATGTGTCTGATACTTTATTTTTAATTAAATCTCTATCCTTGCTCATAATTACAGTAATTATTTTTGATTGTTTGAATTTTCAGTAAATGATAGAATTTGATAAAACTAATTAATCAATTAAAAATTTCAAATAATTATATATAATGGATTAATTATATATATATATATATATATTATACATGATATGTGGTATTTATAAACATGGTAAAAATAAATGGAAGTGGGGGATGGATATTTTTTCAGTGAATCAACTAGTGGTTTAATCAGTGAAATTATTAATGGATTTGAAAGGAAATTTCATTAATGTTTATGGAATGCATTACATGATGGAAAAGACATGATTTGGGAGGAGAATAGTAATGTGAATATCTCATTTGATCTTTCCTCTATTTAGTAACTTTTTTATCATTTCTATATTCTATAATGAAGGAATCCTTTTGAAACATTCATTCAAAGTGGATCATAGAGAGATCTATGATGAATGGTAGATACTGAGTATTAATTATTGATTTGTTTGGAATGTTACTCTTGATACTATCATTTTTATATTTTTTATGAATTAATCCTAAAATTAATTTTTTTTAATGATGGTAAATAATAAAAGATAATTTGTGATAATGTTATATTATTAATTTTAAAATATGTTATGATTAATATAAAATAAATGTAAACATGTATAATATAAATAATATGATTGATCATATTTTATGATACTGAAAATATTTAGAGAAAATCTGTAGAGTTTAAAAATTTAATTATTATAAATGATGAAAAAATATTCTTTGATTATCGGAATTGAATTTTTTGAGTTAGATAATAACATCAGTGAAATATGATCTATGAAAAATATTAAAGAAAATATATAAATAAGTGAATTATAATGATAATCCAAAGTAAGGGAAAACACGGTATTTATAAGTCCCCAGCCTTAAACCTTACTTAATCTTGAGTTATTACAAGATTACACATTGAGGATATTTTCGGGTTTAGAGTTTTAGAGAATTAGATCATAAAACTTGCATTACATTCCACATATAAACAAAGTGGTTACATAAAGATAGTATTCTTCATTCCCATCAATGTAAACATATTTAAAATAAAACATGGATTATTTCTTGACACATCCTTGACTCTATCATCTTATCATGTACCTTTCCCTTGACCTGTGAAAAACATTTCAAAAACTTGGGATGAGCATAAAAACTCAGTATGGGTTATAAAAAAAACATGGAAATGAAACATGAGTTCATATATACATAAGAATGAAATCATACTTTACCCATAAAACCTAGGCACTTTAACATAGCTCATAAAATCATGAATAAATCATAGAAATCATAAGACATAAAGGTAACTTGAGGCATTCATAACATTCTTACGTAGGGAGTAACCCTCTTGGTTACGTTTGGAATACCCATCACAGTATATTCCCTAAAATCTCTTCGTAGAAACCTTAACGTTTCACTCCTTCGCGTTACCCAATGCATTGGAGAGCTATAACGGGCTCACCCGCCCTTAGTTTATCACGGAACCACCCGTCTTCATAATAATGCCCAAGAACCATAACATAATCATATCACATAAAACATGCATAAAGGAAACATAACATTTCCACATTTCAATCACGAGATATCAATACAACACATTGATATAATAAAAACATTATGATAACCATTTTCAATACCAAAGTAAAACATGGTATTTATTTTTCTTTTAAAAAAAGAAGGTATGGCTTGTAGAGGAAGCCGAAACTCAAATAACGGTTACGACGGCGGAGAAGTCGTTGTCACCGCATACGTACGACAAAAACATTCCCTTTTGTCGTTTAGTAAACGCTTCGTATAAAAAAGATTCCTTTTGAATAAACATAAAAGTCAAAGGGGTTTATACACCGTATAAAAGAAAGTTGTGTATAAAATAAAATATGCCTCAAAGAAAGGAGATTGAGACGAAGTCCCATACCTCGTATCCGACTTGACCCAACCATTCTTTAATCTCCTGAATAATAAACTTGAGTTAATCTCTACTTGCTTAATAACCTTTTTCAAGTTCATTATTCCTTTTATACCATGTTATGGACATCATGTAATCATTTAAGTTAATAATGTTCATTTTGTCAGTATTTGGTTCTTAAGTCAAAAATAGACTTCTTACACTTACATGTTGTTAATTTGGTCAAAGGTTCATTATATCCAGAATGATATTAATGATTTGGATAACATATAAATCATATATATTCAGAATATACATGTATTTATAATATTACATCACATTTAGAGGTAATAAATGAAATGCACCGTTCATGGAGACGGTAAGCCGTACGTACGCATGAACGCTACTTCCATTTCTATTTCGTATTTTTTTTTGGAATGGAATCATAATTATATAAGAGTATATTATAATTCTAGTATAATAACATATATAATATCATTAACTTTATCCTTTACACATCCCACATATGGTATTAACGAATCAAATCACTTTCAGGGGGCGGTAGTCCGCACTTCCTAAAATGAAGATATCGTGTTTACCCATAATGGAAACCATAAAGGTATGCACAAAATGAAAAAAAAGAAGCTTAAGGAAAACATAAACATATCATATATCATATACAAAAATAGTGACATCATAATGGCCACCTTTGAAGGTGTTAAATGAGTATTGAACAATCATCGTTTCGGGAGGCAGAATTTCGCCATCCACGGAAACCGTATGTTCTTTAACCATTTGATGTAGTTTTGTGAGAGTGTAGCTCAAATAAATCTTATAAAAACATCCTAGTATATTGAAGATACTGGTGTTGTTACAAAATAAGTAAATAAAAAGAGTTTAGGGGGTTGGAGAAGCAAAATGAAACAAATGAACATGAGAGAATGAATTACCTTTAAAAGTGTAACTCCTTTTAATTTGAGCCTAAAGGCTTCCTTTGAAAGGATTCTGCCCAAAGGTAATCCTCTAGGATGAGGATAGGTATGTGGAGAGAGTAAATGGGAAGGGGTTGGCCGAGCCAAAGGCTTGAGGAGTGTGTGAAATGAGGTAGAGGTGGGGGCCTTTTATAAGAGGAGAGGAGGGGCACTTTTGGAAAGTAAAGAAATATTACTTTATTTGAAAATGTGTTTCGGTTTTAAAAGGTCCCACATTGATATAATTCGTGGATAAGGTGATAAGGGTTCGAAATCCACTCATCCAATTGGTTTTGGACATGTGTAGTTCATAGATTTTACATTTTATTTCCATTTTATTTAAATCGTCAAATAATGATGTCATCGCTGCATCATTATTATGTCATAAATAATTTAATTTATTTAATGTCTAAAAATTATAAAAAAAATACTATGATATAGGAAATCTTTTTATATTTACAATGACTATTTATAATCAAAATTTGGACTTGTATAACCCCACTTAAAAATTGTTTTCGTAAAACATATTATGTTTGTGTCATTTTCACTTTAACATTAAATAAAAAGTAATTTATGTCATTTCCCAACAAAAGTGGATCCATGGGGTCCCCAAGTTGACCCATGGCATTTCATGGTCGGCCATGACACAACCAATGAGGTTGGGACATCTGTCTAGGTCATTTCATTTTATTAAAGTATTATTTATACCTTAAACTACCCTAATTACCACTAATCGTGATTAAGAACTTAATAAGTTACTATTCACAAAAAAATTATTATAATCTCATTGAACCACATTTTACTTCTTAATGACAACCATGTATGTCGGATTTTAAAAATTCAATACACATTAGTGGTAAACTTTCATTTAACTGAAAAAATCAGTTTGCTTGATTACCACTTAGTGGTTTCACTATTCATCGAAAATTGAAGTTTTTTAGAAAATTACCAAAAATTTACCCTAAGCTATATTTGATATTATGAATTCAAAAATTAAGCCTATTTTACAAAATTCAAAACATATAAGTCACTTTAATTAATTTAATAATTAATTCCCGCTGCCAGAGCAAATAGCGTGTTTTTACAAAATAATAAGTATCAAAAGATTGACACCAGTTTAAGCCTAATTTCAAAGTGAAATTGATTCCAATGGACACCATTGGATAAAATGGTAAAAATATATTCATATTAAACATTAAGAACAATTCAAAAGATAATCTAATCATATAAATAAATTAGATTAAAAAGCAGTTTTAATGTAAAATGTAGTATTTTTCACTATTCATTAAAAAATGAACATTGTCAGAAAAATACCAAAAATTCACACAAAGTAAATTTTGATGTCCCAATCATAAAGAATAAGTTTATTTTGACAAACATAGTTTATAAAATTGTCAAAATATAGATTCAAAAATGGTTTTCCATCAAAAGGCAGTAAAACAATCTTGTAAGAGTATTAGTGTATTCCATGCATAAGATTGTATTTATTTTCATTTTAAGCCTCTATAACACTATCTTAATCATTAATAGACATAGATAAAAATATCTATTATTCATTACTTATTTGGGATGTTACATCCTTCCCCCCTTTATAAAATTGCGTCCCCGCAATTTATTTACTTATCGAATAAATGGGGGTACTTATCCCTCATTGCATTTTCAGATTCCCATGTTGCCTCTTCAATCATGTGGTTTTTCCACAAAACCTTTACCTGGTGAATCACCTTATTCCGTAACACTTGCTCCCTGTGGTCAAGAATCTGGACCGGTTGTTCCTCATAAGATAGGTTCTCTTCCAGCTGAACTACCTCTGGACTCAAAACATGAGATGGATCTGGCATGTACTTTTTCAACATCGAAACGTGAAAAACATTGTGTACCTGAGATAAACTCGGAGGTAAAGCCACTCGGTATGCAACTGATCCAACTCTCTCCAGAATTTCGTATAGTCCAATGAACCTTGGACTCAACTTTCCTTTCTTACCAAATCTCATCACACTTTTCCAAGGAGAAACCTTGAGAAAAACATGATCACCTACTTCGGAAGATAGATCCTTCCTCCGGTTATCCGCATAACTCTTCTGCCTGCTCTGAGCTGTTCTCATGTGTTTCTGAATCAGCTGAACTTTTTCTGCCATATCTTCTACCAATTATGGTCCCATCAACTTCCTTTCACCCACTTCATCCCAGAAAGCTGGAGTTCGACACCGCTTCCCGTATAATTCCTGAAATGGTGCCATCTGTATACTGGAATGAAAACTGTTATTATATGAAAATTCAACCAAAGAAAGATGTTAGTCCCAACTTCCCTGATAATCCATAGAACAAGCTCGTAGCATATCCTCCAATGTCTGAATTGTTCGTTCTGACTGCCCATCTGATTGAGGATGAAAAGCTGTACTAAAATTTAATTCAGTACCCAACGACTTCTGAAGGTCTTTCCAAAAGTTAGAAGTAAACCTGGGATCACGATCCGATAAAATGGAGAGAGGAACTCCATGTTACCTGACTATCTCTTTAAGATACAAACGGGAAAGTTGATCAAGAGAGAAAGTATCTCTTATAGCAAGGAAATGAGCAGATTTGGTCAAGCGATCAACAATAACCCAGATTGCATTATTACCTCAAGATGTCTTCGGTAATCCAACAACAAAGTCCATGGATATATTCTCCCATTTCCACTCTGGCACTGGTAAAGGCTGAAGCATCCCTTTCGGTAACTGCCGCTCTGCTTTAACCTGCTGACAAGTCAAACACTTCACAGTAAAATCAAAAATATCTCTTTTCATTCCATCCCACCAGTAATACTCCCGTAGATCTCTATACATCTTAGTACTGCCCGGATGAACTGAAAACGGAGAACTATGAGCTTCACATAACAACTCTCTCTTAAACTGTGAATCACAAGGCACACACAATCTCTTCCCAAATCTCAAAACGCAATCATTATCAATGTTGAATTCAGGCAACTTACCTTTCTGAACCAGCTCTACCCTTTTCTGCAACTCACTGTCTTGCTTCTGTGCTTGCTTGATTCTATCTGATAGAGATGATCTCACTGATACCTGAAACAAAACAGAAGGACTTCCTGCACCAACAACTTCTATGCCAAAGTTCATCAAATCGTTAACCAAAGGATCACGTTCCAACCGCAACATTGTTAATGAAGCATTACTTTTTCGACTCAAAGCATCAGCCACTTTATTTGCTTTTCCCGGATGGTAATGAATTGTACAATCATAATCCTTGATTAATTCCAGCCATCTCCTCTGTCTCATGTTTAACTCTTTCTGAGTGAATATATACTTTAAACTTTTGTGATCGGTATATATTTCACACTTTACTCCATACAAATGATGCCTCCAAATTTTTAAAGCAAAAACAACAGCAGCTAATTCCAAATCATGTGTAGGGTAATTTACCTCATGAGTTTTCAACTGTCGTGAAGCATAAGCAATTACCTGATCATTCTGCATTAGGACGCAACCAAGTCCTTTCAATGAAGCATCACTGTATATAACAAACTCACCATTCCTGGAAGGTAGTGCCAAAACTGGAGCATTCACCAATCTTCTTTTCAATTCCTGAAAACAATCATCACATTCTTTTGTCCAGATAAACTTAACACCCTTCCGAGTTATCTTAGTCATTGGACTAGATAACCGTGAAAAATTTCTAACAAACCTTCGGTAATAGCCCGCCAAAACAAGGAAGCTACGAATCTCGGTTACATTTGTGGGTCTTGGCCATTCTTCCACAACTTTTGTTTTTGCAGGATCAACAGTTATTCCATCTTTAGAAACAATGTGACCAAGGAAGGAAATTTGTTGCAACCAAAACTCACACTTGCTGAATTTCCCATACAGTTTCTTTTATTTTAAGGTTTGAAAGATAACCCTTAAATGTATTTCATGCTCCTCTTTACTTTTAGAAAACACCAAAATATCATCAATGAAAACCACCACAAACTTATCCAAGAACTCATGGAAAATTCTATTCATTAAGTCCATGAATACAGCAGGTGCATTGGTTAGCCCAAAAGGCATTACTACAAATTCATAATGGCCATATCTCGTACGGAACGCGGTCTTCGGAATATCTACCTCCTTTACCTTCAGATGATGGTACCCCGATCTCAGGTCAATGTTTGAAAAAAACTGAGCTCCCTGGAGCTGATCAAACAAATCATCGATATGAGGCAAAGGATATTTGTTCTTAACAGTGATATTATTCAAGGCTCTATAATTAATGCAAAGTCTCATAGAACCATCTTTCTTTTTAACAAATAAAACAGGAGCACCCCATGGTGATGTGCTAGGTCTAATGAAACCTTTCTCTAATAAATCTTGCAATTGCTCCTTCAACTCTAAAAGTTCAATTTGTGCCATTCGATAAGGGGTTTTTGAAATTGGCTTAGCATCAGGAACTAAGTCAACAGTAAACTCAACTTCCCGATCTGGTATTATTCCAGGAAACTCATCAGGAAAAACATCAGGATACTCATTTACCACTGGCACATCATTAATCTGAATAGTTCCTTTATTTTCAACGACGTGTGCAAGGTAACATTCATTTCCATCTTTTACAAGTTTCTCGGCCTCTTGATATGTTATCAAAAGTAAGGGTTCATTCTTGTAAACAAAATGAAAGTCTTTCTGAAAAGAAACTTCTTTAGCTCTACAGTCAATCTTAGCATGGTAAATAGAGAGCCAATCCATACCCAGGATAACATCAAACTCTACTAGAGGTAGAACAATAAGGTTTCCAAGTAGGTTCTTTCCACAGATAAGGATAGGAAGATTCTTATAAATTCTTTTTGCCTCGACACTTCCCCCAAGTGTTTTTACCAAAAGTTCAGGAGTCATTTCTTGAGATGGTATTCCCATTTTACTAGAAAAGGTTTCAGAGATGAAAGAATGTGTAGACCCCGAATCAAACAACACACTGGCATATTATGAAAAAACAAACAAAGTACCTGATACAACTTCATTTGATGGCCCGACATCTGCTGAAGTAGTTGCAAAGGATTTCACCACCCCTTTCTGCTTGTAGTCTAACTGCTTCCCATCACTCAAGCTCCTTGTCGGACACTCGTTTGCATAGTGACCCATCTCATTGCACTTATAACATTTCACTAACTGTAAATCAAATTTGTTCTTACCTTCACCTTGATCCTTTTCAGTGCAATCACGAGCCTTATGTCCCATCTTACCACATCGGTAGCACTTCCCAGAATTCAGAAGACATTCCCCAGCATGCCTTTTGCCATATTTATCACAAACTGGAAACTTAGTTCTCTTACCATCAGACTTTTTTGAATAATTCTTACCTTTCTCCTGCCACCTCGGTCTCTTCTTCTGCTGGTTGTTATAGAACACTTGGTCATCGGCAAACTCCATTTCCACCTTCTCAGCACATCGAACAAGCTTTTCATAACTTTTAAACTCATGAGAAGCTAATGCCCTTCGATATTTTGGCTTTAATCCTGAGTAAAAACGATTGATTTTACTATCAAGGTCCCGGATAAAATTTGGAGCATACCTTGCCAATCGAGTGAACCTTTCTTCATAGGCAGCCACTGAGTCTTCCTCTTACCTCAATTCCAAGAATTTCTTTTCTATCCTAATTCGAACAGCCTTAGGAAAATACTTCTCAAGAAATATACCTTTGAATTCATCCCAGTCAAGAGCATCAATCTCATCGGCGTCCCTGATATTTTTAACCATAGACCACCACTGATCTGCTTCACCCTCCAAACGGTAAATAGCAAGACTAACCTTTTGATTATCTGAACACCCCATGACATCAAAAATCTTCTCCAGTGCTTTAATCCACCCTTCAGCTAGCACAGGGTCAGATGATCCTCTGAATGATGGTGGATTTTGCCTCATGAAATGTTCCACCACTGACATGTTCCTCTGCGGTTGATCTGGCTAATCTCGTGCATGGATACCACCACCATTTATCGCTTGAGTCAACTGCGCCATTACTGCAACAAACTATTCAGTTCCAATTCCGACCATTTCAGGATGCTGATTCGGAAGGTTATTTCCTTCTGTATGCCTTCCTAGCACTGCTTCCCTGTTTCCTCTGCGGAAAACCATTCTGAACAAACATATCTTAGATGAAGCAACATGGTAATCCGTAAATGCTATATCATTTCAAAAAAAATATTTTTGGATAATCATTTAATATAATTCTAACTCTTAAAGTTATCTAAACCGACCTCTGATACCAACTATAAGGCCCCAGCCTTAAACCTTACTTAATCTTGAGTTATTACAAGATTACACATTGAGGATCTTTTCGGGTTTAGAGTTTTAGAGAATTAGATCATAAAACTTGCATTACATTCCACATATAAACAAAGTGGTTACATAAAGATAGTATTCTTCATTCCCATCAATGGAAACACATTTAAAATAAAACATGGATTATTTCTTGACACATCCTTGACTCTATCATCTTATCATGTACCTTTCCCTTGACCTAGGAAAAACATTTCAAAAACTTGGGATGAGCATAAAAACTCAGTATGGGTTATAAAAAAAACATGGAAAGGAAACATGAGTTCATATATACATAAGAATGAAATCATACTTTACCCATAAAACCTAGGCACTTTAACATAGCTCATAAAATCATGAATAAATCATAGAAATCATAAGACATAAAGGTAACTTGAGGCATTCATAACATTCTTACGTAGGGAGTAACCCTCTTGGTTACGTTTGGAATACCCATCATAGTATATTCCCTAAAATCTCTTCGGAGAAACCTTAATGTTTCACTCCTTCACGTTACCCAATGCATTGGAGAGCTATAACGGGCTCACCCGCCCTTAGTTTATCACGGAACCACCCGTCTTCATAATAATGCCCAAGAACCATAACATAATCATATCACATAAAACATGCATAAAGGAAACATAACATTTCCACATTTCAATAACGAGATATCAATACAACACATTGATATAATAAAAACATTATGAAAACCATTTTCAATACCAAAGTAAAACATGGTATTTATTTTTCTTTAAAAAAAAGAAGGTATGGCTTGTAGAGGAAGCCGAAACTCAAATAACGGTTACGACGGCGGAGAAGTCGTTGTCGCCGCATACGTACGACAAAAACATTCCCTTTTGTTGTTTAGTAAACGCTTCGTATAAAAAAGATTCCTTTTGAATAAACGTAAAAGTCAAAGGGGTTTATACACCGTATAAAAGAAAGTTGTGTATAAAATAAAATATGCCTCAAAGAAAGGAGATTGAGACGAAGTCCCATACCTCATATCCGACTTGACCCGACCGTTCTTTAATCTCCTGAATAATAAACTTGAGTTAATCTCTACTTGATTAATAACCTTTTTCAAGTTCATTATTCCTTTTATACCATGTTATGGACATCATGTAATCATTTAAGTTATTAATGTTCATTTTGTCGGTATTTGGTTCTTAAGTCAAAAATATACTTCTTACACTTACATGTTGTTAATTTGGTCAAAGGTTCATTATATCCAGAATGATATTAATGATTTGGATAACATATAAATCATATATATTCATCATATACATGTATTTATAATATTACATCACATTTAGAGGTAATAAATGAAATGCACCGTTCATGGAGACGGTAAGCCGTACGTACGCATGAACGCTACTTCCATTTCTATTTCGTATTTTTTTTTGGAATGGAATCATAATTATATAAGAGTATATTACAATTCTAGTATAATAACATATATAATATCATTAACTTTATCCTTTACACATCCCACATATGGTATTAACGAATCAAATCACTTTCAGGGGGCGGTAGTCCGCACTTCCTAAAATGAAGATATCGTGTTTACCCATAATGGAAACCATAAAGGTATGCCCAAAATGAAAAAAAACAGAAGCTTAAGGAAAAAATAAACATATCATATATCATATACAAAAATAGTGACATCATAATGGCCACCTTTGAAGGTGTTAAATGAGTATTGAACAATCATCGTTTCGGGAGGCAGAATTTCGCCATCCACGGAAACCGTATGTTCTTTAACCATTTGATGTAGTTTTGTGAGAGTGTAGCTCAAATAAATCTTATAACAACATCCTAGTATATTGAAGATACTGGTGTTGTTACAAAATAAGTAAATAAAAAGAGTTTAGGGGGTTGCAGAAGCAAAATGAAACAAATGAACATGAGAGAATGAATTACCTTTAAAAGTGTAACTCTTTTTGATTTGAGCCTAAAGGCTTCCTTTGAAAGGATTATGCCCAAAGGTAATCCTCTAGGATGAGGAGAGGGATGTGGAGAGAGTAAATGGGCAGAGTTTGGCTGAGCCAAAGGCTTGAGGAGTGTGTGAAATGAGGTAGAGGTGGGGGCCTTTTATAAGAGGAGAGGAGGGGCACTTTTGGAAAGTAAAGAAATATTACTTTATTTGAAAATGTGTTTCGGTTTTAAAAGGTCCCACATTGATATAATTCGTGGATAAGGTGATAAGGGTTCGAAATCCACTCATCCAATTGGTTTTGGACATGTGTAGTTCATAGATTTTACATTTTATTTCCATTTTATTTAAATCGTCAAATAATGATTTCATCGCTGCATCATTATTATGTCATAAATAATTTAATTTATTTAATGTCTAAAAATTATAAAAAAATACTATGATATAGGAAATCGCTTTATCTTTCCAATTACTATTTATAATCAAAATTTGGACTTGTATAACCCCACTTAACAATTGTTTCCGTAAAACATATTATGTTTGTGTCATTTTCACTTTAACATTAAATAAACAGTAATTTATGTCATTTCCCAACTAAAGTGGATCCATGGGGTCCCCAAGTTGACCCATGGCATGTCATGGTCGGCCATGACACAACCAATGAGGTTGGGACATGTGTCTAGGTCATTTCATTTTATTAAAGTATTATTTATACCTTAAACTACCCTAATTACCACTAATCGTGATTAAGAACTTAATAAGTTACTATTCACCAAAAAATTATTATAATCTCATTGAACCACATTTTACTTCTTAATGACAACCATGTATGTCGGATTTTAAAAATTCAATACACATTAGTGGTAAACTTTCATTTAACTGAAAAAATCAGTTTGCTTGATTACCACTTAGTGGTTTCACTATTCATCGAAAATTGAAGTTTTTTAGAAAATTACCAAAAATTTACCCTAAGCTATATTTGATATTCCGAATTCAAAAATGAAGCCTATTTTACAAAATTCAAAACATATAAGTCACTTTAATTAATTTAATAATTAATTCCCGCTGCCAGAGCAAATAGCGTGTTTTTACAAAACAATAAGTATCAAAAGATTGACACCAGTTTAAGCCTAATTTCAAAGTGAAATTGATTCCAATGGACACCATTGGATAAAATGGTAAAAATATATTCATATTACACATTAAGAAAAATTCAAAAGATAATCTAATCATATAAATAAATTAGATTAAAAAGCAGTTTTAATGTAAAATGCAGTATTTTTCACTATTCATTAAAAAATGAACATTGTCAGAAAAATACCAAAAATTCACACAAAGTAAATTTTGATGTCCCAATCATAAAGAATAAGTTTATTTTGACAAACATAGTTTATAAAATTGTCAAAATATAGATTCAAAAATGGTTTTCCATCAAAAGGCAGTAAAACAATCTTGTAAGAGTATTAGTGTATTCCATGCATAAGATTGTATTTATTTTCATTTTAAGCCTCTATAACACTATCTTAATAATTAATAGACATAGATAAAAATATCTATTATTCATTAATTATTTGGGATGTTACAGTATTGATATTTTTTATGATAATTATGTAATTATTTTTTAAATTTTAGTGATTTTTTCATCTGTATTTAATTTGTAGATACTAAAAAATTTTCTATGTTGTGATAATGAAGTTTTTGTAACCACTAGATTGGAGTTTTAAAATATATTTTCAGGGTTATTCTACAATTTAAATTATTTTCCATGATAATGGAATAATGGTATATAAATATTCAATATGGTGCATGGGGTCTTGACGTATACCATAGAAAAATAATATTTTCATAGTAGGATATTTGGGGGTAATTTATATTTTAAATGATCCATGATACAATTTTAATGCGTCGAATTATATCATCCTTGGTGGAATAAAACATTATAACCTTTTCAATCTCTTCTATGATGAGATAGTGGGTTTTTTGAATGATTTAATAAATAATGAGACTATACATGTAATTTATATATGATGCTAGCTAACAAGTAAAGTGTTTTTGAAAATTCTTTAGGACCAATAACATATGTAATACTTGAGATATAGTAATTAAGATGTTAGGATATTATATGTGTTTGAACTATGATAGAGTGTGGTATAAACACATGATATTATTATATTCCCTAGGACTATTTTAGGTATTTTAATCATACATGAGTGTCAAAATGGGCGTCAGGGGGTCTAAATCCATTTATAATTCTAATCTATGATAATGTTGATGAAGTTAGAAGTTTTTAGGTGGTTGAATGTGATTTGAAATATTATTTAACATATTTGGTGTCAATTATTTTGAATGATATTTTGAGAGTTCATGTTGGTAGACACTATAAATAGCGAGTGTCCAAGAATGTTGACATATATCCATCCATTATGATACTGTGGATTGGGGTTGAGGATAAAATTTCTTTATAATTGAATATCTGGAAATAATAATATTACATAGAGTGTATAAATATCCTATAATTATTAATCGTGGTGATTTAATAGAGGTGGTGGTTTAAAATTTTGAGAGCATGTAGGGAAAAAACACATGCTAATAACATGTGTCCCTATATGTTGACAATTGGTCAACCATTATACATTGAAATGATTTCACTGTAGGTGGATGATGGTGTATTAATTATATATTTACTATATTAGTTTATTTTATATAGCATTCATTAAATAGTATTATGGTATGGGTTTTTTATTGATTATCATAGATATTATAAGTCTATATTTGTAAATGAATATTGTATTCTTATTTGATTATCTAGTTTTTTATACATCATTCACATATGAATTAGCATGTTTCATTCATAATTATCATTGAGAGTTATATAGAGGAACCTTTGGAGTATATTTTGATGCTCAACTCATTGTGATGGGGGGTTTTTAGGTGACATTATCTATAGATATTGGATACTCATCATTTGAGTCATTTTTTATTACACCACATTAAAGGTATATAAGAATTTCTGTGTTCTTAAATCCATTTTTCTATTTGATTTTATTATATGTGGCTTGAAGTAATGTTCATATAATTTTTTTTATATTTGTATTCTTTTATTCATTTAATTTAAATATGTTGAAATGAATATTTTAAAAAGAAATTTGTAATACCTTCCACTTATTTTTTGTGATATACACATATTGATAGACACTAAATAGTAATGTATCAATGGATGGGTTAGTTATCTCACTCACATTATTTCATAACATAGGTATAGTCCTAGAAAATTTGTGTTTTGAAATATTTTTATATATTTTTTACATATATCATCAAATATCCATTTCACTTATTATAGGGACTCATTCCATAGTGTCTGAGATGTTATTGTCACATTCTTTTTGAGGGATTTAGAATCATTTTTTCATTTTTTCATGGTTTAATGAGACATATTTCTATCTTTAATAACCCTAGGATCATAACTAAATATACACTTTTTCATATGTTGATTATTCAAAATTAGAAACAAAGTTATATTAAAACTAATAAAATAAATAAATTCCTCTTCAAAATCCTATTAGATGACGATTTTCTTCATATATGAACACCAAGAAGATCCAAGAAGGAAAAATAAAAATTTATAATTAGAGAATTATATTTTAACTATTATTATAAAAACATAATTTTAATGTTTTATCATTACATATTAATTTAATTATATTATATTTCGTATTGGTCTCTCATAAAGTACAAATGTTCAATGGTTGCTAACCCAAAAAAATAAACTATATTGGGATATTGATGTAGTGTATATAGTTATATTCTATTACTCAATATATTTTCATTTGGATATTCAACATTAAATTATTAATATTTTTATTATATCTCACAACCTTAACAGTATCATTAAAGTAAATAATTAACTATAAACATAAATAAATTATAAATAGCTTATTATTTTTGTTGATACTACTTCTAAGGAAATTATAATGACTCCTGATTACATCACCCAAGAAACTATAACGAAGACATAATTTAATTTTTTTAATATAAAAATATATCCTCAATGAAGAATTATCTCACTAAATATTTTCTAAATACAATAATGATAATTAAAAAAATTAAACCTTTATTATTTATGAATCAATGAATTCCATATCATATAACCTTTGTGAATGAATATAGAATTTATTTCATTAAAAAAAATAATTTTCTTGTGAAAATAAATCCCAATAATTATAGAATTTTACTTTATATAATTCATCCATCTCTATTTAGTCATTTTTTTTCGTATCATCTATCCTTTTGTCAAATATCATTATTCAATGTGAGCAGTGTAACACTATCATTGTTTTAATTTTTATTATTTGATATTATATAATATTATTATGTGGGGGTATTTTTGAGAATTTTGAAGATTTAATTTATTAAATCATAGATATTTAACAGTTTCACATGGTTTGTGTATAATTAGAAATAACCATATGGTAATAGTGTGCCAATATTGTAATTATTGAAAATTTTACTTTTCATGGGTGGGGGGCATTTTGGGATGTTTTGTGGGTCCTCCATTTAATGTTGAAACCTATTTTTTCTTTGGGGGTGATAATCCTGGGTGGTGAATAGTTAGAAATAACCATGTACCCAAACTGTATAAGTTCCCAAGGATTTTCTAGAGGATTCCACTTGATTATTGGATGTTTTAATAAACTATGTGAACACACCATGGGAACTTTCAAGTTTTCATATAAAGGGATAACTTCACTTATTTACTCTTCTATTTTTAGGGTTTCTCCCCTCATCCTCTCTCTTTTTATTCATGTGGTCCTTGTTGAAGATTAATATGATCTCTCTTCATGCCATCTTTCGATTTTTATCCCATTACTTTGAATTACATGCATTATTTGAGGTAATATATCCATTTCCATCTCTTAGTATACTCATTTATCTTACTTTATTAACTTTCCTAGGTTCTCCCTTCTCCCATAAATCAAAATCATTACAAAATATAATTTTTTTGGGAAGATCCTGAACAAGTTATTTGACTAACTACGACGTGTAGATGGAAATTACTATATTTTTTGTGTATTCTTCATGAAGGGATACATGTTTCAACTCAACATTTTCTAGTTTGCATGGATATTTCTTAGGCCATCCTTTAGGTCAAAATTCATGAATTTTTTAACCATTAGAAATTCATTTGAAATTAATTTTTTATTTTATATATATTGTTGGGTGAAATAAAAAATCTCAATTAAGAAATTTTTCCCATGAATAATTTTTTTCGTTCATATTTAATGTATTTATTTAAATTATATGATTTCATATGTCAGGACTCATTAAACAATATTATAGGGTTCTTTAAATGGTTTTTAAAATTGAATAAAGGCCTCGACCCACGTTTTGTTTTTTCATAGGAATTTTCCTTGGGTCTGAAGAATGTTTTGGAAATATAAGTAGTTTGTTTTCTATGTGTCTCCAAAATCATTTTAATGGGGAGATTTAAAATAATATTTGTGTGAACAATCATTCTAATATGGTCATTTTGTAAAGATAAATTTTTATCATTTAAAAGTAATTTTTTTTCGATAAACCCTCATTGATTTATTATATTCTTGTTTCACCTGATTTGTGTTACCATCAATTTATATGATTAATATATTTTTTTGAAAGGGTATGTGTTATAGAAATTGTTCAAGAATTTTATTTTGTTATATTTTGGAAATTATTGTGATTTATTCCTCACATCTATAGTTTTATGGTCAAGGGAACCTGATTTCCTTGGTGAGAGGTTATGATTCATGCTACAATAGTTATTACACACACTGCTAGGTTACCTAAAGCTGTGTTTTAGGCTAAATATTGAGAGAATGTGTCATTTTAATGATGTTAGTGTGTTCTAATTGGATGTATTGGAAATGTTTGGATTCAATGTGTGTTGGATATCAGTCTATGTTATTATTGGGATGATAGGATCAAATCTATTTAGTAACTACGTTGCATCCCATGAGTGTTTTCTTTTGATTAGTGGTTCCATATAAGGGGTTTACATTTCATGATTACCTATATCCCCTTATTCTTTATTTTCTAGTGGAAGTATTGTTTTAATTTTTTCATCTTTCTCTGTGACCTTTTGGTTCCGTATAAGGGGTTTACATTATTTTTAGAATAATTATATCAAAATCCATGGTGGAATCCTTCTGGTCTTCTTAGATCCCACCCTACATAAAAATAAATTATTTTATACTATATGGAGCTCTTAATTTATATATATAATGTAGTTTCTTGATTCTATTTGAATTATTTATTACTCTATTAGTTTAAGATGTTGATTTGGGGCATGTTGATAAAACATGTGTTTGTTGTAGGATTCCTTCCAGTATGTTTCAGTTTGGGTTGAGCATTTATTTTGGTTATTGAGGTATAATTACCCATGACCTTTTTCTATATGTATTCAGTTATTCTCATCATAGCTTCTTATGTGTTCATTCTGGTTGATTATTTTATTTATTTATAGATGGGATAAATAATCACATTATTGATTATGAATTATTGGGTTTGATTATTTATTTTGGATATTCTTATTGATTTTGGTTGGTTGATCAATGTATGGATAGGAAATACCAGATCATTGGTGGAGGATCTGCTGTTTACATTAAAATTGACTTGATGGAGAAAACAATCCCAATTTGCTACTTGGATGAAAAGTAACATGCTTTCTTCTCATGTGAATAAAGAAATCACTTCATCCATAGTGGAATATTAGGTCTGTTGATGTTCCATGTTATCCCATTATAGTTTGTTTACAATTGTATCATAACATATGTTCTTAAAAATGACTATGATCATGAGATTACCATGTAGTTATTTTTTGTTCACAATGTTCATATATATATATATATATTGTTTTCAGGTATAAGATCCCAAACATCATTGAGGTATGTTCTTGTTTAAAATTAATTTTTAAATACTATGATGTTGGTGAATGGAATGTTATTTGGGTCTATATGGAGGCTCAGGGTTTTCTAGGGGTTGAGGACCTGAAGGAAGGGAGGACAGGGCCATCAAGTTCATGTTTCATGGTTGGTGAATAGTTAGTAGTAATTTTGTTCCCTAACTATGATTTCATGGAGGTGGGGTGAACAATTTTAAGAAACCTCCCAAGGGGGAAGGAAAAATAGTGCAGGCTTGGACACATCCATCTAACATGGTCATTGAACAGGTTTTCAAACTGTGTGGGGTCCCCAGGTAACTGTGCATCCTATCCCTCTCATGGAAAGAGTGTGGAACATGGTTGGTGTATGATTTTTTCACCTTAATTACCAAACCGTGTTCCCCTTAAAACGTGGGATTTTACCATTTTTTACTCTTGGGACTTATGTTTTATAACGTAATATTTTCCTTGATTCTTCCTCCAGAAGCCCAAGTGTTCAACCAAATCACCCAAGAACTCTGAAGGATCAATCTCAATTATTTTTAAGTAGTTTGGAGTTACAATAGTTTCTAATAGAATCTCTAAATGATTCTAACACACCACTATCTTCACTTTTTTAGATTATAGATTATGTAGTTGTTCTTATTCTATCGATTCCCTAAACCCCTCTTTTTTTTCCATAGGATTTTAGGTTGCAACTTGGAAGGATGGTCAAATCTAAATCAAAGTCTATTTTTCAGTGTGTAGTTGTATTTGGAATCAAGGTAGGTGGTCTACTATTTATATCCCATAGTCTAGGTATTGGTTTACATGGGTATGGTTTTGATATTGGTTCAATCTTATTGTACTTTTGGGTGTCCTTTGTGAGAGATGATAAATCTGTTGGTTATATTATTATTTGAACCCATCATGATCCCTGTATAATACATTGAGGATGACCAGAATAGGAAAATTTCCACCCATGTTTTGTTACATATTCATGAACATGGGTCAGGTAAGTGACTATGAATTTCAAGGTTCAGTGAGATAAAACCGATGATAATTATGTTTAGTGTGTTAACATAAGTTTATGGATGTAAAATCTATGAGATTGTATTTCATTTGTTGAAATGAATTGTGAAATTAAATAGTTGAAATTGTGTTTAATTGATAACATGGATAAAGAGGGTGTTTTTTATAATGTTAACATGTTAATGGGTCATGAATATTAAATTGTAAATGTGTTAATGGTTTATGGAATGATGCTTATTTTTTTATTGAATGAACTATGAATTTTGAAAGTTATTTTTATTAAAAGAGTCAGATTTATGAATTGATATATGTAGTATATGATTAAGGAAGAATGTGAACATGGATTGGTAGTATGTGTGGGGAATTGGAATCGAGGATCTATTCCAATGGGCCAGGTTATATGGAGTCTCTAAACCCCACAACCTTTTTTTACTCAGGGTAGGTTGAGGACTTAGGTTCTACACCCCTAACTATTTCATGTGATGATACTACCTGGAATGGGGCTCCAAGGTAAGTGTTATGAAGTGATTGTGTGATGAATTTCCCCTAGTGATATAGGGAAATTGATTCTCTCCATTATAAATGGTTTATTATACTGGCACAGGAGAAAGTAAAATTGATGAAAATTCATAACCCAAGGAATATATGATGAGAATGGTTTATGTGGACTTTGATAATAATTGGCACACTGTTTAATTTTATTTATCTATTTTTTATATACTACTTGAATTAAATATCTATTTAGAATAGATGTTTAGTAGAAATCATTGGTGGTGGCCTATAAAGTTATACTAAAACCCTACCCAGACCACATTTTGTTACTCGAGCATACGTCAAGTTTGTACGTTAGGACCATGGATATATCCTTATTTTATATAGTTGATTTGTGTCTGTGTTGTGCATAAATGATGGATCCATACTAGGAATCCGTACCAATTTCATGGTTTCTTCTCTTTTTCTTATTTTTTATTTTCATTAAATTGGAACTATAAGATATGACATAGAATATTTAATGTTTGGTTGCAGGCTTGTACCGTGGTTTTGGAAATTATTTCTAATGCATGATCATTAATTATATTGTTTCCTTTTATTATTTTTATTTATTGTTCCATACTCTGAAAAAAAGGGTATAGTCTCTCCACTTGTTCTATTTGACCCCCTATTCTTTTCAACATCCAATGGAATATGGGGATGTGTACATGAGTTCATGTGGTGACCCAACATAGGGAACTAGTTTAGCAGCCTCCATTATAGAGATGATAGAATTATTTATGAGAGATTATTTTATTTTATATTTTCTTACTATTACAGATTGTACAAAGATGACTTGGATGTTCCTGGTCATGGAAATGACATTTTTAATGGGAGTATCTAAACCATGTATAAGGGAAAACCCAAGTACCTAGGGTGTAATTATTGTTGTTGATGTGTGTTGTTATGGTTGGACGATATTTCACCATTAGGTGATGTGTCTATTTTTATGATCTATTTCTCTTGGAAGTAATGGTATGATATGTCAAATTCAAACATAATTTTAGGAACCAAGGGATATATATGTCATTCATCATGGTGGGAACATAAAGGGATGATGTGTGAGACATGAGGGATAAAATGGATTCCATTTTCATTGATAGTTTGAAATAAGTGGTGATTAATAAATAAAATAAAAAGGGGTAAATGGAAGGAATGAAAAAGAATAGCTGAATAATTGTGCCTAATGAATGGTTAACATGTGTTAAAATGTTGGTAAGAATAATTTCTAAGGATAGAAAGCTTTCTAGAAGAGAAAACTATATGTTGTGGAAATGAATGAAGTAAAATGGGTGTTTATTGAAAGACTTCTGGTTGTGATAGTTAGTTTACCCCATGTTGATCATGATCCATAGTAGGGATGGTTGAGGGTATCTTTAGAGATGTTGCCATGTTTTTTGGGATAGTTTATACAGAATGGGTTGTGTATGTCTACTGGAGATCATTTTTTATGAAAATCATAGATGTTTAACGTTATGTGATCTGAGATGTTTGATTGACATTATATTGAAATTACAACATAGTGATGTGTTCTAGTTAGGAGATAAGAAGATATAAATGATATTGCACCTCCAAAAGTGGAGTAAGAAACCCTAGTGTTCGAGGGTAATATAAGAGAGTATTTTTTTTGAAAAATTCTCATTTTATACCAATTATGGAATGAGATCCAGGGCAGGTTGTGCTGAGTATGTTTGAGATAATATGTAGTTTTAGCTAAGACACACAACAAATTTTTCTAGAGAGGATGAACCTAAGGTAGTCGAGTTCATGATAGAGTTCATCTAGATGTTTATTGATCACATGAAGATCCCTCTTAATAATAGTTTCATTTTTGAGGTTTACATGTTGTGAGGTTAGGAAAATAACAAGTTGAATATTTCGGTTCATACTGAGTAGGAAGAGGGTATGAAATGGAAGGGTTTCTAGGAAATGTTTTTGGAGAATATTTAGCCATATAGCTTCAGGTAGCAGAAGGATGTGTAGATTATGAGTTTGACTTAAGGGACTATTATAGTGAAGGATTATGCAAGACACTTCACTCACTTAAAATGGTTTATTGAAGTGTTTTTGGGAAATTTAGTAGCCATGAAATTTTTCTTACAAGATGAACTTAGGCATGATATCATGATGCAAGTGGATACCTTCTCTTTAAAGAGGTATTATAAGGTGGTGGGTCATTCCAATATTTTATAAGGCAACATGAAAGAGGATTCATGTAGTTGACATGCAGTCCAAGTTGGGTGATCCATTGGTGAGTATTCCAATGGTAGGAAGAAAAACTTTAAGAGTTCTCACTAGATAAATAATGGAATGAGAGGTCCAAAAGAGATCTATCCTCTTATGGTAGTTTTTTATTCTAATATATATGTACATTAGGTCAGGAAAGGTGCAAGATCAGTGTCCTCAACGACTATTTGAGTGCCTAAAATGAATAGTAATGGAGAATTTTCCAAGGTTCTCTAGGAACTATCAACATTTGGGGTGATGGAGGCCCAAATCTATTGTAGAGTGTAGGAAGGGGGTTGATTACCCTATTTCAGGCAGGTAGTTAGAGCTCCACCAGTCGTACTAGTCACGATAGTGGGAATGGTGCACCAGGATAGGTGTGTCCCCATCAGTAGGGTAGTGCAACTCTAGTACCTTAGAAAGTATCTAATGAAATTGATATGTGTTAGCTTCATGAAGTTAATCCTTCATCTAGAGGTGGAATGGTTGTACCTTCGACACTTTATGGAATGATTCTAGTGGTTTCCATGATTTTTAGAAGTTTATTTGATACAATTGACACATATTATTTTATATATTCATAATTTATGTTTGTGTTATGGGCATATAAGAGGAGCATATGAGAGGTTTTATATTTATTGACACACTGTTAGGGGTTTTAGGAGTATATATATTGAAATTTTGTGAAGATACCTTTGAGATTGGTTGGTATTGTTTCTAGTGGGAATTGTTTGTGATAGATATGTAATTTTTTGACCTGATGTTTGGAATAGATTGGATAGTGTTGTATCAGGCCCAAATTTATTGTTATTTACATATAGTAGCATTCACGTCCCTATATAATAATAATTATGATTACAATGGAGAATGGGATATCCAAGTTGGGCGTACAGGGCCAGTCAGCCAGTAGTTGGGTGAACTCATAGCCCATGTGGAATCTCTTATGCCTACTAATGGGGGAGTAGAGTATCTTTTCTTTCCACATGTGGTGGTTCAATTATATGATGTTTTTCCTAAGGAATTATTGTGCTTCCACTTGAGAGATATGTTTAGTTCATTATAGAGTTACTCTAGGGAGAAGATCTAGCTTCTTTTCTGCTATATTGAATGGAACCAACAGAACTCTAGGAACATAACAATAATTTGGTAGAGCTATATATCAAGGGTTTTATTTATCTAGGTATGTCACCTTGGAGACCTAAAATTTTCTTTTCTGATGTGGTGAATGGATAGTTATGGTTGTGTGTCGATTATAGAAAGATGGATCAGATGAAGAATTAGAAAAGATACCATATTCTATGAATCAGTGACATTTTTTGACCAAATGAGGGGTGCATTAGTGTTATCTAAAATTGATTTGAGATCCATATATCACCATCTAAGGATTAAAACTTTTGATATTCTTTGGACTACATTTGGGATTATATATGGGTTTTATGAGTTCTTTGTGATGTCATTCAGCTTGACCAATTCTACTACAGTGTTTAAGGCCATAACCAATTGAATCATTCACCATTACCTAGAAATTTTTGTATTTGTATTTGTGGAAGAAATATTAGTGTATTCCAAAACTCAAGAAAATCAAGCCCAAAATCTTAGCATCACCTTGAGTACACTACGAGAGAATATTCTATATTTCAAGATATAAAGATGCAATTTTTGTATCCAAAATGTGAATTTCTTGGGCGAAATCATCTCAAAGGAAGGTGAATCTATGGATCCAGAGAATGTGAATGCTATTTTATGTTGTGAATATCCCAAGAAGATTTAAGATATCCAATTTTTTATGGGTTTCAAAGGATATTACTAATGTATCAACAAGGATATGTCCTAGTTATCAACACCGGTATCAGTTTTATCCAAGAAGGGAATCAAGTTTGAATGGTATGGGGAATGTGATAATTCTTTCCATCATATTATGAATTAGTTGACTACTACACCAATTAAGATCCTACCCGAGCTGGGTATGAAGAATACCTTACTTTTTGATTTATCCAAAATTGGAATTGGGGAATTGTTAACACAGAATGATCGGGTTGTGGCATATGGGTCTCTACAGTTGAGTCCTCATGAGATAAAATACCCTACGCATAATTTTGAGTATTTTTTGGTGGTTTATTCCATAAGGTTATGGAAATATTACTTGTTGGGAGAATTATTTAATATGTATTATGATCATAAAATCCTTAAGGGAATATTATCTCAATAGGATATGAATCATTGTTAGTTATGATGGGTTGAGTAAATGATGTCCTTTGATTTTGATCTAATTTACAAACTAGGAAAGTGAAAAAATGTTGTAGATAATTTGATTTGAAAGACCCAAAATTAGGCGGTTCTAGAATCTAGTTCCAAGTGGAGGATGATGGCATTGTATGTGAAGATTCCTCTAGAGCTAAAGGATGGGAAATGTATGATAACCCTTCAATCCTTGGTAGTTGAGTCCACCATTTTGAGATAGATAAAGGATAAGAAATTAGAGTATGTAGAGTGTTTTTATTTAAGGGAAATTCAAAATGGTGGAGAGTCACATTGCAATTGGATTGTTAGTGACAATGAGATCATTTATGTTTGGGGCCATGTTGTCATAAATACTTGAATTCGAGAAGATTTTATGTGTGAGTTCCGTGACTCGAAGTGGGAAGTTCATCCTATTCTGACCAAAATGTATAATGGACCTCATAGATAGTATTGGTGGCTAGAGATGATGAGGGAGGTTTTAGTTTTCATCATGTGATGTTATATCAGTCAGCCGGTGAATTCAGACATTAGTGTTTGGGTGGTTTTTTACAGCCTTTTCCTTTTCTGAAATGGAAATAGTATGACGTGATGATGGATTTTGTGTTGGTCATCTGAGAAAGACTTAGAAGAATTATGAAATCTATGTATTTTTGGATCGATTGACCAAGGTGGAACATTTCCTACCAATTTGAGAGACCTTCCCTGCTAACTACTATGGTGAGTTGTATGTCTGGTATATAGTAATGTTTAACATGGTTCTGAAGACAATCTTTTGGATCTTGATCAATGTTTTACATCATTATTCTAGCAGGGGTTACAAAAGTATATTGGTACCCATGTATTTCTAATTAAGTCTTTCTAGTCACAGACGTATAAGAAATCGGTGTGTATTATTCTCATACTAGAGGACTTGTTAAAGTAATGTGGCCTAATTTTTTTTGTTGATATTGGGCTATGATCATTGTACTTATTGAGTTCACTTATAAAAAGAGTTACCTTGCATCAATTCATATGGAACCATTTGTGGCGCTATATAGTAGACTATGTAGATATCTATTATATTGAATGAAGGTTGGGGAATAATTGTTTTTAGGGACAATTTTGGTGCATGATCTGTTAGAAAATTTTGAATTGTTTCTAAATAATTTAACTATAGCTCAAAGTAGGCATAAGTCACATGCTAATTGACATTTTCAACCCCTTGAGTTTATGGTGGGTGATTATGTGTTCCTTCTGGTGTCACCAAGGTTTGGTCACTGTTGTATTGGGAAACAAGGGATGTTGGAACCCGGGTACATGGGCCCTTTGAGAATATGGAGAGGATATATCTGGTGGTGTACCAATTGGATCATACAAATTGGTATAGTGGAATTCATTATTTTTTTCATGTGTCCAAAATTTGGCATTATCACCTTGAAAAACTATGTGATTGAAGTTAATGATGTTGAGCATGTGACTAATGAGTCCTTTGAGGATAATCCAACTCATGTTGTGCATCATAATGATAATATCTTATAGGGAAATAATGCACATTTTTTTTTGGTTTTGGGGCAATAGGGAATTGTTCCAGAATAATCTTAGGAGAGGGAAACATATATGATATCCCATGGCCCGATTATTTCATATAAGAAGCTCAGTTGTTCTTGGGAATATAGATCGAGGTTGAGTAATTATAAGGTGTGGAGGTTTTAATATATTCTTACTCTTTTATGTAAATTATTGTTTAAAAAATATTTTTTAAATACCATTATGTTGGTTACTAAAATATTTTCAAAGTCTATGTGGATACATAGGGGTGTTTTGGGGGTTTGGGACACAAAAGAAAGAAGAATGAGTCCATTTAATGTATGTTGCACGGTTGGCGCATGTTAGGTATTAACCATGTGCCCTAAACATGCTAACCCCACATGGTTTTTTAAAACTTGATGGATCCATACGTAATCATGTGTCCTAGACTACTCTTGAATTGATAGTGGTGCATAGTTGGATCATAGTTTGGCCAACCATGTGCCCTGTAAAATGTGGGATTTTACCATTTACCCAATCATGCCTTAAGTTTTCTTAGTCGGTATTTTTCACAACTCTTCCTCTAAAATACCTAGTGATAATATAAATTTCCAAATACCCCCAATGATCAATACCACTTCTTTCTAAGCCATTTTGAGTGTTGTTGGTTGAAAATAAAACATCTGGTTGAGTTTAACACCCATATTTCTTACCTTTTTTTCATTATGGATTTTGTATCCACTCTTATTCTTATGAATCTCTAACACCCTACTTTTTATGTGTATTATTGGTTAGGTCTTTAAATGGTATTAAAATCTGAATCACAGTCTATGGTTTAGTTTATAGTTGTCTTTAGAATTGAGGTATGTGGTCTACAAGTTCTATCCCATAAAACTTATGTTGGTTTAAGGGTATGGTGTTGTTCTATTGGATCCTTCTTATTGTGATTTTGGGTTTCCTTAGAAATATTTCCTAAATTGGTTGGTTATATGATTAATAGAACCCCTCATGACCCACGTTGGATGCATTGAGGATGACCAGATCAGGAAAGAGGCCACCCATGGGTATTCTATATTCATGAACATGAGTTTCGTAAGTGAATGTGAATTTGAATGATCAATGAGATAAAAAAAATCATAGTTATGTTTATCAAGTTAACATTGGTTTGTGTATGGAAAATACATGAGATTTTATTTTTTTCATTGTAATATATAGTGAAATTAAATAGATGAAACTATGTTTAATTGTTAACATGTCATAAGGGGTATTTGGTATAATGTTAATGTGTTAATGGGTCCTGAATTGTAAATGTTAAATGGTTTAATGTTTTAAGGAATGAAGATAATTTATGTGACTAATGAACTATGAATTTTGAATTTTATTTGTATTAAATTAGTATGGTTTGTGATTTGGTATATGTGTTCTGTGATTAAATAAGATTGTGTATATGGATTGTTAGTATGTGTGGGGTATTGTACATGAGGATCTATTCCCATAGGTTAGGATAGACTAAGGATCTAAGCCCCACCACTTTTTTATGAATGGGTTATGGAGAGGACTGAGGCTCTATTCCCCTAACAGTTTCATGTGATGAGACTACCTGGATCGAGGATCGAAGGTATGTGTATAAAGTGATTGTGTATTGAATTTCTCCTTGTGATGTATCGATCTTGATTTTCCCCTTGGGAATTTTTTATTTTGACGGCATAGGATGAAGTGAAATTGATGAAAATTCTTAACCCATTGAATAAATTATGAGAATGGTTTAAGTGAATTTTGTTAACTTATTTAACCCATTTTACTTTTTTTTATTTAGTACATGAATAAACTATCTGTTTAGACTGGATATTTTGTAGACACCATTTTTGGTGGCCTACTAAGTGTTACTCACACCCTGATCTGGACTCCATTGCCTACCCGAGCACACTTCATGTGTGCAGGCTAGGATAAGGTCAAGAGACCTGTTCTAGAGGGTTGATTAGGGAATGTGATGTGCATGGATAAGGGAGCTTGACTTGGAGTTAGGAAACATTTTGGGGATTATTCTATTTGTGTTATTATTTATTTTCTTTCACTTCACACTATATGATATAACAGAGCATATTTACTATTTGGATGAGGTCTTGCACCATGTTTTGGGAAGTGTTTGGTAATGCTAGTTAGTTAGTTATACTCTTTAATTTATTTATTATTATTGTACATTGTATCATACTATCATAAAGATGGAATAGTATCCACATATGTGCAATTATACCCTTGCGTCTGTTCATCAGCCTATGGAATACAAGGAGGCATGTCTGAGATCATGTGGAGACCTATCTCGAGGCACCGATTTAGTGGCCTCTAGGAATAGAAGGTTACCTAAGGACTAATGTGGAGTATGAGAGGAATTACATAAAAAAATCTTCCTCTTGATAATCCATGAGTCTCCATGATTTGATGAGTTTGAGTATTTTTTTATTATGTTCTTGATTGTTTGATGTATTTTTGTTTTGAAAAATGATTTTTGTATCCTCAATGTGTTTTGAAGGTTATATTGTGGGGTCAATTTCATTTTTTGGAAAATATAAAAGTATAAATAGCACTAAAGGTTATCCCTTATGAGCTATTTACTAGTGTAGATACCTTGAATATGTTTTATGAAGCTTCCTAGAGGTAGAAACTTAGTTTAAACCAACCTACCAAAATCTATAATCAAACAAAAAATTGCCTTGAATCCCTCCTAGAGCAGTTCTTCTAGCCTCTGATTCTCAATTTTACCAAAAATGGTTTCCAACAATTGGA
The DNA here is from genome assembly GCA_963277665.1 of Viscum album. Taxonomy (NCBI): domain Eukaryota; kingdom Viridiplantae; phylum Streptophyta; class Magnoliopsida; order Santalales; family Viscaceae; genus Viscum; species Viscum album. The sequence goes on from OY728119.1 coordinate 2,073,084,493, forward strand.
GATGATGTGAATAGTTTTTATGAGTATTTGACATGTTGTAAATATATTTATAATGGTGTTGAGTATTATGAATTGATTTTGTTTTATGATTAATATCTATATTAAATTTGAATGATGAATTTCATGAAAATTTTCATTTTAAAAATGATGAGTTATTTGAAAAATAAATTCCTTATTTATTGTAATTTTTTTACAATGTTTTTTATTTTTAATATATTTTTTATAAAATTTATTAAAATTGAGAATTGTGTTTTTGAAGATTCTTTGATCCAAATTAATCATATTTTAAAAATGGGTTTTTCTTGAGGAATGGAATTATAATTTGATTGTTTTGGTGTTGAAAAGGTAATTTTATTATGGAAAGGGAGTTTAATGAAGTTATTGATTCAAGAAATAGTTCTAGAATGATATTTTGAATATTACCCCCATGTTTCACTTGTGTCATTTTACATGCTAGTCTAGTTTAGTATAGAATTTACTAGATATTAGAAAAGGAATGCATATGTTAAATAAATTGAATTAAATATTTCAATATAATTTTATGGAAATATTATATTTCATGCAACCTATATATTTATTTTTTGGGTTTTAAAGTGAGATGGAGTACCCTAGAAAGGTTTTATTCATTAAAACAAAACAGTTTATTTTTTTGCCTTTAAATTGTTAAAATAATATTTTTATAAATTACTAATATAAATTGAATATTTTATGGAAATAATGATTATGGATTTTTGGTTAAAATTTTTTGCTTCAGTAATGTTATTCCCTTGTATTTTTCCCTAAATTTGAAATTTGGTCACATTGATCAAATTTTTTGGCATGACTCTATGGAGGTCAGGATGTTTACTATTTTTATTATGACTCATAGAATGGTTTATAATGAATGTAGAAGTCCTATTAATAATTATAATACTTATAGTGAATCCTTTAACCTAATGAAATTATTATATTCAATTCCAAAATATACCAAATCATTTAATAGAGTAGTGATTTTTAACCTTATATGCTCAAAGATCCTATCTACGATGTGGTCATTTGGGAAATCATATGAATTCCTTGAATTTATTTTCTTCTCAAGAAGTCTGAGATATAAATTTTGTAGGGTTTTTATCTATTTTATGATTTTTTTGGGAATTTATTTTTGGTTGATGTGTTGGGTTAATGTTTTTGAGATAGTTTTTGATGGATATTATCCATAGGTGTCTCTAAGATCACTTCTTATGGAATGATTATCATTTTCAGGTTTAATGTTAAGTGTGTTTAGAGGAATACTATGTCATGAGTTTTATGTAATTTTACGTGTTTAGAAGTACAAAAGACGGTTTTTGGTTGGTTTAACATGAGAGACATATGGATCGAAGATCATGTAACGAGGAATAGTGTCTAGTGATATTTTGTAGGTTCTAGTTTAGTTTGGTGGTATCACGATGACATTTTGAACCATGGTTTAGGAATTATTTTTTCCTCTTGGGGTGTTGTTACCCTAGGATGTAGCTGATGTTTTTTCTTGATGTGGATATAAATGGTTAGTTATTATCTTGATGGTTTCATTATGGTTGCCTTGTAATGTGAATTTATAGTTGTAAATCTCTTATAATTTGATTAATTTTCCTTATAAATGTTCATATTTGTGTGGTGAATGTTTAAATTTGTTTAATATTGTATTAGGGATGAGTTTTACCAATGGTGGGAGTTTCCTTTATTTTTTACTTTCATTTTGGTTTCACTATTTTTTGTAAAATTTTAAATGGGGGGGGCACCATTAATAGGTCTGTTAGGTCCACTAGGCTAGATACCCAGAGAGGGGGTGGATTATAGTATGAATGATTAAAACAACTTCCCCTTTTGATCTTGTTTTTCTATTAGAAAAAACCATCTTCTCTCTCCTTCCCGTTGCAGAGTATGAATAAACCTTAAAGCATGAATTGGACACAACAATTTTTACTTGGTTAACCCTCATTGGGCTATTTCCAAGGAGCATACAGTAGTAGTGTGTTGATATACCAATTCCACTATAAGCGCACTGCTATTTACAAGATGGAAGTGGACTCACTGTCTCTCTTGGTTTACAACCATTCACAATTTGAGAACTCACTGCTCTCTCAACAGAAGTGAGCACACTGCTTATTTATAAGATACAATCACAGTTTATAGACCTATAGGTCTCTTCATTTACACTAATGAATTCATCCTCCACTGTGTGTAGATGCTCTATTGAAGTCCAAATTCCATCCATTGATGATTACCCCTTTGCCCCTGACCACTGGGCAACAATCTTTGGGAAGTACCTTTGCAAATCACACAACTTTGCAAAGCTCCAAATTTCATGAAGCACAAAAAAGACTTATCAAAGCTTATACCTTTTCGTGAATCTCACACCTTTAAAGAGATCAGGCAGTCGTAGAGCTCAAGTCATCACAGAGTGACTTCCTTCACGAAGCTCCCTGAGCTAACATGGAGCACACAACTTTCGTGGAGCTAGATTAGCCACTACGAAGATCCTTCTTTTCGTGAAGCACACTGCCTTCGCGAACCACATTTGTGAATCGAGAGCAACAAATTTTTCTTGGAAAACTCTCTGCTTCTCTCGAGGGAGTTGAGGCCTATTTATAGGTGATTCCACTAACCCTCTAACCTTCCGCGCGAAGTCAGCGCCACATCATCTCAAATCACGAAGCACTGAAATATCCGCCGAAATTATCTCAATATCGAGTATCCCCACAAAAATTTTCATATCGTAGAGCTCGTCATAATCATGGAGTGTTCTATCAATTACTCCCCACCGCCGCCGTGAAGCTCCCTCGCATTTCCCTTCAACTCTGCCATTCGCAATGCTCGTCGTAATCATGATGAACACCATCAACATTCTTCTTGTCTTCGTGAAATCCAATCCAAGAAGCCTATCTTCGTGAAACTCATGGCTTTACCATATTTTGATGTGATCTTAATGGAAATCCATATTTTTCGATACTCTTCAAAATACAAATTTTGTAACCCCAAAATTTGGAAAACACTGGAAAACAGTGCCACCTTGTACCTGCTCTTTTTATACCGCCTCCAGATATTTTATTCCTTTGTCATGGTTCTTTGTCAACATGGATTGTCAACAACATCTATAGAACTCGATAAATCACCATAGAAACATGCATTATCAACAAAAACAAGCAACCCAAAAATGATGCAAAGTTGCCTTCATGGATTTTTCCCAACAAGGTCTCCATCTTGTAAGTGATTCATATGAGATGGTTATTTTATTGTGTATCTTATAGATATTGTTGTTCATTATGATCATGATGATTTTTTTTCTTTGGTAATACTTTCTCTAATTTCCCCAACCCACCTTCCTCAATCTCTAAGGTATTAAGGCTCCATCTTTTCATTTCCTTATACATTATCAAGGAAATTTCTGGGTTAACAATGAGGAATGTTGAGTTAATTTTAACAATCCCATGTCAATTTGTTTAATTAAATATAATATAATATGTAATTAATGGTAGAATTAAATTTATAGAGTTTTTAATCTTTTTTTAAATCCAATTTATTTTTTAGTATTGCACATTCTATGAATGGATATTATTAATCATGCAGTAGCAATGTTTAAAAGAATAAATTCATACTGGTGTGATTTTAACTATTGTTTCATTGTTCCCTATGTCATGAATTGCCTTCAATATGAACTCAAATATTATTTTATATTTTTGATGACTGGCGAGATTTAATCATGATTATAAGAAAACATGAAGCCAAACCATTTGGGTGATCAATTTTCATTTAATGGTGAAATTAAATTTATTTACTATATAATTATTATCTCTAACTCCTCTTATCCTCTATCATTTAATTTTTTTACCTCCATAGAGCTTTTTAGGGACTCTCTTATCCTCATAATTTGATTTTTGTTCCCTTTCCCCTATATTTCAAGCATTTTTCAAGGTAATATTTCCATTTTCTTCCACTATTATACTCTCGCCTCTTCATCCTACTATTTTTCCTTGGTTTATTCTTCTTCTAAAAACATAAATATCTATTCTAGTTATGGTTTCGGTTTAATATGAATCTAATCTATGGTATTTATTTTATACAACCTATACATGGTGAATCCCCTATTGTTTGGGTCCTTTATATGGTTGGAGAAATGTTCCAACTAAATTTAATCTTGTTTGAGATGGGTGATTCCTTTCTCTTATTAAATATCAAAATTTATAGAATTCATATACTCTAGAAATTTATTTTTATTTATTATTTTTATTTTTTATTTCTTTAGTGAAATTTAAAAAAAAATTATTTCTATGATTTTATATGGTGTTTTTCAAATTTATATCACAAATTACACAAATATTAAATGATATAATCTACCAAAAAATTTATAAAGTTATACTGGTATCATTAATTTTTTGAATCTATTTTATAGTCTATAGGGATTTTCATTTTTAATATAATATCATTATTTTTAAATATAAATTTTGAATGAATGGTAGTGTGTTTCTAAATTATTTCCAAAATCATTGAAATGATATGATTTCAAAGAAGGGGGGTATAAATCGGTATCCATAGTTGTTTTTAATATCATATCCCATTTGAAATATTAATATTTTAATTTATTACTTCTTTTAAGACCACAATTAATTTCCCCTTTTATTTTTTATCCATTATAGGTTATTTATTGGTAATGTGATGTATGTATGATAGGGTAAGGGGTTATTCTATATGATGGTGTTAGAGGTGAGTTCTGAGTCTTTTCTTATGTGTGATTTTATAATTAATCCAAATTACTTTCTAATCTCCATGTTGTTTTCGTCATGGGATATTGGGTTTCAGGGTCCATGTTATACATTTGTGCTACCAAGGTTGGTACCTAACCTTCTATGATCCCCCTAAATGGGTTATAGGTGACAGATATATGGGATGTGTCATTATAATGGTGTTAGAGTTAAATAATTGCATATTTTTTGATACAATTTCACTCAATGTAACCAAAATATTAGTCCATATTATTATAGTTCCATTAAGATCATATCATGTTAATTACTATAATTTAAATCTTAACACATGTTTCATGATCAGTGGTTCCACATATAGAATTCATATTTCATGATTTATTTTATCCCCCATATTTATTATTTTCTAGTGAAACCATTTATATTTATTAATTGTATTCATATTACTCTTTGATCATTTCATTCTCTTGTTTATTGTGATTATTTTCAATATGGTTGTTTGTGTTCCAAAAATATTTTTCAAGGTGTGTTTTGAAATTTAGTTTTCAAAAAATGAAATTGTTTTTGGTTTCAAGGTAATGTTTATTTATGTGTTTTAATTCTATAAATAATGTGTCATTGGTTTTCCAAACAAAATTTCATGTTTAGGGTTTTAAAAGTGGATTCATTTTTTCTCTTAAGGGGAATGTTTTTATTCATTATAGTTTTGAGTAACTAACTAGTTTCCAGTTTTTATTAATTAAAAGGTAAACAATTCTTTTTATTGTATTTCAAACTACCATCCAGGTTCATATTATTTAATGGAATTACATAAAACTATTTGGTGATACCCTTCGAGGCTTGTTAGTTTACACAATGCATACATGCTTCTTTTTATATATGTATGTATATATATATATATATTATTGTAAAAGGATACATTTTGAAATTTATATTCATATTATTATTCCTCTATTAGGTTAAAAATGATGAGTTGGGATTTGGTGGAAACTCGTGGGATTTATAGAGTTGTCATTGAGGTATAGTTTAGGTTTAAATTTTATTTATGGTTATTGATGTATCAGCTGATATTTCCTTACATTATTGATAATCAATTATTTTAATTATAACTTATTATGTGTTTGATCAAGAAAATTATTGTACATCTTAACAAAAGGGATGAATACTGATATGATTGATTAGGACTAATTTGGTTTTTTTCTTATGGTTATTCTTATTATTGTTCCATTAACATTCATTGTATATACAGTACATTATATTTCTTTATTAAAAGGTTTTATTTTAGTTTTAATTATGATTTGACATCCAATACATTCATAATGTTTTTAATGATTCCATGACACTTATTGTCAACCCGTGGGGATTAGGAACACCCTAAATGCCTATAGGTGGACCAGGTATACTAATGAGATCAGTTATCCAGAGACGATTCATTAAAAAAAATCATGTCAATTAATTTTTGGATAATAACTTCATATTTTTATATTTTATTCATATATATTTTATTTCTAAATAAATCCATAGTATGATATTTTAATAAAATCATCAAGCTCTCAATATATGGGTACATAAGGATCATAAAATATATCTTATCATCACTCAATCCATTAAATTGTTTAACATCACTATAGTAATGGTTTCATTAGTCAATTAATTGAATCAAAATATATATTCTTGTCTATTATTAATCATTATATAATTATAGTACCTCTATTATTTTTTAATACTTCAACCAATGTAAATTAATTTTTTTTTGTCATTGATACTATTTTATATTTTTATCTTCCACTAAATGGAAAAAAGAGACATCTCAATCAAGAATTTGATAAATTGTAAATTTTTTCTATTTTTATTAAAAAATAAATCACTACCACTTTCTTTAATAGTGAAATTATTATGTGTAATGAGTACTAGGATTGTAGTCACAATGTTGACCTATAAAACAAAATTTAGGATGCAATCATTGAGTGTAGAAATCAAAAATATTATTTAGATCCAATACCCTATTTTAATATATTCTAGTTCCTTTTATATGAACAAAATTAAAATTTCTAAACAATGAAATTCCATATAACTATTCTTTATGTTAGAAAAAAATTGCAACCTTTTGAGAAATAAACCCACAATCAAGAATTCATGTATGTTTACTACTGATTTATTTCATGTTTACATCTTGATATATTTTTCATAATCATTACCCTTTACACATATTTTATTATTAGTTATATTAGAAATAATCTCCTCAAATTTTATATGAAAATATACAATATTAACATCATAGAGTATAGTAAATGTATTCTTCTATTCCAATTGAAAATGTGGACTAGATCATTCAATAATTAAAGGAAATATATATGGTCTATCCATTGATGAACACTTTTTTTATTTTGATATTAAATATATATATTTGAGGAAAAAACATATACAATATAGTAATAAATATTTTAATATAAATAATTTTGATTGTTGAAATAAGATAAATCCCTTAATTATTATCTTGATCAACTTCACCTTCCTTAATACATTTTTATTGGAATAAAATATGATTTAATGTCTCATATTCCAAAAAATGTCATCAAATTTGATGGTTTCTATTGAATCTTCATTGACGAGACTCCCAAATTTTGGGATTTATAAAATTCAACTATTCACTGTAGGGATGAAACTTTCCTATACATATATTGATGCATCTTTATTTGGATTTGATATCATCATTAACCATTTTTTGAAATTTATGAGGATAAATTGTAATTTTTTATTTCTTTTTCATAAAATATTTTAAAAAAATATAATTTTTTATGAAGTCATACTAGAAGTGAGTAATTATGTATTATCATTAAGATTTCATATATATTCAAGGACTTATACTTCATGAAATAACCTATAATTCATATTCATAATAGTGTTCAATAATAACATTATTAATTCTTATTCATATAACTTTTTTTCCCACACAACAACATCCTTGGTTTTTTATAAATTTAATATTTATTAACACACTTCCTCCATCATGTAATCCATATTTGCTTTTTTTCTTATATTACATTTATTCTATGAACTCATTGTTATATTTAACTAAATATTATCTTTAAGTATATTACATGTGTATGGAACCATAAAATATGAAATTTAAGGTTTATTTACTTACTTATCCTTTATGTATGTCATTATTGACATCATATTCTTTTCATTTATTAGATATGAAATTAATGTCTACATTTATTAAAATTTAATCCCCAATAATACCTAAAAAATCATAAAAATAATATTTTCTATGAAATTAATGATACCTTAAGACATTTTCACATTGAATAATTTATGTTGATTTTTTTTATTTTGAATAATAATCTTAAAGTTTCCACTTCCTAATTCTATTATTAGAATTTATGTAAGAAGTTAATGTTGAAATATCTAATTTTCTCACTTGAAAATCATTCCATTTGTTGTTTTTATCTATATGTTTAATTATATACTATATGATCAGAGGAGTGGAATGATATCAACTCATTGAAAAAAAATTCTTTGTATAGTCATCTATAATATTCTATTGTTTCCCTTCAATTATATCTTCTTCATCTTCTTATCTACTATCAGGGTTGATAATCAATTTCAATCTTGTAGGCTACCTGAATAACATTAATATCATATATAAATACCAACTTGATTAAATACCATTGATATTACATGATATTTAAAAAAAATGTTTCAGAATTATATTTTTACTCCTTTAATAGTATAAAGGGTTCTCACAAATTGATATGGTTAATGAATTATAAAAATTTATAGCAGCCTTTTTGAAAATGTATAATCATTAAAAAATGAAACATATTTTATTTAAAAGACTACTCAATTATAACTTCTTAAAAACATATACTCTTACTCATCTATTTATATTTCCGCATATTAATACTTTTTGAACTCTCCAGATAAATATACTTTCCTAAATATTAAAACATCATATTTTTGTTTTCTAATTATTTTATATACATAAAAATGTTAGTGTTTTTAACAATATAAATCATATATTTTACTATACAAATAATCTAATCCAAAATTTATAGACCACATAATATTTTAAAATATTATTTTAATTTTAAATATATGGGATTCATTGGGGTTAGCTTGAAATATTTCAAAAAAAAAGACAATAAACAAGATATGATGTTTATATTTTATTGGGTATATTATGTTTATTATAATTTCCTGATATCTTTACTAATATATTGGTTTTCATCCACTTATTTATTTAATTTTAATTGTACTTTCATCATAATTACTTTAATGTTAGTACTATCTATTCTAATCCATTCAAACCTATATTTATAATATCTAAATAGAATTTTAAAAATACCATATTATCATGGATATATTTCAGATGAATGAAAAAGTTTACCTAGAAATTAATAAAAAAGGTCATTAATTTTTTTAAAAAATTTGATAAATTCCATAAAATTTATAATCAAAACATTTATCATCTATATATATTTAAATAATACACACACACATATATATTAATCCATTTTATTCAAAATTATTGTCCTTTTCATTTTATTAAAATTATTTTTCTAATAAAAATATTGATATTTTAATTTCTAAGGAATAAAATCATAATTATGTTTAAATAATTCTTTAAATAATTTTAAAACATTTTATTCAAAAATTTTATTTTCAAATATGTTGGGTTTTATTTTAAATAGTTTTTTCATTGTAGATCAAGAATTTTTATTCTGTATTAGAAAAAAATGAAATTGTCTTAATCATGTGAAATAATGTCTTAGATATAATAGAGTGTATCACGAGTGTTATTATAAATATGACTTGAATAATGTTTTTTGGAGATATTTAGTGGGAAAATCAGTTAGGACCCTAGGGGTTTATCCCATTATAACTTAACATTATTTTGTGGCAATGTTGGAATAATAATTGATAAATAGTTCTTATTTATCAAGGATGTTTGTTTTTAGGGAATTTTTTTTCATATTTTGATGTGAAATTAACCACCATACCTGTAATACCACGAGATTTGGTAAAAAAAAAATTTTGAATTAATTTAATCTGATAAATATTTTTTATTTCATGAAATCTTGAAAATTGTTAATTTTATATGATTGGATTATATTATATGAAACAAAAATTTAATCATACACTACAAAAAACATAAAAATTATATTCCCCTACATGGAACACCATAGTTATCTTGAGTTACATGGAACATTTACTTTCCTCGACAGCTTGAGTGACATGCATGACTACGTTTTACTGAACAATAATATATTATTAAACTATTATTTTTCAATATAATAAGACATAACTTTTCTATTAAAGTTGAGATTATGAGTATTATTAAATAATTTCAGAAAATATAACATTCATAAAAATATAAAATTAATTCCTAGGTTACGAATTAATTATAAATAAATATGAAAATATATTGAATATAAATTAAAATTTTAATATTTTATGGCCACAATGCTATTTAAAGTAATAAAATTTAATTAATTACAATTACTGAGTGATATTAATATAATATATATTTAATATATTCAATAAAATATTTTTGATATTCTTTTAATTGAATAAATATACACAAGATAAGAACAAACCCAATTTTATGATAATTTCGTTTGAGGAAGTGTGGAATACTGCCCCCTCAAAGCGGTATGATTCTTTCACACACTACATGGAATATATTAAAGATGGTTTTAGTGAATATATATGATATATATGATATATATGATATATATGATATATATGATATATATGATATATATGATATATATGATATATATGATATATATGATATATATGATATAATAAATATAATTTAATATCTATATCTATATATATACGTATATGTATTTTACTTTCATTCTTTCAACATGATAATTAAATGGATATAACATTCATGTGTATGTATGACATAACATCTCTAGGAACTGTGTATTCCATTTCATAATTATTTTTTAAATGGATTATGATAATACACTTATACTTTTTATATATTATATTACATTATATTAATTGTTTACATTTCAGAAATCATGATATCAGTATAAGGTCCCAATATATAACAAATTAAGACACATGTGAAAAACAAAGCGGATATTACCCGAAGTGAAATCTGAACATGGAGTTATTAACAAAAAGGTAACATAAATCCATAATAAAAAAACATGGTATTAGATATAATAATATGGTTATTTTATATATTTATAATTTTATTTTATTTATTATAGAGTATTTTTGTTTGAGTATAGCGGGATCTAAGACACAATGTAAGGGAATTCCATTTCAATTTTTATTTTCGGGAAATACATGCTTTATTCCCCATCAATTAAATTTTTGTGGTGTTTATGCTACCTTTAAATGAATTATATTATTATTATATTTAAATATATGGGTTTTTACATATCCATTTTATGATATTTCATTCATGGGTTTGAAATTTTAAATGTTACAAATTAGGTAATGTAATTTTGTCTCAATTTCACTCTTTGAGACACATGCCATGTTATACACTAATATTTTTCCATGATGTGTATATAATTACATTGAAATGTTATATAATTAATCTAAATATTTTCATGATATTTTAAGAATAATGTAGATCTATTTTATAACATGGAGGGTATGGTTCAAAGTGGTAAGAGTTTTATGAAACAATCTCATCTCTTTTTGAGGTTGTTTATGTTTGTGCTCTCATTGATAAAATCATATGATACATATCTTATAAATTCTCATGAATTATATTATATTATATTTATTCATAAAATATTCATGTATTAGTACCATTTTTCGACTATTTAGTACATGAGATAGTTAATATTGTTTTTTAAGAAATCCTTGCATCTCCCTCTATTCGGTTGAAAATATATATTCTATGAAACCTTTTTTATAAAAAGGGTTTCCATTAATATTCCACTAATAACATGTGATAATTAAAATAAAATTTTCCCTTTTTATTTTTTTTTAAAATTAATGGAATCTTCTTATCACTTTCTGAACGAGGTGTTTTTATCCTTTTTACCATAAAAAAGGAATGTTATTTTTTACTTCATATGATATGTACAGATTTACCTTCCATCGATTATTTAAATCATTATTTTCATGATTAAAAGTATAATTTATTAATAAAATGTTTTAAATATATATTTTCAAATAAATGTATTTCAAAATGTTTTCAAGTTCCTTTTACATTTTTCAAGTAAAATGATTTTTAAAACATTTTCATGATTTCTTTATATGTTTTCAATGTATTTTCAATGAAATGGTTTTAAATTTTTTTACAATATTTATTTATATGTTTTCAATGTATTTTAAATGAAATGGGTTTCAAAACCTTTTCAAACTTATTTTTCAAATTTTTAAGGAAAAATGTTTTCATTATTTCTTTATAAGTTTTTATAGTTTTTCAAAGGAAACAGTTTTCATAAATATTTGAATCTTATTTTATATATTTTCAATGAAAATATTTTTCAAAATTATTCAAATCAATTTTTCCATTTTTTAATGTATTTAAAATGAAAATGGTTTTTGAAAGATTTTAGGTTTTAAAAATCCCATTCAATGGAGAAAGGATATTTCCCTCAAGAAATGTCTTCAAAATGTAATTTAAAATTAATTTCCATCCAAGATGAAATCTATTGATGTTACTATTTATTTTCTAGGAAATGATCTTATGCTTATATTCGTATTCCATATTTAATGGTTTGTGTTTTGGTGGAATAATTCTTATGAAACCAGTTTCTCTTCCATCAGTTATATGTTTGTGAAACCCATTTCTCTTTCACAGGTTATATTCCTATGAAACTTGATTCTTTTCAAGGGTTATTCTTTTATTGAATAATTGTTAAAACAATCTATATATCATTGGTTATAATGTGATGAAATATTAATAATACCCATTTAATTTCATGGGTTTTTGATATGTTTGATTATTATTTTTTGGAACAGGTATGTATGATTTCATTATGAGATGGGTGGGACCTATATCTCCATCCAATGAAATGGGTAACGATAGATGACTCATGAGTATAAATGTTATGTGTGAACCTAATTACATTTTCATAATGTTATTCATATAACTGGTTTCATGTCCAAAATTTTAGGATTGAACCTAATAACATTTTCAAAATGTTAGGAGTGAACTTTATTGTGTGTTTATAAATCTAATGTGTGAACCTAATTACATGTTCACAATGTTATGCATGGACCTAGATTCATGTCCACAAGTTTCTGCACTAACTTGATTACATGTTCAAATTTTAATACATGAACTTAATTGCATGTTAAAAACATTATGCATGGAACTGGTTTCATGTCTATAATTCTATGAGAGGGACTGATTTCATGTCCTTAACTTAATGAGTGGACATGTTTCCACTTATACATGTTCACTATGTTATAAAACATTGTGCACAAGTAAAATTCCATGTCTTATTCCTATGTTATGATTTCATAAATGATTCTATTAATTATTTTATGATATATGGATTATGAACTGCCAATCATTATTATGATCTATAATAATTTGGGTATGATCTTGAAGTGTAATGATCATGTTTCATACCCTTTGTTCATGTTATTCTTACACATTTCCATTACTTACCCTTACTGAGCATCTGAACTCACCCATTTCTTATGTTTCCTCTCCCCATGTTTGGATGAAATATTTTAGATATAATTACTAAAGGTGGATATCATTATGGGAGATATTGAAGTTATTTCTCCATGATATAATATTTTGTTTACAAGGTTCCAAAGACTTTATACTATTACAGTCCTTAGACATATTTTTTTTAATGTATGGAATATTCATCCAAGACAATATAATATCCATTTAGGTTAATTCATTATTATTATAATTGGCATCAAGGTAATTTTTTATTCATCTATTAGAATCTAGGATGAGAAAACCTTACTAAGAACCCTAAATACATGTCTAAGGACAAATCTATGTATCAGAAAAAGAATTAGAAAATGTCCTGGAATTTGGGTAAATTCTAGAGTGAGTAGTTTACTAAAAATACATCCTTTTCTGTATACTACAAGTGGATGTGGATCTGGAATAGATACACCTAGGGGTAACCACTCTGACAATATGTTTTGGGCCTGAATTGGGGTAATTAGGTATATAACAATAGGCCTTGTTGGACACCTGGTTGTACACTCCCAGGGGATATTATTAGGGAACTAATAAACTCATTACAAATAATCATGAAGGGATTAAATATAGGATTACTATGAATAAACTATGATAAACCTAAGGTTTCATAGATTAATGAAGTATGTTCCATAATCCGAACATCTTATAAGTATATTTTCCTGATTATATGGCGTCCCCTTATGGTAAATGTTTCTCACACTATTAATTCTTATTTTAGTCGATGGAAATAATTACAAGGAACATGGTTAACATTTAATGTTAAGATAGGTAAAGTATGAAAATTATGATAATCAATTTCCCAAGTGTAAATAACTTATTGAGAATCGAGAAGGTGTTATGAGTATTGGTCATACATCTGAAGATAGAGAGACCTCAAATGACTTGTAAAATGTATGTGATGTTCTTACAACACTATTTAAATTAAACATAAGAAGAAACAATATATTGAGGATTAAGAAACTTAATAAAAGATTCATAAATATAATAATGTGTTATTAAGGAATATGTTGATGAAGTCTGGGTAATGGTTTATGAAAAACGTTGGATGAATGAAGTACTTATGTTTTAGAATTCCAAGATCATGTTATATGATTCATGAAATAAGTATGTATTTTAAGTATATTTTTTAAAGGATTTAAAATGATATATTTAATTTTGAATTAGAATTAGAATGGTGATATTTTGATTAAGGGAAGGTTACCCTTAATGTGATCCTGATGTAGAGAAAATTTTGTTTCACAAGGATAATAAGATGATTTATTTTGATAAAGTAAAATGGATATTACTGATTACCTCATAATAGATAAAGGATCTCTTATCAATGTAATATATTTTATCATGGATGAATTTTAATACTTCATGTATTTAAGGTATATATCCATTAATCTATGGAATAAGGAAGCATGAATGTTTCCCATATATATTTATGTTCATTCCTATAATTATCATTTTACAAAAGAATGTATTATAAGGGTATCCACATATTTAGAATATGAAAAACAAGATCTATATTTTTTTATATAGAAGATAAATATTAATCTTATTTTGGTAATTCATTTTAATTTTTGGGATTTCATATTTCAGAAGAGTTATAAGGTTAACCATTCATGGAAAGATTAAATTAATATTTGGATGAAGTTTGTGATAATGACGTATTATCTCGAGATATGAGGATTTATGAAAATTGTATAACCAGTAATAGAAACATGGTGTGGATTTTAACTGATGATATATGGGCTGGAATATAATGGATATCGTGATCTATTAGTTCTTCATTAATGAAAAATTAAACTTCTTTTTTGGAGGAATATGTGTTGTGGAACAAGAAACAACAAAGGGAGAGGTTGTTCTAAAGTAATGAAAGTATTTATTTTCCTTAAAATTATTTACTTTTGAAAAAGGATTATGAAAACAAAAAAAATATATTCGAGTACCTCCATTTTTGATGAATCAGATGGTCTCTATGTTCATAATAGATTTATGGATTTCTAATTGTTAACATTATCCTGACCTTATTCTCTGTCACTCTCCATCAAGATATGATGGTAATATTTCTCTTCCATGTCTATGTTTTCACATTCAACATGTGTTCTCATATATGGAAACCTATTTATCTATTAATTTGGGAAACTATTATGTTTCCAACTTACCTTTTTAAAAAGAAGATTTAGTATTCATTTTTAAAATATGGGTTTCTGATAAAAGAACATTCAAGTATTAAACTTTTAATAACCAAAATGAATTTCTAGGGTGAAATTCATCTTAAGGGAGTTGAATTTTACACCCTAAGATTTTGTGAATTATTTTTTTCAAATTCATATAATCTTATTGATATTTTCCATTTCACACAACACTGAAAATTGATTATTCTATATGTTTGGATTATGTAATATGAAACAAAAATTTAATCAGGCACAAAAAGCAATGTAAATTTTGAATTTCTCTACACGGAGCACCAAGGTTAACTTGTGTTATGTGAAACATTGACTTTCCGCGATGGCTTGTGTAACACGCATAACCGAGTTTTACCAAACAATAATATATTATTAAAATATTATTATTTAATATAATATGATATAACCTATCAATTAAATTTTTGTTTATGAATAATATTAAATAATTTATGAAAATATACAGTTTACTAAAATATAAGGTGAATTCATAGGTTGACAATTAATTCAAAATGAATATGAAAACTGATTTAATATAATGAAAAAAATTAATAATTTTATGGTCAAAAACCTTTTCACCCTATTAAATTTAATTAATTAAAATTAGTGAGTGATTTTAATTTAATATATATTTTATATATTCAATCAAATATATTTGATATTCATACAATATATTTTACTAAAATTAGATTAGAGAACATCAATTTTATGTATAAGAACCCTTTAAAAAAATTGTTTTACCACATTATAATGGCGTAACCATTTTAATTCCAATTTTTGGAAGTTTTATAGATTTAAAATTTTAATATGTCCTTAATATATTAAATAAAATCATAAAAATTATGTAAGGATAATTTTTTGGTATTTTTCTATATGGTCTCATTTTTTAATGAGTAGTTAAAAATACTAGATTTTAATTCAAAACTTCTTTTTCATATAATTTATTTGTAAGGATAATTTATTTTATAAATTAGATTATAATTTTAGTAATATAATATATTTTTTCAATTACTCTAATATAGATCATTATAAATAATTTCAAATGGAAAATTTATATAAAAACGTAGCAACCACTGCATCATTTTTCTTATAAAAACCTGCATTGTCAATCTGACATAGGGATTAAATTTAAATTATTTTATGTGAATTATGTGTTTAGAATTTGAAAAAATGGATTGTATATTGGGAATCAAAATACTTTTTGTTGTATAATAATGTAAACATGGTTATTTTCGAAAAAAAATTCTTGAAAGTGGTTAAAATTAATTACAACGATTAAGAGAAAAATTAGGATAACAAAGTACTAAAGATTAAATTTAAGACACAAAATGACCTAGAAACATTTCAAAAACCCATTTTATGTTCATTAATCTCCCATGAAACTTATAGTATAGAGTTTTCTTGTTTGGTATGACTTCTACTAGGTAAAAATTTGGGTACAACAAAATTGTTTTCAAAAATATCAAGTGTGTCATTTCATTTTCCTATAAAATACCACCACCTCTCCCTCTTCTTCAAACATCTCAACTCAAATAGGATCGACCAAGATCATAAAAATAGTCTTCCCAATATCCCAAAATTCCTCCTAGAAGCCTTTCTTTGGGCTGAAAGCAATCCAATGAAGCCTTTTGGCAGAAACCAAAATGACTTACCCAATTAAGAGGTAATGTCTTATCTCAAACTCCTTTGTTTTTTATCTCTACTCTATCCACTATCTATATTCCAAGAATGTATAACAAAAATAGTATCTTTAATATTCTAGGATGTTTTTATTATATGTTTTATACCTATACTTACATGCATCTATCTAATGGGTAAGGAATATATTATTTATGTGTACAGTGAAGTGCCGCCTCACTAAATGATGATCGATCATTTTTCCTTTACTACCTCTCATGGTGGAAATTATGATTCAAAACCTATTTATATAATTAAGATATTATTTATATTATGTCTTTAATATTATTTATTCCTTTTACAACACATATATTTATACGTTATGTTTATTGTAAATATGATAATTACATATGAGTATGTGTGGACTACCACCCCCTCAAAGAGACATGATTCATTCACACACTACAAAAAATGTATTAAATATGGGTTTAGTGAATATATATAGTATATATGATATAATAAATCAAATATAATAATAATTATATATATACATATATTTCATTTACTTTCTTTCTTTCAACACAACAATTAAAAAGAAATATTATTCATGTGTATGTAAGGCTTACTATCTCCATGAATAGTGTATTCCATTTCATAATTCAATATTATATGAATTATGATAAAAAAAAATAATGAATATAAATTATATTTAAATCATGGTTTACATTATGGAAATAATGATATAACTGTAAGGACCAATGATATAACACACTAAGACACATGTGAAAAACAAAGCGGATATTACCCGAAGTGAAACCTTAACATAGAGTTGTTAATAAGAGCGTAATATAAAGAAATAATCAAACCATAAATTGTACTATATATAATAATATAGTTATTATATATATTTTTAATAAATTTATATTTTTTATACAGGATTTATTTATGAGTACGATGATATTCAAGACAGAGGGTATGGTAATTTCATTGCACTTTTTATTTTTGTGTGATAAATTTTTTATTCACCATCAATTACTTATGTCTGGTGTGTATACTGCACATGGTCGGATTATATGATACTTATAATAAATTTTTGGGTGTTTACATATCAATTTTATGATATTTATTTCATTGGGATTAGATTTTAAAAGTTACCAAATCAGTAAAGTAATTTTGTCTCAATTTTCCTTCTTTGAGACACATGCCATGTTTTGCACCTATATTTTTACACAAGGTGTACATACTAAATTTCAAATATTATAAAAAATATATAAATATTTTCATTATATTTAATGAATAATTTAATTCCATTTTATTACATGGAGATTATGGTTCAAACTTTCCAAGTGCTATGTATTTTTTGTAATGAACTCATCACTTTTCGAGATTGTTTGTGTTTATGCTTCTATTGATGAAATATTCTGATAAATATATTAATAAATCTCATGAATTTTAATATCCTATTATTATTAACGATAGATTCATTTATTAATACCATTTTCTGCTCTTTGGTACATAATACAGTAAACAAAGTGTTTTTATGAAAGCCCGACATTACCCTCTCTTGGGTCAAAAATCTGTGTTCCTTCAAAACCATTTTTTCGAAAAAGGGTTTCCCAGAATATTATAATAATAATATATGATAATTAAAAAAATAATTTACTATTATTGATTTTACCAATGTTTTCAATGAAATATTATTTCTATTTCTGAATGATGCATTTTCTAACCGTTTACCTTATAAAGGGATTGTTTTTTTACCTCATATGACATGTAAAAATTTACCCAAAATTAATTCTTTTAAGATTTATTTTCCTTTTTAAAAGTGTAATTTTTTTAAAAAAAATTTAAAAATAGTTTTTTCATAACAATGGGTTTAAACATAAAAAAATCAATAAAAATGATATTTTCCTCATGAAATTTTTAAAAAATATAATTCAAAGATATTTTCCATTTAAGATGAAATCTGTTGATGTTACTATTTAAATTCTTGGAAATTATCCAGTGGTTCAATTCATATTATTTCATTAATGGTTTATGTATTGATGGAATAATGCTTATGACACTAGTTTCTATTCAATGGGTTATATGATTATAAATCTTTTTTCTCATTCACTGGTTATATTCTCATGAAACTTACTTCTTTTCCTGGGTTCTTCAATGAAGAAATGTTTATGAAACCTATCTATTTTTTATAGGTTATGATGTTATGAAATGGTAAAGATGCCCATTTTATTTAATTCGTTATGATATTATTGTCTATGAACTTGTGGAACATGTATGTATGATTTCATTATAAGATGGGAGGGACCAATATCTCCCTTTAATGCATTGGGTAATGATGAATGGGTCTTGAGTAAAAATTTTATGTGTGAACCTAATTACATGTTCACATTATTATGCATGGACCTGGTTTCATGTCTGTAAGTTTATGCATGAACATGATTACATGTTCAATATGTTATGAGTGAACCATATTATGTGTTCAAAAATTTTATGTGTGAACTTGATTACATGTTCACAATGTTATGCATAGACATGGTTTCTTGTACACATGTTTATATGAGAACATGACTAGATTTTCAAAATTTTATGCACGAACCTAAGTTAATGTTCCCAAAATTGTACATGGACCTGGTTTCAAGTCCATAAGTCTATGATATGACCAGATTTCAAGTACTTAATTTAATGAGTGAACCTATTTCTACTTATATATGTTCAAAAAATTATAAACCAATGTGCATGTGACACATTCGATGTCTTATTAATATGTTAATCATTCATGACTTATACTCTTAATTCTCTTATAATCCTTGTCTTATGAACTTCCAATCATTTTTTTGATTTCAAATATGTATGGAATGATATTCAAATGTTATGCCCAAGTTCCATAACCTTTATTCACATTATGATAACAAATTTATTTTATTTACCCTTACTGATCTTGTGAGATCGCCACTTTCTTATGATTACTTTCCCCATGTTTTGAAGAATGGTTTTCGGTAGAATTTAAAAAGGTGGAGGTCTTTAGGGAGATGATGAAGGTCTTTCACCAGGATAAAAAATATTGTTTCCATGTTTCCAAAGACACTGAAATAATATGGTCCTCAGGAATTTATTTTTTTAATGTACTAAATATACATTTAAGATGATATAATATCTATGTATGTTAAGCATGGGTCACTATAATACCAATAACCAATGTTATTATGATTTTTGGTATAGTAGATTTCAAGGATAAAATTATAGTTAAATAAGCATAAAAAATAATTGTTTTATATCATTATGTTTTATGATTTTAAATTTTTACCATCATAAATGACACTAAATCCTGATAACTGCATCATTGAGATTTTAGATATGTAAGGATGGTTTATGATATGAATACCCACATAGTGTAGTGAATTATTGGTAATTTATATTTGTTATTTATTATTCTAAAAAATCCTTTATATACAATTATAGAAAAATTAATCAATTGGTAATGACCGATAATAAAAACCATAGGGACATTAAAATTTAAAATCATTTTTACTAAAATGGATTACCTAGTCTTATAATGATTAAGATTCAATATGAGATCATGTGGTCCATTAGAAAATAAATAAATTAATACAATCATGGTATATCCATCACTTCTAATACACTGGATTCCTTTGACATTATATGTGCTCCTTAGATAGTTGATATGAGAAAATTGTTTTCCAATAATTGAATAGACCCTCACCGAAAATATTTAACACTTAATCAATACACCAATTTGATACTTCACACTTACACTTCATAATTTTTTTTCTTCTGTTATTTCATTCTCAGCAGCAGTTAAGAACCACTTCTTTATTTTCATCTTTCACTTCTTCTAAAATATACACACATATAACAATATGTAATAATTTTAAATTATATAACACGAATAGTATGTTTCCCCTTTTATTTATCTATTATTCTATTTTTTATGTTACACTACCAATAATTTGGAATTAAAATATTCAGAATTATTAGATCTGGTATTCACAATAAGTACTATAATTGAACACTTCCACAACCGATCATAATAATATATAAACCTATAGAAACATTATGGGGTCTCATAAACCATAAACCCATAATTTCTTAAACATTAAATCCAAAAAAATAACATAAAATCATTTAAAATAACACATATATGTCTGAGGAAACATTGATTTATAAATTCTTTCTCATAATGACCATTGAAACTACAAATTACAAAAACATTATATGTCTTAAAGTCTTACATAGAAGTCATAAACAAAGAAAACATTTTACACAGGAGTCATATACATAGACAATATCTTAAACCCATTCTATAATTATTTTTCACCCCCCATGTTGTAATATTCTCATGAAGTATTACACACATGATGTCTTACATTCATGAATTATTTCTCTCATGATGTCTTACATTCATAAAGTCTTACTGACATGAAGACTTATGATCATGAAAAAATTTTGTCATGAATTTTTATACTCATAAAAAATTATGATCATAAGGACATACGATCCTAGATAGCTATATAAGTATCTTGATCTTCTTCACATTACTATATTTTATTTGATGTTGTTCACTCAACATCTAATTTCTATCAAGAACCACAATTTTGTCACAATATCATTGTGATGTCGCAATCAATGATTATTAGTGTAAGTAAATCATCTAATTTTATACTGATTATATCCTTCTCTAAATATTTGGTTTTCTTTGATTTTTATCATATAGTCTATCAACCTACCAAGTATTCCCATAGTCACCCAAACAACCACGTTTGAGATGAGAAATCCATCATACAATGGGTTTCTATTTCTTCTTGTAGTAGTTTTTCATTCTATTATGTGGTAGGTTTTCATTCCTTCATGTGGAAGGTCCAATTTTCTTCATGTCATGGGTTCTATTTTCTTAAATTATTCTATTCACATTATTTTATGTGATATGTTCACATTCATTCACAAGGTTATTTCTCTTTTCATCATGTGGTAACCTCCCATTACATTATGTTTTTTGTTGGCATATCATCTTGTGGGAAGTTCATTAACTATGAATTTACACTTTATATTTTCACATTAGATTCCATTTCATCTTATTCATTATTTTAAAAAGAGTACACTCTCTACTAATAGGAATTTTTTTAACCACATTAATGAAAAAATAATAATCATAAATAAAACATGTTATTAAATATTAATCGATTGATGTTTTGAATACTAATGACAAAATTATGAGAATTCCTACATTTTTTTCTTCAGCTTCCTCATCAATCCAACAATAATAATCCAAAACCTCTCAGAATAAAAAATATCCCCCTTCGGAATATTCATAAACATATGAAAATATATCAATAAATCATAGAAAATCATGATATGAATCACTATAAATAAATTATAATCCAACATGATCAATCTAGATGTTGTAAATATTAATCGTTGATCAATAATTCCAATCCTTCCATAAAGTAGTGATCAGAAACATTTTAAAATTCATTCTTCACTCAAACCATCATCATCACAACTTCAAAATCAAAACTAACTACAACCTATTAGAGATAATTCATGCACCCACTAAATCAAACTATTAAAAATGTTAACATAAATTATACATGTTGAAATTACATATTATAAGTTTTAAATGTCTCACTAAATATATTCCATCCCTAAATATGTACATCATATATCAATGGATAGATGTATGTTTTAATAATTCACTAACTTTTACAACAATATCAAAATAAATTATTATAGAGGGAATACAGTTACATATCATACACTTGAATAGGGTGAGGATGAACACCCATAGTCAAACTCAACATAGAAATAGTATCCTTCAGCAATGGGTTTGTGAAAATATCATCCATCACATCCTCTATAGGAAAAACTCCAGATTTATATCATTTACTTCCATAATCACCATGGTGAAGTGATATTTAATATAACTATACAATGATCATGAATATTCCACCAGATTCTTTATGATATGAATGGAACTTTTATTATCACCACCCAAGAGAAGCATAAGATTCCCATTAACCAAAAATTAATACAATTATATGATCATTCATATTAATTTTATTGTATCATTACTGGTTGATACATACATATCATTTTTTAGTGTTCAGAGTTACTGATATTTACTTCTTTTTATGCCAAATAAATCCTCATTATCCTTAATGGATGAATCCACTATATGTGGTTCTTCATTCATTGACATATCCAACAAATTTTGTGTCTACATAACCATACATATTTGGTATTCCCTTTCTATAATATGTTGTCCAATAATCTGTGGTACCATTTCAATATTTAATAAATCTTTTTCAACCAAAACAATAATGATATTTTTGGTTCACATTGATGTTTTTTCACACATGATAACAACATAAACTAGATATGTCGTAGATTATTTTAAATATAAAATGATTACAATGAAATTCCAAAAATCCTTTGGATAGATATTGTTACACCCATGGTTTTTGGCATTGGGAGTTTTATAGTGTTAGTAATATCATGACCACAATTCAACAAATTGGTGTATCAATCAATTCAATTATATAACCTCAGGAACAACTCCCCTTATGCTGGAGGTTGATCAGTAGTAGATAATATCTAATAAAAACATGGGGATACTATACCCTCTTTATAAATATTGTACAGTGATAGAAATAGATAATCAAAAACCCAATTATAATAACCAAAAACTAGTATAATAGCCTGATCAATACATACAAATAACACAGGATAAAACTAACATGGATAACTAACCATAACTAAAATAGTAGACATGTAATGCCATATATGTTTCATGTGTAAAATGAAAAACCAAAAATAAAGACACAGAAAACTCCCAATAGGGTCCCAACATCATGTCTAGTTCCAACATCCATTCTCTATCCCAAATTATAAATATATGATATGGATATTTCCCATAACCTATCCTATAAACATTATGTCTTTTTGGGTACTGATCAGGTATTCTGAGTTGGGTATGAGTAAAACATAGTAGGCCATAACCAACAGTGTCAAAAAATAATGTCCAATGTATAACAATATATATACTTCCATAAATAGTAAAGTACAATAAATAAACAAACATTTATTCACAATTAAACATTCCTTAATTTTCCATATAATTACCAGGGTTTATGATGACACCCAGACCAATAATACCTACTTCATCCCATTCCAGAGTTGATACATTATATTATAGGGAATCACAATTCATTTTATCATGGATTTCTATTTATCATTCAATTCCAATTTTATGTAATGGTCACATGGAACTTTGGTCTGATACCAATGTTTTTTCCGAGAACACCATGTCTAGAAACCCTATAGTATTACTGCATCAATATCTATCTCACACCCCATGGGTATTTGGAGAATCATTTAATGTCCCATAAAATAATAGTCACATCTATGAATTTGGGTTTATAATGTCATGTATAGAAACAATGGTTATTTAGAGCATAAGTCCCTATCCCACACCCCACTTATCATTCAACAACATTTATCTTATTTATCACATTTACCAAGGTTCATAATCATTAACCTTCTTATAAGACATTATCATAGTCGTTCCACAACAAAATTTATCATAACAAACATGGTTTCTATTTTTAATCACATTGAATAATATGAACAATTCACCATTAAAAAATTTAACATCATTTAATAATATAATCCATTAAAACTTCAAGGTTAATCAAACATTCCATAAATTCCCATTACCAACCAATTAATATTCCCATTAATTTACCAAATAATAATATAATTAATCAATGAATTTTATAAACCCAAAATACCTTGAAGTCTAGAATCATAATATTCCATGAATTTTATAATTAATTAATTGACCAATTAATTTATGCAACCCAAAATGCGATTTCCAACCCTGAAATAGAAATTCCACCATTACATAAATGAAATTTAGTCATTTATATGAGAATTTTAAATTAGAACACCTACTTAAATGAATTTTATGGATGCTTGACAAACCATAAATCCTCAAATTGAATGAGAACATCAAGATATCAATAGAACATATGATCTAAGACCGAATCCAATGATCAAAATCAAATATATTAATTTCCATGAAAACAAAGATATAAACCATCTCTAATGGTGGATAACACATTCCAATTCATATGGAATGAAATATGAGAGTGGGAGAGAGAAAATCAATTAGGAAAGAAATCACATACCAAATGAGATATTATCCTTCAATTTGATCATCAATTCATCAAGAACAGGGTTTGAGGAGCCTTGGAACCCTCCCAGGAGCTACAAAATTTGTGGTAATGAGTTTAGGGTCAAGATATGGTGTTTAATGGTTGAAACCATAGGGTTAGGGATTTTAATTAAAATTCAATGTGGAATAAAACCCAAGTGCATGGTTTCTTGGGCTGGGAAGCAAGGTTTTCCAAACTAGGTTCCTTAACCTTATGCCCCTCATTTAGGGTGCACAATTTCATCTAATAAGGAACATGGTTTGATGAACTATACCCCAACCATGCAATCCCCCTTTGTCAATGGTTACAAGGTTTTTTGGGGGTGGGCGCATGGTTTAGGAAAATGGTGTGCCAACCATACGCTACCCCTCTTTCTTATAGTCCCACTACCTTATATCAGGTTATCCTTGATATGTACTCCCAAGAATCACATTGATTCTTAGGTAAAAATATAGGGACACTAAAACCACATTTTTTCTTTTCTTTACCATGTTTCCTCTTTAACACATCCATGTATCAACAAAACTAAAACTATCATCATAGTATATCTCTATAACAGATTCTCATTGTGATCCATAACACGTATTGAATTCTACTCAATGGTCAAACCATTCTCAATATCAATATCATCAACATCGATCACATTTGAAGGGTCAGGGATATACCACAAAAGATTTGAGAAATGAAAAATTTCATGCCTTGCACTATACCTTGGTGGAAAATCCAATCAGTACACCATCAGCCAAATTCTCCCAAAAATCTAAAAATGTTAGAAAAACTTGGGAACAAATAGTTCATGTCTCTAAATCCTATGGTGAACCAATATAGGTAACACCCGAAGGAATACATGATCACCCAATGTAAACTCAAGGGGTCTTTTTCATTGATCAACATATGACTTCTTCAAACACTGTGATAGAGCCATACATTTTCAAATCAACTAAACCTGGTCCAACATCTCCTATATAAGACATAGTATAGAAAACTCAGACTTATAATCCTCCATCCATCATTGTGGTCATATGAATGGACTACCATTAATAGTCTCATACGGTTCTATATGAATTTCTTCATAAAACTTTTGTTATAGGAAAACTCATTAAGAGCATTGTGCTACCTCCATTACTAACCAAAATCTAAGATGCACACTCATAGAATATCCTCTAAACAATGTATAGTATTCACCAAATACACATCTGTTTATAGGTTGAAATCCATACTTAGAAATACAGTTATACTGAGAAGGTAGGTATTCCTTTCTAGAAGTTCATAGTGAAAAACAAGTCATGGTCTAAAACTATACTTTATGGAACCAAGTGTAGATTGAATATTTCATGAATGTATAAGTCTCCCAAATTATCTACTAATAATATATTCAAAATATGAATGAAATGTTACACTTTTTTAATTGGTCCACAATCACTAAAATAGATTCAGTCTTATAATGAATTCTAGGGAGATCCACCATGATATACATGGTATTATTGTCCCACTTCAATTATGGGGTAGGAAATGAATGTATTAAATGAAAAAAATCATTTATTAAAATACTTCACTTGTTGGTAGGTATATCATTGTTTTATGTACCATAAAATTTAGTTTTTCATTCCCAACCACCAATACCATCGATGTAAACCATGATACATTTTGGTCAAACCCTAGTGCACCACTTACTTAGAGCTGCAAAACTCACACATTAACTCCTCCCATGCAATAGTAGGTTTAAAAATTTGGTTCCTAACATAGATGATATCATCCTTATCTATGCTCTAATCTAAAGGTGACTCCCCATCATCAAGGATTTACCTCCAGGAAAAACACATTGGATCTTCATACTCCCTCTCTCTGATCCTAGATAACATTATTGATTCCATTGATAGTGATACGAAGGATATTAGAACCCAGACCCCATGAACCAGAACATGCCTCTAATCCATTGAGGTCATAATTTTCTACTCTGATTTAGACTCCTAAACTACGTAAGTCTATATTTTTTTCTCAAATCATCAGAAACATTGTTTCCCTTCCCAGGAATATATGTTAACTCAAAATAAAATTCCTTCATATAATCATAAACATATAATAATATAGATTCAAATATAACTATAAAAGATATATATTAATTAATTTTTATTGGTATACATAGTAAAATATTAACCCAATAGATAATTATTCCAACACTTCCAAGAATAAGCCACTACCTCTAACTCAATGTCATATAGAGGGTAGCTTTGTTCATGTGGCCTCAACTGTCATGACCCATAAGCCATAACATTATCACTTTGAATTAACACTACTCAAAGTAATATCCCAAATAAATCACAAAACACCATGTACTCCTCACTTGGATTAGGTTGGATCAAAATTGGTGAAGTAGTTAATCACTTCCTCAACTTATGGAAATAATTCTCACATGATCTAGACAATTCAATCATATATAAATCCATTCTAGGTCACGCCTAAAAGCTGTGATCTCAAGTGATAAAATTCCTAGTTGAACCTATGATAATAGCCTGATAAACCCAATGATCTTTGGATATCGACTAAATTCATGGTTTGGTCCCAAGAATCCAATTCTGGTACCCTTTATGGATCCCATGAAAAACCTTCCTCCATGATGATGTGACCCAATAAATGTACAATGTCGAACCAGATTTGACACATAGAAATCATGGAATAGAGGCAATTATCTATCAATATACCGAGGAAGATGTCAAGATTTAGGGAATGAACATCATGAGTCTTGGAGTACACTACAATCTCATCCAAAACCACAAAATAAATTGATCCATGTACAAGTGTAATAATTGGTTCATCAAGTCCATAATATTTTATGGAACATTCTTCATCCCAAATGGCATCATGAAGAACTCATAATGTCTATAAATGCTTTAGAGATCTATACATGGTATATCAGAAGGCCAAAATTTTAACTAATTATACACTAATATTAATTCGATCATGGAGAAAAATATATCTTCCCAATAGGTAAAATAGATTATTGATACATGGAAGAAGATAATGGTTATTCACTATCATCTAGATCAACATCTTATAATAGACACACAAGCACCCATTTCCATCATCCTTCTTAGAAAAAAAGACTAGATAATCCCAAGTAGATGTGATCTGATGGACAAATCCATTTTCCATCAACACTTACCATTGAGTATTAATCTCTTGAATCTATTTTGGTTCCATTCTATAAGGTGGAATGGAAATAGGCTCATCTCCATGCTTGATCTCATTTGTGACCTCAATATCTCTTTCAGGTGGGAGACCTGATAAATATTCAAGAAAAACATATTGAAACCCATCAACTATTGGTGGAAAGAAATATTTTTTCACACTCCAATCATCCAGAAACTTACATGCACCCTAGGGAGAATGCTCCCCCAGTTACTGATAAATTTTCCATGCATAGCCATCCTTGATATCCCACACTCCATGGAGAACATAATTTTCCCTATAATGAGATGTAAAGGTCACTCTCTTATGGTTAAAATATATTTGTTCTTGGTATACTACCCACCAATCCATACCAAAAAACATGTCAAATCCGAACATATCACATATGTAAAGATTCCAATAGAAATGATTCTACTCCACCATGATAGAATACCTTAACCATAAATAGATTCCTCTTGACCATACACCCCAAGGTGTGTCATTCATCAAAACCCTACTCAAAAAATACAATACCAGACCTAAAAAATTCACAATTTGTGTAGATATAGAATAATTAGAGGATCCAATATAAAATATGGCACTAGAAAGGGTAGAATACAAAATAATCATACCTTGGAGTATTGATAGTCCATACTATTTGTCCACAAGTTTAGGCTGAACTGCATTCAACTATCATGCCCCTCTTCCATGTTATATAGTCTAGGTCCACTAAGCTTCACCACTCAACTGATACAAGTGATCATTCACTAAAATATCACTTCCACTACCCCAAATTCAATAGCTAGTATTACTACATCTACCATAATGATATGGGGTAGATGAAATCCTTCTAGAATATGTATTCTACTTAAGTCTTATATCTTTACTAAACAGTTGTGGGATCTTGTATAATTTCTATTTATGTCCCATCAACCATCATGATCAGAAAAATTCCATTTGTAAGGGGAACGTTCAACAAATGTGACATGGCCTACCTCACAAGTGTAAAATCACTCAAGTAATTTCATGAGTAACTAATCCTTCCCCCTATCCAAACTTCATCCCACGTGGCTAGTTAACATTCTAATAACAACCCTTTATTATCTCGGAAGATGTACCACCTTTTAATATAGCACAAACCATATTTCCACTACTGGAAACAATCATCTGGTTCACCATAGATATGAGAGTATGATTCAAAAGCTCAGAAATCTTCATGATCCGAAATATGTAAACTTGGAACATTATCTAAAATTTAATCCCATCTTGTAAACTCTTCCCTATAGTAACCTCATCCTCTACTAATGCCGGAACAAAGTGCTGAAAATAGGTAATGGATCCTTTATAGTCCATCGCAGACATACTCCCCTGGGTAAACATCATAAACTCAACTGCCCTCTCATGCCTAAAATTCATATGGTAAAAGTTCCCAAAAAACATCTCCTAAAAGTACCTTCACTACATGTTCTATAGTTTTCCATCACATTAATGGATGTACCACCTATTTTTTCTTGAACACCTAACAAATAAGTATCCATTTTGACTATATTTTCAGTATGAGTCTTAAAGTGGACATGATTTTTTGGATAGACTATATCTATAAATCATCTTCCTCAAACCCACTCTTTCTGGTAAATGTTAGAGGCTGCTGAAATTGTAACTCTCGTGTTATGTTTGATATACTCCTCACAAGCTTCTATGGGTATCATTTGATAAATTTCAAAAATCGAGATATGTTCTCATGAAAATTTTCTCCCATATATCTCCCAGAATGATCAGGCCCTTTGGTTCCACTTGAGGAGTATTATTCCTTTAACATCCTCTTGTATTCCTATCAACAATATAATTTGTAGTGAAATATATCTATAATTACAAACACAATTAGTATGACTCAATTCACAACATTATCACATTTTCATACGAATGATTCACATCATGTCATAACAATTCATCCTCTATACACAACCATATGGTCAAAACCGAGGCACCATTAGTACCATCATCCATCCCTTATCTGGTACATGGATAACATAGGGTAAACATTTTCACATTTAAAAGATCACTTTTGACTCCAATTTAACCTCGTTATTTATCTCAATTAGCATCATTTTAAAATTTTCAATTTCATATAATGGACCTTTTTATTTAAATTACACAAGTAAAGAAAATCATTTTAATTTAAAAAACTCTCCAAAAATATTCTTTTCCATGCATGCATAGATTGATGTACATCATAAAAATTATTGGGTGCCAAAAATGATGCATGTACACTCAATATTCATGCCAAACCATGCCATTATTAAAATAATAGAAAAAAAAAAACAAAATCACATATCATTTTCATCACCCAAGGTGAAATAATATCTAACTGTAGCTGTACACATCAATAACAATAATCCCACCCAGGGTACATGGGTTTTCCACAGTACATGGGTTAGAGAGTCCCATGAATAAGCTCATGACTTTTGAAAAACTATTCTTAGTCTATTGTAAACATTTCCTAAATAGTAAGAATAAATAAAATAAAATATAATTATGCTTTGATATAACATTATAACAACCCAACCGGGACCACACACTGATGGCCTAAGATGGTATGTTACATGTACTCAAGAGTACCTCCCAATATGTCATAGGAAGAAGATTAGTAGTGATGGTCCAATATTAAACATGGGGATACAATTACCTCTTTATAAGGGTAGTAAAACGTTATAAATAGATAAACAATGGCAAAATGATAAGAACCACTAAATAGTATAATACCCTAATTAATATATACCAATATCACAAGATGAGCCAAACATAGATACTGACCATAACTATGATCGTAGATATGTCATGCCATGTAAGTGAAAAATGTAAAATTAATGAAAACAAATAAACTAACAACTTCCAAGAGGGTCCTGAAAACATTTCTAGTCCTCTCATCCATGATCCATCCCAATATTTCTATATAAAATATGAATCTTTCCCTTATCGCATACTACAAACATGATGTCTATTCAGGAACCGTTTAGGAAGCCCAAGTAGGGTTTGAGTAAAACTCGGTAGGCCACTACTAATGGTGTCTAAAATAATATCCACTATATAATAGTGTCAACAGTTGTATAAATATTAATTTAAAATTAATAAATAAAAATATTTTATTTATGATAACCCTGCTTTTTATTATACAATTAAACATAATTTATTACATAAAATTCATTTGATACAATATAGAATATCTAGAGGTCTAGTGTATTTGGGTCTTAGGATCATTACATAAGAAATTAAAACATGAAAAAAACAACATCTTTATTGAAAAATTCCTTTACATGACCACTACATTCCCTAGTACTTAGCATTGCATGGGATAACCTGAGGACATGCATAAGAAAAGGGTGAGCTATAAAGCATAGTAAGGGAATAATCTTAGAATAACATGAGGAATACAATACATGTTAGAAAATAGGAAAATCAATAGAGCAAAATAGAAGCGTAAACATAAAGTCATGATAAATCATGATAACAATAACATGGAAATGTAGCAACAACACTTAACATGGAATTATCATGAGCTAAGGCTCATTGCACATGGATCATGAGTAAACCCTCATTACACACGAAGAACATGAAAACCCTTATTGCACTTGAATTAGTATGAGTAAACACCCATTTCACATGAGGTATCATGATACTATACTTTACCCAATGCATTGGAGCGCTATAAGGGCACACCCTTCTTAAACATTTCATTTCATGCATAAGTGTGCCACATGGATCATATAACATGGATTCATAAAACATCATCATTTATTCCACGATAAAGGAATGTAGAATTAATACATGAAACTTTATAATCAATAAGTAAATGTGCTTAAAGGTGAGTACCCCTGATAGAGAAATGGGCATGGTATTCACTACATAATGATATTGGCTTGGAAAATCGGTGCAATTTTGGCAGCGTAATGGCGTGACGTAAGAATTCATAAAAATGGTTGATGAGAGAGAAAGGGGTGTCTCATCATATTTACATGAAATGGACAGTAAGGGGGTCATATATATACATTTCCCAACAATTTTATTGGAATTTAGATTCATGATACCAAATAATTTCTTGAATGTAAATGAGGAGAGAGAAATTCCTTTCGGAATTTCGGCATAGTAACGGGTGTACATGGGAGGCATTTAATGAGTGAGAAAGGGGTCTACCATCATGAAAACATAAAGAGGGAAGTTTGTGGGAGGTGTGAAACCATACCCCAACATTTATAATTGAAATTAAAAGGGCATAACAACATTAAGAATATTTGACAAAAATGAGAAAGGAAGAAAAACCATTACTTGGAAGTGTGCTTCCAAAGGCTTGAGAGAGGCTTGAGAGAGGATTCTTGAGAGCTTGGGGAACCTTGGGAGGATTTTAGATAGAGGAGGGAATAGGTTGGACAAACTCCAAAATATTTGAGTGAGGAGGAAGTGGGAGATTGGGTGGGTTTATATAGGAAAGGTGAAGGAATTCTTTATTATTTAGGTTTGGGACACCTCATATTAAACTAATCCAAACCACAAACCATCCCATGATTTTTGCCAATGGTTTTTTGAAAATGGAAGTGAATGTTTTTATAAGGCCAAAGTCCTAACTTCTTAAAATAATGGGGTTTCTTATGTGGAGGTTACTCACACTCCCAAGGAAAATAATTTAAAAAGACAAAATGTTTAATAAGTATTGAAGGGTCCACCAATTCTTTGTAAATTAAATCAAACAAAAAAACCCAAAACCGCATTATTTTAATGGTAAAATATATATTGTTGGAAAATAAAGTTTATAGTATTTTATTACACCACTATTGGGTCATTATGATGTCATAAAACACAATATATATTTAAACGGTATTTAATTTTTACCCAAAAATTTGACTGTCTCAGAAAATTATGAAAAATTCACCATTTGATAACTACGACATCCTGATTCAAGAAATAATATTCATTTTATCTAAAAAAATTCTAAATATGTTAATTTTCACTTTTAAAATAAAAACTGACATTTATCGAAAATTCATGGGTTTTGACGAAAATGGCTTCAAACCTTAATAAAAATTACAATTGCATTCATAAAATTATATGATAATTTATATTTAATAAAAATTAATTTAATAATAATAATAATATTTTATTAAAAAATTATTTAATTCAAAAATCTATTAATTCATAAAAATAGATTTCTTAGTTGAACATTAACTAAAAATACTATTTGTGCATTAAAAACTATTTACAATGTAACAATAATAAAATGAAAGTATATTCATTATTATATACAAAAATAATATACATAACCATAGTACTAGGTTCTTGTTAAATAACCCCTTAGAACACCCACATAAGACTGGCTGGTGAGGTGTGCGATGGTGACAGACTCTTGGGGTGGCTCGGATAACATCGCTTGGGTGGTAATCTCTATCAACTTCCACTTTTCTCGTAGGTGGTTCCACTCAAGCTTAACGCATTCAAGCTCGGATTTAGCTTGGTCAAGAGAAAATCATAATTATCCCACCTCCCTTCCAAGCTCCGACAAATTGGCTTCACACGGGGCAAGTCTACTGGATGAGGCCATCACTTCCTTTATCAGAGTAAATTGGATTTGTTAAAGACCATATTTATACTAATCATGTGATTAATATTCAACGACTACAATAGCAATGGTCAAAATTATTAATGATATTTTAAAATCAAAAAACATAAAACCAAAAAATTTTACATTTTATAGAAACATTTTACATAAAAAATCATTTAATTAGATCAAGAGGGATTTCTATTAATGAAGGTTTGGGTCGTTACAATCTTCCCCCCTTAAGAAATTTCTCCCTTGAAATTTCCTTTTCCCACACTAAAATAGATGTGGATAACTCTGATTCATCATTTCCACTGATTCCCACATCACTTCTTCAAACTTGTGGTTTCTCCACAACACTTGATGAGAGGCATTGTCTAATTTCATAGAACTTTTTCTTTACGATCTAAGATCTTCACTAGTTGCTCCTCATAGGAAAGATCATCCTCTAACTGTAACACCTCTAATGAGAGTACATGTTAAGGGTCTGGTATGTACTTCCTTAAGAGGGATACATGAAAGATAGCATGTACTTTGGACATGGTAGGTGGAAGTTCTAGTCGATAGGCCACATCCCCGACATTATCAAGAATCTCAAAGGGGCCAATGTAACTTGGACATAACTTCCCTTTCCTTCCAAACCTCATGACCTTCTTCCATGGAGATATGCATAGAAATACCATGTCTCCAACATTAAACTCAAGGTCTCGTCGATGGTTATCTGCATAACTCTTCTTTCTACTCTGGGCTGCCTTGATATGATGCTGAATGGTTTT
This sequence comes from Viscum album, assembly GCA_963277665.1. Taxonomy (NCBI): domain Eukaryota; kingdom Viridiplantae; phylum Streptophyta; class Magnoliopsida; order Santalales; family Viscaceae; genus Viscum; species Viscum album. The sequence continues at coordinate 2,073,119,432 of OY728119.1, forward strand.
CACCTACTCCACCAGTTCTTCGACCATTTCTAGTCCAAGCAGCTTACTGTCACCGACCTCATCCCAACATGCTGGTGTTCTGCACCTTTTCCCATAAAGGGATTCATATGGTGCAATTTAGATGCTCGAGTGGAAAATATTATTATAATAGAACTCAAACAGAGGAAGATGTTAATCCCATCCTCCATTAAAGTCCATTGAGAATTCTCTCAACATGTCCTCAAGTGTTTGGATAGTCTGCTCGGATTGGCCATCAGTTTGAGGATGATAGGCCATACTAAAGTTCAGTTCAGCATTCAGATCATGTTGAAGACTCTTCCAAAACATAGAGGTGAATCTTCAATCTCGATCGGACACAATAGATAGTGGTACTCCATGCAGCCTTACCACTTGCCTGATATGTATCTGTGCCATTTGATCCAATTAGAAATCCTCCTGGATAGAAATTAAGTGTGTCGCCTTTGTAAGACGATCCACAACAACCCATATTGCATTGTTGCCTTTAGATGTATTCAGAAGTCCGGTAACAAAGTCTATGGTGATGTTCTCCCATTTCCATTCTGGTATGAGCAATGGTTACATCATCCCCTTAGACTTTTTCCTCTCCGACTTCACTTGCTAGCACACCAGGCACTTTGATGTATATTCAGCGATCTCCTTCTTCATATTATCCCACCAAAAATACTCTCAGAGATCTCAATACATCTTTGAGTTTCCTAGGTGAATAGAGAAATTTGAACTATGTGCATCATCCAAAAGTTCCTTCTTTAGCTCCGGACATGATGGAACACATAGTATTTTCCCAAATCTCACAATTACTTCTTCATTAACATTAAACTTCTAGGATTTCCCTTTTTTTGACAGCTTCCACTTTTTCTTGAATTCCCACATCATCTTTTTGAGAATCTTTTAACCTTTTCAAAAGTGACGGTTGAGCAATAATTTGTGAAAGGATTGATGAGGTTCCCTTCTTTATGATTCCCATGTCCATATTAATCAAATCTAAGAAGATTGGATCCTTTTCAATTCTCATCAATGATAGAATTTCTGGGTCCTTTCTACTTAGGGAATCCACCACCTTGTTCGCTTTCCCAGGGTGGTAATGGATTGAAGAGTCATAGTCTTTGATTAGATATAACCATCTTTATTGGAACATGTTCAACTCTCTCTGTGTGAATATATACTTGAGGCTTTTGTGGTCCATATATATTTCACACTTCTCCCCAAAGAGATAATTCCATGAAATTTTCAAAGAAAAGATCACTGAAGCCAACTCGAGGTCATGTGTTGGATAGTTCTGTTCATGAACTTTCAATTTCCTTGAAGCATAGGCAATGAATTTGTCATTTTTCATCAACACATATCCCAGACCCTTCTTTGAAGCATCACTGAATACCACAAAAATTTCCCCTCTTGCGGGTAAAGTGAGTACGGGCGTAGTGATAATCCTCCTTTTCAAATCCATGAAGATTTCTTCTCATTCATCACTCCAAGAAAACTTTACTCCCTTCTAATTTAGCTTGGTAAGAGGGTTGGAAAATCTTGATAAATTTCTCACAAATCGTTGGTAATATCCATCTAACCCCAAGAAGCTATGGATATCTGTTACCGATGTTGGAATTAGCCATCCATCAATTTCATCTGTTTTGGAGGGATCCATAGATATCCCATTACTTGTGATGATATGGCCCAAAAATGAGACCTCCTTTATCCAGAACTCACACTTTCTATACTTTGCATAGATCTTCTCATTCCACAAGGTCTCTAGTACATTTCTTAGATGCTCCTCATAATCCTCCTTGGTTTTGGAGTATATCAGAATATCATCTATAAATACTACAATAAATTTGTCAAGGTAATCTATAAAGACTCTATTCATCAAGTCCATGGATATTTCTAGAGAATTAGTGAGTCTGAAAGGCATTACTATGAATTCATAGTGCATGTATCTTGTATGTAAAGCAGTCTTGCGGATATCTTCCTTCTTAACCCCTAATTGATAATATTCTAACCGCAAATACACCTTAGAGAGTTATTGTGCTCCACGCAGCTGATCTAATATGTCATAAATTCGTGGGAGAGGATACTTGTTCCTTATCGTGATTTTTTTGAGCTCACGATAATCAATGTAAATGTGCATTGACCCAACTTTCTTCTTGACGAAGAAGACTAGTGCACCCCATGTTGAAGCACTTGGGCGTATAAACCCTTTATCTAGATTCTACGTAGTTGTTTCTTCAGCTCATCAAGCTCCACAATATCAATTCTATATGGAGTCTTGGATATTAGAAATTCCCCAAGTATAAGATCAATTGAGGATTCAACATCTCTTCTATGATGAATACCATAAAATTCCTCAGGAAACACTTCAGTGAATTCCCTCATAATAGGCATGTCTTCTAGGATGTTTGCCTCCTTAGACTCAATCATATGAGCAAGATATGAATCCTCATAGGGCATTAATATACACTCTTGAGATGATGGAGATAAAGAAGATTCATCTTCTTCATTGCACTTGTAAAGAATCGGGGGTCGATTCTCCACATGGAGAGTGATTTCCCTCTCACGAAAATTTATGTTGGATCTATATAAGGAAAGCCAATCCATGCAAAGAATTGCATAAATTCCACTAGATGGATTATGAAGAGGTTCGCTGGGAAGTTCAATCCCTAGATTATGACAGGGGAGGAGTTATATTCATGGGATGCAATGATTACCCCATTTTCCGTACTCACCGACATCTTCACTTCCATAATTTTTGGTGGTGCTGGTATTGTTATACTAAACATTCGAGATATAAATGAATGTGTAGAACCTGAATCAAAAAGTACGTTCACAATTCTTGAATGAATAACTAGCGTACCTATCTCCACTTCGTTTTCGGGGTTCACTTCGGTAGTAGTGATGGAAAAATATTGCCCTTTCTGCCTTGGAGGTAGTTGGTTGCCACCGAAAACTCTTGGCTTAGGGCACTGATTTGAAATATTCCCTGGTTTTTTATAGTTGTAGCAATGAAAAACACGTTGAGGTTCGAACAAATCATTCTTATCCTCTGTTGTATCTGTGGGTTTTTCTTGTTGGTAGTTAATAGCTAGTTGTCTTTCTCTTCCACACCTAAAGCATTTCCTTGTACCCTTCAGGCAATTTTCAGGGTGCTTCATTCTGCACCTTTGGCAAGTGGGGTGATGGATCTTCTTAGCACCGTTGGATTTATCCATCACACCACCAACATTGAAGTACACCTTACGCTTCTTATCCCCATGATACCCCAGAGATTCTCCAATCTCCATTTCGACCTTGAGGGAACATCGAACAATTTCCTCATAGCTGTCGAAGTCACGGATCACCAGTGCTTTCCGCAGGGTAGGTTTCATCCCACCAAAGAAGCGGTCAACCTTGCATTCGGGGTAACGACAAAGCCAGAAGCGTATCGTGAAATCCTTGTGAAGTTTTCCTCATATTATCCAATATATTCTTCATCTTTTTCTCTAAAGTAAAGAAGTCCCTTTCCATCTTAAGATAGAGGGTGCATGGAAAATATTTATCGAAAAAAATCTTCCAAAATTCCTTCCATTCCAACTCCTCGATCTCCTCCTCAAGATTTGAATTTTTGATCAATGTCCACCATTGATCAACTTCACCCTCTATACGATAAGCAACTTGGAGAACCCTCTCTTGTTCAGAACATTGAAAGATGGAGAATATTTTTTCAATGGAGTTGATCCAATTTTCAGCAATTGAGGAATCAGATGATCCATTAAAAGTAATAGGCCTTTATCTCATGAATCTCTCGATAGGGACTTATTCATTCTTGGGGGGGGGGGGGGGTTGAACGTTCTTCTTGACCCATGTTTCTATTAAAATATTTTTTTAGCAGAGAGAGAATCATGACCCAGTTTATGATTCCTGCTCCTATTGGATTGGGCATCACATTACTACAATCATCACATTGATCTTCACATTGGTTATTAGCCCGAGTCCTCCTATTACCCGCCATTAGCTAGAATAAAAGGAAAGTTAGGTGTAACATATAAATGGTAATACAAGGGAAAACTGATGAATTATAAATAACTTTTATTTCCTTAACATATGAATCTATTGGATTCAGTTTATGTTATCGATGATCTACTTTCTAACATATATTCTTAGGGAATTCTTTTCATCCCTTAATAATAGTTCATAATAAGCTTGTGAATTTAACAAAGCATATCCCCTAGGAGTGTCATAACCAAGAGTGCAACAAGGCCCATTGTCGTGCACCAGTTCCTATTCGAGTCTAGCTCAAACTGGTGTTTTTCGGGTTTACCCCTAGGATACATATGTGCCAGAGCCGCCTCTACCTTCTCGTATCCAGATAGGGATGTATTTTCTTGATAAACCACTTACTCGATACTCACCAAAACTTAGGTATTTTTTTATTATACTTAGTCTTTTCTCTAAGGATTTACTATGGTTTTCTAATCCTAATCCCAAAAATAACTAAACCTATCCTCTGATACCAACTATGACGACCTTGCTTTTTATTACACAATTAAACATAATTTATTACATAAACTTCATTTGATGCAACATAGAAGATCGAGAGGTCTAGTGTCTTTGGGGATTAGGATCATTATATAACAAATTTAAACATGAAAAAAACAACATCTTTATTGAAAACTTCTTTTACATGACCACTACATTCCCTCATACTTAGCATTGCATGGGATAACCTGAGGACATGCATAAGAAAAGGGTGAGCTATAAAGACCAGTAAGGGAATAATCATGGAATAACATGAAGAATACAATACATGTAAGAATATAGGAATATCAATAGATCACAAGATAAGCTTAAACATAAAGGCATGATAAAGGATGATAACCATAACATGGATATGTGGCAACAACACTTAATAGGGAATTAGCATGACCCAAGGCTCATTGCACATGAAGCATGAGTAAACCCTCATTGCACATGAAGCAAGAGTAAACCCTTGTTTCACTTGAATTAGCATGATTAAACACTCATTGCACATGACATATCAAGATAATATACTTTACCCAATGCATTGGAGAGCTATAAGGGTGCACCCTTCTTAAACATTTCATTTCATGCATAAGTGTACCACATGGATCATATAACATGGATTCATAAAACATAATCATTTATTACTCGATAAAAAAATATAGAATTAATACATGAAACTTTATAATCAATAAGTAAATATTAATAAAGGTGAATACCCTTGATAGAGAAATGGGTATGGTATTCACTACACAATGACATTTTCTTGGAAAATTGGTGCAATTTTGGCAGCGTAACAACATGACATAAGAATTCATAAAAATGGTTGATGAGAGAGAAAGTGGTGTCTCATAATATATACATGCAATGGACAGTAATGGAGTCATATAGATACATGTACCAACAATTTTATTGGAATTTAGATTCATGATAAAAAATAATTTCTTGAATGTAAATGAAGAGAGAGAAATTCCTTTCGGAATTTTGGCATAGTAACAGGTGTACATGGGAGGAATTTAATGAGAGAGAAAGGGGTATCCCATCATTTAAATATAAAGAGGGTAGTATGGGGTAGGTGCTAAACCATACCCCAAAATTTATAATTGATATTAAAAGGGCATAACAACATTAATAAAATTGGACAAAAATGAGAAAGGAAGAAAAAACCCTTACTTGGAAGTGTGCTTCCAAAGGACTGAGAGAGGCTTCATGGGAGCTTGGGGAACCTTGGGAGGATTCTAGAGAGATGAGGGAAGAGGTTGGATGAACTCCAAAGGATTTTAGTGGGGATGAAGTTGGATCTTGGGTGGGTTTATATAGGAAAGGTGTGGTAATTCTTTATTATTTAGGTTTGGGACACCTCACATTAAACTAATCCAAACTAAAAACCAACCCATGGTTTTTGCCCATGGTTTTTGGAAAATGGAAGTGGAAAAAAATATTTTATAAGGCAAAATTCAGAAATTCTTAAAATAATGTGGTTTTTTATGTGGAGGTGAGTCACACTCCCAAGGAAAACAATTTAAAAAGACAAAATGTTTAATAAGTCTTGAAGGGTCCACTAAAGCTTTGTAAAATAAATTAAACAAACCAAAAATCACATTATTTTAATGTTAAAACATATATTGGCCGAACATAAAGTTTATAGTATTTTATTACATCACTATCGGGTCATTATGATTTATAAAATGAATTATATATTTAAACGGTATTTAATTTTTACCCAAAAATTTGACTGTCTCGGAAAATTATGAAAAATTCACCACTGGATAACTTCGACATCCTAATTCCAGAAATAATATTCATTTTATCTAAATAATTTTCTAAATATGTTAATTTTCACTTTTAAAATAAAAACTGACATTTATTTAAGATTTATGGGTCTTGATGAAAATGGCTTTCAAACCTTAATAAAAATTACAATTGTATTCATAAAATTATACAATAATTTATATTTAATAAAAATTATTTTAATAATAATAATAATATTTTATTAAAATATTATTTAATTCAGAAATCTATTAATTCATCAAAATAGATTTCTTAGTTGAACAATAATTAATAATACTATTTGTGCTTTAAAACTATTTACAAGGTAAAAATAATAAAATGAAAGTAAATTCATTATTATATAAAACAATAATGTACATAACCATAGTACTAGGGTATTGTAAAATAACCCCTTAAAACACCCACATAAGATCGAAGAGTGAGGTGTGTGATGGTGACAGACTCTTGGGGTGGCTCAGATAACCTCGCTTGGGTTGTAATCTCTATCAAATTACACTTTTCCCACAGGTGGTTCTGCTCAAGCTTAAAACGTTCAATCTCGTCTTGAGCTTGGTCAAGAGAGAATCCCAATGATTCCAACTCCTTTTAGAGCTCCAACAAATGGGCCTCATACGGGGCAAGTCTACTGGATGAGGCAATCGCTTCCTTTGTCTGAGTAAATTGGATTTGTTAAATCCCATATTTATACTAAGCATGTGATCACTATTCAACGACTACAATAACAACGGTCACAATTCTTAATGGTATTTTAAAATCAAAAAACATAAAACCAAAGAAGTTGACATTTTATATAAAAATTTTACATAAAGAGACATTTAATTTGATCAAGAGGGATTTCCATTAATGAATGTTTGGGTCGTTACATTCATAATACATTATTATTTAATTTACCACATAATTACACGGGTTAATGATTACACTCAAACAAAAAATACCTTCGTCATCCTATGCCAGAGTCTAAACCATATATAATAGGGAATCAAAATTCATTTTATCATTTTTTACATTTATTATTCAATTCCAATTTTATATCAAGGCTTCACGAAACACTGGTCTAACGTCAATGTTCGTGGCATTAAATGCCATGTATAACAACTCGTGATTATTTAGAGAATCAGTCCATATATAACACCAAGTAGGTATTTTGAGCATTAGTCCTTGTCCCATGCAATAATAGTCACATGCATTAATTTGGGACTAAAACTTCAACTTTGGAACCTTAGTGTATTTTGAGAATCAATTCCAGTCTCACAACCCATTTATCAATCAGTCACATTTATCACATATATCACATTTACCAAGGTTAATCACCATTAAAATTCATATAAAACATTCTCATCATAGTGAAACATTTCAATTAATCCCCAAAAAATGGTTTCTCACTTTAATCACATTGAACCATATTAACAATTAACCATTAAACCATTAATAATATTTAATTTTATAAATCATTAACCCTTTATGGTTTTTCCAAATATCACACTGTTCTAATTGTCACCCAATTTATAATATCATTAATATACCAAATCATGGCCTCATTAATCAGTTAATTTAATAAACCTAATATCCCATCAATTCTAGAATCACAAGATTCCATTAATTACATATTTAATTATTTAACTAATTTATTAATTCAATTCAATCTGTGATTGAAAAATGTGCAATACAGAATCAAGAGTTTACTTCAAAAAATTTAATAAAGACTTTGGAAATTGAAAATTAGACCACCTATGTAATGGATCGAACCTTCCAGTAAATTAATTGAAGAGAAATCTAGTGTTTTAGGTGTCTGGTGGAGTTTGAGATGTTTTTTTGAGAGTGCTAAAATGTTCCAATGTTGTTTTGTTTCAATAGTTTTCCAATCTCTAGTTTTCCATGTTTTCGAACATCATGTCATCCCAACAGTGCTTCATCTAAAACGTGTCTCACATTTTACTTGTCTCACCCTAGTGGTGGCTCACTGGCGGTGTTTCACCCTAGTGTTGGCTCACTGGTGGTGTCTCGCCCTAGAGGTGGCTTGATAGAGGTGTCTCACCATGGTGGTGGCCCGTTAGTGGTGTCTCACCCTAGATGTGGCTCGCTAAAAGTGTCTCAGCTTGGAAATAGTAGGCTAGCGGTGTCTCACCCCTACGGTGGCTTGCTAGTCATGTATCACCTTAGTGGTGGCTCATCTGGTGGTACCACATCTGGTGGAGGCTCCCTGGCGGTGGATCATTTGTCATGTCTCACTTGGGAGGTGGCTCGTCCGGTGGGGCCTCATTCGGTAGAGGTTCACAAGCGGTGCCTCATCTGGAGGTGCCTCACCAGTAGTGCCTTGTCTGGTGGGGACTCATCTGGAGGTGCCTCACCAGTAGTGCCTTGTCTGGCGGTGCCTCATCTGGAGGTGCCTCACCAGTAGTGCCTTGTCGGGAGGCGCCTCATGAGCAGTGTTCCCAAATCTTCCAGTTTTTCCCTTTTTTGTCCTCCTTTGACATAAAATGGGTTTAATTCCAAATTGAAAAGGCTTTGAGACTGATTTAAATTCCATAAATTATACCCTTGATTCCCTAATATTATAAAGGCTTTGAAATGTTAAAAACACATAGTCTTGGTTATACCCTCCTTTAATGGAAATTCAAAACCATTTCCAATCCCATGTGTTTCAGCTGTAATCCATCTAGGCTAGGGGCCTTCCCTTCATTATTTCTTCTCCTTTATCTAGACACTGGCTACCCAAAATACTTCTTCCCATAGGATTCATGGGTCCAGGCTGTGGAAATTGGTTTGAGTTTCCCTAAAGGGTTTCCTACTATATGCATGAATCTGTTTTTGGTGCAACTAAGAATTGTTGATCATTCATCTTCCAAGAATGTTTTCCATTATTTTCTCCTTATGTGTATCTTGTAGGATTGTTTATTATTTTTTACTCCTACAAAAATGGTTTCAACCAGATTAAGAAAGATAATGAATCTTTTTATATTGAATTTAATAGGGCAGGGGAATGTGATGTTTTCTTTTATATATTTTATTAATTTATTTTCATCTATTTTGATACTTTTAACTTTTGAAAATACTTCCATGATGAAAATTTTATATGTGGGTGACTTGATTTTGTTGCATCAATTTTTTTAAATCATATATTATTGTGGTTTAATGGTATAATCATAAATACATAAATGATTAACAACATATATTTGGTTAATTAATTTGATGCCCCAGGTTGTTATGGATTCTGTGATAAATACTTTAAATAAATAAGTGAAATTTAATAATACACCCTTTTTTCTAAAACTGGATGCGATATGTTGAGATATATAATGTGATGTGTGGGATTATTATGGATTGTGTGCATGGAAATAATGTAATGTGTAATTTCTATATTGTTATGTGTGTGGCAGAAGTAGATTCCATGTGGTTGAATAGTGGGGTTGTGATGAACGTGGTTGGGTTATGCAGTGGGGCTGTGAAAATGGATATGGTTGTAAAGTGACATGGATGTGGATGGTTGGTTGTGGTGTTTTTCATATGATGTGTTCTTGTTTCTGTTATTTCTACCCATGTATTAATGGAATTAATACTACATGTTAATAATTCTAAATAGACATATTTAATGAAGAAATTGATGATGGTATGTTTTTATTAAGTGGTCAATGTTTAGATATAAACTAATGGGTTGAAAATATTAAATAAGTTTCCTTTTTATGTGAAAATGGTTTTCTAATGAATTTTGATAACACAAATCATAATGGATAATAAAATGTAATTTACTAATAAAATAAAGACTCTAGAAAATGGGTTTAAGACTAAAATATGAATTGTGCCTTGTGTTTTGTTTTCGCGTTTTTATGAATTTAGAGGTTGTAATGATTGTGAATATTCTATGAGACATTTATTTCTTTTTGTGGATTAAAAGGATGAACTCATGTTCTTTGACTCTTTATATATATACTTTTATTTTCCTTGTGATTTCTATACACACCCCACCCTAGTTGAGCACTATATTCCAAACACCCCCATCATCCTTTAAAGGGAGTCCATCCTAACATCTGGTGAGGAGTATGAATGATTGGGTACCTATCCTTTTACAATCACTCTTCCAAGAAAGGTATGTATCGAAAAAATATATGATTGAAATAGGGTTATTATTGATTTATATGGGGGTTTTGATATCCCAAGTGTTTGCGGGTGAGGTGGTTTCTGGACCATGTGTCTTCGGGTGAGATGTGAAAGCCCAAGTGTTTGAGAGAGTGGTTGTTTATGGCCCAAGTGTCTTCAAGAAGAGATGTGATGTGAATTACCAGGTTCCATAGTGATGAGATGTGATGTATTTTTTGTCCTATGTGTGTATTTTTGGAATGGGTTTTGAGGCCTAGGTGTGTGAAGATAGGATGTGATGTGGTATATGAAAGGGATGATATCACTGGGGTGCATGGTGTTGGGTGATTATGGCATACTATTGGGAAAGTGGTGTAGGGTACCTTATCATCAATGAGATTCATATTATTTTAATTTATTGTTTGGTGATCAATCCTTGGTGAGGTTGGGTTTGGTTAGTGTACCTGTATAGGGGCTTGTTGGTTTTGTTGTTTCCTCATGTATGCATTAGTATGCTCCATTCACATGTTCCTGAGAGACATTAGTTTTCTTAATGAGTATAATTGTATGCTCACCCTACATATATAAAAACTATTTTCAGGATTAAAGGATTAATTGTTGGACCATGCTCAAAATTTCTAGTTTGGACCATTATAGTTATTGATGTATTGCAACTTTAGTTTTTACTCATTTGGCCTTTAATTAGGAGACTTTTATATGTATCTTCTTTCATTTATTCATTCATTATGGTATCGTTTGGTTTTAGTTCATAATATTTCATGGTGTTTTTAATAGTTTGTTTATCCTATCTCTAGATATTGTTTTATTATAAATGGTAATGCCTCCCATATTGTTTGATCATTATACACTTGGTGCTAGTCACCAAACCGAGGCCTATTGAAGGTGGGACTCTATAACACCCGAGATTTTATGAGAAATATTTTTTTTATGTATTATGTTATATAAAGTAATCTTTCACTACACACAACACTGTATTGGCTTGTGTTACACGCAAGATCAACATTCCTCGATAACTTGCATTGTACGTAATACCGAGTTTCACTAAACAACGATATGTTATTAAAAATTATACAAACTAGCCGTTATGAATAGTAATACCCAATTTTTGAAATTTTATAAATTTTATCGTTCAAAATGGACTTCATTTTTGGATTCAGAATATCGAAATTATCCTCGGGTGAATTTTTGGTATTTTTCTGAAAACTTTCAATTTTTGATGAATAGTGAAAACACTGGGTTACTATTTAAAAACCGACTTTTTTATTTAAATAATTATTTATTTTATTTAAATTTATTTTAGGTAAAAATTGATACATAATACCTATATAAGTTCAATGTGATTCATTGGAGTCATTTTATAATAATTTTAGATATATAAAAATTTTATTGAACTTTTCACCGTCTTTTACCTACCTCCTAGGAGCTTTTTGCAAATTTACATAAAACAAAATTTTACCACTTCTGTGAGTGGAATTTAGAAAATACGAGTGACACAATTAATATCAAGGAGTAAAATGTGGTTCAATAAGATAAAAGTAATTTTTGGTGAATAGTAACTTTTTACTTTTATTTACCACAGTTAAAAGTAAATAGGGTAATTAAGGGTAAAAATGATAGTATTATTACCCCAAAACATGTCCTAATTCTATTTTATAAGTTTAATTCGACAAAAAACAAACTTAGGAATAAACTATTTCCATTTAGGTTCACATGGATTAGATTAGGACATTTATTATTATTTTATTTAAAGAAGAGTTAAAATAGTTAAAATCAAAGTTTAATAACTAAAACATTTTTAATACAGGGTTATAAATAAGATAAATTAAAATATAAATATTAATTATAAATATAAAAATATTTACTACCTAATGGTATTTTATTTGTAATTTTTATAAATTAAATAAGTTAATTTATTTATGACACAATGATGATGCAACAATTACCTTATTAATGAAATATTAACATAATTGATGTTATAAATACCCAAATAAATGTAATTTTAGAATTTTTATAAATTCCACTGATTTTATAGGTTAATATGACATGTTATTATTGATTTAATTAATTTTTTTGAACTAATCATGCTATTATGATTTTCAAAAAAATCAATTACCAAATAGTGTCAAAATTGACATAAAATAGTTTAAAAAATATATATTATATTATTAATTGTTATTTTATTCCCAAAAATCTAAGGTTCTGCCAAATGACTTAGATAAGGTTATATTTATTAATAATGAACCAATTTGGGTTCTTTTGTCTTTTTATAGTAAGTTTATTAACTATATAGTGTAAGAAAACAAGAAGAGACGGTAAAAGTTAAATAATTTAACTTAGAGTTAAATCTAAAAGATTAGGTTAAAATAGTAACCTAAACTTTTCTAAAATCTATTGTTTGAAGGGATTTCGACCCATCCCCACCTTATCTTAGAAATAAATCAATTTGGAGCTATTAAAAACCGAATATGACTTTATTATAAAATAATATTTTAAGTTTTTCCTAAGGTTCCCCTCTCCTCCCTTATAAAAGGGCACCTCCTACCTCTCCTCCTTACACCACTTGGATCCTTAAATATCGGCCAAAAACTTCCAATTTATCTTATAAACTTCCCTAGTAATATTCTAGAGGTCCTGGTATTCTTCAAATACCAATTTTAGTGCCCTAAGAGGAGGTTTCAAAGAGGCGTGTCAAAGAAAAGGTAATATCTGTTACCGATTCTTTCAAATTTATTTCTTCTTCTACTTAATCTTATTTAGTTGTTTAATTATGAAGTAATAACATCATTATCACTCATATAATGATATGTTATTATAAAAATGAATCAAACCTATTTAACCTTCTATCCATCCTATGGAAAATGAAATCACCGCGTGTGCGTACGTACGAAATACCGTCTCCACACCGTGGTGTAATCTGTTTTCCATCACCACCTTACTTGGATGGGTATAATGGTGTAAATAATAACTATATATGATTATTGTAAAGTGATATTGATTCTTAAATAGCATACATAAATTTCAATACAATTCCACTATCATGAGAACGATATCATCGCTCGTGCGTACGTACGACCTACCGTCTCCACGATGTGATGCGACTCGTTCTACATGATCTTCATTGCATAATGATTATATAAATGAATTGAATGAATAAATATTATATATATTACACTAATACCATTCTATAAATGAGGTATCTATAACCTAAAAATAAGAATAAGAATTTATTCGACAAAACATGCAAAAGAACAAAAAGTAATAAACACCCGAATAACAAGTAGCAATGAAATATTACTAATAAGAAGCTAAGAATATGACCATATATGATATAATAACAATTAGTATGATTATTTAATAAGTCAATGACATTATTTAAATCATTATACAGGAGGTTCAGACACTTACAAAGCAAATCGGACCTAAGGTAAGGGAAAATGTCGCAATCTCATTTTTATCTGAGATTGTTTATACTTCAGAATTTAATGGGGAATGTTTATCATACACATACATGTTTCCTCAATATGTAATATTATTACTATCCTACTACAATTTTTTAAATCCAATTTTACCCATTGGTGAATTTTTAGTAAAAGATATGAAAGGAATCTTTTTTCGTTTTTAGTATGAGGTACTTTTTGACTTTTCCGGCCAAAGTACGAGAAGAATGTTTTTTTAACTTATACGACATGAATGGATTTTTATAGAACATTATTTCCATGAAGCTTACTTTACATGTTTTCAAGTTTATTTTTAATTAACTTCTTTTAGTTTAAAATTTTATGACATGTTAAGAAAGGAAAAATGTTTTTGAAGTAGAAAGGATATTTTCCTCAAGAATGGAGTTCAAGTGTTTTATCAAAATTATTTTCCATATAAGACAATATAGGGTTCTGTTTTTATACCTATTTTTAAATTGATTTTATTATGATGGAATTTTTTTTATGAGGTCCTTTTATCTTATATGATTTATTTTATGATGGAATGATGTTTAAGAATCCCATTTTTATTACATGGGTTTTGCTATGATGTATGATTTATGATCTTGCGGCACACATAAGAATGGTATCATTATGAGATGGTTGGGACCTATATCTCCCTCTAATTCATTGTGTAAAGATTTATATCTCATGAGATAGACACGACTGGAATGAAAAGTTAATCCGATTCAGTGATACAGGACTGAAACGAGGAGTGAACTCGGTTCAGAAATGGACTTTGTCCGCTTGGATAGTCTTCACAATGAGTCTTGACTACTAAGAAATGATTCTCTATGATTATGTGTGTATGACACAAAGTTTCATGTTATGATTATTAGGATTTACATTGTACTACCATGACTTATCCCATGTTATGATATTATGATCTCTTTTGCAGGTTAAGATTTTCAAAATGTTATGTTCTTATGAATATGATATGATTGATATTTCTTTTGTCTACCCTTATTGAGAATTTGAGCTCACCATTTTGTATGTTTTCTTTTCCCTAGGCTAGGAAGAAGGGTATTAAGTAAGATATTCCAAAAGGGAATCTAGATATGATAAAATTAAAGGGAGATAATGTATATGATTTATGAACCAGTTGTTTATGTTTCCCAGTTTCTAAAGACACTATACCTATACGGTCCTTTCATGGTATTGTTATATGTTGTAATAAGTGTGCTTAAATTTTGAATTAATAACAATGTATGTAATGTATTGTTCGTTATAGTTGGTAGCAGAGGAATGGTCTAGTCAACTTTTGGATACTAGGATGTGAAATCCTTAGTAAGAACCCTAAGGATATGTCTAAGAATAGAACCCAATCTTAGTGTTTTAGAAATGGCCATGAATCACCTATGATAAGACCTAAAGCGTTAAATTTTATTCTTGATTATGTGGTTTTACTATTATGATTATTGTTTCTCACACTATGCTTATTGGTTTTAGTTAATGGTTGGAACCCGAAGGAACCGTGTTAATGCTGAATGCGATGGGCAATGCAATGATTGTCCCCCTGAGAAACCAAACGTTATGGGATCTGGAATGCAAAATCTTGTAGCCATACTCACACAACTTTCTCAAGCTATGAATCATTCAAGACTTCCAAACGAGAAAAGGAAGAAGCAAAATTATTTTGAATCTTTCATGAGGTAGCGTCCACCCTGATTCTGCGGGTCTACTGATCCATTAGTGGTAGAATAATGGATCAGTTCCACTGAAAAGATATTTTCAGTTCTTCAATGTTTTGAACATGATAAAGTCATCATAGCGGTATATCATTTGGAAGGTGAAGATGATCAATGGTGGAATCTTATCAAGAATACGAGGCCAAGAGATGAAATTGAGTTCATGGAATGGGACGAGTTCAAGAACTTATTTTTCAATAAGTACTTCCCTCGTATTCTTCAAACAAAGATGGAGAAGGAGTTTCTTGAACTAAAGCAAAAGGATGATGAATATGTTGGTACCTACGAAGCAAATTTTACAAGACTTGAAAGGTACGCTTCTAGGATTATTATCCAACCTAAGAGTAAGATCTATCGATTCTTTAGTGGCTTAAAACCAAGTCTTTGAAGGGCGTTAGCCATAAGGTACTTCAATATCTACGAGAAAATTGTTCGATGTGCTCTCAAGGTTGAGATGGAGATTGGAGTAACCCATCAGTCATATGCGTTTGATAAGAAGAGGAAAATAGAATTCAAAGGAAAATCTAAAGAGCACACTGAAAAGAAGATGAGTTTAACCTTATGCTCAAAGTGGGTAAAGAAACATGGAGGGGGTTGTCTTGAAGGGACAAGTAAATGTTTCAAATGTGTAAAAGAATGTCATCGGGCATTTGAATGCCGCAATGATGGGAAGAAGATGTCTAGTGATGGGAACAAAGAAAAGGCTACACAGAGTGCACCTCCTACAATTTAATGTTACAAGTGCAAGGAAATGGGGAATTATGCTAATCAATGCCATAATCTAAGGGGTGTTGATGATGATCGACGTCAATAAACTCTTAAGGCTAAAGACAAAGGAAAGTCACATGAAATTTCTATCAGTGATGTGGAGTACGATAACGAAGTAGTGAATGGTACACTTACCATCCACTCTAAAGTTTCAAATGTTTTATTTGATTATATATCCACCCACTATTTTATTTCTGAATAATTTTCTAAGGGTATCACCGTATTACCTCAACAATTAGATGTTGAGTTAGCTGTGACAACCCCTAATGGCATAACAGTCGCATCAAAAGTTTACAATTCTTCTTCGATTGAAGTTTGTGGGAAAGTGATTCCTGCAAATCTTGTGATCATTCCTATAGTGGAATTTGATGTGATTATTAGCATGGATTGACTTTCTTTATATGGAGGTCATATCAGTTTCCAAAGAAGGGAATTCACATTTCATATTCCAGATCAATCTATGATCATCTATCGATGCAAGGATGAACATAACCTTCCAGTGGAAATTTCTTCCATCTTATGGGTCTTGATTCTACTAAATGAAGGTTATTTATCTCAAATGGTTGGCGAGAAACTCACTATTAAGAATACGCCCATTGTATGGGAGTTTGATGATGTCTTTCCAGAGGAATTTCCAGGTCTTCCACCAAATCGTGAAGTTGAGTTTTCAATAGAACTCATACTGGGTGCTTTGCCTATTTCAAAGACACCTTATAGAATGGCCCCAATTGAGTAGTAGGAATTGAAGAAGCAACTCCAAGAGAATATTGATAAGGGATTCATATGCCCTAATGAATCACCTTGGGGAGCACCTGTTCTGTTTGTTAAGAATAAATATGGATCAATGAGACTCTGTATTGATTATCAAGAACATAACAAGATCAATATCAAGAACAAATATCCTCTTCCATGTATTGATGAATTATTTAACCAACTACACTGTGTTCAATACTTTTCCAAGATTGATCTTTGTTCAATGTATCATCAATTAAGGGTCAAAAGGGAGGATATACCAAAGACGACTTTCCTTACAAGGTATGGACACTATGAATTTATAGTGATTCCATTTGGCCTTACTAATGCCCCTGCTATCTTCATGGATCTAATGAATAGAGTCTTTAGAGACTATCTTGATTAGTTTGTGGTAGTCTTTATAGATGATATTATTGTCTATTAAAAGAGAAAGGAAGAACATGAAGATCACTTGAGAATTGTATTGAAGAACCTGAGAAAGGAGAAACTTTATGCCAAATTTACCAAGTGTGAATTTTGGCTTCAAAAAGTTTCATTTTTGGATCATATAATCTCAAAAGAGGGGATATCTGTGGATCCAACAAAAACAGAGGTTATCGAAAGATGGTCGAGACCAACAACAATAACTGAGATCTGAAGTTTTCTTGGTTTGGCTGGATATTATCGACGTTTTGTGAAATATTTTTCACGATTATCTAATCCACTCACCAGGTTGACTTGAAAAGGAGTTAATTTCGTTTGGATAAAGGAGTGTGAAGAGAATTTCAAGGAGTTAAAAAGAAGGTTATCCAGTGCACCTGTGCTTACACTGCCTTGTAGTGGAGAAAGGTTTGTGATCTACAGTGATGCATCCAAGAAGGGGCTAGGGTGTGTTCTCATGAAAATTGATATGGTTATAGCTTATGCCTCACGATAGTTAAAAATACATGAGAAAATTTACCCAACTCATGATTTGGAGTTAGCTGTGGTAATCTTTGCATTAAATATTTGGAGGAATTATATTTATGGTGAAAGGTGTGATATTTATACTGATCATAAAAGTTTAAAGTATATTTTCACACAAAAGGAGTTGAATATGTGTCAAAAATGATGGTTGGAGATGATTAAGGATTATGACTGCTCAATTCATTACCACCCTGGGAAAGCAAATAAGGTGGAAGATGCATTAAGTCGACAAGACCATGCTAGATTATCCATGATGAGGATAAAAAAAGATCCAATATTTATGGATTTACAAAGGATGGATCTTGGAATTATAATGGAAGGGGAAAAATATTATCTTTCTCAAATGAATGTTCAACCATATATACATGCGAAGATTAAAGAGGCATAGAAAGAAGATGTAGAGTTACAAAAGAAGGTGAGAAATGTTCCTGAATTCAACCTTGATTGTGATGGGATAATAATGTTCAGGAATAGGTTTTGTGTTCCTCCCATCCCAGAATTAAAGAAGGAGCTACTGTATAAGGCTCATAGTTCTTCATTCTATATTCATCTTGGAAGCATGAAGATGTATAGGGACCTGAAAGAGTACTTATGGTGGGATGGAATGAAAAGAGATGTTGCTGAATATGTCTCTCGATGCTTGGTTTGTCAACAAGTTAAATCTGAGAGACAAAAGTCTAAGGGGATGTTACAAACATTACCCATACTAGAATGGAAATGGGAAAAAATCACTATGGACTTTTTCACTGGACTTCCAAAAACATCGAAAGGCAATAATGCTATCTGGGTTATAGTTGATCATCTTATGAAGTCGTCACACTTCATTTCTATTAGAGAAGATTTATCTCTGGATCAGCTTGCACGGATATATGTGAAGGAAGTGGTAAGATTACATGGAGTACCACTTTCCATTATATATGATCGGGATCCGAGGTTTACCTCAAAGTTTTGGAAAAGTCTTCAGCATACTCTGGATATAGAGTTGAGTTTTAGCACTGCTTATCATCCTCAGTCTGAGAGGACAATTCAAACTCAACAAGATATGTTGAGAGCTTGCTCTATGGATTCCAATGGTGGTTGGGATCAACACCTACCTTTGCTGGAATTTTCTTATAATAATAGCTTTCACTCCAGTATTCAGATGTCTTCTTATGAAGCTCTCTATGGAAATAAATGCAGAACTCAAACTTTCTGGGATGAAGTTGGGGAAAGAAAGCTATTAGGACCTGATATTGTTGATGAGATGATAGAAAAGGTCCGATATATTCAAAAACACATAATAGCAGCTCAGAGTCGACAAAAAAGTTATGCCGATAACTGAAGAAAAGACCTAAAGTTTGAAGTGGGTGATAAATTGTTCTTACGAATTTCTCCTTGGAAGAGAGTAATGAGATTTGGAAAGAAGGGCAAGCTAAGACCTCAGTATATTAGTCCTTTTGAAATACCGGGCCGTGTTGGGAAGGTAGCTTACCGATTGGCGCTTCCACCAAATCTCTCTCAAGTTCACGATGTGTTCCATGTATCTCTCCTGAGAAAGTACATACCTGATCCTTCACATGTACTCAGCTCAGAAGTTGTACCACTGGAGCATGATCTTTCTTATGAAGAACAGCCGATAGAGATTCTGGATTATAGCGAAAAAGTCCTATGGAACAAGACCACTCGCTTGGTGAAAGTTTTATGGAGGAACCACCAATTAGAAGAAGCTACATGGGAACTTGAGGAGATGATGAGGGAGAGGTATCCTCATCTATTTGTTACAAAGTGACAAATTTCGAGGGCAAAATTCATTTTAAGGGGGGTAGAATGTAACACCCAAGATTTTATGAGAAATGTTTTGTTTTTATGTATTATGTTATATAAAGGAATCTTTCACTACACACAATACTATCTTGGCTTGCTTTACACGCAAGAGAAACCTTCCTCAATAGCTTGCGTTGTACGCAATACCGAGTTTCACTAAACAACGATATGTTATTAAAATATTATTCAAACTAGCCATTATGAATAGTAATACCCAATTTTTGAAATTTTATAAATTTTATCTTTAAAAAAGGACTTCATTTTTGGATTCGAAATATCAAAATTAGCCTTGGGTGAATTTTTGGTATTTTTCTGAAAACTTTCAATTTTTGATGAATAGTGAAAACACTGGGTTACTATTTAAAAACCAATTTTTTTATTGAAATAATTATTTATTTTATTTAAATTTAGTTTAGTTAAAAATTTATACATAATACCTATATAAGTTCAATTTGATTCACTGAAGTCATTTTATAATAATTTTAGATATATAAACATTTTATTGAACTTTTCACCGTCTTTTACCTACCTCCTAGGAGCTCATTGCAAATTTACATAAAACTTAATTTTACTGCTTCTATGAGTGGAATTTCTAAAATACTAGAGACATGGTTAATATGAAGGAGTATAATTTGGTTCAATAAGATAAAAATAATTTTTGGTGAATTGTAACTTTTTACTTTTATTTACCACGGTTAAAAGTAAATAGGGTAATTAAGGGTAAAAATGATATTATTATTACCCTAACACATGTACTAATTATATTGGATAAGTTTAATTCGACCAAAAAAAATTAGGAATAAAATATTTCCCTTTAGGTCCACTTGTATTAGATTAGGACATTTATTATTATTTTATTTAATGAAGAGTTAAAATAGTTAAAATCAAAGTTTAATAACTAAAACAGTTTTAATATAGGGTTATAAATAAGATAAATTAGACTATAAATATTAATTATAAATATAAAAATATTTCCTACCTATTTTGTTTTATTTTTAATTTTTATACATTAAATAAGTTAATTTATTTATGACACAATGATGATGCACTAATTACTTTATTAATGAAATATTAACATAATTGATGTTATAAATACCGAAATAATTGTAATTTGAGACTTTATACAAATTAAAATAATTTTATAGGTTAATATGACATGTTAATATTGATTTAATTAAATTTTTTAGAACTAATCATCCTGTTATTATTTTCACAAAAATCAATTACCAAATAGTTTCAAAATTGACATAAAATAGTTTTTAAAAAAAATATTATATTATTAATTGTTATTTTATTCCTAAAAATATAAGGTTCGGCCAAATGACTTAGATAAGGTTATATATATTAATAATTAACCACTTGGGGTTCGTTTGTCTTGTTATAGTAAGTTTATTAACCATATAGTGTAAGAAAACAAGAAGACACGGTAAAAGTTAAATTATTTAACTTAGAGTAAAATCTAAAGGATAAGGTTAAAATAGTAACCTAAACTTGTCTAAAATCTATTTTTTGAGAGGATTTCGACCCATACCCTCTTTAGATTCTAAATAAATCAATTTGGAGCTATTAAAAACCGAATATGACTTTATTATAAAATAATATTTTAAGTTTTTCCTAAGGTGCCTCTCTCCTCCCTTATAAAAGAGAACCTCCTCCCTCTCCTCCTCACACCACTTGGAGCCTTCAAGCTCGGACAAACCCTACCAAGTTCACTTATCCACTTCCCTTGTAATATTATAGAGTTCCTGGTCTTCTTCAAAGACCAATTTTAGTTCCCTAATAGGAGGTTTCAAAGAGGCGCGTCGAAGAAGAGGTAATATCCTTTACCGATTATTTCAAATTTATTTCTTCTTCTACTTCCTATTATTTAGTTGTTTAATTATGAAGTAATAACATAATTATCACTAATATACTGATATTTTATTATAAATATGAAACAAGCCTATTTCACCTTCTATCCATCCTACGGAAAATGAAATCACCGCGCGTGCGTACGTACGGAATACCGTCTCCACGTCGTGGTGTAATCTGTTTTCCATCACCACCTTACTTGGATGGATATAATGGTGTAAATAATAAATATATATAATTATTTTAAAGTGATATTTATTCTTAAATATTATACATACACTTCAATACAATTCCACGATCATGGGAACAATATCATCGCTCGTGCGTACGTACGACCTACCGTCTCCACGATGTGATGTGACTCGTTCTACATGATATTCATTGAATAATGATGATATAAATGAATTTTATGAATAAATATTATATATTTTACACTAATACCATTCTGGAAATGAGTTATATATAACCTAAAAAGAAGAATAAGAATTTATTCGACAAAACATGCATAAGACCAAAAAGCAATAAACAACCGAATAACAAGTAGCAATGAAATATTACTAACAAGAATCTAAGAATATGACCATATATGATATAATAACAATTAGTATGATTCTTGAATAAGTCAATTACATTATTTAAATCATTATATAGTAGGTTCAGACACTTATGAAGCAAATCATACCTAAGGTAAGGGAAAATCTCGCAATCTCATTTTTATCCGAGATTGTATATACTTCAGAATTTACTGGGGAATATTTATCATCCAAATCCATGTTTCCTCAATATGTAATATTATTTCTATCATATTACAATTTTTTAAATCCAATTTTACCCATTGGTGAGTTTTTAGTAAAAGATATGAAAGGAATATTTTGTCATTTTTAGTACGAGGTTCTTTTTGACTTTTCCAGCCAAAGTACGAGAAGAATGTGTTTTTAACTTATACGACATGAATGGATTTTTATATAACATTATTTACTTGAAGATTACTTTAAAAGTTTTCAAGTTTATTTTTAATTAACTTCTTTTAGTTTAAAATTTTATGACATGTTAGAAAGGAAATATGTTTTTGAAGTAGAAAGGATATTTTCCTCAAGAATGGAGTTCAAGTGTTTTATCAAAATTATTTTCCATATAAGACAATATAGGGTTATGTTTTATACCTATTTTTACATTGATTTGATTATGATGGAATTATTTTTATGAGGTCCTTTTATCTTATATGATTTATGTTATGATGACATGATGTTTAAGAATCCCATTTTTATTACATGGGTTATGCTATGATTTATGATTTATGATCTTGGGGCACACATAAGAATGGTATCATTATGATATGGGTGGGACCTATATCTCCCTCCAATGAATTGGGTAAAGATTTATATCTCATGAGATAGACATGGCTGGAACGGCAGGTTAATCCGGTTTAGTGATACAAGTCTGAAACAAGGAGTGAACTCTGTTTAGAAATGGCCTTTGTCCGCTAGGATAGTCTTGGAAATGAGTCTTGACTACTAAGAAATTATTCTCTATGATTATGTGTGTATTACACAAAGATTCATGTTATTATTATTGGGATTTACATTGCACTACCATGACTTATCTCATTTTATGATATTATGATCTCTTTTGCAGGTTATGATTTTTAAAATGTTATGTTCTTATGAATATGATATGATTGATATTTCTTTTGTCTACCCTTACTGAGCATTTTAGCTCACCCTTTTGTATGTTTTATTTCCCCCAGGCCAGGAAGAAGGGTGTTAAGTAAGATATGCCAAAAGGGACTCTATATATGTTAAAATAAAAGGGAGACAATGTAGATGATTTATAAACCAGTTGTTTATGTTTCCCAGTTTCTAAAGACACTATACCTATACGATCCTTTCATGGTTTTGTTTTATGTTGTAATAAATGTGCTTCAATTTTGAAGTAATAAAAATGTATGTAATGTATGGGTTGTTATAGACTCAGGAAGCCATGATCTCTCTTTCATCATTTCTATCCTAGATGGAGTATCTTTGGAGGGAGGTGGTTGTGAGAGAATATTATTAGAGGTGATGGTTGGGAGATAGGGTGGAATTTGATGTTTTTAATAGTGAGGATTGAATGGGTTGGTTCTGAATCATTATTAATTAACCTTTTTGAATGACATAGAATAGTTGGACTAGCTTGGACATAGTATATTAGTGCCCCTCATTATCTGATTCAATGCATCTGAACCTACCGAACGACCAAGTGAGGTGGAACCACTTTCATGGTAGAGACATAAAAGAGGTACATGCATCATGATAATTTTTTTTCATAGTTTAATGGTTAAATCTTGGGAAGTGAATACAAAATAAATGAATTATAAAATTTTATGTGTGTTTCTCAGAATTTTCCCATGAAATATTTGCAAAATAATTGTTATTGTTTTTAAAATTATTCATATAACCTAAAATGAAAGAGTAAAAATATACTTAACTAGCCCATAATGTTTGTTTGGAACCATCATTATGTTTGAATGTGTTTTTTTCCTTTCTTTTCATTGCATGGATCTTAATTAAATGAATTTTTCTTCCTTTATTATAGATTTAGGACATCCCATATATTTTTTTAAAATTATTAGAGTATTATGATTACTTTATTTTGTTGTGATAAAATGTTTAAATTTTGGAAACCCTAATGAAGCATGTAACCCCAATGTACATTTCACATTGGCATGGTAAAAAATATTATTTTCAAAACCATAGTTATATGTATTCTAGTTTCCATGTGACTTAATTTGTCTTGTGTTATTTTTAATTTGTAATTTTATTGTGCATGTGTTAGAAAAAAGTTGTAAAAGTTTGTTTTAATAACTAAATTAAAAAATTTATGAAAATGATTGTCTTAATTATTGATAATTCCTTTGTCTTTAGAAACCTTGAGAAGAATAATTTTCTATTTATTTGGTATTAATGTAGTTATGAAGAGTTGATATTACCATATCTTATAAGCATACATTAGGGTATAATGTCTTGTGAAATTTATTTACGAACTTTGGAAAATGATAAGCATTCCTTATGGTAAATTGTTGAGACTTAAAATTTTTATAATGAATTAACTTATTATTAAAAAACTAGTATGAATTTTTATGAACTAAAATAAAATTACCTCACATATTAAGTATTGAGTATTTTCTCATGGGAAGCATGAATAAAGTTGAAATCTTTTATGTCGTAACTAGGGACGTTCTAGTATGATATACCTAATTATGTATTATGTTAGAAATATTGTATTTAAATATATAAGTATATTCATGTTATCCTTATTACAGTATATAATAATGTTTTTTCATAGAAATGAAATGAGTAAGTAATATTTAGTAAGAGAAAGAAAATTCATGGACCATTGTAATACAACATGTGCAGTTTTAATCTTGTTGACAAAATGAACGCTTCCTTGAGTAATGATATGATAAAAGAAGTTTTATCTTGAGCATGATAAAGCATAAAATATAGTAATAAAACTTGTGTAGTTATTAATTTCTTGTTCAGAAAGAATGTTTTATTTTGATGATTCTATATGAATTTTGTGTATGTAATAGATTATTTTAATTGAACAAAATAACCTTGAATGTACATAATTTCAAATGAATATTGAAAGGGTATTTCCTTGAGAAAAAGATGAAACTATAATGTCTGTTCTAAGAATATTAAACATGCTATATAAGATAACATTTTAGTAGTTTTGTCTTTAAATTAGATTCATGTTAAACCTATTTAAATTGTAAGGAATGATATATTTCTAGAGAAAATATAGGAATGTTGAGAATTATTTGTGGTTTCATTTTTATCAATACATTTATGTGTTGATGTGCCTTGATTAAAAGAATATTTGTTGGAAACCATACTGGTGCTTTAACTATTGTAGAATATGAGACCATTGATACAACTAATTGTTTGATATCACCATGCCTTTAAAATGGATAAACACATATATATTGTTAATGAACTAGTTTCCCATGGAGAATATGAAATTTTGTGAAAGTACTAAAGATAAATAATGAGACGAGGTCATACAAACCCCTTGATAGTCATAGAATATGTTACGTGTTGCTTCTATGTGTGGTTTTTTTGATTTATTTCCTTGTGTGATTCATTATTTAAAACATTAAGAATATTAATAGGGGGAAATGATCCCTAATATAGACATGTTATACTTTGATATTATTGAAACCATGTGGGAGAGTCAGTGCTTCCCAAAGCGGATAATATATCCACTTGGGAAAGTGGATTCCATGATTTGTGTATTTGAAGTTTTATGTGTGATGCTAGTGGTGATATTTAGTTTGGGAAATTTGAAAGATAAATTGTAAAAAGATTTTATGTGAAAATGGTGGTTTCCTGTGAATGTTAAGGTAGTGTGGTGATGAGGCTGTGTGGAATTTATGGTGATCCTTTTCATGGATAGTATGTTTGGATAGTGGTTGTGTTATGCGGTGGTGGTGATGTGTGGTTTTTATGGTGAGATGACTAGTGTATTTTTGTAATGTGTTGTTATTACATGGATTGAATCCCTAACCTATCATAAAAAGGATTAATTACCTAAATTTGGTAATAAAATAAACTGGTTGTTTTGGAAATCCAGAAATTAATGAAGATGGTCTTGTCTCCATTATATAAATCATTTTTTAAAAGGAATTGATGAGAATGATTTACTACTATCTTATTGGTTGTTTTTTCTGATATATTTTATGTTTATGACATGGGTTATGACCTTAAAAATATGATGATATGGAAACTTATTCCTGTATCAAGACGTGTTATATTAGGACACGTTATAAAACCATGTGGGTTAGTTAGTGCCTCCCAAATCGGACAATATCATGGTGTTGTGGATGATTTCATTTGATTTGTATTCTTGTGGTTTCCCTCTCTACATGAATACATGTTTTTTATTGGTTAGAAAAATTATTGAATTTTTTTCATGAATATTATCCTAGTAAATAATGTTTCGTTAGAAAACATGGAAAATTTTACAATTGGATAAAATGGATTATTCTATCCTTGTGTTTTGTTTTGATTACATTGCATTTCATATGTAAAATATGAGACACATAAAAAATGATTTTAATGGACATGTTTTGTGATGAAAACCCTTGACAATGACTTAATAAAAAAATTATTTAATTTTCCGACAATTGTTCTTGTGTTGAAATAATGATTTGATGTAGAATATTGATAAAATAAAAAAGGGTGTGAAATGATTTATGATTTTATTTGATGTGATTTTAAATGTGGGGAATGGGTTTTGTAAAATAATAATTTATATTAGTTTTTTAAATAAAATTAATGGAATTGTGAAATATAACATTTATATGATTTGAAAATATTGGGTGGAAGAAAAATGTCTTAAAATCTAAGGTGATTTAATTTAAAATCAGGGTAATTTTGAAAATATTTTAATTGATCAAAATTGTGAATGAGTAATTGTATTGAAAATAATGTTTTTATCCTAATATTTTAGTATGTATTGCTTCATGAATTTATTATGTCCATCTATGTTTCCTTTTTATGTTTAAGAGGTATCTTACCTAAAGAGATTTTTTACCTCTCTCATAGTAAATTCAATTGATGTACTCCCTTCCCCTGAAAACACTTCATTCCATTCCCCCAATCCCCTTTCTGAGTTTTCATTATTGATTGAAATTCTTGGTAATGAATCATACATTGATTTTTGTAGTGGTCTAGAAAAATGTCATGTATGTTTATTAATTGATGATTTCTTGAACATTGAGGATCCAATGACCATTGATGATACTAATAAGCTTGTAAAAGCTCATTCTTCATCTAAGGATAATACCATTGAGTAGTTAGATGAGATTAGTGACCTCTCAATTTCGCACATAATCCCATCAATCCAAAATTCACATGAATTGGAACTAAAACTACCACATAAATATTTAAAATATTCATATCTTGAGAATAGAAACAAGTTTCACGTCATCATTTCTAGTTTACTCCCTCTTGAGCATGAATTGTGACTGCTTGAACTTTTGAGGGAGTATAAAAAAGTATTGGGATGGACACTTGCTGAAATTTCTGGTATCAACCCATCAATTTGCACATATTATATTTTTATTAAATGATGTGGCTAAACCAATGAGGCAGGCACATCGTCGATTGAACCCAACCCTCCTAAAAGTTTTGAAAAATAAGTAACAATATTATTGGATTCTAGAATCATTTACCCCATCTTTGAGAGACAATGGGTTAGTCTCATTCAATTAGTTCCTAAAAACTGGCCTTACATTAATCAAAAATAAAAATAATGAATTGGTTCAAACTCATGTGCAGAATAGTTGGCGTGTCTATATAGACTATCACCGACTAAACCAACACACTGGGAAGGATCATTTCCATTTGTCATTCATTGACCAAATGCTAGAGAGGCTAGTGGGTAAGTCCTACTACTATTTCCTTGATGGGTATTTTGGATACTTTCAGAACCATATTTCCCCTGAGGACCAGGAAAAGACAAACTACACTTTCCCCTTTGGCACATTTGCATATAGAAGGATTCCATTTGGTCTTTGAAATGCTCCGATTACTTTCCAACGATGCATGGTTAGTATTTTTTTGGATTACCTAGAAAATTTCATGGAAGTATTCATGGATGATTTCACTATTTATGGCTCTTATTTTGATGAATGTTTGGGTAGTCTTTCTTCAGTACTACGTCGCTGTATTGAAAATAATATCATATTAAATTATATAAAATTCCATTTCATTGTGCGACATGGTATAGTTTTGGGACATGTCATTTCTGGTGATGGCATCCAAGTAGATAAATCAAAAGTGGATGTCATTTATTCCCTACCATTCCCAAAAAATATATGGGATGTGTGGTATTTCCTAGGTTATGCTGGATTTTATCATCGTTTCATTCATGACTTTAGTAAAATTTCACTCCCCCTCTCGATTACTCCAAAAATAAAAGGAATTTGTTTTTGATAATGAATGTGAGGAAGCTTTTAATAAGTTAAAATGGAGTCTCAAGTCACCCCCAGTAATCCAACCACCTCGGTGGGATTTATCATTTGAGCTCATGTGTGACGCCTCTAACTATGCAGTTGGGGTAGTGTTGTCACAAAGGTTTTATTGAGCTCCACATGTCATTGCCTATGCCTCACATACTTTGGAACCTGCCCAAGAAAACTACACCAAAAATGAAAAATAATTCCTTTCCATTGTGTTTTCCTTGGACAAATTCAGGTCATACCATTTAGGTTCCAAAGTCATTGTGTTCTCAGACCATGCAGTCCTTCGGTATCTCCTTAATAAACCAGTAGCCAAAACACATCTCATTCACTGGATGCTCCTCCTTCAGGAATTCAATTTAGAAATTAGAGATAAAAAAGGATCATAGAATGTGGTGGATAACCATATTAGTAGGATCCACCCATCCTCATACATTGAATCATCCCCCTGTATTCCCATAAATGAAATGTTTCTTGATAAGAAATTATACTGAGTATAGGATGATATTTATTGGTATTCCGAAATTGTAAATTATTTGGTATCATCTTGTATTACTACTGATTACAAAAAAAATCAAGCCAGTCGTCCAAAACATGAGTCTCGTTGGTAAATTTGGGATGACCCCTACCTATGGCGCATATGCAATGATCAAGTCCTTAGGGGTTGTGTCCCCGATAATGAGTTTCAGTCTGCCCTTATATTCTGCCACACTCTTTCTTGTGGGGGCCACTTTGGACCCCAATGGACTGCTCTCAAAATCCTTGATTCTAGTCTCTTTTTTCCAACACTTTTTTGGGATGCCCATGATTTCTGTAAATCTTGTCCTCGTTTTCAAAAAATAGTTAATGTCTCTAAAAGAAATGAAATGCCACAACAACCATTCCTCTTTCATGACATTTTTGGTGTTTGGGGTATTGAATTTATGGGTCCATTTCCCAATTCCTTTGGAAACTTGTAAATTATTTTGGAAGTTGATTACGTGTCAAAATGGGCAGATGTACGAGCTACAAGGACTGATGATTCTAAGGTAGTTGTAGAATTTTTGAGGACCCAAATCTTCTGTAGGTTTGGCTTACCTAGGTTCATCATCAGTGACCAGGGTTCTCATTTCTACAACTGAACAATGAAGTAACTTTTATGTCGGTATGGGGTCGGTCATCGAGTGTCTACTGCTTATCACCCCCAGACCAATGGTCAAGATGAGGTGTCAAATAGAGAGGTAAAACTTATTCTTGAAAAAACGGTTCAACCCAATATAAAAGATCGGATTATTCAACATGATCATTAATTATGGGCGTACCGTACTACTTTCAAAACACCCATTGGAATGTCACCATATCGCCTAGTGTTTGGAAAGAGTTATCACTTTCCTGTTGAGATTGAGCATCGGGCCTACTGGGCCATCAAACAATGCAATTATAATCTTTCTAGTGAAAGTTCTCAAAGGAAGTTTCAGATTCAGGCATTGGAGGAAATGAGAAGAGATGCATTTGAGAACTCCAGGATTTATAAGGAGAGAACCAAGGCTTCCCATGACCATCTTATCCTTCATTGCTAGTTCCAAATTGGGAAGAAGGTCCTCCTCTACAATCTAAGGCTGAAGTTTCATCCAAGTAAGCTTCGTTCCTATTGGTTTGGACCATACATTGTTACTAACGTATCTCCATTTGGTGTTGTCCAGTTTCAAAATGAAGAAACCAATAAAACCTTCACTTTCAATGGGCAGTGGCTAAAAAACTTCCATGAATCCATTTCAGTGTAAAGACCCAGAAATTTCAAAGAAATTTTTTTCTTGATTTTTTTGGAATTTTACGAGTACGCAGTTTCTGAAGGCACTTGATTCTGAGGCCCGGTGTGCCTGGAATCAATTTCTGAAGTTTAGATCGGTCACATTCAGTGAAAGAAGGAGATGGTTTTTCTATCTTTTGAACCGGTCCTCAGAATTGAAAATCGAGGGCACCGATGAACTCGCAGCGCCGGTAATTGCTTAAGTGGACCTTTATCGCAGTTGCGTTTGAAGCGGGTTTAGAATTATTATTTTGGAGTTTAGTTAAGAAGTTAAATAAATTTGTTAAAACAAATTTATTTCTAAGGAAGATTAATCCTCCCATGTGTGGATATATGAGAGGTGGGGCCTACATGAGCCCCATCCTCTCATCTTCCCATAACTCTCTTCAACCCCCCACTTAGTACCTCTTCAATTTAATGTGACAACTACCCTTTTTATAACAACCCTTCACCTCCCTAATTAATATTCCATCAAGGGTTTGAAAGATAAAAGGGCATGATAGTTTTATATTGGGGAGCCTTCACTCAATTATGGGTTGGAAAATATTTTGGAGAACCTTGTGGGAAACCTCTGGAGAAATTTAGAAGAGCTCCCTTCTTCCAACGAAGAAAAATGCCTCTTCGACGAAGAACGCAAATTCACCGACGAAGTGCCTTCTCCTCTTCATCCTCCGCATCAAGGGAGGAGACACCACTGCGGGGAATGTCGCCATCGATGACGACACTTCCTCCGACGTCAACAGAATCGGAACCGATCTTCCGCGACGTCTGATCATCGCGACACTTGCCTCTTTCCACGGCTCGACGACGTGCGATGTCTTTGCGAGGTAGGGGTTATCTTCATTCAAGTTTTATTTATCGATCTTCATTGCTTAAATATTGTCCACTTGTTATCGTCATAATGGGGGGAGATCGGACCACACAAACATGGCCAATCCTCCTCCCCTTTTCCTTTTGATCTTCATTGATTATTATGGCGAAGGCGGCGCGGTGCTGTTGCACCGCGCGGGGACGAAGTGGACCTCAGCCGGAGCGGACCGCGGTGGTAGTGCGGGGTCCGGACGTGCCACGCCGGAGCTTCAAAGGGCCGCGGCTGGGGCGGGGCGCGGCGATGTCGTGCCGCGCTGGTCAAACCAGAGCCCCGACCTAAGGCCACGGTGGACTTCTGAGGGGCGGCCAATTGTGTCGGCCGTCGACGCCACCTGGAGGTGGGACCCGAGGGGGTCCCACGGTTACACAGATGGCCGGCCATAAAGGCCGACCGTTTGTAGAAAACGGGGGGGGGGGGGGGGGGTAACCCTCCCAACCGAATTTTAGGGCAGACCTCACAGGGTCCGCCGTTTCCGCAAACAGGGGGCGGCACCCCCTTTACGCCCCGCTCGGCCAGCACCGAGCCAGGCCATAGGCCGCATGGGCTGGGCCGGCCGCACCAGCCGCGGGCCGGGCCACGCTAGTCGGGCCAGGCCACACCCAATCGGGCCGAACCCGGACCCGGGTTGGGTCGACCTGGTTCGAGTCGACCCAGGGGGTATTGGCCGGGTCGGACCGGGCCCAGACCCCCTATTTTCGGACCAGGTTCGTTCAAACTCTCATATCTTGGGCTACGGACCTCCGATCGACGCAACATCAGTTGCGTAGGATTCCTTGGATCGATACAGTCGTTTCAGTATATTACACTCAAGGTTTCTACAAACTTTGGATATGGTCGGGTTGGTTCGAACACAAAACCAATCGGGCCCTCGGAGTGGAAACACTTATAACCTGATCCCCATACGTACGAATGACGTGCAGTTGAATTTGTTGGATTACTCTTGATGAGACAGATCTTTTGGAATACTTCAGCTAAGGTTTGGACGCAGTTGGAGTAAGGCTGGGTTGGATTGTACCCGAAATCCAACCAGGCCTCTGGAACGGAAAAGCCGATAACTTTCAAACCCGACATCCGTTTGACGAACCGTCAGCGGAGTTGGTAATCCCATTGAGAAATGGTCCCTTTGAGTATAACCTATGAGATTTTGGGGTAAAACTGAGATACAGTTGGGTTGGTTCGTACACGAAACCAACCGGGCCCCTAGGATGAAAAGGCTAATAACTCACAGACCGGGCGTCCGATTGACGCGCCGTCTGTTGCGTTGAGACCCTTTTGACGAGGCAATCCATTGTGATTCTTCTTTGTGGGAATTTGTGATACTTGGAGTATCGAACAATAGATCATGGAGCAGATCCTCTCGGAGACGAGCATACGGAGTGCAGAGATCTAGTAGCTGTGGACTTGACGACTGCTTGACCGATTCGACTTGGAGTGAGTCGACTAGCCCAGTGGAAGGAAAACCCGATATTTGGCAGCAGACCCACGGCGGACGGAGCACCTGGTAGTTGGCAGCAGACCCGCGGTACTCGATAGGAGTAGTACCTTTGTAGGCTATTAGGGGAACCGCTACTGTGTTTGGGCGGCAGACCCCTGGCAGGGAGCACTACTGTGTTTGGGTGCGGACCCGCGGTACTCGACAAGAGGAGTACCTCAGTAGTCTAATCTTAGTGAGTAGCACCTCAGAGTCATGATAGGGCTACTTTACTCGACAGAGGAGGAGTTCTCCAGTAGTTGTGGTTTCAGTATCATTAATGAAAATCCTGGTTTGAGCTGAGTCAATGACCTTTGTGTTTACCTCATGATTGAGATGGGTCACTTGATAACTTAGGTATATGTATGGGAATATACATAAGTAGTGGTTATCCATTTATTTCTTAACCTTGTGTTTCCTCATGATTGAGATGGGTTACTTGATAACTTAGGTATAAGTATAGGCTTATACCTAAGTAAGGGTTATCTATTGAGATCCTTCTTTGTGGTTATCCTTGTTGGTTTTAGTGAGACCTTGAGGGTCTCCGGGTCCCTACTGAGTATCGTTATACTCACCCCTGCATGGTATATGCTCATACCTCGTTGTGTTGGATGCAGACGACGAACAACGCTGACAGAGACCGAGTGTATGAGGACTGGACGGTACCCGGAGGTGGACATCACGACGAGTCAGTATCCGAAGGTGGACTTCACGATGAGACGGTACTCAGAGGAGGTTGATGGGCGAGAGCATTGAGGAGGCTATCTGTACCTACCCTTCAGGTAGGATCCGAGGTGGACGACCCAGAAGATGCTTCTATCTTTCAGCTGTTTGTCTTTTCTGTTGTTGCTGTAATTTTCAGTTGGGTTTTTATTCTGGCCCATTTACTTTTCAGCACTTTCTTTTTTACTTAGTGTATTACTTCCTCTTGTACTCTGGTTGGATGTGTTTATGATTTTTAAAGGCAATTTCATCCCAGTTATCGGGATTTACGCCTTTGGTGCTAGTCGCCAACCCCTGGCCTATGGAAGGCAGGCTTGGGGTAGTCACAACACGAGACCCGAGGACGGGTCGTGACAAATTGGTATCAAAGGAGTCAGTTCTACCACAAAACTTATGACTCTAATCATTCCTTTCTATGAAGAAATAGTGTTAAGGGTACCGAGTGTGGTCTTCAGTTCAGGGAGCCCAGTGTTGGTGCGGCAGCCGACGTATCCATACACCAGGACCCTGACTACTGATTTCTAACTTTGTGCACGAAAACACTGATTGCATGTGTGTTTCCAAAAGTTTTAAAGACAGCTCAAACCAGGTCATCTCACCAGGTATAAATCGTTGACCGTGTTTCATCTGTTCAGTATGTCTCCATGCAGACAATCAGTTGGAGTTCTGAGATAGTACACGATGATGACCCACCGAGCGACGAGGCTCCGGTGCATAACCCTTTTTACTATATTGGCACCCTCAGGTGGTGTACCAGCAGCACCACCACCTGTTGGGCAGTGGATGCCACTAGCCATACTAGAAGATGGTGCACGCCGACAGAGCGTGTTGCACGAGTTCCAGCAGTAGAGGCCTCTGAGGTTACGAGGCGAGGCAGATTCCCAGACAACAGAGGATTGGCTGGAGGTGATTGATAGAGTTTTCCGCCTAGCTGAGACACTAGTTGAGTGGATGGTGGACTTGGCTACTAGTTTTTTCCAGTGAGTGACCATGAGGATGGTCCGCATAGTGATGAGGCTTCAGTACGTGGACCGATGCCTGAGATAGTACCATTGGGTAGTGTGTCAGCTATACATCACTACCTGTTGGCCAGCAGTTACAACTGGTCGTACCGGTAGGTGACACGTGTAGGTTTACTGCCTTACATGTGTTCCAACATCAGATACCCTCAAGTTATGAGGAAATCCCGACTCTCAGGCGGCTGAGGACTGACTTGAGGAAGTGGCTAAGAGTTTTTCTAGAGATTATACAAATATGGCTGAACGACGTGTCGGTAGCTGAGTATTCAACGAGGCATACCGATCATTCCAGGTACTCGATGAATACGATTTGATCAGTTCTATAGAGCTTGGACCACCGAGCGTGGTGTGTTTAAGGATATATGAGCCAGCACCTTATCCTCTATGCATTCCTACCTATGTTAGGATGCTAGAGAAAACATTTGTGGTTGAATGTTCTTTGGCTGAACGGATACAGCTAGAGAATGTTAGCAGTGGAAGAGCATGGAACTAGCGCCAGTCTCAGAGACTTGGGCGTGTAAAATGTTTCAAGAAGAGGAAGTGTTAAGGACAGATGAATCTGCAGAGCAGCAGACGTAGAAGCAGAGCTAGGAGTGAATCATGAGGTGGTGTACATTTCAACGTGTTACAACCACCCACTTTTGTAGTCTCCGCCAGGCTCAGGGAGCTGGAGGGAAGGGGAAGAGAGTAGCTACTTGTGGTCAAGGAGTGCGACCAAAAGGATCTATGGATGATTTGAGGAACGATCTGTGTCTACTGCTAGCTGTCGTAACAACATAAATTGATACGAATCATCCCTTCCTTCCATGAATCTTGTCCCAGACCTAGAGTTTCCGGTTAAGCTGTTGACTTGACCCTCACGTATGGAGATACCTTGATAGGGGACTCGATAATCACACTTACGCCGATGGTGTGATATAACCCTAGAGGTGAGAGTTTCAGTTGGAACCCCTTAGTGGCAGCGTCGAGGCCTTACGACGTTAGTTTGGGTATGGACTGGGCGACCACAATTCATACACAAATTGACAGTTTTAGGCAAAAGGGTTGTGGTTTACCTACAACGTTGGGACGAGTTTTTCCTAGGTCGGAGAAAAGGAAACTCCAGGAAGCACAGGATGGAATCATGCATAAGAGGGTGCATTCGATCACTCAGGAGATGGACAAACTTATCTTTGTGCCATAATTCTACAGAGTTGCGGCACCACTTCTAGTAGAGCTTTCAGGAGCTGGGGTTGAGGTTGACCAGTGCACCTAACCTGAGGGCGTTGGTTCCATAGTTCACTATGACACATCAGGGACCAGACTTGGGTATGTCCTGATGTAGGAGTGGGCAGTGATCGCCTATGGATCACGGAAAATGAGACTGAATAGAGCAGACAGGAGACCACTGGAGTTCGAGGATAGTGACCACATCTTCTTAAGGGTCTCACCTCGACGAGGTATAAGGAGATTTGGCTGAGGCGGCAAGTTATCTCCAAGGTTCATCGGACCCTTCTAGGTCCTCAACAGGGTAGGTGAGGTGGTTTACCACTTGAACTTTCCACCATAGTTGCACCAGGTGCATGGCGTATTCCACTTATCTCAGCTGAGGATATGTTTGCACGATCTATCCGTCATCATTGACCACAGAGAGCTGGATATTGATGACAGGGGTCACTTTCATAGGGTTCCAGTAAAGGTTGAGGATCAACAGGATCAAGTCCTACGTGGGCGGTAAATTCCTCTGGTGCACATTCATTGGCAGCACAGGAACATCCAGGAGAGCACATGGGAGCGGGAGGCTCAGATGCGTGCTCGGTACCTCCTTTAGTTTCCCTAGTTTGTGTTGTAGCTTTATGGGGATGTAAAGCCCTGAGGTGGGAGTAATTTAAAGACTTGATAATTTCAAGGAATTTTTTTTCTTAATTTCTTTGGAATTTTACGAGTTCGCAGTTTCTGACGGCACTTGATTCCGAGGCCCGGTGTTCCCGGAATCAATTTCCGAAGTTTAGCTCGGGTACGTTCAGTGAACAAACGAGTGGGTTTTTATATCTTTTGAACCAGTCCTCGGAATTGAAAACCGAGGGCACCGATGAAATTACAGTGCTAGCAATTGCTTAAGGGGACCTTTACCGCAATTGCGTTTGAAGCGGGTTGAGAATTATTATTTTGGAGTTTAGTTAAGAAGTTAAATAAATTTGTTAAAACAAATTTATTTCTAAGGAAGATTAATCCTCCCATGTGTGGATATATGAGAGGTGGGGCCCACAAGAGCCCCATCCTCTCATCTTCCTATAACTCTCTTCAAACCCCCCACTTAGAACCTCTTCAATTTAATGTGACAACTCCCCTTTTTATGACAACCCTTCACCTCCCTAATTAATATTCCATCAAGGGTTTGAAAGCTAAAAGGGAATGATAGTTTTATATTGGGGAGCCTTCACTCAATTATGGGTTGGAAAATATTTTGGAGAACCTTGTGGGAAAACTCTGGAGAAATTTAGAAGAGCTCCCTTCTTTCAACGAAGAACAACACCTATTCGACAAAGAAAGCCTCTGACGAAGAACGCAAAGTCACCGACGACGTGCCTTCTCCTCTTCATCCTCCACGTCAAGGGAGGAGACACCACCGTGGGGAATGTCGCCATCGATGATGACACTTCCTTCGACGTCAATGAAATTAGCACCGATCTTCCGTGACGTCCGATCATCGTGACGCTTTCTTCTTTCCGTGGCTCGACGACGTGCGACGTCTTTGTGAGGTAGGGTTTATCTTCGTTCAAGTTTTATTTATCGATCTTAATTGATTAAAGATTGGACTCTTGTTATCGTCATAACGGGGGGAGATCGGACC
The DNA here is from genome assembly GCA_963277665.1 of Viscum album. Classification (NCBI taxonomy): domain Eukaryota; kingdom Viridiplantae; phylum Streptophyta; class Magnoliopsida; order Santalales; family Viscaceae; genus Viscum; species Viscum album. The sequence continues at coordinate 2,073,156,820 of OY728119.1, forward strand.
GCACAAACACGACCGATCCTCCTACCCTTTTCCTTTTGATCTTCGTTGATTATTGTGGCGAAGGCGGTGCGGTGCCGTTGCACCGCGCGGGGACGAAGAGGACCACGGCCGGTGTGGGCCGCGGCAGTAGTGCGTGGCGCCGGTGAGGCCGAAGGAGGCCGCGGCCAGGGGCGGGCCGCAGTAGAGGGGCGCGACACCGTTGCGCTGCGCCGGAGCTTCAAGGGGCCGCGGCCGGGGCGGACTTCCGAGGGGCGGCCAGCGCCACCTGGAGGCAGGACCTGAGGGGGTCCCGCGGTTACACAGCCGGCCGGCCATAAAGGCCGGCCGTTCGAAGAAACCGGGGGGGGGGGGGGGCATAACCCCCCCGACAGAATTTTAGGGCGGACCCCACAGGGTCCGCCGTTTCCACAAACAGGGGGTGACGCCCCCTTTGCGCCCCGCTCAGCCAGCGCCTAGCTGCGACCAGCTTCCTAGTCGGGCCGCTCCCAATCGGTCCGGACCCGGACCTGGGTCGGGTCGACTCGGTTCGGTCCGACCCAGGGGGTATTGGGCCGGGTCGGACCGGGCCCATACCCCCTATTTTCGAACCAGGTTCGTTCAAACGCTTATATCTTGGGCTATGGATCTCCAATAGACGCACCGTCAGTTGCGTAGGATTCCTTGGATCGAGATAGTCATTTTGGTATATTACACTCAAGGTTTTGGTGAACTTTGGGTATGGCCGGATTGGTTCGAACATGAAACCAACCGGGCCCTCGGAGCGAAAATGCTTATAACCTGAGCTCCAGACATCCAAATGATGTGCCATCAACTTTTTTAGATTCCTCTTGATGAGGCACATCTTTTAGAATACTTCACCTGAGATTTGGACGCTGTTGGAGTAAGGCCAGGTTGGATTGTACCCGAAATCCAACAGGGCCCCTGGAACGGAAAAGTCGATAACTTTCAAACCCGACGTCTGTTTGGAGAACCATCGACGACGTTTATAATCCCGTTGAGAAATGGTCCCTTTGAGTATTACCTATGAGAGTTCGGGGTACAGTTGAGATACGGTCGGGTTGGTTTGTACACGAAACCAACCGGGCCCTCGGGATGAAAAGACTAATAACTCACAGACCGGGCGTCCGATTGACGCGCCGTCTATTGCATTGAGACCCCTGTGATGAGGCGGTCCCTTGTGATACTTCTTTGTGGGACTTTTTGATACTTGGAGTATAAACCAGTAGATCGTGGAGAGGATCCTCCCGGAGACAAGCGTACGGAGTGCGAAGAACTAGTAGCTGTGGACTTGTTGACTTCTTGACTAATTCGACTTGGAGTGAGTCGACTAGCCCAGTGGACGGAGCGCCCGGAATTTGGTGGCAGACCCACGACGGACGGAGCACCTAGTAGTTTACAGCAGACCTGCGGTACTTGACAGGAGTAGTACCTCTGTAGGCTATTAGGGGAACCACTACTGTGTTTGGGCGACATACCCATGGCGGGGAGCACTACTGTATTTGGGTGCGGACCTACGGTACTCGACAGGAGGAGTACCTCAGTAGTCTAAGGTTAGTGAGTAGTGCCTCAGAGTCATGACATGGCTACTGTAATCGACAGAGGAGGAGTTCTCCAGCAGTTGTGGTTTTGGTATCATTAATGAAAATCCCGGTTTGAGCTGAGTCAATGACCTTTGTGTTTACCTCATGATTGAGATGGGTCACTTGATAACTTAGGTATATGTATGGGCATATTACTAAGTAGTGGTTATCCATTGATTTCTTAACCTTGTGTTTCCTCATGATTGAGATGGGTTACTTGATAACTTAGGTATAAGTATATGCTTATACCTAAGTAAGGGTTATCTATTGAGATCCTTCTTTTTGGTTATCCTTGTTGGTTTTAGTGAGACCTTGAGGGTCTCGGGGTACCTAATGAGTATTGTTATACTCACCCCTGCACGGGCTATGCCCGCACCTCGTTGTGTTGGATGCAGATGACGGACAATGCTGACAGAGACCGAGTGTACGAGGACTGGACGGTACCCGGAGGTGGACATCACGGTGAGTCAGTATCTGGAGGTGGACTTCACGACGAGACAGTACTTGGAGGAGGTTGACGGGCGAGAGCATTGAGGAGGCTATCTGTACCTACCCTTCAGGTAGGATCTGAGGTGGACGACCCAGGAGATGCTTCTATCTTCCAGCTGTTTTTCTTTTCTGTTTTACTTTCGTTCAGTTGTAGCTATACTTTTCAGTTGGGTTTGTATTCTGGCACATTTACTTTTCAGCACTTTCTTTTGTACTTAGTGTATTACTTCCTCTTGTACTCTGGTTGGATGTGTTTATGATTTATAAAGGAAATACCTTCCCAGTTATCGGGATTTACGCCTTTGGTGCTAGTTTCCATCCCCTGGCCTATGGAAGGCGGGATTGGGGTAGTTACGGCACGGGCCCCGAGGACGGGTTGTGACATTCAGAGTCCCAGATGGAGAAACTCCATGTTAAGAAGCAATATATGAATGAAACTCATTAGGTTTTATCCTTCCTTCCCACATTCTCTTCTATTATAGTTAGGACACTACACACTTTAGGAGTGGGGGGATGGGTACATTTTTGGGTTAGTTAGATTTTTCATCATCTTTTTTTTCTCTTTTTCTCAATCTTTATGGTATTTTTACTCCCCCCTTTTGGTCACAAAATCATGTAACATACTGAAAATTCATGTTGATTTTTTTTATTCCATGTTGATTTAACATTTGATGAAAATATAACGCTGTTATGGAATGAATATTTGTATAAATTTAACATCAGGAAGTGATTTTTAGTGAATTTTTTTTTGTCAATGACATAAATAGTTGTATGTCTATGAAACCTCTGAGAAGATTGATGCCCCTTGTGTAAGTAGTTTTTGGGAAAACTGTGTCACTATTATCTCCACACATTTTTGCACTAAACCAAAAAGTGTGAATATTTCTTACTTAATATAAGTTAAATATATGTTAGGTTAATATTTTTCATCTTAAAGTGATATTTCCATACATTCGTTCCTTATCCGATATGTTTCATTACTGTACCAGATTTACCTATGTGTTTGTATCTGATATCTGACTTTTGTACGCCCTAAAAAAAATCAAAATCAAAACAAAATTGGGTTGTGTCTTAGGCAGGTCAAAAACCACTCCTCCTTAACCTTTTATCTTATTATAACTATTACAATTAGAGTCATGAGTAGATCAAACAAGGGTTGAGAGATGAGTGTGAGATTTGTTCCAAATGAAACTTCTGAAAAAAATGAGGGGAGTGATGAAATATGCAGCATATGGGGATATCTAGGTCAGGAGATTATGGTTTGACTTCTAGTAATGCTTAAGTGAGTGGGTCTTGAAATATTATTGCAAAGGATGTAGGGCAAGTTCGATGGACAAAATCTTTTAAGCTGAAAAATGCTAAAATAACCTATATTTATTGAATAAAAAGTGGAAAGGATAGCATGTAATGGTTTTCACACACACACATAGAGAGTTAGTGGAATGGTTGAATTCTGAATTCCTTACTCAATTTGGTATCATGAATCTCTTTGAATTTCACTATGATACATCTTTTTCCATTTTCACTAAGAAGAAATCCTTGGTGTGGTTTGTGCATTGATCACATTACTTTAATGAATTAAAATATCCTTAGATATTAAATCTTCATGATGTTGGTAATATCTACATGCATAATTTCTGAAAATGTAACTTTGACCAGGATTGAAAATGTTTAGGTGTGGGGGTGTGATCGTACCATGATTCACTATGTCATTTTCACCGTTACACCATTGTATTAAACTGAATTTCTATTGTAAATTACAAATATAATAACAAAATGAACTTCATGTTTGATTCAGTTATTTTATGTTTATCACTTTTAAAAAGGGAAATGTTAATTGTTTTGATAATATCATTGAAGGTGGAGATGATTTGAAGGACTCATGATGAAGTCCAAGAAATTTGGGCCAAACTGCATAGGATCCAAGCACACCAGTGGATTAATCCACACACTGCTACTATACCGTGCATACAAATGGGATGATATTTTTTTTATAGTCTAAAATTTAATATTATACATTTCATCTCAAGAAACCCAATCCCGATTCTTCTTTTATGGGGACCAACCAAACTAATATTTCTAAGCCACCGAATATGCACAAATTCAAAAGTGGAATTTTGTAATATGTAAATATATCTATATTTGATTGTCTAAATGATGCAAAACTTTCGGTGGGGATAGACAAGACGTGGGACTAAAACTTTCTAGTTTTTTCAAAAGGGATATTCGACTGTCTAATAGCCTAAAACCATCCTTCAAGTGGTTTATCAAAATCTAGGTTCCCAAAACTACTTTCCATTTTGGCTATAAAAAGGCACTTTGGGAACCCCATTTGGGAGTTTGAACCAGAAGTGAAGGTCTTCCATTTTAGAATCCTAGAGGAGTCTCCCCCACACACTTGATGTTCTATAGTCCACAATCCTCATAGGGGGATCAATAACGAAGAAGGAGTTCCACCTTAGCTTCCTCCTCCTCCCGATGTCAAGCTAAACAGTGGGTGATCATTGTGAGGGAGCTACACACTTGAAGATAGAGTTAAGACACCTTATATTCTACTGGCGTTTTGTAATATTTATGCGAATTATTTCACTTATGTTTAATCTTTATATTTTTCTTCTCTGAATGCATTGATTTGGTTTAATTAAGTGAAACATTTCTCATTTCAATACCGATTGGTTTTAGATTCAAGTGGGAATCTTGGGTTGTTTCGATTGGACAACACAAGCATCCTCTTTCTATCACACATACATGATATTTCAGTATTCTTTGGTAGACCTCACTCTATTCTTGTGGTCCAAACCTTGAAAACATGATTGTCTTGCCAAGGGGTGGTTCTTTGTGCATAATTTTAAGAGGAAAGTGGAGAACCAAGATCTTGGTTAACCCTCAACCAAAGGATTACACTAAAACCTAATAATAAATTAATAATGAGGAACTCTTCAAGTGATGCACTAACTTAGAAAATATCACTTATTTATCTCATATTTTTTAAAATACACTTTGTCTTTCAACTTTACAACTCTTTACGTTAAGTTACTTTCTTAAAATTATTTACAAAATCACCCCCTCTTTTGTTCTTATTATTAAAAATACACACTCAAAACCTATCAACGCTCCTTGAGAGATGAACTAGGGTCTTCCATAGACTATAAATCAATATTAAAAACACAATCAATTTGACGTGTCATGACAATGCGGTCAATAATTCTACTCAGTAGACATTTTCCCACCAAATAAGTCTTTTAAAAAGAAAAATGTTTTCTTTTCATGACATATATTCACAAAATTGATATTTACATTATCCCTATCCCTACTAATCCTTAAATACCTATGAATTTTTTTAAAATGTGGAATGATTATAATAATCTTAGTGAGGGAAATAAAAAGAAGAAATATTTTAGTCTAGAGAAAAACATGAAAACCCATGAAAACCTTTTTCTTAAAAACATATATTTTTAGATGAAAAAATGCAACCTCTTTTTTTTTATCAATAAAAATTTTATACCTTTTAAAAAAACCTCATTTTTCATGTAAAATATCATAATAATACCTTTTGAAATCATATTATTTACATGAAAACTCATTATCAAGTATAGAAAATTCATGTAGGTGCATTGGTAAATTATCATATTAAAACACTTTCAATTGGAATAATCATACTGATAACTTCCAATATAGTTCTATATAGAACATAATAATTACCCAATGAATTGGAGAATTATTTGGTCACACACATAGTATAAGATATATTAGGATAACCCATGATCTATAATAGAATTAAACCCTTTTATAAGATGAATCAGGATCACCCATGAGCTATAATGGGGATCAACCCTTCGTAAACAATGTCTAAGGACCATATCATGAATAAAACACTTGAAAATATCTTTTAAACCCATGTTCAAAAACATTCTAATATCAAAATACCATTTGTTTATTGAAACCCCATTTTCAATACCAAAATACCCATAAGAAGGGAAAGAGAGTTTTTATTTGAAGAAAACATGAAATCATTTAAAGGAATCCGAAATTCCAATAATGGTTATGGTGTTGGGAAAATTTGTTATCATCATATATGTTAAAATAGAACATTTTCATTGTCTTTTGTAAAGAGATTCAAAACATTCCATAAAAATATTAATTTATGAAAACTATTGAAATAAAGTGACATAAAATTACATTTATAGTTATTTAATTTCCATAAAAATACATTCATGAAATAATTTTAAAAAAATGGACATGGGAGATAATTATTTTGAAAATAAATCATTATAACATTTAAAATGATGTTTCAAGTTAATGTGCCCCTTACCTCAAGTCTAACTTTACATGTGTGTTATTTATCTTCCAAAATAATAAACTCATGTTAATTATTTACTTTATTGAGAATATTTTTCAAGTATATTTTTCCATTTTTTACATATTACCATGTTATATATAATTTATTAATCATTTAAGTTTATATCGAACGTCTTGATGGTATTCAGTTCATAAGTTCAAAATGACTTCGGTCGGTTGACTATGGTAAAATATTTCATTATTACATCATATAAAGAGTAATAATAATGTCATTATTATATTTTTATACATAAATTTTAATTTTAAAACAAATCAAGAATAATTTTTATGAAAAATAAATTATGTTATAATCATGGAGACGGTAGGTTGTCTGTATGTATGAAATATTTTTCCATTTTTCAATGATCATTGAGAAAATAAGTTATGTATTATTTTATATTTATAGAATTATAATTATACCATAAATACCATAATATTTATTTAAACATATTTATATATATCATCCATGTGATTTCATGATGAAAGACAAATCTTATCACTTTGTAGTGGTGGTAATCCACATGTACGCATGAACGATGTTATCATTTTTCATTGAATGAAAAGGTAAGAAATTAAATGATATATTATATTCAAAAATGATAATTTTTTCATTAATATCACACATATATATATATATATATATATATATATTAATTCAATCATTATAACCATCCATTGGAGATGGGGATGGAAAATGAATTACATTGGTTCGTAAGGTGGTGGTATGTCCTACACATGAATGTCGGTTTCATTTCCCATTTGGTGGAAGATGAGAGGGATATAGGTTTTTAAATTAAATTAAAAAAACCTAAGTATATGTAATATAATATTGTTGTTATTTTATCATCATTAAAGAATATTCTAATGCGGTGGAACAATAAATAAAACAAAAACACTCAGTTAAGAATGATGCCTCTTCTTCAAACAGTCGCTTAAGATTTACACCAAAATATTTTCTAGGATGGTTTTATAATCACAAAAAAATACTCTAGGATGTGGGTATAGAGATAAGTAAGGTATTTGGGAATAATATTGTTTGAAAAAATAATTTTTTTGATGTGTGATGAAATGAGAAGAGGTTCCCTTTTATAAGAGAGGGGAGGGGCACTGTTAGAATTTCTTAAAATATTAAATTAATATAAATAAATTTCATATTAAAAATGGATATGAATTTATAATACTATAATTTAAGATAAGGATGAGTAAATATAATCTTATAAAATAAAATTTTGATAAGTTTTTATCACATTTTGAGCCTTATCCTTTTGTTTTAACACCTTATTAACCCTTTTCACACTTATCATGACAACAAGGTTTTTTACACTTTGAGAGTCATAATTTTTACTATAAGTGGAAAACATAAAATAAATGAAAAATGGTTGATATTTTGGACCATATAATAATCTATTTAAAAATCATATGATTTTGAAAATTTTTATATCATTTAATTAAATATTATTTTTAAAAAATATCAATAATTTCCATTTTAGAACAATTCATTTACATTGAATTTTTTAACATCAAGAAAACAAATTAAATTAAAATAAAATATTTTATTATGTACCTAACATTTTATATTTATCTATAAAATTCATGGGCCACATTAATTATTTAAAATTATACTAAATTTAATATTATTAATATCAATTATTTTATTTTTCCATTAACTGAATAATTAATGTGTCAGTGTTGTGTAAGCATTTAAGATAATTATATCTTTACTAAAAATAAAAAATAAACTACCATGATGATGATGAATATTTTATATTTAAAAATAATATTTATAACTTATCATATGCATCGATTATCCCCATATTAAAAATATTTTATTTATTAAAAACAAGAGAGTGACATTTTTTACTTTTCATTACATACAAATTTATAAATGTCATAATCACATAAAAATATAAAAAATGGATATATATTATACCTTTGGATTATTATGGATGATATATAATCATATAAAAACATTTTTTAAAGTGTTAGGCCCATTTTATATTCCTCATAATTTTATTGTAGTCTTTAATTGTCTAATTTATCCTTTACCATGGTAACAAAATTACTATTGTTACTATAAATATTAACTAAAAATAAAAGAGAAGTATTAATTAATTTTGGTCCCATTAATTTAAAATATTCAATATAATTTTCAAGATTCAATTCACAAAGGTGGAAGAATTTAATTTAAAATTAATCTGAAAAAACATGATGAAAAATGGTTTTCAGAAAAATGCCATTTTCAATGTAAAATTGTTTTTATACTAAATTAAAGTATAATATTCATTTAAAAAAGCATAATTGGATTATTTTAAATCAAAAGGAGATAATTAAATTTTACAACTCATCAAAAATTGAATTTTACTTTTTAAATACTTTAAAAGAAATAAAAAGTTCAATAAAAATCAATATTTTTCACTTTTCATTGAAAAATCAATTTTTTTCAGAAAATTATCATAATTTCATATTAAGATAATTTTTTTAAAAAAATAAAAAAAATTATTTTCATAAAATTAAAATTATATAAATTTAAAATTACACTTTTAAATAAATCTATATAAGAAAAGAGTTTAATAAAACCATTTCATTTTTTATTTAAAAATTACTTAATATTATTATAATGAATGCTATATTTTTAAAAATGATTTATTATATCATTACCTTGGTTGTTAAATTCTTCCCCATTTTTTGATATTTCATCCCCTCAATTTTATTAACTTATGAAACAACTTGGGATATCATTCCCTCATTTCATTTTCAGATTCTCATGTTGCTTCTTCAACAATATGGGTTTTCACAAAACCTGAAATTGATGAACTACCTTATTCTATAATGTAACGCCCTGACCCTAGAAGCCCATAGTAAGTGCATTATTACATATCATTGGCATGATCACAAAATATCAAGTCTCGAAAGAACGATTAGTTTAGAAGCCTTGGAAGTACTAGATACGTTCATAAGGTTTACATTACATCGTAAAATGGAAAACTTCAACAACATTGTTTCCATATACAACAATGAGATCCCATAGACTATCTCTGTAGGTCAGTCATAATATAATTATTTGCATCCTATAAAAAATAAAACATAGAAAGGGGTGAGCTCAAATTCTCAGTAAGGATAAAAATATAGCGGAAGCTTTCATAAATAAGAATAAACATTTAAGACAATGTATAAAACTAAAACAAAAGCCTTTTCAACATAAAATTTATCATAATATGGAAAATATAAATCAAAATAATTCCATTTACTTACTCACATGGATATTCTACTAGTCTAATAATCACATGCAATATCAATAGCCACTTTCATAATGATGGAATGCATAATACCAGACTTTCATAACCACATAGTCAAGGCCTTGTGCCAAGAATACAAATAATATTTTTTAAAGGCCTTGTGCTAAGACACTAGTTTGTATCATGATACCTACTGATGCATCGAGGAGCTATAGTGGGCTCCACCTGTCACTTACTAAGTCCAATGCATTCCTCATATGAAAAGGTTTAAACATAACATAAACATTCGTATTAAAACTGGCATACGAAATGTCAGTACTTTATCCATAAACCATGAATGATATGAAATAAAACATCCACAGTCAAATATATCACAAAACCTTCAATATAATATGGAAGTTTTGTATCATAATAAATCAACTTCAAATAATCTTAAAATCCATCAAAGGATGTTGACATAGATGAAATCAAAACCTTTTTTTAGAGAAATATCTCTTTCTATTTTGAAATAATTTAAGAGTCACATAATTATAAAGAATACATTTATTTTGAAAATATTCTTATAATCTTGTAAGGTAAGCTTCAATGATGTTATAATGGCATAAAATAGCCGCTCCCGTCATATAAGTTAAAAAAAACATTCTTACCTTAATTTTGTCGAAAAGGTCATAAAGTACCTTGTTGGAAAACGACAGAAGGATTCCTTTCAAACCATTTTATAAAAAGTCAAACAAGGGTATAAATGAATTTAAACCATAGTATAGTAAATAGTAAAAAAAAATTGGAATACATTTTTAAGAAACATGGATGTGGATGATAAAGAGGTCCCAGTAGATAATTACATATAAACAACCTCAGATAATAAAGAGATTGTGAAATTAACCCTTACCTTGTACTTTTCCTTGGTCGAGGGTAGGTTAACCTCATTTATAATGGTTAAATAATTGTTATTAAATTATACAAGAATCATATACATTAATATGATATCATATATGATCTTTTAACATTTCTTTGTTAATAATATCTTAGTATTATCGTCATTTCGGGTGTTAACAAATTCGTTTTCCTTTATATTATTTGTTATGTGAGTCATATTTTTTAAGGATGGGATGTATATTATTAATATCCAGAATTATATCACGTCTTTAAACATTATTTTCAATCATTAAATGAAAATTATTCTTGAATGGATACGACGGGGAATGAATCTCATTGCGTTCGTGGAGACGGTAATCCGTACGTACGCACGAGCGACAATATCATTCTTTTGATATTAAAATAATATATATTTGGATGGTATATCATATATAAAACATTATTATCATGTTATATTTATTATTTACATCAATTACACATCATTATTATACCCATCCAAATAATAATGTGTTGAATAACAATTACACCACGACATGGAGACGGTAAGCCGTACGTACGCACGTATGGTGACATGTCATTCAAAGGATGGATAGAATAATGACTATGGTTGTAACATATTTATAATAACATCACATTATATATAAGATACTGAATTTATTATTTTATAATGGAAACAACAAAGAAAGAGGAAGTGGAAGAAGAAAGGAACTTGAAAGAGGTGATAAAATATTTACCTCTTCTTCAGGTTCTCCCTTTTGATTTGATCAAAAGGGATCCTTAGGTTGGCTTTCTAACTAAAGGAAGGACTCTAGGATGAAGGGAGGACAGTTGATAGGGTATTTGGGTAGGGTTTGTCTGAGAAAAATGTCTTTGAAGGTGTTAATTAGAGAGAAGGGGGAGTGCCCTTTTATAAGAGGGGTGAGGGGCACCTTTGGAAAAGCTAGAAATATTATTTTATAATAAAATAATTTTCGGTTTTTAATGGATCCAAAATGGATTATTTAAAGTCTAAGGTGGTTATGGGTCTAAAACAACTCAACCAATAGGTTTTAGATAGGTTTGGGTCACTATATTAACTTTATCGTTTAGATTTAACTCTTAGTTAAATAGTTTGACATTTACTATGTCTCCTTGTATTTTTATATTATATGGTTAATAAACTTACTATATACTTCCAAGAGAACCCCAAGTGGTTAATTAATGATACACCTATCATTATATAAATCTTTTGGCCGAACCTTATATTTTTAGGAATATAATATCAATTAATAATATAATATTTGTTTTAAAACTCTTTTATGTCAATGTTGACACTATTTGGTATTTTGTTTTTTCTAAATTCATAACAAAATTATTACTTAGAAAACAATTCATCTAACGAACCCTAATATATCATATTAACCTAGAAAATTAGTGTAATTCATAAAAAGTCTCTAATTACATTTATTTGGATATTTATAGTATCAATTATTTTAATATTTCATTAATTTGGTAATTACTGCATCATTATTGTGTCATAAATAAATTAAATTATTTAATGTCTAAAAAATATAAATAAAATACCATTATGTAGGAAAGCTTTTTAGATTTATAATAAATATTTATAGTTGAATTTATCTTATGTGTAACCCTATATTAAAAATGTTTTAGTTATTAAACTTTGATTTTAACTCTTTTAACCCATCTTTGAATTAAATAATAATAAATGTCCTAATCTAATCCAAGTGGACCGAAGAGGTTCATATTTTATTCCTAAGTTTGTTTTTTGTTGAATTATACATATCCAATATAATTAGGACATGTGTTAGGGTAATTATAATATCATTTTTACCCTTAATTACCCTATTTACTTTTAACTGTGATAAATAAAAGTAAAAAGTTACTATTCACCAAAAATTATTTTCATCTTATTGAAGAAAATTTTACTTACTGATACCAACCGTGTCTCTAGGATTTTTTAAATTCAACTCATAGAAGCGGTAAAATTAAGTTTTATGTAAATTTGCAAATGCTCCTAGGAGGTGGGTAAAAGATGGTAAAAAGTTCAATAAAATTTTTATATATCTAAAATTATTATAAACTGACTCCAATGAATTACATTGAACTTATATAGGTATTATGCATCTATTTTGACCTAAAATAAATTTAAATAAAATAAATAATTATTTAAATAAAAATTCAGTTTTAAACTATAACTCAGTGTTTTTCACTATTCATCAAAAATTGAAAGTTTTCAGAAAAATACCAAAAATTCACCCTAAGCTAATTTCAATATTCAAAATCCAAAAATGAAGTCCATTTTGAAAGATAAAATTTATAAAATTTCAAAAAGTGGGTATTACTATTCATAATGGCTAATTTGATTGGTTGTGGTGTGTTAGAACTCGAAGTTGCGTACAACAGACTCTATTGTATTATTCAAATAGAAGCGTACCGTTGAAGCTTGGGGTGTTACATATAATACTTTATATCTATGGTTAACAATCTAAATAGGTTTCTTTTCAAAGGAAATATTATCTTCTCACTGAACTACTTCAAGTCTCAAAACATGAGATGAATCATGCATATATTTTCTTAACATCACAATCTGAAAAATGTTGTGTACCTCGAATAAACTCAGAGGGAAGGTCACTCAATATGAAACTGATCGAACTTTCTCTAGGATTTCATATTCTCTAGTGAACAAAAAAATTAACTTCCCTTTTTCCCAAATTTTTTTACACTTTTCCATGGATATAATTTAATAAAAACATAATCACCTACCATGAAAGATAGATTTATTCTTTGGTTATCTGTATAACTTTTCTACCTACCTTGAGATAACATCAAATACTAATAAATCATATTCACCTTATAAACCATTTTTTTACAAAAACTGTTCCAATAAACTTCATTTACCCAACCTCATCCCAAAAATATACCATCTGAAACCACTTTCCATATAATTATTAAAAATTTTCCATTAGTATACTAGAATGAAAACTGTTATTATAAGAAAAATCAACTAATGAAAGATAATGATTCCAAATTCCCTGGTAATCCATTAAACAAGCATGAAGCAGTAATTCCATGGTCTAAATAATTCAATCAGACTATCCATAATATTGAGTATGAAAAGGTGTACTTAAACTTAATTTAGTGCCTAATGAATTTTGGAGTCCTTTTTAAAAAATTGAAGTGAACCAAGGATCACAGTCATATGCAATGGAGATAGGAATTCCATGTAACCTAACTATATCCTTGATATACTATCGAGAAATATAATCCAGATACATTTTATCTCTAATGGGGAGGAAATAAATAGATTTATTAAATCAATTAATAATAATCTTAATCATATTATTACCTTGAGATGTATTTGATAATTCCACCATGAAATCAATGGATATATTCTCCCATTTCCACTCCAGTATTGGAAAAGGATGAATTATCCCATTATATAATTTCTATTTTTCTTTAACCTATTGACAATTCAAACATTTCATGGTAACATCAGTAATATATCATTTCATTCCATCCAACTACTAACACTCTCAAAGTTATTTATAAATCTTAGTGCTTCCATGATTAATAGAAAATGGGGAACTATGAGCATCACTCAAAAATTCACTCTTTAACATGGTGTCAAAAGGCACACATAGTCTCTTAAAAAATATCAAAACAAATTATTTTTCAATCTTAAATTCATGAAACAAACCCTAAATAACCAATTTTACATTTTTCTGTATCCCGTGGTCTTCCTTATGAGATTGCTTAATTATATTTTTCAATGCAGACTATAATGAAACATGAAACCAAAAAGAGTAAGTTTCTACATCCACAACTTCTAGGATAAAACTAATCAAATCATTAACCAAAGGTTCAAGTTATAAATGTAACATGATTAATATTACATTATTTTCCTTACTCAAAGCATCAGATGCTTTTTTTGATTTTCCAGGATGATAATGAATCATGCTATAATAATCCTTGATCATTTCCCACCATCTTCTATATCTAATGTTCAACTCTTTTTGAATGAATATATACTTAAAAATTTTATGAACAATATATATTTCAAACTTGGATCCATATAAGTGATACCTCTAAATTTTTTATTCATAAATCATAGTAGATAATACTAGATCATTTGTATGATAATTTAACTCATGAGGTTTTAGTTTACAAAAAGCGTGAGCAATTACTAGATCATTATGCATCAAGACAAAACCATGTACATTAAAAAAAGCATCACTATAGTTGAAAAGTCACCATTTCTAGAGGGAATGTCAAAAACAGTAATATTTACTAATATTTTTTTATTTTATGAAAACAATCATCACACTCTTTTTTCTATAAGGATTTAACTCTTTTTCGAGTTAACTTAGTTAGTGGTCTAGACAACCAAGCAATTTTTTCACAAGACGTAGGTTGTATCCTACTAAACCAAGAAAAATATGAATCAATATGACATTGTTTGGTCTCGACCACTCTTAGAAAAATTTATTTTAAGTATGTTCAATAGTTATTCCATTTTTAGAAACAATATGACCAAGGAATGAAATCTATTGGAACCAAAATTCACACTTACAAAATTTTCCATACCCTTATTTTTCTTTTAATGTTTTAAAAATAATATTTAGTTGTCTTTCATGATCATTGTGAATTTTAGAATATACAAATATATCATCTGTGAACATAACTAAAAACTTATCCAATAACTCATGGAAAACTCTATTCAATAGATCTATAAATACAGTTGGTGCATTAGGAAACCTAAAGGGAATAACTATAAACTCTTAGTTCCCATACCTTGTTTGAAATGAAATCTTCATTATATCTTCCTCCTTAACCATAAACTAATGGTACCACAACTAGATATAAATCTTATAAAAATATTGTGCTCCTAAAAGTTTATAAGATAAATCATTGATATGAGGAAAATGGTACTTTTTCTTAACAATGATGTTATTCAAGGGAATATAATCATTGAAAATTCTCATTTAACTATATTTATTTTTAACATCTAGTGGAAAACCCCTTTATCATTGGTTTTTTACCTTTAAATATCATTTTATAACTAATTTTAATACAAGATATGTTGAAAGTATGACTACCCATGTTGTTTTTATTAAAATTGACTTTAAAAACCCATCCAGAAGGGGAATTAAAGAGGACTTTCAATGTCTGTTTTTATAAAATCAGCATGGAATGAAATCTAGTAGGGATTTATACATAATTTTTTATAAAACCAATATTAAAATAAATATGATATCATGCGGGCTTTCATTTTCAGTTTTCTAAAAAACCAACGTGGAAAGTCACTTTCGACATCAATTTTTATTAAAAAAATATGTGAAAATCCATCTAGGTGGATTTTAACATAATTTTTTATAATATCAACATTAAAATATGAAATTTGTATAAAAATATTTTTAATTACATAATTTTGTACCTGAAAGATCAAAGAAGAACCAAACATCAAACATATAGCATATACAATAAAAAAGTAATAAAACTTATTGATAAGCTTTACAATAATATTTACAAATATACAATTAAATGAAACTCAATATCAAAAAAAACATAGAGAATATTTTCTAAACAAATATTGTATTTGTCTTAGTTATTTGGTAGTTTAGAAAGAAACATCCTCAAAACTTGAAAAAATAGTGTTATTAATTAAAAAAATAACATATTTTTTTAAATTACAAATATTTTAATGAAAATAACCTTTCAAAAATATGTTATTGTTCTATTTGTGATTGTATTATAAATCAATTGTAAAAAATAATATCTATATTCAAATTTCCCTTTTTATTAATGAAATATTGTTTATGAAAAAATATTTTAAAAATTATAACTTTAGATATGTAAGAAAAACCAAGTATACATTTATATAAAAGATTTACCTGAACATTCTCGTACTCAATTTTTTATGGATCCAATTATGGATAGAAATCCCTAAAAAACCAAATCCATGACCTATTTTAATTTCAAATATTAATTATAAAAAAATATGTAAATTGAAAAAATTAAGATTAAATAACTAAAATCATGTGATAAAACTTAATTCTTTAACATTTTTCTAAATTATCTTCAAACTCCACTCAATAAAGAGAATAACGAATACGAACTACTTTAATTTGGAAAAAATACACATAACATCCAATTTCCACTAAAAAATAAAATATTCAGAATTAATAATAGCATAATGAACAGAGGCTCATAATTATATATTTTTTCCTAACCATTAAGGAATGGAAAAAACCAACATCTAATGTCCATTTTTTTGAATCATTCAAAAACATGTACAATTTTTTATTCTTGATTCAAATAGTTCACTTATTTTGAAATGTATTCTAGGTTGATAAAACCAAAAATATAAGTGAAATCATATTAGATGAAAAGATTGTATAGATACATAATTATAAAATAAATTAACTAGTTCAATATAAAATATGTTCACATAATGAAAATAAACTAATAATTGAAATTTCATTATAAGGAAAATAACCTCAATATAGTTATAGTGAGTTGATCACCCTTTACAACATCCATGATGTCATTTTTAAAAATATAAAATACATAATATCTTATAAATATATCATTACTAATAGTAAAAGTATAATAATTATCTAATATAGGAATAACATGTGATAAATTTGTTACCCAATTATCTTTCCGAGGAATATCTTAAGGTAGAGAAATATGAAATTTTACTTTACTTTGAAGTAATTACTTCAATATCAGATAATTATATATATGGTAAGTGTAAGAAAATATTATAAGTAATTAAGAATTTAATTATAAATAAAAAAATAAAAGAAAATAATACCTCTTATGTTAGTTGATAGAAATGATTATCCGGACAAATTAAAAAATGGCCAATAATCTATCTAATTATAGACACCTCCTAAGTAAGTTGTGGTAGTGGATTATTTGGATCAATATTATCATGTAATACTTCTCTTACCTAAATTTATATCATAATATGATGATGCACATAATCTCCTATATTATATACAATTATTTATTCTCAAATATGTACATGTGTATCCTCAGAAAGCAACTCACAATCAGGTCTGAATGAGGAGGTGTCAAATCTGGGAAGGAAGGATGTGCAGGCTACTATGGCTGCACTGGCTCTGTTTATCACATTACTTCTAAAAGCATAGCCGATAAAAATGATTTACTCCTATAATTTGTTGCCTCATTCAATTGTTTCATCTCAGTATTTATTGAATCTAATTCTTCCCTATATTCCACCCCCATCAATATCGCACTAGGTTCATGGAAAAAACATTTTAAAATATGAAACTCTCCTTATACCCTTTGACATGACCAGGGTGTTTTGAATTTCCTAAATCAACGGTATGAATATCCTTCCTAACCTTAGGGATAAAGGTACTTTGCATCATTTTCTCTTGAAGAGAGTCTTTAAATAATATTTTCAAATGTAATATTAGTAAGATAAATTTACTAAATGGTAATATTGATGAAAAGTAATAATTAATTACTTACAATATTATCAGCTACTTCCTTTGTTGGATTATTAATATAATTTATCTTTTTTAACATTCTCACATGTTTCCATATTTTATGACAAGTGGGAGGAGATGGAGGGTCGAGTGGAACCACTTTAGACTTGCTACTTAACTTAGATCTTCATTCACTAAGTTTTTTAGCAATCATTTGTTTTTATAATAAATGATACCATACTCATGATAATATATGAGGGTATAAATTGAGAGAATATATATCTTGGTGAGTTTTCCTGGAGGCCTATTACATATGAAAAAATAAATAAATTTTAAAGTAATGAAAAATAATTAAACAAATAAATTTTAAAATGAATATAAAGATACCACAAAATTATCCTCTTGGTGACTGATGAATTTTTTTACCATGTATCTCTATTTATAAACGTATACTTAAGGAATTTATCTTTATAAATTTTACTCCCAAAAACATAAGTTGAAGTAAAATTTATCTTAAAATTTCTCCATATTGTTTCTATAAAGGATAAACAATTTTTTTAATTTCATTTATATCATGAAAGTAATATGTCATCTGTAATTGAATAAATAAAAAATTCATAAATATATAATATTTATACCATTTGAAAACTAAATAAAAAAGTTTAGAAATTTTACGATTAGTAATGCCAAAAAATTTATTCCACTGATAGGTAGATTCTCATCCAATTAGTGTATAAATTATTGATCCTATAATGACTCTGTACAGCCAAGTAAGTCCTAAACTATATGGAATTTGGTCCAGTTGGTAAGTCATTCTCATAAAATTTAATTATCACCCTTTACTCTCCACATATAAGTGAAAGTTTTGGTAAATGTTTAATCTCATTCCTTTTATCTTAAGGTACCATCCTCTCTAAATAATAAGAATTATTAAAAATAATATTAATATATATAAGTTTAATTTCATTCAATAATTTAACTACTATAGATATATCTTTAAATGAAAAAAATATATATACCTCGGTTCCCCTGCCTCAATGTCTATCATTTTGAAATATTTATGTTATCTCAAAAAAAGTATGTATACATGTATTTTTTTAAAATTAAATAACATTAATAATAGATGATTAATTTTTCTTCAAAAAATTAACTTATAAAATTTGCACGTAAATAAATAATGAATGTCGTTGAACTCTCAAGGTGGTGGTGTAAATAGGTCAAACCTTATAATATTGAAGAGAAACATATAATCATGTATAATAATAGATAATTTAAACATGCATAAATTTTTAACAAATAATTTTTATCTTAAAAAAAATTAAAAAATGGAAAACAATATAGAATAAAAAAATTAATCAAAATTCATTATAATGAGAAAAACACTTTATAAATGAAAAAAAATGATGAAAAAAATAAATAATAAAATTTGGAAGAAGATAATTCAAAATAGATTATAAATATTTCCTTGGATAATTTGGATATTAATTTGGTGTTTTCCCATAGTCCTTCAACATGATCATTTCATACATCATAGACTATGTCGATATTATAGTAATTGTTATCATATGGAATTCTTGTAATATATGAAGAAACCTCACTTAAATCTATAACATCAACATATTCCTCATCACAGATATGAATTATTTTTCCTTATAAAAAATGAACCACTGATCATTTTATGGATCAATAATATAAAATATTTTCTTTACATGTGTTGATGTGTTAAATTCTTCCTCTTTGAAACTAAATCTTTTTAAATCAACCAATTTAAATCCATAATCATAATGTTTCACATCATTATTACTATCAACCCAATTACACTTAAAAGTTGTTACTTTGAGTTTTTTATAATCAATTTACCATATATCCCTAGGAACTTCAAAATATGTCATTACAGTAGATATTGGGTTTTTATCTTTTAAACTTAAAAAATTTAGTGCTTTAGTGATGACCCTGACCCCAATATTTTGAATAGTAATCTTGTCATACTGATTTTTTTGTGTAAAATGTTTAACCATTTATATAAAAACCAACCCATTTGATCACATTAAGATGTCGTCCCCTAACCAATAATTTCAATGTTTATAATGAAGATATATCTTTTTTGAATTTCACATTAAACCATGAAACAAATTAATTTTTATGATCAATCATCAACTAATTTTTGTTTACTTTTAGATATCATAACTTTAATCTAGCAATATTTTATGATATGTATGGTTGAACCTCATCTATATTTATCAAAATGTATAAATATATTTTCATCACTTCATCACGTGGAATAAACTTTATATTTTGTCCATGAATCCCACTAACTTCACTATCAACTATAAAATTTCAAGATATAGGGAGACCAATATGATCCACATTATAAAAATAATCAGTACATAACTCAATCACCTCTTTCGATACATAATTTTTAATAGTAGTGGCCTCCAGTTGATAGGTGTTTTTAATACATCCTTTCAAAATTTTCATATATCTTTCAAAAGAATACAACCAATATAAATAAATAGTCCCAAGTATTCTTATCTCATTCACCAAATGAATCACTAGATTAATCATTATATAAAAAAACATAGGTTGGAAATATATTTCTAGTTTACAAAGTATGGGTGCACCTTCATTCTACAATACATTTAACAAATTTGGATCAAAGACTCCACTACAAATGGATTTAAAAAAATAATAGTACCTGATGATATTCCTTCTGATAGGTGTCAGTAATATACCATACAGGGCAATTGATAAATCCTTCAATGATAGTAAATTCTTCTCACTTTATGAATATCCACTAGTTACTTTAATACCATGTTGAAACTTACAAAAAATCATCTTCTCACTCTAATATAATTTTTGACAAGCCATGTGTAAATATTTTCTATTTCTTTTAATTGTGGGAGCTAACTCTGTGTGTATTTATATGGATATCAAGTCTAATATAGCTTGCAATCCATCTTTTTTTCTTTCCTTTTATGTCTTAAAAAGTTTCAATAAAACTATCAAATATTTTTTTCTTGACATTCATAACATAAATGTTATGTTTTATCTCTAAAAATATCTAATAAGGTAGTTCAAATAAGATAGCATATTTCTTCCATATATTTTTTGATGGCCACAACTTCCTTTATTTCCAAATGTGAAATTAATATTTTTCACCATGACAAAATATTCATTAGCTGAAAATGGATTTCTGGGAAATTATATTATTATAAATCATTAAATTATTTTTTTAGTCTATGATCAAAATGATCAATTGTAAAAAAATATTTGATGCCCCATGTATATTGTCTTTATTATATTCGGTAATTGATAATATGAAAACTCTTCTTAACAAATTGGAATTTCTTTATGTCCCTTAACACTGTATATGGATATATTTCAATATGTAGGAAAATAATTTGGAGTTAACATTATCATAACACACAAAAGAAAAATACACTTTATTGTATACAACAAAAATTGTTACGCATGTCTCCCATGGAAGTTTCAAATCATCAATAAATGGTGAAAGACACACATAAATATCATTTCCCAATTATTTTGGTCTAGAAATCATCAATCTCATCATAACTTATTTTTTATTAATGAATATTTTTGGGTAAAAGTTTTAAACAACCAAAAAAATAGGCCATGAACTATTTTATCTACTGAGTCTATGATATGGATTCATTACATCTCCATACAATCCCATTCTAAGATTTCTAACATCACTTCCAAAATTAGGAATTGTTTTATCAAATCTCTTCCACTATGGTGAATTAGTAGTGTAAAATAATTTACCTTCATAGATTCACTCATATTCTTGAAACCATAAAATTGTTTAATTATTTAAATTTGAAAATAAATGCTTCAAACTATGAATTATTAGAAGGAACCGGAATTATTTTTCAATGGGTTTGATTTCAGTACTTGAGAATGAATCACAATTTTTTATCCATCTAATATCACAATGTCCCACATTCTAGACATTTTTATAAACTTTCATATTCCTTTATATACAACACACAATCAATGGGGAATGAATGTATCTTTTTATACCCCAATCCCATTGGGAACCATATTTTCTTTTCCTCATAATTGGAATTTGGAACCTTGTTTACTTTTAGAAATAACTCTTTTAAAGTTTTAATCAATTCATAAAAACTATTATAACTCTGCTCATTTCTTTCTTTCAAGTTAACTAATATTTGAACTACTGATAACACTATAAATTTAGTATAACATGATAATAATGGTTTCTTATAATCTCTATATAATCTTTCAACAATTATAGTTTTTTAAATGGTTTCAACGTATAAATCATGAAGTAATTATTCAATATAATCTATTGTCTCATTATGAATATTTTCATCAACATTAGATGTTGAATTTTCTATTCATTCTCTATATTAGATCCAAATTTTATAATTATTCCTAAAAACATAGAAAATTAGATGATCCTTGATTTCTCTGGAATTTATCTTTCTCATATTCAAGCACTTAATTCATAGAGAGAAGATCAAATATTTGTTTTCATGATTTGGTTTATAAGATTCCATGAAATCATAGAATCCTTTTTCATTTTCAATAGTTTTTATTCATAAATTTATCCAATTATGATTCTTTAATTACCTAACATCACAATATAAAAGGAGAATATATTAAAACATATAAACATTTAATAATATATATTTATATAAAGTTTAATCATAAAAATATATAATCAAAACAATGAATTATTGGTAACCATTTGATCATAAAAACAATTATACATAATTAAACTAGTCTTGATTCATTCCATCCTCACTAAATAAAAAATCTACGAAACTTGAATTAAAAAGAACAAAAAAACATAAAATAACTTCTTTATACTATATCATTTTTTATTGCTATTATTTATAGGATTTTATTTGGGAATAAATATCATACCAACAACAAGAATACATTAACATTAGAGAATGAAAAAATGGATATAAAATAGAAATAATTATACATTATTCCACCCAAGAAAATATATAGAAGACTACTATTCTTACACCACATTAAAAAAAATACTGGATATAATTGGTTATACTTGGGAGAACATAACATAAGTATCATAAAAATATAAAAATAATATATAGAAGTCAATATAAATCATCCAACATAATGAAAAGGGAAATTTCAGTGGAAAATAACCATTTTTTAAAATATAAATATGTTATATCTAATGAAACCAAATCTATACATATATTAGTAATATATGAACTATATTACTCTCAATGGTTCATTTATATATAAATATTAACAAAAATATTAATTAATTAAACAAATTATAGTGTAAAACAATTTATATTCATCAAAACTTATAACATTAAACAAATTTTAAAAAATAAATTATAATTGAAAATAAATTGCATACATACAAATGAATTGGAAGATAAAATTTATAAATAACATATAATTAATTTATCTTAAGAAATAAAAAAAAATAACATACAAAATTTTTATTTCAATAATGAAAAATAGTTACTAAATTTTGATAAACTCAATCAAAGTTAGTGGATATATGGTTAAGGATGTACGTTTAATGAAAAATGAGTGTAAAAAATGTAAAAAAAGAACCAATAAAAACAATAAACCATGCTTTGGATCAAAAGGAATAGATTAGGGATCTCAAAATAATGATTAATTATGGATTATTAGGGATAAAAAACAAATAAAATTAGATGAAAATATACTTCAAGGTATGATCGAAGGTCATCATGGGCCCTCAAGTGTCATCGGGTTTCATCATCATTCAAGAGAAAGGGTTTCAAGAGAATGATATATGAGGGTTTATGGGTTCGAATATAATTTTTTAAGAACATTTTACATTGGTTTTATTGAAAAATATCATTAAAGAGTTTTTAAAATGAATTTTAAATTCTTTTATAAAACTGATGTAAAAAAGTAATATAGAGGTGCTTTTAGCAACAGTTTTATAAAAAAATGATGTTAAAAGTCCCCCCTCCCATCACATTCAACATTAGTTTCTAAAAAACCAATGTTGAAACTCTGACACTAAACAATATATTTCTAGAAGTGAAATAATACAGGGGCACCCCATGGTGCAGTTCTAGGATGAATGAAACCTTTATCTAGAAACTCATATAATTTCTTTTTCAATTCAAAAATTTATACTTGATTAATTTGATAAGGGGTTATGTAATTTTCTTAGCATCAAGAACTAAGTAAATATTAAAATCAACCTATCTATTAGAAATAAAACCTAGTAAATATTTCACACCTAGATTTTCAATTCCATGATTTGGTTCAAATCCTCTTTCAGTTCTTAACTTTCTCTTGGTTTCAGGGTGTTCCTGGTTTGAAATTTTGGTGTCTCTTGTGTTCTTGGTCTATGAAATTAGTCTTGGGAGTATTGTATGGTACTTGTAATCCTCGTTTATCAAAGGTATGGTATGAGGATGAGGTGGTTTGGAGTTCTATTTGTGACACTCCTAGTGTCACCACATGTGGGGTGAGTTGTTGAGGTGGTTTGTACCCATGAGTTGGATGAGTTTTGGGGTGAAAAGGACGGTTTCGTTTGGGATCCTTTCTCCCCTATACTTGGAATATATTTCCCTCTTGGTTTCCCCCTTGGACCCACTTGTAATTGGAGGCAAAAAAACACTTTTTGGGTGTCCATAACAGGTCACATGGTTTGGCCGCACGGTTCCAAACTCTACCGCCAAACCGTGCAAGGGTGTCCAACATATTAAAATATGATGTGTTTTGACCCTTTTCTCTTCCAGAAATAAACCAAATCTACCCATATATTCTCCATTTCGTGACCTACCTCCATGTAAAGACTCCATGGTCTCTCACCCTCCCTTGGACCTCATCTTTGAAGGGATATTTAATGGTGAAAACATAAATTTTTTGAAAGTAAGTCATTATCTCTTTTATTTCTTCCCTTTCCTTTGGGTTTCTTCCACCCTTTAATGAAGTTCCTCTTGTCCAGTAGCTAGGGTTAGTACCTAGGGTTTAACCAGTTGTCTTTTTGGTGAAATCCTATGGTTTAGGGCTGGTTTTCACTCCCTTGTGGTGTAGCGGTGGTGCGGTCGAAGTTTCACACCAATATTTGACGATTTCAACACTTTCGGTAAATGGTTCCATGTGTAAACAATTATTGGTGAGTTATATTGCTTGGTTTATTAATTTATCATGTTCCTAATCTATTGTGTGTGATTCCAAAACTTTTTTTGATGGATTTTGTTAAGCTTTTAATTTTATAGTTGCATTTTAGCTTGAAATTAGGTGCTTTTCATGTGTGATTCTTGGGGTAATATTTGGGAATATTTTATAACATATGAATGTTATTTATTGGAATTTAAAGGGGATTACAATTATGGTTTGTTAATTCTTTGGTTCCATGTGGTCCTAAAAAGGGGGTTTTTAAATAGGTGTTGTGTGCAAGACATAGTTACACCCCTTGGGTTTGTTTTATGAAAATTGTAAATGTTTTATTTGGTTAAAAAAAGTGGGAAAAGGGTGTGTATGTGCTTTTTGGTGAGTTTTTTCACCTAATATGGGTTTTTGAAAGGTAAAGTGGTGATTTAAGATGTTAGTCATTTTTAGAAAATTTTATAAAGTTCTGAAATTTTTTATCAAATGGAAATAGAGGTGTGAAACATGGTTGTGGGTTGTTTTGTGTGAGTGTGATGTGAAAAAATGGATTTTGTTTATAAAAATGGTATCATGTAACATGTGAGTGGGATGTTATGTGATGTTTAGCATCTTGGGAAATATTTTATAAAATTTTTGAAGGATTTTTTGAATTGTAAAAGATATGAAAAATGTGTTGTGGGCTATTTTGGTG
Organism: Viscum album; assembly: GCA_963277665.1. Classification (NCBI taxonomy): domain Eukaryota; kingdom Viridiplantae; phylum Streptophyta; class Magnoliopsida; order Santalales; family Viscaceae; genus Viscum; species Viscum album. Next base: position 2,073,182,621 of record OY728119.1, read on the forward strand.
TGAGTTGGATTTAAAAATCAATTTGTATAAAAAGGGGGATGATGTGACTTGTGTGATGTATATGTGGACTATTTGGTGAATGTGTGATGTGGAAGTGGTATTTTAATGTGAAAATTATATTTCCTGACTTGTTGATCTTGTTTGAGCATAGGAGGGAAACCCCGGTATCTAGGTGGATGGACGTATACTAGTATGCTAGTGATCCCGTGGAGTTTGGCCTCAGTTTCATGTAGCAATTTTGACACTTACAACACTAAATAAACTATAATTATGATGATGGTGGACCACTAGGTTATGGGTATATTCCCTACTAGTTTCTTGTTCATGAGAATGGATATTTGTGATGGTTACTTTCACCGAGATATGAGGTACCTGGGACCCACAGTGAGCTAGTGCCTATGGGTTATTTCCCATTGCTTATGCTCACTAGATATTTTGTTCTTACTATCGGAATATAGTATGATTGGATAGAAAATTTAGTAGCTTTGTTTTTTCATTTGGAAGTGTTTATTCCTTAAAATAGCCCACCTCAAAACTGTTTATTTTTATTGTTGCATCTTGTAGAAACTATCACAAGCATTTTCTTATTTACAAAACTTGCAATGATTTTTGTCTTAAAATGTTTATCACATGAAATCTATTAGTGGTGGTATTCTAATAGGATTTTTATCACACCCTACTTACACCTTTGGGTGTAAGTAGACTTGGTTATTTTGTTGTTGTAGGTTTGGGTACAACTTTTGTGCCAATGGTTCGGGTTTTTAGCGGCCCTTCATGATGACGTGTTGTGGAGATGGCTTGAGGGTGGTGCCTCTTTCCATGAGGAGGTTCTTGGGCTGTCTTTTTTTGGTTTTTTACCTTGGTAATGATCTTTGAACATTGTTTTAAAATGTGTAACTCAATTCTAATTTTTTTTAAAATATGGTTTGGTTTGAAAAATCCAGATTTGGTTTATTGGATTTATTTGTTGTTGTATGTTTATAAACTCAAGTAAATAATTCCCAAATTTAATTTTATGATACCAGGGAACTTGTTCCAGCCCATGGGGATTGGGAATGCCCTTCAGGCCTTGTTGTGGGCTAGTTTGGCACCGATTTTGATGGCATCCAGATTCGGTTCATGACAAAATGGTATCAAAGGAGGTACACTCTTTGGGTCATGTTATTTGGGGAAGAGTTGGAATAACCTGGAGCTAGGATTGTCAGGACTTGGTATTCTAGTTATGGGTAGTGTTCTTGATCACCACACCTCATCACAGGATTTGAGTCTCCCTAAGAAGTTGGTATTTATCTAATTCCTCTGGTTTTCTTGGTTTGATGATGAATAGGGGAAATGAAAAGAGAGTTGGGTTAATGGTCTAGGTGATCTCGCAGGGCCTGGAAATCCATTTGGAACCTAGGATATTTCCCAGAAAACTCTCAATGATAGTGAAGTGATTGGAATATGGCCACCAACCATATTTCCAAGTCACCCACCAGAACTAGTTTCTTCACACATCGTCTAGTGTCCTTTAGTTTCAAAATCTTGGAAGTTTGGTTTTAAAGAAAAAATGACATGGTTTTAGGAAGCGTAAATTTTTTGTGAAGTGGTTTTCTAATAAAGAGGGAATGGTTTGATTTATCAAATGGTGTAGCTGAATTTTCAGAATTGTTTTGAAATGGAAATTAGTGTGTTTACACCTCTTTTGAAAGCAGGAACTATGTTAAAGTTGGTTTTGAAAAAAATGTTCCCAATAGAGTTTTCTAAACTATTTAAAGGTGCTTTAAAGGGATAAGATATTTTGAAATTAATGTGTATTACTTGAAACTGAATGGTTATGCCTTTATGAAAAGTTTTTTAAGATGTAAAATGGGATTTTGATCTCGTGGTTAGAGGTCTTGAGAAAAAGGATGTATTGGTTGACCATTTTGGTTTTGAAAAGTGGAAATAATTTTTGTTTTAACCTTTAGTATTTCCATGAGTGACCACATGAATGGGGTTATATGGGATGATGGATGGTATATGGAATGGTTGGATGGGTTCCAGGATGGATATGAGGAGGGTGCCTGGTGTGGCACGGAAACAAGCATGTGTGAGGCCTAGGGGTACCATTGGTGGATACGCTAACTGCTGAACTGTTTGTTTTTAAAGAAATTTTTTTAAAGGAAAACATGATGTCTTGATGATAGGTTTGGGATGGTGTGTATTATGTGTTTTTGAAAAATGATGATGTTGCGGGATGTTTTGAGTCCAAGAACCCCTCCCGTTTGAATTTTGTTTTGGGTTTTTGTTCGGTCGGTAAGCTAGGTTGAAGGGCTAGTTTGTGGTCTCTTCTGAGAAAAGTTTGGGGAGCCTTTACGGTAGTTCCCATCATCTATTCAATTCTAGTTTGTGGCATGTTTTGACCAATGGACCATCTTGGTTGGGTCTTTGGGTTCTCTTGTTGGATAATGTATTCCCCCATTAAAGTTAGTGCACGACTGAAGGGCAACTCAGATTGTTTTGCGGTTGGAAAATCCTTCAGTTGATCAATATAAGGAATATTTTTTTCAAGATTTGGAGATTGATTTTGCACCAGTTCCATTCTTTGTTTTTTGAATCTTCTTATAGTAGGAGAGTTCTCATGGAAGGTTGAAAGAGACCTTAGTTTCTTAAGCTACCCGATTCATCGAAGATGGAAGTAATCGAGGTTGTTAGTGTGCATGGTGTCTAAGAGGGCCTTTGGGTCCTTCAAAGTCTCTTCAAAGAAACATTTCATGTTAAAACACCAGTGTGAGAAATCTAGTCATGAGAGGCTGTTGTGGCCACTTTCTAGAATTCTTTGATGTTTAGGGACATTGTACAAGGTCTGACTCCATGTATTGTTTCTATCAGTCACAATGATCATGTTCGGTGGCGCATTGTGATGTCGTGTGCTCATTTGACTGCAAGGGTGAAGGTTGTGAAATCCTATGAGAGTCTCTATTATGTTGGGAGTATGTATCCCTTGGGAAAACTTTTAAATCATCTGTTTTAGAGGAAGTTGTTTATATGTGTCCTTTCCTTCTGTTGTTTCTTACCCAGAAAAAAGGTGTGATGTGTGTGCATCTTCTAAGCTCTTATTTTAGTGAAATGTAGGGTTAAGGTAAAGTGAGTTGGGAATGTGTCAAGTCTTTGTAAACTTATCAGGTATTGAGGTATAGTTTTTTGTATCACTGGAAGATGAATTTTCATTCAGGTGTTTCCAAATCCTAACTACAAGGTCGAAGATGCTTCAATCATTTGAGCTCCAACCATAGATCCTGGAGAGAAGCTGGAATGTAGTAATGGGAAATACTAGGGTTGTTCAAACCCTTGTATAAAGTCCTATCCTCAATATGAAATATGGGGATAGTTTAAACCTCTCGTGTATTCATCTTGCTTATATTTTTCCTATTCGGTGGAAAGAGGTGGAGGGACTCATGCCCATGTTACCTCCCAATGTCATTATTTTCCCATTTGTATTCTATTGAGTTTTTAGAGTATGTTTGTGAATTTGGATTATAGGTTGAGCACATGGTTTGTGCATGATTAGTAGTGACTATGTGCCAGGAATCCATACAAATAGAATGATCCCCACGGTTAGTGCACGGATTTTCAAACCGTGCGGCCACCCCAACCTTTTAAATTTTGGGGTCTTTATATGATGGCCCATGCTGGTCGTTTAAGATGGTTGGTTCATATGATGGGGATACCCACTATGAGTCTCATGTCTATTATTTTGGAAATGTCTAATGGGAGTTTACCCCTTGTACCAGGAGTCCGTTTAGGCCTCCCCTAGTTAGTGTCTCGTTTCCGTCTCTGGAAAATTTAAGTTATCTCTTATGGTGGGGAACCCATTTGTGTCTCCCCATATCAAAAAATCAGATTTTTCATTGGTATTGGATTATCATTAGGTAGTCTCATTCAGAGCTATCTAACTACCCCCCATCTTCCTTGGGTAAACGTTTGGATTGGAGAGCGCCCAACGATTTAGCTAAAGAAAGGTAAGTGTAACCTTGTTCGTTGTTGTTGTTCGTTTGGGTAAACTACTTGAGTCTTGTTCAGATAGTGTTTGAGGAGTTTTATTTTGGGATAAATTCTAAATGTGCTTGATTGTTTTGTGAAAGTGTTGTAATTTTTTGTTTGTGAGAGCATTCCTTCCTTAATTTATCACCGAAGGTGTTTGGCCTTTCGGGGGCAGACTGAAACATAGAAAAGGAGTACATCTTGGTTTATCGGTGGGATTGGGTTTTTTCATTTGTCCATGTTGTTTCTTTCTGGGGTCTTAAAGACTTATGATGGGTATAATTTCCACACCCGGACTTTCAATTCCATGCTTTGGTTCAAATCCACTTTCAGTTCTTAGCTTTCTCTTGGTTTTGGGGTGTTTCGGGTTTGAAATTTTGGTGTCTCTTGTGTTCTTGGTCTATGAATTTATTCTTTGGGGTATTTTTTGGTGCTAAGACTCCTATTTTTTCAAAGGGATGGTATGAGGTTGAGGTGGTTTGTAGTTTTATTTGTGACACACCTAGTGGTACCACATGTGGGGTGAGTTGTGGTGGGTTGTACCCATGAGTTGGATGAGTTTTGGGGTGAAAAGGATGGTTTATTTTGGGACTTTTTCTCCCATATCCTTTGCCTATATTTCCCCCTTGGTTTCCCCCTTGGACCCCCTTGGAATTGGAGGAAAAACAACACTTTTTGGGTCACCATAACAGGCCTCATGGTTTGTTCACACGGTTCCAAACAGTGCTGCCAAACCGTGCAAGGGTGTCCATCACATTAAAATTTGATGTGTTTTGACCCCTTTTCCCTTCCGAAAATAAAAAAAATCCACCAATATCTTCTCAATTTCGTACTCTACCCCCATTTATATCCTCCAAGGTCTCTCACCCTCCCTTGGACCTCATTATTGAAGATAGATTTGATGGGGGAAACATTAAAATTATGGAAGTAAGTCATTCTCTCTTTGATTTCTTCCCCTTCCTTTGGGTTTCTTCCACCCTTTCATGAAGTTACTCTTGTCCAGTATCTAGGGTTCGTACCTAGGGTTTAACTGGTTGTCTTTTTGTTGAAATATTGTGGTTTAGGGTTGGTTTTCACCCCCTTGTGGTGCGGTGGTGGTGCGGTCGAAGTATCGCACCAAGATTTGACGATTTCGACAATTTAGGTAGGTGGTTCCATGTGTAAAAAATTATTAATGACTTATCTTGCATGGTTTATTAATTTAGAATTTTCCTAATCTATTTTTTGTAATAAAAAAAACTGTTTTTGATGGATTTGGTTAAGATTTTAATTTTATAGTTTCATTTTAGCATGAAATTGGGTGATTTTCATGTGTGACTCTTGGGGTAATATTTGGGTGTATTTTATAACATATGAAGGTGATTTATTGGTGTTGAAAGGGGATTCCAATTCTGGTTTTTTAATTATTTGGTGCCATGTGGGCCTCAAAAGGGGGTTTTTAAATGGGTGTTTTGTGCAAGACATAGTTACACGCCTTGGGTTTGTTTTATGAAAATTTTAAATGTTTTATTGGGTTAAAAAAAGTGGCAAAAGGGTTTGTATGTACTGTTTGGTGAGTGTGTTCACCTAATATGGGATTTTTAAAGGTAAATTGGTGATTTAAGATGTAAAACAGTTTTTAAATGTTTTATAAAGTGCTGAAATGTTTTATCAAATGGAAAGAGAGGTGCGAAACATGGTTATGGGCTGTTTTGTGTGAGTGTGATGTGAAAAAATGAATTTTGTTTATAAAAAGAGTATTATGTAACATGTGAGTTGGATTTTATGTGATTTTTACCTTCCTGGGAAAGACTTTATAAAATTTTTGAAGGATTTTTTGAATTATGAAAGATATGAAAAATGTGTTGTGGGCTATTTTGGTGTGAGTTGGATTTCAAAATCAATTTGAATGAAAAGGGGGGTGATGTGACTTGTGTGATGTACATGTGGACTTTTTGGTAAATTTGTGATGTGGAAGTGGTATTTTCATGTGAAAAATATATTTCTTGACTTGTTGAAATTTTTTGAGCACAAGAGGGAAACCCGGGTATCTTTGTGTGTACTAGTATGCTAGTGATCCCGTGGGGTTTCGCCTCAGTTTCACGTAGCAAATTTTATGCTTACAACACTAACTAAACTATGATGATGATGAATATGGGGGGCCACTAGGTTATGGGTATGTTCCCTACTAGTGTCTCATTCATGATAATGGATATTTTTGATGGTTACTTTCACCGAGATATGAGGTACTTGGGACCCACAGTGAGCTAGTTACTTGGGGTTATTTCCCATTGCTTGTGATCACTAGATATTTTGTGATTACCATAGAAATATGGTATGTTTGGATGGAGAATTCAGTAGCTTTGGTATTTCATTTGGAATTGATGATTATTTAAAATATCCCACCTCAAAACTGTTTAGTTTTAATGTTGCATATTTTAGAAATTATCACAAGCATTTTCTTATTTACAAAACTTGAAATGATTTTTGTCTTAAAATGTTTATCACATGGAATATCTTAGGGATTGTATCCTCTTGGGATTTTGATCACACCCTACTTACACCTTTGTGTGTAAGAAAACTTGGTTATTTTGTTGTCGTTGGTTTAGGTACAGATTTTGTGCCAATGGTTCGGATTTTTAGCGGTCCTTCATGATGGAGTGTTGTGGAGATGGCTTAAGGGTAGTGCATCTTTCCATGAGGAGGTTATTGGGATGTCTTTTTTTTTGTTTTGTACCTTTGTAATGGTTTTTGAACCTTGTTTTAAATTGTGTGGATCAATTCTGAAATTTTGTAAAAGATGGTTTGGTTTGAAAAATCCAGATTTGGTTTATTGGATTTGTTTGTTGTTGTATGTTTATAAACTCAAACGTTCCCAATTTTCATTTTATATTACCCAGGAACTTGTGCCAGCCCATGGGGATAGAGAACGCCCTTCATGCCTTATTTTGGGCCTAGTTTGGCACCAGTTTTGATGGTGGCCAGATTTGGTTCGTGACAAAATACTTTGGAAAAAATCCATATATTCATTCACTACTTTGACATCACTAATCTAAATAGTTTATTTCCATTCAAAAACATATTAAAAGTAACATTCACTACCATTTCTAATCAATTTCTCATCTTCATGATATGCTACCAAATTTATGAAATCATTGAACAAATATTTGTTGGATTTTCAATCTATCTTTCCAAGATTAACTTAAATCTAATCCATAACTGACATAATATCAAACTCTACCATAGGAATTTCAACAATATTTGCAGAAAATACCATTCCAATAATAATAGTAGGAGGGTGCCTATAAATATAGGTTTTTTTAATATTTATACCTATATTTTTTACCAAAAGTTATATAATACATTCATGAGGTTATATTCCCAGTTTACTTGAAAATTTATCCGAAATAAAGGAATTTGTAGATCAATAGTCAAATAGGGTATTGGAATAATTCAAATAAACATGTAATGTACATTAATAAAATTCATTAGATGGACATTCATCAACATTAGTAGTATAAAAATATTTTTACAACCCTTTATATATTCAGTCTCAATTATTTACATCCTAAGTAACTGACATCGGACACATGGTATCACAATTATCCAACTCATTACAACTAAAACATCTCATCTATGTATAGATATCAATTACCCAATTATTTTATTTTTATAAACTCTTTTCTTTATAGTCTTGAGCACTATGACCAAACTTACAACACCGATAACACTTTCCAGAATTTACCATCCATTACCCCAGATATATTTTACCACACTTATCACAATATGATAACTTTATTTTCTTACCACCTAGTTTATTTGATGAGTTATTCCACATTTTCTACCATCCAAACCCATTTTTCTTCTTTTTTTCATGGAATAAATGACCATTGTAAAACTCTATTTCTACCCTATTGGAACACTAAGCAAGTTTCTCATAAATTTTGAATTCACTATAAGCTAATTCCCTTTGATATCTTGGTTTCAACCCTGATTAAAACTATCTTATCTTACTATCAATATCCTAGATAAAATATTATACATACTTGGACAATAACCTAAATTTTTTATCATATATAGATATAGTATATTCTTCCATTTTCATAAATTATATGAATTGTTTCTTCATCCTGATTCATACAATCTTAGGTAAATATTTCTCAAGGAAGGCTATCTTAAATTTTTCCCATTCAATGGAATAAATCTTTTCTCTCACTTTGGTATTATTAACCAAATACCATTATCGACCAACTTATCCTTTAAAATGATAAATGTAAAGGTTTTTAATTTTGATGTTCAGAACACCCCATTACTGTAAATATATTTTCTAGGGAATTGACAAATCATTCATCCACCGCTAGATTTGATGTTCCACCGAACACATGAGAGTTTTGTTTCAATAAGTGATCAACTATCATCATGTTCCTATGTAGAAGATTTGGATTATTTATAGCATGGGTTCCACCACTATTTATAGATTTTTTCAACTGAGACATTATAGAAAAAACTAACTAGTTCTAATTATAACCATTCTCTATTTTCTAATTTGGAAGGATATCATTCTCTTGGTGCCATCCTACTATAACCTCCATATTTCCTCTAAAAAAAACATTCCAAATAAAAATATTTTAGAGAAATAACCATGGAAATATTCAAATACAACATCATTTCAACTAAACCATTAGGTAAAATCATTTAAGTGTATTCTATTATAATTTTCATAACTCCTAAAGTTATCTAAACCTTTATCAGGTACCAACTATAAGGACACATCCTTAAACATTACATATTCTGGTGACTTTAAATTTAAATTCATTTTATTTCATTCAAAAAGATCTTTTAGGTTTAGAATTTTAAAGAGTTAGTTCATAAATCCTATGTGACAAGACTATATACTATAATGTGTACAATTCTAATCATTGCCCATTTTTTCACCAAAAAAGACTTTTAAAAAAACATGATTTCTTTTCATGAAATATATTAAAAAAAATTATATTTTCCTCATCATTTTCTCTACTCATCTATAAATCCCTATGAAAAAACATTTTAAAACCTGGTATTAGAATTAAAATCTCAGTAAGTGAAATAAAAATAAAAAATATATTAGTCTAGTGAAAAAATATGAAAATCTTTAAAAACATTTTCATAAAAATTTGAATTTTTATCCAAAAGGACCATCATTTGATATTTAAAAAGATAATTATATTACATTTTTAAATCAAATTAATTCTATTAAAACTCATTATAAATCATAGAAAACACGTGTAGGTTCCTTAGGAAATCATCATCTTAAAACCCTTATAAAATCATTACAATTGGAATAACCATATGTTTATCTTACAATATAACTCTCTGAATAACATAATCATTACTGAAGTCATTAGAGAACTGTCTGGGTTCTCCCATCGTATAAGTTATATTTAGATCACTGGTGGGATATAATGGGGATAAATCCTTTATATAAGTTATATCAAGCTCACCCATGAGCTATAATGGGACTAAAACCTTTATAATCATTGTAAAAGGGACAGATCACGAATAAAACCCTTGAAAATATCTTTTAAACCTATTTTCAAAACACTTGGATATCAAAATAACTTTTATTCTTAAAAACTCATTTTCAATACCAAAATACCCAAAAAAGGGGAAAATGATTTTTATTTTAATAAAACACGAAACATTATAAAGAAATACAAACATCAAATAATTTTTATAGAGGAGGGAAAGGTAATTGTTACCATATACTTTAAAATATAACATTTCCTTTTAATTTTTTAAATAACATCAAAACATTCCATAAAAAGATTATTTTTGAAAAAATATATTTGAAAGAAAGGGGCATAAAATTTTGTTTATAGTTATTTTATTTCAATAGAAATAAATTAATTAAATAATTTAAAAAACATGTACATGAAAGATAAATATTTTGAAAATAAATCATTATGACATTTAAAATTAGGTTTTAAGTTAAAGTATATTTTACCTAGAGTTTGACTCATCAAGTATGTTACTTCTCTTCTTGAATAATAAACTCACGATAAATATTTACTTGTTTGAGAAAAAATTTCAAGTTTATTATTCCCTTTATTTTACTTACTAACCATTAAAATAAAATTACTTAATCATTTATGTTTATGACATACATTTTGATGATATTTGGATTATAAGTCAAAAATAACTTCAGTAGGTTGACTATTGTAAAAGTTATCATTATTACATCAAATCCAAAATAATAATAATGAAATAATTATAATTTTTATATATAAATTTTTCTTTTTAAAAAATAATTAATATTTTTATGAAAAATTAACTATGTCACAATCATGGAGACAATAGGTCATACATACGCAAGAGTAACATTTCCATTTTTCAACGATCATTATAAAAATAAGGTAAGTATTATTTTATATTTCCAAAATGATCATTATATCAAAAATACTATATTATATATATATATATATCATCCATAAGATGTGGTGATGAAAAATGAATCACATTGCTTTGTGGAGGTGGTAGTCCACATGTACGCACGAACAATGTTATCATTTTTCAGCGAATGGAAAGGTGAAAAGGTAAATGATATATTAACTTTTCATAATTATAAATATGTTATTGATATAAATTATATATATATATATATATATATATTAATTCCATTACTATAACTATACATTGGATATGGTGATTAAAAATTAATTACATAGGTTCGCAAGGTGATAGTCCGTCATACAAACAAATTATGTTTTTGTTTCAAATTTGATAGAAGTGAAGATGGATATAGGTTTATAAATTAACAAAAAAAACCTAACTATATCTATGATACTAGTGTTACTATTTTTTCATTTATAAATAAAATTTTAAGGAGTTTTAATAAGAAATAAAACAAAAACACTCAGTTAAGAATGATACATCTTCTTCGGATAATTGATTAAGGTTTACACCCAAAACCATTCTAGGTTTTATTTATGATAAAAAAACCTCAAGTATGTGTTTAGGTATTTAATAAAGATATTTTTATAGATATTTTACAAACCAAATGGTTTTTTAAGTTTGATGAAGTTAAAATAAGAGGTTTCCTTTTGTAAGAGTGTAGAGGGGCACTCTTGAAAGTTGTTAAAATATAAAATTAATATAAATTAATATTGATGTCAAAATAAATATAAATTTATAATATTAGAATCTAATATGAGTATGTTTCTAAATCCTCTCATAAAATAAAATTTTTATGTTTTTGGATCACATTTTTACCCTTATCTATTTGTTTAAACCGTTCGATAACCCCTTTCACACTTACCATGGCAATAATTTTTTTACTAATTAAGGGTCATAATAGTTACTATAAATGAGATAAAAACACATAAATGGAATATGGTTGATATTTTACACATTATAATAATTTATTGGACAAATAAATTATTTTTAAGAATTTTATATCATTTAATAAAATATTATTTTCATAAAAAATAAATAATATCAATTTTAGAAGTATTCATTTACTTTGAATTTATAACAATAAGAAAACAAAATAAATTAGAAAAAAATATTTTAATAAATCCCTAAAATTTTATTTTTATCCATAAAATTTATGCTCCACATAATTATATCAAATTATACTACTTTTAATATTTTTAATATCATTTATTATATTTTTCATTAATTGAATAATTATTACATCACAGTTATGTAATAATTTAAGGTAACAATTCCTTCACAAAAAAATAAAAGTAAATTATGATAATAAATATTAATAGTATATATTTAAAAACACTGTCTATAACAAAATATATCCTCTATTTTTCCCCATATTAAAAATATTGTAGTTATTAAAAACTGGAGTGTGACAGTTTTTACTTTTCTTTACATAAAATAGTATAAATGTGATAATCACATCCAAATGGAAACAAAAGGCCCAATATTAAACATTATTGTGACTATGAATGAGATACAATAAAATTTAGGCTAGTTTTAGGGTCATTTTATAGTCCATATCAATTTATTTTTAACTTTAATTACATGGTTTATCCTTTACTATGGTAACAAAATTTCTATGGTTACTATTCATATTAACAAAAAAAGGGTCATATTTACTAAATTTGGACCAATTGATTAAAAATATTTAATCCATTATTTAGCATTCAATTCATAGATATGGAATAATTTAATCTAAAATTGAACTCAAAAATGCAATGAAAAACAATTTTTTAGAAAAATTTACCTTTTAATGTAAAAATGTTTTCATACTAAATTCAAGTCTATAATTTATTTAAAAAACCATATTTGGATTATTTTAAATAAAAATAAATTAATTAAAATTTAAAAGTCATCAAATATATAATTTTTCTTTTTAAATACTTGAAAATAAATACAATTTTCAATAAGAATCAGTATTTTTCACTATTTATTGAAAAATCTATTTTTTCAAAAAAATCACAAAAATTCAAATTAACATATTTTTAAAATGATGTTTTCAAAAATTTAATTCATTTTTTATAATTAAAATTCTATAATTTAAAAATTAAACTTTTAAATAAAACTTTATAATAAATAGTTTAATAAAACCATTTCCTTTTCTATTTAAATAATAATTATTGTTCTTATAATGAATTCTGTAATTATAAAAATTATTTATTCTATAATTACCTAGGTTTTTACAAGGGTTGTGATTATTTTGTGTAGAGGGGAATTTATCACCTTCTATTGATGGTGGTAGCCCTTTTTGTGTGAGAGGGACAAGGTGTTGATCTCTATATGGCGGTCCTATGTGATGGGATGTTCTTAGGAAAGAATCCTAAAGGTTTTTTAGAAGGTGTGGATAAAATTTTATAGTTAAAATAAGGGTATTAGTTATCCAATAAAAGTTATATTAAGTATCTAGGTGGACATACTAAATAGGGGACTTCCCCACTATAGCGTGAACCCCTGTGTTGTATGCCCAATGGGTCTTTATGGGTGTACACATCTCATGGAAACTATTATTATTAGGTGGAGGAAGAGGATTTGGCATAAAGATTTTATTTTTCAATGCCCTAGTTTAGAGAATTTTATCCTGGGATCTAGGGCTAATAGATAAAGTTCATCTAAACGGTCAGGATATTCAACCTCTGATTATGGTGGAATGGGAATCCAGATGGTCATCTTGTGGTCTTCAGTATAATGATATTCTTAGATCTAGTCCTTTTATTCCAATTAGAATCATCTATATAATAGTATTAATAAATAAACCAAACTATCTTCAATGATGAGTGTGAACCTGTTGAAGATAAGGATGTGGTTGGAGGATTCCTAAAAATGGTTCTACAGATATTTGGGAATGAAGGCCCATGTTTCCCTACTTTACTAAGTTAAATTGGATCTAGCCCCGTATGGGTAGTAGATGATGGAGAAATTGGGCTTGGACATGGGGATCGTGATGGTTTGAAACTCTCATTGTATCTAGAAAAAATTCTTGAGAGGTAATTGATAGTGGATAATAAAATAGATGGGTTGTTATCATGAGACAGCCATCTAAAATTCACTTTAACTATGGGGAGAGATATTCGACCACATTTGATAGCCTTGATCAATAATCATTATATGACCAATGTAAATGGTTTTTTGATTCATTGGGTATCATGAGACATGAAAAAATTTCTAATGAGAAGTGGTTTTGGGTGTAAATGTTTTGGTTGACTCACTTATAGTGGATTCTAGTCTTAGTGAAAAGGATTTATTTGAGGTGATTTAGAGATAATATCTATGTTACTAATAGAAAATGATTCATTCATAGAAATTTTTCCACTAATATTGATTGGATCTCATACCATCAAGGAAAAATATGTATGTTTGATGCTAGATCGCTTTACCTAAAAGTTAGTTTATGAGATTCCTTATTTAATATCTCTAGATGTTTTATTTTTAAGGAAAATTGTTCTTATTGTGGGGAGGATATAGTTAACTTGAATTTTCCTAGTTTTGAATTAGATCAAAATTTGAGTTTTAGAGTCTAGGTACTTCACTGGGGTTAAAATGTTAAATTTATCTGAAAATCCGACCAAAGAAAAAATATTTGATGTTTACCTTGATTTTGGGTTGATTTGTTAACCCCTAGCTATGTCAGTGTGTAATCTCAAGCATAGTGGGTTCCTAAAAAATTATTTAGTATAAAAATAATATATTTAGTGTGTGCATAGTTAATTTTGATGAAATACTTATATCACTTAAATGGTATCTCGAATGGTAAAATTTATTTTGCATATGTATCTAAAATGGGAGGATTACCATAAGAAAAGTGTAGAGTTTTTTACGTTAGAGTCCCCAAGGCCAGGTAGTCGTGGATTGTTATTTTTTATTTAATTAAATAGTTATTAAATGTTATTATCGAGGGATTCAAACTATTGTATTTCCAATTTCAAAAAAAATTGGTGGCCACCATGAACACTATAAGGGGATATTGAGATAGGTTGGGAGGAAATCTAGGGATGTTTTGAGATTTAAGGATGAAGTCCCATAATCAGATCCCCAAAAATGATCAATGTGAATGTGGCCTTCATCAATGATTGAACCAAATTCAAGGGGAGATAGTTATTTCATATTATGCCTCAGTTTATATATTACTGTATATATTGATTCCTTTGGATAAATTCAATGTATTGTGTAATCCATGTTCCATGGTTGTGTGAGGATCATTATTTTATCTTAGCACCATTATTCTTGAATTTTTTGATTAAAATAACATCTTGAGTATTTTATGGTTTAATTTACTAACTTCTATTAATTTATTTGAATTATTTACATAGAAATACATTGGTTATTTTTGTTGGTGTGAATCGATAGTGTGCATGAAAATGAACAATGATGTGGTTAGTCTGTTGTGATACACATGAGCGGTTGGAGTTCTCAACCACAACTCTCCCCTTTCTCTCTCTCACCCCCTTTCATTTTAATTTTGATATGTAATAATGGGATTATGAACCTATGGATTTGTAATAGTGACTATGGTGGTAGTGATGGGTTGACTTAGGCTATGATGTTATCTAAATTGGGCTATGATGTTGGTAGAGAACATGGATGTCATGAAAAGTGCAACCAACCAGTGATGGGGATATTGTGATATGGGGGTAATACAATTTGGAAAATGAGTGGTCTTTATGGATTTGGATAATGGAATGTGAGTGGAAGGATATTTGGGTGGCTGCCATCAGTCGAAGGTAAGTGTTTCACGTACACATTCATGAGTAGAAAAAATACCTTCGAGAATTAAGAAACATAAGTAATAAATAATAATGAAAGATGAATTGAAAGTACAAATAAATGTGAAAGGGGAAGGAGACATGAATCCCATTCCTTATATATATTATTATTTTAGGATAATAAGAATAAGAATGTTATTATTACATATTATTTTTTCAATTGTATCTCTATATTGTGACATAAAATTAACAAACTGTCTATAACAACATGATTTTTAAATTGAGAAAAATAATTCAAAAAAACATGTGATACATATATTTGATGATTTAGGATCCATTATATAACACCGCTCATATGGGATGTGATGGAAACATAATTTTTAAACTAAATCATGTCCTTAAAAATAGATATCCAATCAAGAGTATTTTACTATGTATATCATTATGATGAAGTATGATCCAATATCTAAGTCCAATTACAAGGTTAGATGGGGGTATTTTAAATTTATCATTGTAGGATAAATGATAATTTTCATACATTACAATCAGATAATTCATTAGGTTTAGTATTTTTACCTCACTTTTTGTGAGATGTTATGAAATGAATGAGTCTCTTATATTGCTTGTGGTATTATATTCTCTTCAACCGGTTCTTTATCTTATATCTCTATATTTTATGTGTAACTTGGGGTGAGAGTCGACTTCTTCAGTATATTATTCACCTTGGATGATAGTTTCTCCTTAGAATGGGAAGGGTTTCTTAATAATTTATTCCTATGATATATCTTTGGGTTTTATATAAACTAGGTAGTTATGATGGTGGGAGTTAACAACCACTATACTGACATCTTTCCTATAAAGGCATGGTTTCTTTATGGGATTTTAGATCAATTATATTATATTATTGAATATTAGGTGGGTGTAATCCTTAATTGAAGTGGTTTATACAATTTTTATATGATTTCCCCTTGAGTCATTCTATTAGTTTCAAGGAATAAATTATAGGCATATCAAATACACAAAAACCAGTGATTCCCCATACACCCCTTAGTTCCCTTTGACGTGCAATGTAAAACTAATTTATTGAATTCATACTCTGTGAATTCCTTTTAGTACTCTATGCATCCATAGTAGGTCATTAAATTTTAACCATCATGGTATAAATAAATGATTATTGGGACTACCCTATGTTGTTATGAATTATTATTATAGATAATATCTGGTTTATCATGTTTTACTTCTATCCAGTTATTGTTACTCATATTGGGAGTTTAATATAGCATGTTTCATTGTTTTCCATTTATGTTTTCAAGTATCCTATATTTCATTTTTATACTCACCATTATAAGAACTTTTTTCCCACACATTTTTTGTTTATATATATTTTTAATTAGTTCAAATATAGTATTGGTAGATGTGGAGAATTTTTGGTTTTTTTAGATATGTTTCTTGGTGAAGTTTGGAAACATTTGTTTGAGTTTTTTGGACCTTATTGGAAATAGTTTCCATTATAACTTGAGATTTTTCAAGGATTAAACACAATGTGGATTAAGTTTTATCTAACCTATATCTATTAGATCTGAATGATTTTTCATTTTATAGTTACATTGTATTTTCCTTTGTGCTGATTTATGTGTACCTGATTTCATATGCATGTTTTATATAGTTTAGTTGATTATATATATTAATCCTACTTGTGTATCCATATGTATTATGCATCAAAGATTTGTATCTATTTTATGTTGATATATTCTTAGGCCTACCATATTGTGAGATATTCCCACTTGGTGTTAGTCGCGATCACCTATCCTATTAAAGATGATATTTTTGTGAAATTATCAAATTACTGTCATCCTGGGAGAGTACCTAGTGAGTCAGGTTATTTCAATGTTATTCCATTAGATTCACATGGATTAAAACCATGTGTGGGTGAGACATCAATAGGATGAACAATATTAATAATCCCCTGGGTGGAGTACTGGTGAAAAGTTGGAGGTCCCTGCTATAATTCATATAGTAAGTACCCCCTTTTCTATATAGAATGTGTTTCCATTGCATCTGGAATTTTAGACATGGAATTCGAAACCACATGTTTCCTATGAGGTGGGGGTCCTCTAATTCAGTTGGTAACCCCCTCATTCGATATTCCTAAATGTGGGAATGACCCTCCTCATAAATTATGAAGAAGGTAACCCCTCTCTATGATGGGGAAGGTTTCATCTAATCATAGGGCTCGAAAACCCATCAACCAACTTACACCTCTAGACCTGGTGTGGTTCCTCCAATATAATTATATATATTTTGTGAGGAATGGTTTAGGATATGGTTTTTTTGGATGTTTTAGGTCTTTTATATTGTTTTTTATACATGGTTTCCTTTGATATGTAATATAATTTTTGGTTTTCGATAGAAAATCTCATGATTTTGATGGTATTTTGAGAATCTCATGTGGCATAAGAAGAGTGATCCTTAGTGGAGCTATATTTTCAATTTAATGCCAATATAAAATGGAAGGGACTTCACTAGGTCCATGTGTTTCCTATCTATGGAATAATTTTTTTTCTTCATATTTCTCACTTATTCAAATGTTTTGATGTAAAATGTTGTTATTTCTTCCCCTTGTTTTTTTGGGTGTCATACTAAGTATTTTATACTCCCCCTAAATGAGATTTGTGACCCAATTTGTTGTGTCTATAAATATGATTCACAGTTCAATTAAGACCTTGGTTGGTGTTGAGTGGGTAAAACTCTTATATATGGTGAGTAGTTCCATACAATGGTGTATGATGAATATGAATACTATTAGATATAGAAATAGGAGTTCTCACAATGAGGATGAGATTCTTTCCCTTGACTTGTGCATATATTACACAAGAATTCTATTTCATATATTTCTAACCCTCCAATGGTTTACATTTTGTCTTTATTATATATATTTTATGTCACATGCATGGATTTTTTAAATAGTTGGTTATTTATATTTATTATATGTGATTGATGTTTATAGTTTTTTATATTATATTTTCACATTTGTTGTAATTTCTTATATGTTAAGTTCTCACCTTTATGTTATGAATTTTTAGTTTGTTTTGACACCCCCTAGATTATTAATGGTGGGATTGGGGTGGCACAATCATCTTACTGCCTTCCCAAGTCAGTTATCGGTGGGTTAGTTCATGTTACGCACAAATAGTTTATATATATACATATATAACACAACTTATATATATGTATACAAATACATACTATTATATATAATAAAACATGTTTATAAATAAATAATGAATATGTGCATGTGTGCGTTTTCATGTGTAAATAAACACACACACACACACACACATATATATATATATGTCTGTGTGTGTGTGTGTGTAACATTATACCGATAATATATATATATATATATATATATATATATAAACATTGAACATATATATATATATATATAAGAACATTTATACATATAAAAATATTATAAAAGTTTTATGTATATATATAAATATACATAGAATTTATGTATATAACATATATATATATATAATGCATATATATATTTAATAGAATATATTTGACCTATATAAAAAGTATATATTCAATATATATATATTTACATACATATATATATATTGTAAATAATATATATATATATATATATATATAAATACACACCCACACATACATAAACATATATATCTAAATATTTGTGTGTGTGTATATATTGAAAAGAAATATTCACACACACACACACACACATATATATTTGAATATACAAATATATGCATCTTTATATGGAACTATATATATATTTAGTTATATATGTTTTTTATAATTATATTTTTTAAATTTATATATAGGTGAATGTGTGTTTGTGTATTCTATTTATAGTTTGTATATATGCATACAATATTTTTAGGAATGTCATACATATTGTATTTTTTACACATGAAAAGATATATATATATATATATATTGATAATATTTATATAAAAACTCTATGTATAAATATATACACACAAAAATATATTTTGTGTGTGTCAATATGACCCAATATTATATATATATTAATATATAAATATACACACTTAATTATAAAATATAAATATATACCAAATAAAATATTGAATTATCTAAAAATATCATCACAATCATTACATAGAAAATCAACATACTTATAGTTGTATAATGATTCATTGAATAAAGACAATTTTTTTGAGGTTCAATAGTGGATTAAAAGTTATTATGCATAGGCAATGAGAAAAAAAAAGAAGAAATGTGCTTTTTGAATAAAATGGGGAATTACTTCATTTGTGGTATAAATAATAGTACAATGAAAGTTTACTTCTCTTAGTGCTAAAAAATGGTGAGAAATGGCACTATAAATTATTTCTGATTTGATGGTAGTGTGTGGTAATGATAAAAAATCTTCCTTGATATTTTTAAATTGGATATTGTAAAAATTGATTGTCATCAATGGTCAATGGTTTATTACATGGGTAATGCGTTGTATGACACATTCCTTTATTATTATTTATTATTTTTTCTATTCACTTCACTTTAAAATTCATAGTCTTGATTTCCTCTTCTTACAAACCTAAAAAATATTACATTTCCCCTAAGTAGGTTTCCTATATTCTCTTCCCTGTGTTTTTTAAAATTGTCCAATTTTATCCTCTTTCAACCATGACCACTCACATTTGTCTCATTAGAATGAATCTAAATTATTATTTTATTATCTATATATCTACAAGACAATTTATATTATCCATTCATCATTTGAATATTAAGATCACACAAGCACTTTCTTGATAAAAATAAAAATCTTGATGTTCTAACTCTTTTGATAGATTTTTTTGTTTGGATATAAAGAATTGATCCAATTTTCTAAAATTATTAATGTCAAACAGTTTAAAATACCTTATAGATTTTATGATATTATATTCAATATCCTAATAATATTTATGATTAAAAAGGACAAAAATAATCAAGAATACCCAACATCTATAATACTAGTTCAATATATTGATAATTAAATTTTTTGTATCTTAACTTCCTTCATGGATAAACATATATTTTAATTTTTTTATGGTAATATTAATTGAAATATAAAATTTAATTTAAAAATTATTTAAATAAATTCATTTTCTCTCTATTACTATACATAGAAATGGAGTAAATTTATATATAATTTTTTAATAATTATATTTTTTTGAATCATATTTGATAAATAAATTGAATCTGATAAATCCTAATTTTGAATATGAAAAAATGAATGAGTATCATCAATGGATGATACAATATAAAGTTTATGAATAAAAAAATACTCAAAAATAACATGTGTTTCATTGTTAACTCTTAATTATTACCATGTAACATTGTTAGAAAAGTCAATTTGATGTGTATGTCTTAATAAATTCCATCATTGGGACTCTATGTGGGCTATCCTATAGTTAAAGTGTGACCCCACAAGTCCTTACATTAATAGTACATAGGATACATACTAACACCAAGGGTATATCGACAAACACATATGGATGGAAAAAACATTTATAAATTGTAATTCATCATAATTATGAAATAAATATTATATTTTATAACCATAATAAATAAATAATGTGTATCAATTCATACAATTTCATATATTTATAAGCCATGTTAAAGTTGACCATAAGTCCCATCATCTCCTCCACAACTCAAGTATGGTATAAATAAATACACCTTCACAAATATGTCTCATGTTTAAAATTTTAAGGTTTCCTTACCCCACTATAAACTCTATCAATACAATATAAAAAACATTTATATATAATGTCAAGGTAACCATATAAATGCACTTATTATGATTTTCCTAGGAAATATAATGTGGTCATATGAATAACACATTCCAGTGTATCTATGTATAGAATAAATAAATAAATAACTGACCAACAAGAATCTACCATATTTCAACTGACCAACCATCCCCATTCTATTTTGCATAATCATCTAAAATCCCAATCCACATCACATTTCCCATCACATACCACCATAAAACCATCAATAAAAAAACCACCACTAATCCACATATGAAAATCATGATTTTTACTACCTATGGGGATATCATAATAATATTATCTTATAGGTTTCCACTTTTGAGGACCTCTCTATAATATCACCATAATTAATTAGTTATCCACCCTCTATTAACATGTCACTACATCCCTATAAAATTAGTTATTAAACCTAGGGGACTCTCCATCAACCTGAAGAAAAAGTAACTTCCCACTAGTAACTCAATAAATATATATGTATCACTATATAGTTATCCACCTATAGGGAACCCACTATAGCATCAACATGCATTTTTTGGGACAATGTAACATACATGGACTATCACTTTTATTATTTATAATAACCCTTATGGACACTTTTAATAATACCCTCAAGGGATATAAAATTTATTACCCTTGGGGAGTCTCATTGTATTTCAAGGTATCCACCCAAATGTACTCTCTCCACCACAACATATATCAATAAAACCACACATCACTGATCAACTTTGGATAGTAATATCATTTACACCATAATTACCAAAAAATTACTTCTCATCACCATTATTAGAATACTAAAAATTCTATCATATGTATTATCATAACTTCAATATGAATTTCAAGAAATATAGATAGATTAAAACCCAAATCAACCATTTATTTACTCAACTATGACATCACACAAACTAGGGTCTTAAAAAATATTATTAGGGCACATAGAATTATCATTCACCCACTATAGTCTACCAAAATTTAGATCCTAGGGAGTAATTCGTCATGTCACTATAATTTTCTATATCATGAGAATAAACATTTTAGAAAACCTCATCACACAACCAATAATAAATGACCCCTTTTGAAAAAGGAACATTATCTAAGAAACCTTTTTCATATCAACCCCTCCATATATATAGTATAAATGTTATTTAGGGATATATTCTATATTTGAGGGTTTCAACTACTATTAAAAAATCCCACTATCAACACATTAAATATTCAATATGTTCCATGGCCACTACTAAATAATTCAAGATACCACGATTATGTGGAATGTATTAGGAAGAATTTTCACAATGCAATGTAACTCACTGTTAAAAAGTTCCTTCAACTCTAGATAAGGTATGAACATATCCCAATATTTCACAACATTTATGTAGCTTAGAGATTTCCAAACCTTACCCAACTTGATTGAATAAACTCAAATCAAATGATTTGGGTCAAGTTGGGTTGGGTTACACATAGTGTATGGTTGAGTTAGGTTTGTTTGGGTCGGGTCAAGGTCGGGTCAGGTCGGGTCACGGGTTGGAAAAAATATGACCCAACCTAACTCATTCAACCCAACCATATGTATATATAATAAATAATAAATAAAAATTAATATTTTTTGATAAATAATTAATAAAAATTAACTAATAATTAATTAGCAATTAGTAATTATTTCTAATAATTGATAATTAATAATAATAATTTATACTAAATTATAAATATTAACTACCAATAATTAATAATAAATTAAAATAAATAATAAGGTAATATAACACAAATATAATATAAATATAACATCTTATTTTCATTTTATTTTCATTATATTGAAGTTTTATTTACATATATTTAAATTATATAGCACTATATTTACATTATATAACATTATATAATATAATATTCACATTATATAAAGTTATGTTTATGTTATAAAGTATTTGATTTACTAAAATATAATGTTATATAACATAAATAAAATTTTATTTTTATGTTATAAAATGTTTTATTTATGTTGAAATATTTTATAAAATATTATATTTACAATATATTTACATTACATATATCAATAAATATTTATTTTTATTTTTATTTTTATCAATAATTTTATTTTTTTCCTATTATTTACTATATTTTTTACCTAACCTAATGTAATTGACCCTACCCAACCCAACCCATCATGAGTTGGTTCGAGTCATTTCAGAAAAATTTCTATCCCCCTACTGAACCCAACCTGACCAGTTTTTCTTCAATCAGGTATAAAATCCCCCTAACCTGGCCCAACTTGATCCATGGACACCCACTGACAATTCATCCAAAATAATTACCTTTTCATCAACATACATTACCAATATGTGGAATGGACCTCATACGAAACTGGACCAACCCAAGAAATAAGTCACAATTTTATTTCTCTCACTATATAAATTATTTTATATATTTTTCATACCACCTGGATCAAATTTAATTATGGGAACTAGGAAATTATTTCTGAAATATTTTCAATTATTAATCCACCCCAGTTATTCTGAATTAAAAAATATCATATAATTTACTCATGAATTGGATTAGTAATCCTAACATATTCATTAATTTCATAGTCAAATCATGTTTTCATAATTTTCATCCATTAACCTATTTTTATCTCAGTCAATTAAAATTAAATCATCATAGAATTATTTTCATATCCATATAATTATTTTGTTTTCACCAATTACAACCATACAACATTAATCCAATAATTCATAATTCATATATAATAATTATTCCCTTGATTTAATATTCACATACCATCCTCAAATTCAAAATTACCACATATTAATTCATTCATATTGTTATGAATCTTCTATCCACTACAAAAAAATAAAGAACATGCTTAATTCATAAGGATTATGAAATATATGAAAATTTATAGTCATCATCGTTGATTCTTTAATGAAGTATATTCCCTAATCTTCTAGTTAAAAAAACCAATAATTCATCAAAAATATTCTTCATTCACCCCTATAATTCTCCATAATATATCATTACCATGGTTTTCACCCTTCCAAATAGAAGGAATGTGTGGGTGAGACATCCCTATATAAATAATTCATGGTGATAAAGAAATTACCCCAATTCACTTCCCTTCATCTCCTCTATCATTATGCAATTCCTAGTATAATTTCTCATAATGTATTCCATTAATTCCCCCTAGTTAATTAACATCTTCAAATTCTATCACTTAACATGTCATCCATGTAAAATATCTTGTTCTATTGCTACTAATATTTTCACATCATCATCACCAAATAAAATATCTCATGGGACACTATATTTATTTTATAAACATAAAAATAATTTATTTAAATTACATTCATCACATAATACGTACTGTAAAAACCAAACACCCTAAATAATTACCCAATTACCACCCTAAGGTAAATTTCATGACCCAAATCCAATAAATAGCATAAAATTTATTTTGGATACTTCTAAAATTTTAAATTTACCCATCATAGTTAAATATCATACAAAAGTTTAGAAACCCAAAAATTAAAATTTATTGATCGCTACATTACACATGACATAAAATATTCTCATCCTTCAAAATATTCAACCATGGTCATAAATATTTAATGAACTACATAAAAAATTACATTCATATTTCATCATTATAAAGAAATCCAATTTCATTTTCGTTAAAAAACAAGTTAAAAGAATTTAAGATATCGTAAGTGCATATGTGATTCTTATAGGGACCCAAGATTATCAAACATGGATATTACATATCTCTATATGAATATTCATTATATTATATAAACACAAGTCAGGGGACCATGAAACTTTAGTCTCTTGGGAAACATGGAACACAATATTATTAATTAATTAAAGATCTTCAATGTCTCTAATAAAGATATTCTCCTTTATAAATATTCATAAACATATCCTACTTAAATCAATTCTTCATAACCTAGGTAAAGAAAATATAATTGTGAGCTTAGATGCTCAATAAGGGTATACCTAAAAGATATGTAAGAATAACATGAGAATAAGGGTATAATAATAGGATCATTATATTTGAAACCCATACCCTACATATCAAAGATCTTAATCTTCAGTCACAACATAAATATTGGCAGTACATAAGAAATAAATCATAATGAAATCAAAGAACTGAGATTTGAGAGCATAAAATTTCCATAATACATGGAATTATGGAATACACATAATCATAAAAAGTCATTTCCTTAGTAGTCTAGGAACATTTCCAAAAAAATTCATGGAATTACATGGGTGGCTATGCCTTTCGGGTAGGACAAACCACCATCCCTAGTGGGATCTCTTTCCTCATAGTAGAATTTGTTCACTTCCAAAACCATCAGGTTTGTCAAGGTTCACTCCAATGACAAACATATTATAAAAAGTCCCATACTAAACTGAGTTCACTATTAATTCCAATATTGTATATCTATCATTATATATAAGTCATTACTCAATGTATTGGAGGGATATGTATAGGTCCCACACATATTTGTTGCAATTTATCCACCATCCTTGGTTATAAAGTAACCATCGTACTTGGTTATAATGTAACCAACATCACAAAAATGAAAATCATACATATATATTACACAAGATCATAAAATTTTCATAATATCAGAACCTAAGAAATGAAATGGGTTTTATAAACATTTTAGCATAACATAACCTATAGAAAATAAATAGGTTTCATAAACATTTAATCATTTCATAAAATCATAAATTGTCTAAAAAATCAGGTTTCATAAGAATGTTATCATGGTATAACCCATAGATGAGAAAAAAGGTTCATAATCATATTATCATCATGAACATAAAAGGATGTCATCTTAGATGGAATATTATTTTGAAAGATAAATCACATGGAACATTACTTGGGGAAAATAATATTTATTTTAAAATCACTTCTTGAAAACTAACATTTATAAAATATTTTGTAAATTATTTTCTTTTAAAATGAATTTGAAAACTCATAAATTATTCTTTAAAAATCATTTAAAACATTTTGTGAGGAAAATATACTTTTTTATTTGAAAAACACTTTTTAAAATATAAAACATTTTTAAAATAATGTTATTTGAAAATAACCTTGAAAAAATATAAAGTAATCTTCAAAGAAAACAATTTTCATGATATTGAGAAATTTCATCAATGTCTTACACATTAACATAATGATTCTTTTCATGTTTTTTTATAAAATCCAAAAGGATTTTTTTTAAAAAAATGAGTATTCCTTTTAAAAAAATTTGTGAAAATTTAAACACGCATAAAAATTAATTTAATTAATCACTTGAAAAAAATTAAAACATTTTTTAATTTTTTTTTAGAAAACATGGTTTTTAAAGAAAATGGGTTTTCGACCAAAAAGACTATTTTCTTCAAAACATTGTTTTTGAACTCCTAAGTACAAAAAGAGAAGAAAATGAAGAGAAAAATTTCATTCTTATGACATAAACTTAGTATAATAAAATTCATGAGTTTCTTGATATATGGATCATTATATTGTATCATTGGAAACATGATCATAAACAATCCTTATAAATGATGAGAGAGTAACATAAAATCTTTACCGCTTGGTAACTTTGAAACGTAAGAACCATGAAGTAATATCATTAAATGGAACTTAAAATATCACGAGGATAAATAAATTCATAATATTTCATGTCAAAGTGGTTATATATACACCTCATACAATAAGATATGTGTATAATATAATCATATGTCTCAAAATAAGAAAAATTGAGACAAAACTCCCTTACCAATTCGGTAACTTTTGAAAAATAAACCCCATGAAGGAGAGATCCTAAAATGGATATGTAAATACCAATAATTTTAATTATAAGAATCATAAAATAAATTAATGTGTAGTATATATACCACATAATAGAAACATGTGTAGAATATAACATTTGTCTCACAGAAAATAAAAGTGACACAGAAATACCTTACTGGTTTAGTAATCTTATGAATCGTAAGCACCAATAAAGAATAACATAAAATGAAACTTAAATATAATTAACATAATTTTATTCTTGACATAACATGTCAAATGGATAGTATATAAACCAAACAAAAAAGAAACAAGTGGTGAATTTTCATATGTCCCTGAGAAATAAAAGAGAGACTAGAAATCCCTTACTATAAGTCTTGACAACTATATTACTTGTTCAAACCTCATTTGTAGTAAATATAATCTTATTATAAATATATTATAGAAAAATATTTATATATATCATTCCATATATTATTTTCTTATAAATTTTTGTTACCCTTTTATTAACAATTCCATGTTAATGATACATTTCGGGTAATAACCGCTTTTTTCATATATGTTTTGATTTGATATTATAGTTAATATTATTTTTATCATGATTTAATAATATATATAATTATCACAATGATATAAATATCATTTAGATTCATTATATATGTATTTATATAATTCCATGAAATTTAGTGATAGAAAATAAAATACATCAGTTATGGAGATGGTAGGTCGTACGTATGGATAAAGGTTGTTTCCATTTTCATTTAGGATTGAATGAAATAAATTTAAATGATATATTGTCACTATATAATAATTTTTATTTCATATAAATCACATTTTTTCATTAAAACCATCCTTAATACCTTCCATATAAAGTGTGAACGAATCATATCGTTTCGTGAGACGGTGGTCCTCTGTACACACGACCGATGTTATCGTAATCCTAAAAAATAGAGAGTATAAAGGTATATGTGATATAATAATCACAAAAGTATAATAATATAATAAATTTCATATATATATTATAAATACATCATTAATTACATCCTTTATGAGAAGTAATGGAAAAATGAATGACATCAGTCTGTGAGGTGGTAGTACACCGTACACACGAACGATGATTTCATAACCCATTTTATGGAAGTTGAGATGGTTGTAGGTCATTAAATTAAAATAAAATAATATCAATATATTTTATATAGTGAGGATATTATATCATCATGTTATAATAGTAATTTAAGGAGGTGAAGGAAGAAATAATTCAAAAATGCTCATTGATGAATAATACCTCTTGTTCGGGTATCCTCCTTAGGTTTGCACCCAAATACTTCCTAAGATAGAAATATATCAAAAATAAGGCTTCTATAATGATATTAGGGAATTTAGAAAGTGATTTTGGTGGGATGTGTCATGAACTTTGATCATCACTAGTCACTCCACGAACGTTGCATCGTCCCCGATATCTAGCTTTCCCCAGTCGAGGACGTGTGAATCGTTGTGCAGATACCAACAAAGCTGGGACACATGGAAGACATCATGCACCCTTTGTAGCTTTGGTGGAAACACAAGCTGGTAAGCCACCTCACCGACCCACTGCAACACCTCGAAGGGTCCGAAGAACCTGGGAGAAAGCTTACTTCCCCTGCCGAACCTCCGCTGCCCACGCCAAGGGGAGACCTTCAAGAATACGTGGTCCCCGACCCCGAACTCCAAGGGTCTCCTACTGTTATCGGCATATGACTTCTGTCGGTCCTGAGCCACCTTCATCCTCTCCCGTATAAGCTAAACCTTCTTAGTCATGCTCTGCACCACCTCTGGGCCAAGAACACTTGTTTCCCCAACCTCAGTCCAACACACGGGTGAGCGACATGGCCTTATGTACAAGGCTTCAAATAGATCCATGCAAATGGTTGAATGATAGCTATTATTATAGGCAAACTCCACCAGAGGCAAGTGTCTCACCCACGATCCTCCAAAGTCCAGGATACATGCCCGTAGCATATCTTCCATTGTCTGGATGGTGCGCTCCGTCTGCCCATCTGTCTGGGGGTGGAAAGCAGTGCTAAGACGTTGCTGGGTGTTGAAAGAATGCTACAATCCTCTCCAGACTTGTGAGGTGAACTGTGCATCCCTATCCGAGACTATGGACCTTGGAACTCCGTGTAACCACACCACCTCATCCACATACCTCCATGCTAAGGCATCCACTACACCCGACTCCTTGATCGCCATAAAGTGAGCCGATTTCGTCAATCGGTCCACTACTACCTAGATAGCGTCGCAGCCTCCTTGAACCCTAGGTAGCCTCGTGATGAAATCCATCGAGATGTTATCCCACTTCCACTCGAGGACATCTAAAGGTTGCAACAAATCGCCTGGAACACGGTGTTTAGCCTTCACCTGCTGACACGCTAGGCATTTGGCCATGAACATTGCCACGAATCGCTTCACCCCGGGCCACCAGAACTGACCTCTCAAGCCCCAATACATCTTGGAAACCCCCAGGTGCACTGCTAGGGGTCATTTGTAGAACTCACTAAGAAATCTCTCACGCATCACCTCTAGAACAAAAATCTTTTCTCAGAGAAGCACCTGATTCTGACCATCCTCCATCCACCCTTCCGGAGCATCACCTTGGCTAACCTGGTCATGCATAACTTCACTTTCCATGTCTCCCCATTGGGACTCCTCTACCTGCCGCAACAGAGAAGACTGCACTGTCATCTGATATAGTCAGCCTCTACCAACTTCCATCCTTGCATCCAGGTGCAGGGTAGCTAACTCCTCCATCACCTTCCAAGCATCTGCCGACTCTCGAACTGCATCCTTCTACAAATTCCTGCCCAAGTCATCGGCCACCACATTCTCTTTTCCTGAGGTGTAGGAAATCTCGAAGTCGTAGTACTGAAGGAACTCCACCCACCTACGTTTCCGCGAGTTCAGGTCCCGCTGGGAGAAGATATACTTCAAGCTTTTTTGATCGGTGAAGACCACAAAGAGCTCCCTAAGGAGGTAATGCCACCACAACTTTAGTGAAAAAACAACCACCGCAAGCTCCAGGTCATGGGTGGCGTAATTATGCTCGTGGGAATGTAACTTCTTAGACCCATAAAAGATCACCCCTTGTCGTTGCATCAATACACATTTGAGGCCTTTCCTTGAAGCATCACAGAACACCTCAAACACCACCCCTTCTTCTGGAAACCTCATCACTAGGGCGCTAACCAACTTCTCCTTTAGATAGCTAAAGGCTACCTCGTAATGCTTGTTCTACACAAAAGCCTGGTCCTTCTTAGTCAAAGTCGTTAAAGGTGCTACAACTCAGGAGAATTTGGGTACAAATCTCTAGTAGTAACCTGCCAGCCTGAGGAAACTACAAACCTCCACCATGTTCTTGGGTTCTTCCCAATAAACAACCGCCACGACCTTCGATGGGTCCCCTTATATCCCCTGCTCGGACACCACATTCCCAAGGAAGTGTACTTCTCATGTCCAGAACTTTCACTTGGACAACTTCCCATAGAGTTGGTGCCGTCGGAGGACCTCCAAAACCATTCTCAAGTGCTTAGCTTGATCCTCCTCTAATATTGATTAGATCAAGATGTCGTCAATAAATACAACTACGAACAGATCCAAGTACTCCCGGAACACGAAGTTCATGAGCCCCATGAACACATCCGGAGAGTTCATGATGCCGAACGGCATGACTACAAACTCAAAGTGCCCATATCTGCACCTGAAGGCAGTCTTCGAGATGTCACCCTCCTTCACCCTCAGCTGGTGATATCCCGACCGCAGGTCAATCTTCGAGAACCAACCTGCTCCCATCAGCTGGTCAAAGAGATCATCTATCCTCGGGAGAGGGTAGCGATTATTGACCATCACCTGATTCAGCCTTCGGTAGTCTATGCATATCCTGAGACCACCATCCACATTCATTGCGAACAAGATAGGAGCACCCCATGGTGATGCACTTGGCTGAACAAAACCCTTCTTCTTCAGATCGTCAATCTGAATCTGCAACTCCCGTAGCTCTGAAGGTGCCGGCCGGTAGGGAGCCATCGAAATCGGATGATCACCAGGTTGTAAGTCTATCCCAAACTCGATGTCACGTCGAGGGGGTAGAGTCGTCACCTCCTCAAGGAAGACATCCATAAACTCACTGACGACCCCTGGAACTTATTCCATCTCCGCATCCACCGACTCCACTGATAGCTCAGCTAACAAGGATAGGAGGGGTTCCCCTTACTTGCTACTTCCCTGGAAACTCCACTCGCCGATGAAAGTCACCCGTAGGCCACCCAAGTCTGAAAACACAACCCTTCCTCAGAAGCAGTCAACGACAACACATACAGAGAACAGCCAGTCAATGCCTAAGATGACATCGTATGGCTGTATCTGCAACAGTAGAAGATCCCTGACTGACTGATGTGGCCATATCATCAGTCTGCATCCTCGAAAAACATACAACAAGTCGGTATGACCTCCGACTGGTGTGCTCAATACCAGGGGCACTGGAAGTCTCTTAGTATCTAAACCCAGAGCATGGGCCAGACTGGGTGTAACAAAGGAGTGCGAAGCTCCTGTATCGAACAAGGCATATGCAAGGGTACTAAACAAGATGATCGTACCTCGAACGACCTATGGCCCTACAGGAACTACTGCCTCCACGGTGTGCAACTGCCCATGCCCAGCTCCTCTGCCTCTTGGCTATTGGCCACCTCCCCGACCACGCTTGGGTCGAGGTCCTTGAGGAGTGCCCTGAGGTCGGCCTCCTCCTGCAATGTCTGCCCTCAACGGAGCGGGAGCCCGCTGCCCCTGCTGCTGCTGATGAGGTGGGTGCTGGACCTGCCCACCCCCACTGTACTGTACTCTGTCTGGGCATTAATGTCGAAGGTGCCCATGGATTCCATAGATGAAGCATCTCATCCCTGGGCCCAAAAGAAAAGGGCAAGGGCCGGAAGGTCGGAACTGGAACTGCTGAGGCCTACTCCCTGCTGGTCGAAACCTAGAGGGTCCTGATGCTGGAGGCCTTCTGCTGACGACCTTCCCCTTTGACGAGCCCAACTAGATCCCCTGTCGTGACACACCTCCCAGTGTGTGCATCCTCTCCACCACTTCAGCCTTATTCTATACCTCTAAGTATGTCGGTAGGGTGAAGGGAGTAACAGCGTACTGAAGAGAAGGTTAGAGTGCCTCCTCTAACTGTCTCGCCCGAGACTCCTCATCTGGAAAGAGGTCCGGAGAGAAGCGAAGGAGATCCTTGAACTTGATCCCCAACTCTCTCACTAGCATACTCCCCTGCTGGAGGGAGAGTAACTCCAACCTTTTCTCAGCCTTCATCGTGGAAGAGAGGAATTCTTCCCGGAACTCCTTCTCGAAGTATGCCCATGTCACCTCGGTCTCCCTCTTCTCCCCAAGATAAAGCATCCACCACTGATGTGCTTCCCCACACATCTGGATTACAACCAGAGGAACCCAATACTCCGTTAGAGCCTGGATCATACTGAAGTCTATCACCAGCTCCTCTAGCTAGCTCTCAGTGTCCACATTTGAGATGCTGCCCTCGTACTTTTCGAGGGTCTGTTGCTGAAAGGATCGAAGCGTCTTCTGCCACTGATCATCCTCCTCCTCTCGGTCGGTCCTCTGCTGACCGGCCATGTCAACCTCCTGGGCCTCGATCGCCCGCACTACTCATGGTCACCTCCCAGGTGCCATAACTGAAAGGTAAACAAGGAATGCCTAAGCCCGAGTAGTGTATAATATTGTTCTTAAATTTTCTTAGACTTATTTATTTATTTTGAATCCCCAAGACACCCATGAAACATAAGAACACAAGTCATTATGATGCATTTACCTTTCCTAGGGTTTCTACCCTGCAATTAGTGTAGCCTCACTTGGTCGTTCAGTAGGTCTAGAGTCCTTGCATAAGATCACGGGGGGCCCTAAAATCCTGTGTCCTAGCCGGTCTTCCCTGGCCTAATTCACCCAACACTGTTTCCCTACCACCCCATGCAATCCTCACTATTCCTAACTCCAGAATCCATCCTATCTCTCAAAACCTTTCTCTCATACTATCCTGTCACGACCCACCTTCACCAAAAGGAGTGAAGGGACATCAGATTTCCAGACCCTTCCTTATTTAAGTTGAAGGAGAGATAATGACCCCTGAGACCCGCCTTTAATAGGTCTTGGAGTGGAGAATAGCACCAAGGGTATAGAATCACACACAAGATGGAAGGCATTACCCTTTTTATTTTAATAGGATCAGGAGATAAGATATTAAATCCCAAACAACACTAAAAGATGAAGGTAAAGGTAAAGATGAAAGTAAACCATTACCATATTCATGTTCAAGAGTAAAAGATACAAGCCACAAGAACTCCAAAGGTAAGTACCAAGAAAAATGAAAATGACAACAGCAACTGCCCCAAGGTCCGAGCTAGTACAGTCCCGTACGATCCTTGAAGTCCTCCTAGAAACTTGAAAGCAGTTTTATATATGTAGGGTGAGCATATAAGTATAATCAGTAGGGAAAAACAAAGACTCTAGTGCACAAGTGGGGAGGCATTCTAATGCCATGTGAGAAAAGAGACAACCAAAGAACCTAGCAAGGAAAACTATCCACCCAAGGCTCACCAAGACACACTCCCCAAATAACGCAAGTCAAGTAATGTATAGTAATAACACATCGATGTTTGGGTACCCTGAACCACTTTCCCACTGGTTATTGAAGACATCCTATGCATCGAACCAATCCTGCCATTCTCACCGCAGTCCCACTGCCACACCCCGCCCGCACACACCTGGGCCATAACCGCCATCCCACCCGCAGACACCTGGGCCACAACCACTATACCACTCGAAAAAACCTAGGCCACAACCACTATCCCTCCCACAAACACCTAGCCCACAACCACTATGCGTAACCATGCCCGCAAACACCTGGGCCAGAACAACTACTTTCACGCTCGAAGACACCTGGGCCTCATCCTGAAGACTCTTGGGAAAAAACCTGCCCGCACACACCTGGGCTAACCACCACAACTACCATGCCCAAAGAATCTTGGGCTATAATGGACCTCAAGCCGTCATAGCCTGCCCAAAGAGTCTTGGGATATTCGGGAAAGGGAGCAGAAAAGGAGCTAATAACCAGCCACTCATAGGAGTGTTGGGAAAAACACCCTCCCCCATGGAATGAGGGCGTTCAACACCAAGTGATGAACTTGTGTGGGGCACAAATAAGAAACATAAAGACTACAGATATATGTATAGGTAACAAGAACTCATCCTAACCTAGGGTTCCAAAACCTAATCACAAACACCCTCGTTACTATTCATTCATAAAAGAACAACACAACACTCACGTCCAAGTCACAAATCATTCCCAAAACCAGTTCCCCATTTAACTCATTCTTGTTTCATGTTAAAAAAACCCATTTAAATGAATCCTACACTACTGGGAAACTAGCAGGCATAATCACAAGCCAGAGGAAAATAGAAACAACCAATATCAACTTAAGTATTCACATCCGGTACTCTTGTAAAGTTACAACAACAAAAGGGGATTAATGAGATCCCTCAAGGTACTGGAACCAAAAAAACCTCACAAAAGGGATAAGTGAGATCCCTCAAGTCACTGGAAACAAGGAAAACCCCGAGACATATCCCCACATCCCCAAAACTAGGAACCAATTATTTCTCAACAATAGAGGATTCCACCCGAGTTTGTGTCACAAGTAGAGAAACCACACAGTTTCAGACTCACAACCAAGAGGATCCCATCCTCACCCACATCACCCCATAGGTAATCAAACAGAACAACACAACTACTACCAAACATAGCAGGGAAACTTCCAGGTTTTAGCACATCATTCATTATTTTCTTATTTCTGTTGGTTATCCGGGGTGACCACACAAGGTTTTATGTTCACTGGGTATCCATTTAATCCACCGAGTTTATGTGATTAACCAATTTCCAAGTTACAGTCATTTAATCATCACAGAAGTCAAGGGTTCATTAGTGCGCAAGGAAAGACCACCAACAGCCATGATTTTCAGTGAGCATAGCCCAAAAGTTCACAACATAAACATCAAGGAAGAGAAGAAAAATAGAACAACAACACATCATTCACACCCCTTCCCTTCATTATTAAAAGTCCGTTTGTTATCTTTATTAAGGTTTGGTTTCACCCACTCCCATAAGAACAACAGCGTACCCACCCCACATGATACACATAAAGGAGAGACGAAGGAAAAATCCCTACCTAGTTGATCAAGGATCAAAGTTTTTCTCCACGCGCCAAGAACAGGGGATACGTGGCTTTCAGGGCAGGAATGGGTGAAACAAAACCTTGATAAAGATAACAAACTAACTTTAAAGAATGAAGGGAAGGGGTGTGAATGATGTGCTACTATTCTGTTTTTCTTCTCTTCCTTGATGTTTATGTTGTGAACTGTTGGGCTATGCTCACTGAAAATCATGGTCGTTGGTGGTCTTTCCTTGTGCACTAATGAACCCTTGCCTTCTGTGATGATTAAATGACTGTAACTTGGAAATTGGTTAATCACGTAAACTCGGTGGATTAAATGGATACCCAGTGAACATAAAGCCCTGTGTGGTCACCCCGGATAACCAACAGAAAGAAGAAAATAATGAATGATGTGCTTAAACCTAGAAGTTTCCCTGCTCTGTTTGGTAGTAGGTGTGTTGTTCTTTTTGATTACCTATGGGGTGATGTGGGTGAGGATGGGATCCTCTTGGTTGTGAGTCTGAAACTGTGTGGTTTCTCTGCTTGAGACATGAACTCGGGTGGGATCCTCTATTGTTGAGAAATCGTTGGTTCCTGGTTTTGGGGATGTGGGGATGTGTCGCGGGGTTTTCCTTGTTTCCAGTACTTCTAGGGATCTCACTTATCCCTTTTGTGAGGTTTTATTTGGTTCCGGTACCTTGAGGGATCTCACTAATCCCCTTTTGTTATTGTAACTTTACAAGAGAACCAGGTGTGAATTCTTAAGTTGATGTTGGATGTTTCTCTTTTCCTCTGGCATGTGGTTACACCTTCTAGTTTACCAGTAGTGTAGGATTCATTTAAATGGGTTTGTTTGAACATGAAACAAGAATGAGTTAAATGGGGAATTGGTTTTGGGAATGAGTTGTAACTTGGCCGTGAGTGTTGTGTTGTTATTTTATGAATGAATAGTAATGAGGGTGTTTGTGCTTAGGTTTTGAAACCCTAGGTTGGGATGAGTGCTTGTTACCTATACATATATCTGTAGTCTTTATGTTTCTTATTCGTGCCCCACCCAAGTTAATCACTTAGTGCCGAACGCCCCCATTCCATGGGGGAGGGTGTTTTTCCCAACACTCCTATAAGTGGCTAGTTATTAGTTCCTTTTCTGCTCCCTTTCCCAAATAGCCCAAGACTCTTCGGGCAGGCTGTGATGGCCTGAGGTCCATTATAGCCCAAGATTCTTCTGGCATGGTAGTTTTGGTGGTTAGCCCAGGTGTGTGCAAGAAGGTTGTTTCCCAAGAGTCTTTAGGATGAGGCCCAGGTGTCTTCGGGCCTGGAAGTAGTTGTTCTGGACCAGGTGTTTGCGGGCGTGGTTACGCATGGTGGTTGTGGCCCAGGTTTTTTCAGGCAGGATAATGGTTGTGGCCCAGGTGTTTGCGGGTGAGATAGTGGTTGTGGCCCAGGTGTCTACGGGCAGGATGGCAGTTATGGCCCAGGTGTGTGCGGGCGGGGTGTGGCAGTGGGACTGCGGTGAGAATGGTGGGATTGGTTCGATGCGTAGGATGTATTCAATAACCAGTAGGAAAGTGGCGCGGGATACCCAAACATAGATGTGCTATTACTATACATTAATTGACTTGCTTTATTTAGGGAGAGTGCCTTGGTGAGCCTTGGGTGGATAGTTTTCCTTGCTAGGTTCTTTGGTTGTCTCTTTTCTCACAGGGCATTAGAATGCCTCCCCACTTGTGCATGAGAGTCTTTGGTTTTCCCTACTGAGTATACTTATATGCTCACCCTACGTATATAAAACTGCTTTCAGGTTTCCAGGAGGACTTCAAGGATCGTACGAGACCGTACTATCTCGAACCTTGGGGCAGTTGCTGTTGTCATTTTCCTTTTTCTTGGTACTTACCTTTGGAGTTATTGTGGCTTGTATCTTTTACTCTTGAACATGCATATGGGAATGGTTTACTTTCGGCTTTACCTTTACCTTCATTTTTTGGTGTTGTTTGGGATTTACTATCTTATTTCCCGATCCTATTAAAATAAAAAGGGTAATGCCTTCCATCTTGTGTGTGATTCTATACCCTTGGTGCCAGTCGCCACTCTGGGACCTATTGAAGGTGGGTCTCGGGGGGTCATTATCTCTCCTTCAACTTAAAGAAGGAAGGTTCTGGAAATCTTCTGTCCCTTCCCTCCTTTTGTTGAAGGCGGGTCATGACAGGATGTGTACAAACAAGATGTTTTTAAGGTAGGAATAAGAGAAGGGTGGTGGTCGCCTTTTATAAGTGGGGGGAAGGAACCCACTTGGAAACTACATGGACATTTCCAAAAAGACTCCAAAATAACAATGTCATTCCAAATAAAAAAGCTTAAAAATTACCCAAAATTTGAAATTGGTAAGTATAAGATGGAATTATGGACATAAAATATTATTTATAAATGTGTTTGTTCATTTTTAATCCTTATTTTGTTAGTTTAACCCCTCAATAAACCCATTTTTATCTTAACTATGATACATAATTTACTATTTTCAGTATTAATTTAGGTAAAAAAATAAGTTGAAAAAATTATATAATATAAATTTTTATGATTCCAAATATTTAATACATTTTGTCAAATTAATTTCACAAAATTCTAAAGTATTAATTTAAAATTAATCTCACAAATGCTATAAGAAAACAGGTTTTCCAAGAGAAATGCTCCAAAGTGTACATAGTTTTTATATCCAATTTAGATATGAAATTGATTATAATAAAATAAATTAGATTAATATATATCTGTAATAGAACTAATTTTACTTTAAAATCAATTTAAAATATAATTTAACTTTATAAAAAATTTAAGTGAAAAGGTAGTTTTCAATTAAAATTCAGTATGTTTCACTATTCATCAATAAATTAATCTTTTTAGAAAATTATAAAAAAATAAACCAAATATAATTTTTATATTATTATTTAAAAAATTAATTTTATTTTTTCAATTAAATTTTCAAAAAACTTCAAAAATTAATTTTAAAATAAGTGTGCAAAAGGTGACAAAACAATTTTTTAGAAAAATATAATTTTTAATCCTAAAACTAGATTTATTATTATCACTTTTCTATAAAACACATAACTTGATTGTTAAAAATTTAATTGAATATATACTATATATATTTAATTTAAATTATACACCAAAATTTATTTGTGTAATTTATTGATGTAAAACACATTTGTGCGCATAAAAATTGTGATTATTTTAATTTCTAATTAATTAGTAACCTATGAATTCATTATATATACATATTTAAACCATATATTTTAATAATTTAATTAATCCTACTCATTCCCACTATTCAAATGGATAGGTGATAATCATCATATTAAATAATAATATTTTAATAATATGCCACATTTCTTTTAAACATATAGTTTCATGTAATACAAGCTAAGCTTGGTGTTCCAGGTAATAAAAGCTAAACTCAGTATTGCATGAAATTTAAGCTAATCTCATTATTGTGTGTAATGAAAACTATTTAAAAATAATAAATTAATTTGAAAAAAAAATCATAAAATATTGTGTTGTAACATTCTACCCCCCTTAAAATTAATTTCTTCATCAAAATTTGTCTCAGTCATCAAAGGTTTAACATTTGAAAATTCCATCATTGAAACCCATGTCATACAAGTGAATAATAAAAAATACCTTAAAGTGTAAAGTTAGAAACATAAAGGTTACTAAAAGTACCACATAACTAAGTTTTCACATAGGAGAACATAAGTTATAATTAAAGA
Source organism: Viscum album (assembly GCA_963277665.1). NCBI lineage: Eukaryota > Viridiplantae > Streptophyta > Magnoliopsida > Santalales > Viscaceae > Viscum > Viscum album. The sequence goes on from OY728119.1 coordinate 2,073,221,357, forward strand.
TATGGACATAGAAGAAAAGTATAAATAATTATAGAAATTTATGGAGATCATTGATCACAATAAAGGGAATGCTTTATGGAAGGTTAAAGGCCAAAAATTCATAAATATATGATGATTTAAAAGACCATAAATTCAAAAAAATTGAAGGTATTAGGATAAAATTTTGTTTTAATATCCTTTTCCAAGGGTTGAGGAATTCTTTTACTGTCTAAAAATATGAGGAAATATACCTAATTGATATATTTTTATTTCATAATAACAATTTAATCCTTAGCTTAGATCAATTTCCAATTAATCTCTTACTCTAAGAAATGAATATCCAAAAATTAATTTTTTTTAACTAAAGCACTAAAATTCACTTTCAATAGATCTTAAGATCCATAATATAATGATCTATCATTACTTAAATATCTAGTTATTATTAAAAAAATGGTTAGCATGAGTTATGCATAAATATTCATATTTTGAAATAATATATTAATCCCTAAAACCTCAACCAAAATTCAACATAAACCATTATGTAAATATTTAACCTTATAACCATTCCAAAATTCAATATTTATAAAGAAGTTATCTAAATTTATTAAAATAAACATAACATTAATCCCCAAAATATCTTGAAGTATCTCTTAATTTTCACATACCAAACATGTGAATACCTTCATCATGTATTCTCTTGAAACATGGTAATAACATGAATTACCATAAAATCTTAATGAAAAAATGAATAATTCCATATTATTTGAATAAAAAAATAGATTATTGAACATATTCCACTAATCCAATAATGTTTTAAAATCCATCAATAATAAAATAAACAAAGTTTTCAACAAATCCTTTATCAGTTTATGAGGGTATCAATACTATCAAATTTAATTTACTCATATAAATAATCTCTTTATCAAAACTAAACACCTTTTTCTCAACCTTATAAACATATTAAGGGTTATATTCCCTTAATCATGTGTTTTCCATAAAATATTAATGACATGTGCCTATCGCGGGGTGTGGAAAAAAATTATTTACTAAGTTAAAATATAGTATAGTCGTTAACCTAGGTTGTCTTCTGAGAGGATCCCTCAATAATCACTTTAAATTTGATAATGAATTTGGGTTGTTTTTTATATTGTTTGGTTTTGAAAACAAAGCAATGAAACTAAAGATAGAAATAAAGTAAAATATTAAAAATAAATTAACAAAACATGTGATTAAAAATATTGATAATAATTGAGTGATCAATTTGGGGTTAGTTTTCTAATTATAATGACATCATTGTCCCATTTTATTCAATCATTTTCTACTAAGTTGATTTAAGTGATATTTCACAATCGATTCCTATCACTCTCTTGGTAAATAGTGACAGTGAAAGAAAACCTTACTAATTTCTCATCTCGTTCTACTATCCTTCCTATGTGAAAAATAGATGTAGCAAATACCCCCAATTGAATTAGGTAATTCCCGATTAGGTCTTGTTTATCCTAAACAATTAAGAATATTCAATACCCCTGCCACATGTACTGATGATTGCCAAGTACTTCACCACTAAGCCATGATCTATTCCATCGTATATAGACTAGAACCTAGTAGAGGGAGATTATGATCATTTACCAAAGCTAAAGTCAATAACAGAATCAAAAACTAAATACAATCACACTTGATAATTAGAACTGCTAAATGAAATTGAAAACAACTTTGTAAAAAGAGAAATAGGTTTTATAACATTAAGCGCAAGAACTCAAACATTAAAAAAGATAAAAAATAACCTTCCCCAATCACTCAGAATATTTAACCCACCATGGTAAGGGTATTTGAGAATATTGGGGAGGAATAATACATTAAAAAACTAAAATAAAGAAAAGAGGGAAAAGAAGAACATAAAAATGTATCCTCTGGATTTTTTCCTTCAAAAGTTTATCTTTGGTTATCCCACTATCTCATCGAATCAGGCCGAGGTCCCTTATTATAGGAGGTGAGTAATGGAGTTGGTCATTTAACCATGAAGTTTAAAGGAATTTTAAGTAGTGTGAAAGAAGTTATGGCCGTAATACTAGAGTTGACTTATTATGGCTGCCAAACTCTATTCCACCAACCCTACTTTGACTGGTTTAAGGGAGGCCTTAATCAAATCATTTATTCATGAAATTTAATGTGAATATTCCTTGTCAAGTTTTATTTAGAACCCATATGTAATAACCCCATTTGGTGGTCATTAGCCTGATATATGCCTTATTGAATGAATCATGGTCTATTCTGCCGACCAAATTATGTGTTCACATTGACTAATTTTGTTTGGCATGTTGGATTTCTAATTATAACTTGGTACAGAAGAAGATTTTGTATACAACGAACCATGTCATCCAAAAAAAGTAATCACAATATTTGGATAAAAATTGTAGGATTTATGCTCTAAATACAGAGGCATCATAAAACTATTAAATGTCCAAAATTAACCAATTTTCACACTTAAGATCAAAACTCACCAAAAGTCATAAAATGATGAAAATAAGATCAAATTTATTAATGGTATGGGATTAAATCATTTAAAAACATATGTAAAAATATGAAAATATGGTCTCTATCAATTTCCTTTCCATTAAATCACTTTTCTAGGTCATTAGTACTATTCAACATATTCTTGCATATCCTTAACGCAAAACTTATTCTAAAAAATCATTATATATTTCATGATTTATATAACTTAATTATTGAATTACAATACATCGTCACTTTAATCATCCCAATTCCTTCTCAAACTATTAACTATAATTTATCATCTTATTCCTTAACACCTTTTTCCATTCATATGTCATTTTTAGTCACTTAATCATAAACAATATAACCATTACTCTATATCCTTAATGATTCTCTTCATGTGATTTCCCCTTAGGACATCAATTTGAATAATTCCCATACTATTAACATTTAAAACATTAAATAGTTGATTCTACATTATGAAGACCATTATTCTCATCCATTGTGTTAACTGAACTTTTCATTTTTCATTTTCAGTTACATGCTTTGTTTCATTATTCTCAACATGAAATTTTTTTTATCTTCCCTATGATAAATTCCCTTAAGTGATTATTCCCACATTCTTAATATATAGGAAACTGAGTCTTCATTCCTCTATCGTCTCTATTACCCAAAATCTTTGTGAACACAACCATTCTCTTCTTTGGTGAGTCCAATATTTGGTTAAAGTGCACATTGTTAATCATATATCATGATAACTTATTAGGAATAAGCACAACATAATTTACTTTGTTCATCATCACATTCATCTTGTAACACCCTGATATTTTATGAAATAGATTCGTTTTAATTTCATTGATTTTTGGTGGTATATTCTACACCAAGATTAGCTTGTGCCATACACAACACCATATTAGATTGCAGTATACGAAACACTATTATTGGCTTGTGATGCACAGAATTTCAAGTTATTTTGATTGAATTAATTTCATTCAAGTCCTAGTATAACTGATAACTAAATATTATAACCTAGTAATTATAATGGTAGGTATGAATAATATTAACTTCCTTCTAAAAAACCTATTTAAATAAAAATAAGCAAGTATATAAAATAATTAAAATCACTCCTTATGGATTTTATTAGTGAAATATATATTTAATGTATTATATGTAATGTTTTAAATTCATCTTATATGTTTTCTAAATATTATATAAGAAGAAATTCAAAATTTCAGATAAAAGAAGTATTTTTCAAAAAAAATATAGTTTTAACGCCTTTTGATGGCGAAACCTTTTTAAATCTAGTTTTTGAAAATTTTATAGGTTCTATTTGAAATAATAAATTTCTTCTTTGAAATAGGGACATCAAAATTTACCTTTTTTGAAATTTTGGTATTCTTCTGATGAAATTTATATTTTAATGAATAGTAAAAAATACTACATTTTAATTTAAAACTGCCTTTTCGTCTAATTTATTTATATAGTTAGACTATATTTTTAATTGTTTTTAAAGTGTAATTGGATTATTTTTTATCATTTAATACAATTTTTTTCATTTGAAGTAATTTCACATTTAAATTGGACATAAACACATGTCAATATTTTGATAGTTTTTACATCTTAAAAACCCGCTTTCTGATTTGGACAATGAGAATTAATTTTAAATTAATTAATGAAACTTCTGTATTTTTAATTTTGAAAAATGGATTCTATATTTGGAATCATTGGGTCCAAATTATGTTAATATGATACTTTTATTTTTTGGATATTATGAATAGTAACTATGGTAATTTTTATTTACCATAGTTAAAGGTAAATCAGGTAATTTGGATAACAAACAATATTATAAAGATAATAAAATTATCCTAAAACCTACAAAAATCATATTGGATGAATTAAAGTCAACCAAAATCACCTAGGGGTCTGAATTCATTCATTTAATGGACTTTTGTCCATAAAAGTGTTGTAATTGTAATTAAAACAAAAGAAAGTGACAACATGTCACTCTCTTATCTCTTATAATTATAATAATTTTAATGTAGTAATAAAATTGATAAAACTTAAAACATAAATAGTATCTAGAAATATAATGAAATTATCTACATCATTTGAATTTATTTATAATTTTTAGATATTAAATAATTACCATTAATGATGACACAATAGTGATTTAGAAATTATTTTATCATTAGAAATATCAAATAAATGCTTTTAAAAATATTACAATAAAGATAATATGAAAAAATTAATATTATCTATGAATTTTATAGGTTACTATGACATTTTATAAGTGTATTAAATATTTTTTTTCTAATTCATCTTCTATGTGGATTTTATTTAAATTCAAATAAATAAATAGCATCAAAATTGACACTATTGATATTTTATAAAAATAGCATATTATTAAATTATTTAAAAACCACAAAAATATTTAAAAATTACAAAGTTAATATTATAAGGTCTAAAATGTCATAAAGTATGTAATTATAGAAAATTTACATCACATAAGTAAATATATATAACAATTTAATATTTATAATATTATTACCATAATTAAAATTAAATAGATTAAATAAAGATAAATCAAAATGATAAGGTTTAAAATAAAATAAAAACATGTTTAAATTTTATTGGTTGAGATTATTTCGACCCATATTCATCTTATATTCCAAATAATCCACTTTTTATGCATTCTAATTTAAAAATTAATTTATATTAATTTAATAGTTTTTGTATTTACAAAGGTCTCCCTCCCCTCTCTTATAAAAGGACACATCTCCTTCTCTTTTAGTCACACATTTAAAGCCATTTTTCTCAGCTAAACCCTACCCATTTTCTATCCCAAATTCTCTCAATTCATCCTATAGGCCACACTTTTGGCATAAATCCATTCTATAGAGACCTTTTGTGCAAATCAAAAGGTGATACTTGAAAAGGAGGTAATTGATTTATCACCTCTTTCAAAAAAAATATTCTTCTACTTCGTATTCTTATGTTTTTTCCATACTAAAGTAATAAATCTAGTATCTTATGAATTCTGAGATGTTATTATAATTATGGTACAACCTTATACCTCCTTTTATCCATCCTACAAATAAAAATATCACCATGCGTGCGTGCATATGGATTACCATCTCCACGTTGTGGTGTAATTGTTTTTCAACAATACTTATTTTGGATGGGTATAATGATGAGTATAATGGATTTAAATAATGAATATAACATGATAATTATTTTTTATAATTAATATAACATCCAATTCTATACCATTTAACCATTAAGTGAATGATATCGTTGCTCATGTGTACGTACGACCTATCGTCTCCACGATGTGATGTGATTCATTCTACATGATAATTATTAAACCATGATTATATACATAAATGGAATTAATAAATATGATACATATTAAACTAATATCATTTTTTAAATGATATATCTATAACCAAAGAATTTGAACAGGAACATATCTGACAAAACATGCATAAGAACATAAAGCAGTTAATTTCCAAATAATGGGTGACAATGAAATGTTACTAACAAATGGATGATAATATGATCATATATGATATCATAGAAATTACTATGATTCTGGAATAAGTCAATAACATTATTTAAATCATTATAAAAGAGTTTCAGATACATACGAAGCATATCATACCTAAGGTAAGGGATAATTTTGCAATCTTATTTTTATCCGAGATTGTTTATATGTAAGTATTTACTAGGGTATATTTATCATCCACATTTATGTTTTCTAAAAAAAAATCATAAAATGTTTAATATTATTCTATGTATGTTTAAAATCATTTTTACCCATTTTTGATTTTACTACATGGTTTGGAAGGAATCTTTCTTTCATTTACCAAACGAGGTAGTTTTTGACTTTTCTGATAAAAGTATGAGGAGAATGTATTTTTTACTTACACGGCATGAATGGATTTTTAAGTTTTCAAAAAACCTTATTTCCATGAATCTTAATTTACACCATTCCAAGTTTATTTTCAACTAAATTATTTTATTTTAAAATTGTGCTTTATTTCAGAAAATAAAACATTTTTTAAGAAGAAATGATATTTTACTCAAGAATTAAGTTTGAGTGTTTTATCAAAATTATTTTCCATCTATGGTGATGCTCTTTAAATAGGGTTATATTTCTATCCCTATTATTACTATGATTTAATTTTGTTAATAATATAATGATATTTTATATAGATTATGTTATGATAGAATGATGTTTAAGAAACCCATTTTATTTCTTGGGTTATGTTATGATGAATGATTTATGTTTTTGTGACACATGTAAGAATGTTTTCATTATGATATGAGTGGGACCTATATATCCCTCTAATTAATTGAGTAAATATTTATATCTTATGATATATAAATGACTGGAATGGAAAGTAAATATTGTTCAGTAATATAGGGCTGGAATGGAAATTAAATCCGGTTCAGTAATATATGGTTAGAATGGAAAGTAAACCCAGTTCACTAATGGACTTTTTCCACTATGATGGTCTTAGAAGAAATGCCTTGGATAATATAGAAAACATATTATGTTCTGATTTGTCTACCACAATTCCATGTTTTATTACAATTATATTTTATCATGGTTAATGTTTCTTTATGATCTATGTCTTATGTACTACCAAGATTTATTTTATGACTCACGATTTTAGATATTCAAACTTTATGTTCATGTTTTTACATTCTTATGTTTATGTTTTGTTTGATGTTCTTCATGTTTACCCTTACTAAGAATTTGAGATCACCCTTTTTATGTTTTCTTTTACCCATGATATAAATAAAGGTTTTAGGTACTAAAACTAAAGGGGAAGATCTTTATGAGAGATGTTGAAGATCTTTCACCAAGTTAGAAGAATGTGTTCTGGGTTTCCAAAGACACTAAACTAATACAGTCTTTAGGAATTTTTTTGTGTCATGTATTGAGAATTATGAAAAATTAATGTAATTTCCATGCACGTCAAACTTGGGTCTTTCAGTTGGGTATGTCCTAAGGATAAGTTTAAGTATAGGTTACAATCCTAGGGTTTTTGTGATAATCATGACTAACATAGGGTTAAACTGATGATATCTTAGATTGAAATATTATAAGTAATTAACCTTACTTATGTGTTTCTAATATCTAATATGTATTTCTCACACTTTGATTTATGGTCTTATTCAATACAAAGAACTACATAGAACATAGTTAACCATTGAATGTTTCTAATGTGGAAATTATGGGAATTATAAAGATCAATTTTCTAAGTGTAAATATCATGAAGATAATAATGACGATGGTATGAGTATTGGTCATACTACAGAGGATAAAGAGATAGTAAATGACATGTGAAAGGTATGAGATTTTCTTCCAGTATTGTTTACATTAAACCTAAGAAGCTTGAGTTTGAGAAACCTTAATAAATGGTTCATATTTTAGGAAAGATGAAGATGATGGATCCTGAGTAATGGTTTAAGAATAAAGTTATATTATTTAGGTTTATATGTTATAGAATTAAAATATTATGTTATATGAATCATGAAATATATAAGTGTTTTCAGTATAAGTTTTTCATTAAGGATTGGAAGGGATATGTTAAATAGTTCTAAGGATCCAAAAATTTGATTTAAGGGTAAGGTGATATACTTGGAGAACACTTGATTAAGGGAAATATAACCCTTAATATGTCCCTTATGTTCAGATAATGATGTTTGGATAAAGATATGTTGGATTTGAATAAGTAAATTGGATGATTCTAGTTTCTTGGGAACTAATTATGGAGTTATTGACAAGTGTTTTATGCTATCATGGATGAAGTATACAACTTTATGGGACTTAAGAAATATATCTAATAAATTTTTGAATAAGGAAACATGCATGTTTTCAATAAGGATATATGGAAATGTAGGTTATTACCATAAATCAAGAGAATACATGATGAAGTCATTCAAATGTTTGGAATGTGACCAACAAGATATATCTTATGAAATATGGTGGATAAATAAAGGTATTCACATGATTGTTATATGACCTTTCTTATAATTTTTTTTACTGTGAGTTTGGATAGAAGTATTTTGGATAAGCCTAAAGGTTAGAATGGATTAATTTAGACATCTGATAGTATTATTTAAGGCTAAAACTTTTTTTAATAATATTTCTAGAATGTTATAAAAATATAGTTTTATAAAAAGGACAACCTACAGGATGGTAGACAACCCATCACATCGTACAAGGTTTTGGTAATTGAACCCACAAATGAAGTGCGACAGACCATTATTGCCTACCAATGGCCTACGAGAAGTCCATGGTTAGTATAAATTAGTTTTATTTTATTTAAGTGGTATGATAGATGAAGTATAAGTCCATTTTTTGAACCATATACGATTAATCTCACCATAGATGGACTTATATATATTTGATAACTTTTTCTAACCTTTTTGTGATAAAGACAGATGGAATGACCTATCATTCTATCTATGGATTGCATGATTTGCTAACAATTTAGGAATGAATAATTCAACTTCATTTCTTTGAATAAGAGATGAAGTGGAAATTGTTCAAGGCATGATCAATGATGCGATTGTAATAAAATAAAGTAAGTATTTATTCTCATGTTCTTAAACTTTAGGAAAATTATCTTCACTTCTTATCTAATGAATCATATGGTCCCTTAAATCATTGCAGATTTATGGCATTCTAATTGTTAAATTTCTCTGAACCTTGTTCTCTATCACTATCCATTGGAACTTTATGGTTATATTTTTCTCCCATATCCATGTTTTCACTTCCCAGCTATGTTCTCCTATGTGGAAACCCAGTGATGAGTTACTTTGGGTAACCATTATGTTTCTAACTTCCCTTTTTGAAATGAAGTTTTAGTATTCTTTTTTAAGATGTGGGTTTCTATGAAATAAACTTTCAAGTAGTAAACCCTTTATAACCCTGTCAAATTTAGAGGGTGAAATTCATTTTAAGGGGTTTAGAATGTAACACCCTGATATTTTATGTTATATATTCTTATTAATTTCTTTTATATCTTATGTTTTATGTTATACCAAGATTATCTTGCGCCATTCACAACACTATATTAGCTTGCAGTATACGCAACACTATTATTGGATTATGATACACACAATTTCAAGTTCTTTTTATTGAATTAATTTCATGTAATATTGATTATAACTAATAACTAAATATTATAACCTAGTCATTATAATGCCCACTATGAATACTATTAACTTTCTTCTAAAAAACCTATTTAAATAAAAATAAGTGAGTCTATAAAATAATAAAAATCACTAATTATGGATTTTATTAGTAAAATATATATTTAATATATTCAATTTAATGTTTTAAATTCATCTTATATGTTTTCTATATATGATATAGGAATAAATTCAATTTTTCAGATAAAATAGGTATTTTTCAAAAAATACATTTTTAATGCCTTTTGATGGAGAACCCTTTTTAAATCTAGTTTTTGACAATTTTATAACATCTATTTGACATAATAAATTTATTATTTTTAATAGTGACATAAAAAGTTACCTTGGTTGAATTTTTTGGTATTTTTATGATAAAATTCATATTTTAATGAATAGTGAAAAATACTGCATTTTAATTCTTTACTGCCTTTTCATCTAATTTATTTTTGTAGTTTAGTTATCTTTATAATTGGTTTTAAAGTTTAATTAGATTTTGTTTTTATAATTTCCTCAAATTTTGGTCATTGGAAGTAATTTCACATTTAAATTGGACATAAAAACATGTCAATCTTTTATAGTTTTACTTCTTAAAAATCTGATTTCTGGTTTGGACAACAGGAATTAATTTTGAATTAATTAATGAAACTTATGTGTTTATAATTTTGAAAAATTGATTCCATATTTGGAATCAGTGGAACCAAATTATGTTGATAGGTTAATTTTTTTGGATGTTATGAATAGTAACTACGATAATTTTTATTTACCATAATTAAAGGTAAATAAGGTGAATTAAGGTAACAAACAATATTATAATGATAATAAAATTTCCTAACACCTACCAAAATACTATTAGATGAATTAAAGTCTAAAAATATCACCTAGGGGTCTGAATTTATTCATTTAATGGACTTTTTTCCATTAAAGTGATGTAATTATAATTAAAACAAATGAAAGTGACAACATGTCACTCTCTTATCTCTTATAAGTATAATAATTTTAATGTAGTGATAAACTTGATAAAAATTTGAAAAATAAATAGTCTCGCGAAAGATAGTTAAATTATATACATCATGTGAATTTATTTATATTTTTTAGATATTAATTAATTACCATTAATGATGACACAATAGTGATTTAGAAATTATTTTATTAATAGAAATATCAAATAAATGGTTTTAAAAATAAATATAATATGAACTAATTAATGTTCTCCATGAATTTTATAGTTTACTATGACATGTTATAAGTGTATTAAATATTTTGGTTCGAATTTATCTTCCATGTGGATTTTAGTTAAAGTCAAATAAATGAATAATGTCAAAATTGATACTATTGATATTTTATAAAAATAACATATTATTAAATAATTTAAAAATCACAAAAATATTTAAAAATTACAAAGTGAAAATTATAAGGCCTAAAATTTTATAAAGTATCCAATTATGGAAAATTGACAACATATAAGTAAATATATATAACCATTCAATATTTAGAATATTATTACCATAATTAAAATTAGATAGATTAAATAAGGATAAATCCAAATGATAAGGTTTAAAATAAAACCAAACATGCCTAAATTTTATTGGTTAAGATGATTTAGACCCATGAACATATTTTCTTCAAAAAAAATCACTTTGGAGATATTTTAATTTAGAAATTAATTTATATTAATTTAATAGTTTTTGTATTTCCAAAGGTGCCCCTCCCCTCTCTTATAAAAGGACACATCTCCTTCTCTTTTAATCACACCTCTAAATCCATTTTTATAAGCCAACCACTACCCATTTCCTCTCCCAAATTATCTCACATCATCCTAGAGGACACACTTTGAAAATAAATCCATCCTATGGAGACCTTTTGTGCAAATCAAAAGGTGATACTTGAAAACGAGGTAATTGATTTATCACCTCTTTCAAAATTATTTTCTTCTTTTACTTCCTCTTCTTATATTTTTTCCATACTAAAGTAATAAATATAGTATATTATACATTATTATATTTTATTATAATTATGTTACAACCTTATACCTCCTTTTATCCATCCTATGAGTAACAATATCACCATGTGTGCGTATGTACAACTTACGATCTCCACACCGTGGTGTAATTTTTTATTAAAAAATACTTAATTTGGAAGGGTATAATGATGAGTATAATGGATTTAAATAATGAATATAACATGATAATTATTCTTTATAATTAATATATCATCTAATTATATACCATTCAATCATTAAGTGAATGATATCGTCGCTCGTGCGTACATACGGTCTACCATCTCCACAATGCGATGTGATTCATTCTATATGATCTTCATTAAACCATGATTATATACATGAATGGAATAAATAAATATGATATATATTATAATAATATAATTATTTAAATGATATAACTGTAACCAAAGAATTGTAACAAGAACTTATCTGACAAAACATGCATAAGATCATAAAGCAGTTAATATTCAAATAATGGGTGACAATGAAATGTTACTAACAAAAAAATGATAATATGATCATATATGATATCATAAAAATGACTATGATTCTGTAATAAGTCAATAAAATTATTTAAATCATTATACAGGAGGTTCAGATACATAAGAATCATATCTAACCTAAGGTAAGGGATAATTTTTCAATCTCATTTTTATCTAAGATTGTTTATATGTAAGTATTTACTGGGGTATATTTATCATCCATATACATGATTTATAAAAATGTTTTCATAAAATGTATAATATTATTCTACATATGTTTACATTTATTTTTACCCATTTTTGATTTTACTACATGGTTTGGAAGGAATCTTTCTTTCGTTTACCATACGAGGTACTTTTTGACTTTTCCGATAAAAGTATGAGGAGAATGTGTTTTTAACTTACACAACATGAATGAAATTTTACTTCTTCAAAACACCTTATTTCCAGGAACCTTCCTTTACAAAATTTAAAGTTTATTTTCAACTAAATTCTTTTCTTTTAAAATTTTGTGTCATTTTGAGAAAATAAATCATTTTTGAAGAAGAAAGGATGTTTTCCTCAAGAATTAAGTTCGAGTGTTTTATCAAAAATATTTTCCATATAAAAAGATTCTATTTAAATAGGGTTATGTTTTTATCCCTATTATTACTATTATTTGATTTTGTTAATGATGGAATGATATTTTATATGGATTATGTTGTGATATAGTTATGTTTAAGAAAACCATTTTATTTCTTGGGTTATGCTATGATGAATGATTTATGTTTTTGTGGAACATATAAGAATGATTTCATTATGAGATGGGCAGTACCTATATCTCCCTCCAATGCATTGTGTAAATATTTATATCTCATGAGATAGACATGACTCAAATGGTAAGTAAATATGGTTTAGTAATATAGGGATGGAATGGAAAGTAAATCTAGTTTAGTAATACATGGCTGGAATGGGAAGTAAACCTGCTTTAGTAATTAACTTTGTCCACTATGATGGTCTTGATAGTAATACCTTGGCTACTATAGAAATCATATTATGTGATTATTTGTTTTCTACAATTCCATGTTTTATTCCAATTCTATTTTATCATGGTTAATGTTACTTTATGATATATTCCTTATATACTACCAAGATTTATTTCATGACTCATGATTTTGGATATTAAAACTTTATGTTCATGTTTTTACATTCTTGTGTCTATGTTTTGTTTGATGTTCTTCATGTTTACCCTTACTGATCATTTTATCTCAACATTTTATGTTTTATTTTACCTTGGATATAAATAAAGGTTTCAGGTACTAAAACTAAAGGGGAAGATCTTTATGGGGGTGTTGAATATCTTTCACCAAGTTAGAGGAATGTGTTCTAAGTTTCCAAAGACACTAAACTAATACAGTCTTTGGACATCTATTTGTATCATGTATTAAGTATTCTTAAAAAGTATTTTAATGTTCATGTATGTAAATATTGGGTCTTTAAATGGCCTCAAATTAGAAAATTTTATGCCACGTTCATTTTTAACATAGTTCTTTCTGGTTCCAGTCATTGATTAAAACCAAAAAACTTAGTGTGAGAAAATGTAATCATAGTGGAAAACCAAAAAATCATAACAAATCACTTATATAATATATAAATCATGACTCATTTTTAATATTTGAAATCTTAGGTTTATTATAGGTCATTCATAGATTCATCTATTTAAATCCTTCATAATGGTTTGTAAAGATTTTATGAATTTACAAAGAATATCCACCGTGAGTGTCAAACCAGGTGTGCAGTAAGGCTTTTTTCGTGCACCAGGGAATGATCAAGTCCAAATAAATTCACCCTTTTTGGAGTTATTACCCATAGTTATCTTTGTTTAATATCCAAAACCACTTGTAGTATCCCGATAGGGATGTAATTTCTTAGAAACCACTTAACAAAATCCCATGACATTTTCCTATATTTGACTAATACTTAGACTTATCCTTAGATAAATCCCTATGAATATCATTAGAAATATCCCTAAGGATATAACTAATGTTTTTTCATCCTAATTTAAAAAGGATAATGAAAACCTCCCTTTGATACCAACTATAGAAACACATGCTTCTCATACATGGATATTACATCTATTTAGAATAATATTCATTACATTACACAAACAAATGACTGAGGACCATAATAGTTTAGTGTTTTTGGAAACATGAAAACCAATATTCTTACTACATGAAAGATCGTAAATTTCTCCCATAATAATCTTACCCTTTATTACTCTTCAAAAACATACCCTACATAAAATTGTTATTCATAACCTAGGGAAAGGAAATGTAAAGAAAGCATGAGCATAGATTCTCATTAAGGGTAAACAAGGGATATGCATAATAATAACATGAGAATAAGGGTATTAAAACATGAGAATAAAATTTGAAAACCATACCCTATATATCAAATAACATAATCTTGAGTTATGGAAGAAAGAACAGTATTTTATAAGACATGAATCATAATGAAATCAAAGAACATGAGACATGAGAGCATAAAAATGGCATAAGATATGGAATTTTAGCATACACATATGCATAGAAAATAATTTTCTTAGTATTAAAGGATCATTTATAAAAATTATTAGGGATCTCTATAGGTAGATAAACCTCTTGGGTGGGACACACAACCATCCCCAGTGGTATCTCTTTCCTCATAGTGGAATGGGTTCACTCCCCAAGTAATCATGGTAGTCGAGCTTATCTCCCAAGACCATCATTGTAGACAAAGTCCCTTACTAAACCAAGTCACTCCCCATTCAATTCCTTTATGTCTCATGAGATATAAATCATTACCCATTGAATTGTAGGGATATATAGGTCCCACTTATCTTTGGTTATAATATAACCATCGTCCTTAGTTATAATGTAATTGTCTTACTTGGTTATAACATAACCACTATCATATAATTAAAATAATATATATGTGTTCCATAAGATCATAAAACATTCATCATATTAGAATCCATGAAATGGAATGGGTTTTATAAAAATTTCATCAAAACATAACCTGTGGAAAATAGACATGTTTCATAATAATTTCTTTATTTCATCAAAGCATAACTTATGAAAAAAGGAGCATGTTTCATAAGAATTTTATCATGGTATAACCCATGGAAGATAAATTATTTTCATAAACATATTTCCATTATAAAAATAAACCATTTATATAAATAATAATAATGGTATACTTAGATCATATCCCCAATAAACAATAAATAACATTAAGGGATTTCATATTACATGGAATATGATTTTGAAAGATAAATCACATGGGACAATCCATGAGAAAAATAAAAAATCTTTGAAAATAACTTTTTTGAAATGAAAACTTTTAAAATATTTTGGAAATACTTTTCTTTGAAAATTAACTTGAAAATTATAAAGGAATATTTAAAAATCATTTAAAACATTTCTTAATGAAAATATCCTTTCCCCGTTGAAAAACACTTTTTAGAACATAAAATAATTTGAAAATACTTTTCTTAGAAAATACCTTGAAAAATTATAAGGTAATTTTCAAAGAAAATAATTTTCATGATAGTGGGAAATTTCTTACATGACATGCACATTAAAATAAATATTCATTTCACATTTTTAATAAAATTCAAATAGTAATCGTTTTTTAAAATGGAATGAAGATTCCTTCTAAATTTTTTTGTAAAAAGTAAAACATGGGAAATTTTTTAAAAAAACATTTTATGATCTTTGAAAACATTTTTGATTTTTTTTTGAAAACATGGTTTTGGAGGAAAAATGTTTTTTGATCAAAAAGATGATT
Source organism: Viscum album (assembly GCA_963277665.1). Classification (NCBI taxonomy): domain Eukaryota; kingdom Viridiplantae; phylum Streptophyta; class Magnoliopsida; order Santalales; family Viscaceae; genus Viscum; species Viscum album. The sequence goes on from OY728119.1 coordinate 2,073,237,326, forward strand.
TTTATTAAAAAAATTATTTTTGAACACTTTAGTACATAAAGAGATAAAAACAAAGGAAAAAAAAATTTATTCTCATGACATAACCAGGGGAGAATAAAATTAATGATTTTCTTGAGATATGGATCATAATATTCTATCATCAGAAAAATGATCATAAACAATCCTGATAAATGATGAGATTGTAACATAAAATATTTACCACCTTTATAACTTTGAACCTAAGACCAATGAAGGAGTATCAATAAATTAAAATTAAAATATCATGAGGCTAAGTAAATTCATGATATTAAATGTCAATTGTGATGTCTATACACATCATACAAGAATATATGTGTATAACATTATCATATTTCTCAAAAGAAGAAATATTGAGACAAAAATACCTTACCAATTTGGTAACTTTTAAACCATAAACCCCATAAAAGATAGTTCCATAAATGGATATTTAAATACCGATAATTTTGTTTATATGAATCATAAAATACATTCATGGGATGTATATACACATCATAAAAGAAACATGTGGTGAATATTGTATTTGTCTCACAGAAAATAAAATTGAGATAGAAATATTGTACTTCTTTAGTAATATTTTGAATTGCATTCCCTAATAAAGAATAAAATCAAATAAAATTTTAAATATAAATAAAATAAATATATTAATTATATAAAATGTCAAATGGGTAGTATATACACCAGAAAAAGAAACAAGTGGTGAATTTTCATATGTCTCCCCAAAATAAAAGATAGACTAGAAATCTCTTTTCTTAAGTATTAACTTCCATCATAAATGTTCAAACATCATTTATAATAAATTTAATTTTATTATAATTCTATTAAAAACAATATTTATATATATCATACCATATATGACTTTTTTATGACATTTTATTACCTGTTTACCAATAATAACAGGTTAATGTTACATTTTGGGTAATAACCACTTTGTTTTTCATCTATGTTTTTTCCCCTCTTTAATTGATCATGATTTCATAATATAAAGAATTTTAACCATGATATAAATATCATATATATCCAGTGTATATTTATTTATAGTAATCCATAAAATTTAGTGATAGAAAATGAAATACACTATTCATGGAGACAATAGGTCATAAGTACGTGTGAAAATTGTTTCCATTTTCTTATCAGATTAAAAGAAAGAAAAGTAAGTGATATATTGTAAAGAACTGAACCGGGTTTCCCTGAAACCTAGCACCTAACCCGATCCTTTACATACCCGAAGGGAATTTCCAATCTCCATGGGCTAGCGACAAGCACCTGGGAATCGAACGACAAAACTGAGGGAATGAGTTTTCCCAACCTGAATGACCACACAACATATATAGAGAAAAGAAGAAATAACATAAGACTAACAAATATATATTCCATAACTATAAGTAAAATAGTGGAAACAGAATAACTGAAATAGTAGTTAAAAACTTCAAATGACAAGTCCAAATGCAAGGGACTCGAAACCGAACAACTACTCCAATGATGGAATGGATGAACCCCAACTATCTCACCACCAGCTACCCATCCCAGCCGACATGAACCTCACTACCTCACTTCAGAATCTTTCCTTTCCCTGCACTGGAATACAAACAAAGGACTACGCACCACTGAAGCAGTGCATAGGGTGTGAGCTAACAGGCTCAGTAGGATCCCACTCAAGTGTTCCAAATCAAGTCTTTGTATAAAAATTCATGTATTCTTATTTAAAATTTAAAACATGGTATGATAAATAGTAAATCGGTTTTATATAAAATATGGTAAACATTACCTTTTCCACAATTCGAAACAAAATTAGGTATATCAGTTTCAAAGTATATTTTCCATATCATTTTCCACATGCATAAAAATGCATATCAAGGATAACTCAGAAATACAAGAAATACAATACAGAATCATAGGTATCACAACACTAAGGAATACTATAGGTATAGGTAGAAGACTACTCATACCATAAGATTCAAGTGCACAAAACTGATCCTAGAACAATGGGACTAGGAAGCAAAGGAAAACCCTAAGAGTAATCCCCCCAAAATGTCAATATCAGTCTCCTCAAACAACAGACCTGGGGAATAGAGAAAAACCCCAAGACAAACCTACTTGATAATAACAACAATGGATGATGGCCTCAAGCCAAACCTTCCACCTAAGTACCCAAGGTAACTCATGTGCTCAATTTCATAATTCAATTTCAATGCTTTAAAACCCATTCAAAACCATTTCACAATCAATTTATCAAAATACAGGGTAAAACCATTTTTCTTTCAAAACCCTTTTTTAACACACACAAACAATCATGCCAATTTCATAAATAAATTTATAAAGTGATAACAATCAGGATCATTATCATAGGCTAGAGATGGAACTACCTACCTCAAAGTTCGGGTCAGACATGCCCACAATGAAAACCAAAATCAATGAAACCCAACAACACCCCCAATGAAGGCCCTAGAATCAAACTCACCTCAAAGGATTGATTAAAAATAGATACAAGGGGTTGGCGAATAGAAGAAAGCCCATGTACCTTGAGAATGAATGTTCGATGCACTGCAACCACCCAAGGAATGACCTTTGTGACAAGATCTCACAACGAATCTAGATGAGGACAATAAGAAACATCCAACTTGGATCAGTGTATCTGATAATGAAATTTTAGGGAATTATCGATCAATCTCAAGGAATAATCAGAGAGAACACTTACCTAAAGAGATTCACTATATAAGTGATGATGAACCAAAGCTGATCGGATTGATCCGAAAGGTGAGATGCCTCTAAAAAACACATAAGTTTAGTTTAGTGTCGAGAGACAATAGGTTTGGGAGGTAAAAGGATGAGATAAACATAAAACATGTGAATTAAACCTGGGTGCGGGATGGGTCATGACATATACCCCTTGGTCACAGCGTTTAGTTCACGTTGGATAAGTTATGCTGAAAAACTTGTTGCCTCAGGTTAAAAAACCGCAATTTAACCCCTATAGAGAAACTCTTCCTAAATGTCCACAGATCAGAGCTGTGGAACCAAGACATTGTTTTCCAGTGTTTCCCAGGTTCTGTTCATCCTGTCTCCTCTAAGGGAACTCCTAGCAGATGTGAAAGTAGCATCGACAAGGAAACCTTTTTTGTGAGGGCGGGTCATCCCAGGGGTGTGCCTCTTCCCCTCGAGGGTTGGCTAGTACCTCCTCGGGCTAGGAGGATCCTCAGGCTAATGCCTCGCCTACAACACTGCCTAATACTCCATGAATCCCCAATTTCTCAAATGCTCCGATTTGTGTTTCTTCACCCAGCGGAGCTCTAGTACCCCTTTCTTAGAGGGATCCACCTTCATGGTTGTCTAATTTTGTTGGTTGGACTTTTGGTCCCCACCAGATATTCTCTATGGGTGGACTACTAGAGCACTTTGTGTGACTCTATACTGGCCATTGGGATCCCCTAGATTTTCCTTCCCCTGTTTATGATGTGGCTCCTGAAGCAGTCGGGTTGATCGAGTATGGAGGTAAGCTTACTACTCCCCTCTCCCTATCGGGAGGTGTTGTTATAAAGGATATGGTTGGAACGGTTGGGAATGAGGATCCAGTTACTCAGGCATCATAGTATAAGGGTAAACACCCAATGGACATGTCTCCCCCCAAGAGTTATGAGAGAGAATACAATCAAGATACACTATCACTTTCAATAGACACCCCCAACCCTCCCAGACCCCAGTCTGGGTGTTTTCACTCATGCGAAATCCAAACAAAAAAGGTCATAGAATAGAAAGTGCCTCTCCTACCTCCAGCTTGAGGCCACGCTTCCTGAGGCCAAAGCCGATACAATGGTTAACCAATGATACCCATATTCATATGGAACTCTCGCAGACTTGGGTAGATGGTCAATATTGACTTCATATCTTCAGAGATCAAGAAAAATAAAGCGCTCATTGTTGCTATTCTGGAACCCAAGTAGGACCCAGTCATATTGCATGAGTTCACCCACAGAATCAAAATGCATGTATCCATTCAGATGGATCCAACTAACTGGTATATATATATCTTTTGGAGTAGGGAAATTTCGGTGGACCTGATATAGGTGGGGGACCAGTTAATCATGATGAGGGTGAAAAGGGGTCCTCTCACCATCTTTGAATCCTTCGTCTATAGAAGCTAAAACAATGGAAGAAGGGAAGCTCTGTGGTAAGATCTTAACATGTTAGACCCAGGAAGTGAAACATGGATCATAGGTGGTGACTTCAACATCATCACTGAACCATCATAGCAAAAAGGATGTTGGGCGTTCCCACATCATGCTAGCATGGACTTTTTACAGTTCGTAGCAAGCAAGGGCTTGATGGATTTGAGGTACACAGGATACTGCTTCACATGGTGAAACAACCAAAGAGGGAATAGGTGATGATGGATCCATCTTGACTTCTGCCTCTCCAACTTGCATGCCATAACCATTCTTATGAATTCCAAGGTGAATCACCTAGCTTGTGGTATCTTTGATCACTCATCATTGCTGGTCTTTCTATCCTCAAGGAATATCCACCAAGGTAGGTTCAAGTTCTATGGTCAATGGACTCAGAATTTAGAGTTTCTTCATTTTGTGAGGGATTTATGGGGGGAACCAGTATAAGGAAATTCATGGGTGGCTTTTCATAATAAACTAAGGAAGCTTAAATAGGGGTTACAAGAATGGGTAGGGGATCTTACTCCCATCGACCAGGAGATGGAGGATCTCAAACTAGATGTTGAGCGCTTAGAAAATAGTCTAGAGGAAGTCTAGAATGATTCTAATTTCAAGGATATTTCTATCAAGAAGAATAATCTAGCTGAACTAATCCTTAGACAAGAATGAATGTCTTGGAAAAAATCAAGGACAAAGTGGCTGCATGAGGGTGACAAGAACATGTCATACTGTCACGCTTGCATCAGGGTGAAAATATTCCCTATCAAACCCAATATCATGTCAGAAGATAGTACATACAAAGATGATAGAGATGTTGTGGGTGGAATGTCATATTCTTTCTTAAAAGACCTTCTTTCATGACCAAACACAAGGATGGCCAGTGGGTACCCGAGCGTAAGTGCAGAGCTTTGGGAGGCAATTCCCAAAAGTGTATCCTCCGAGGAAAATGCACGATGGGAAGGGGTCCTATATGAGATATAGATCTAGGCTTCCATGATGAATCTCAACCCAGAGAGTGCACCAGGGCCTGACTATTTTCCTAGTTCATTTTGCAGAGCCTCATGGGAAGTGTTCAAGGATGACATAGTTGCAGCAGTTCAGTACTTTTTATAAGGAGTAACCCTCCCATGTGTTGTAAGTGCCACGACTCTGGTGCTCATATTGAAGGTGAAGGACCCATCCTCCCTTATCCATTACCTACCCATGAGCATGTGAAACTTCCCCTACAAGATCCTTGCGTGTATCATCAACATGAGGTTGGCCATGCATCTACCCCGTTGGACTTCTATAGAGAAACACAATTTCACAAGGGGGTGCACAATTCAGGGAGAAATTTATCTGGTGCAGGAAATGTTGAGGGACATAAACAACAAGACTCTTGGATCCAACATGGTCATCAAATTGGACATGAACAAGACATATGACAGATTGGAATGGGGATTTTCCAACAGGGTCCTAGCATGCATGGGTATCTCGCCTAGAGCCTTATAAATCCTTTTCAGATGCTTTAGCTCTTCATGTATGGTTGTCTCATTCATGGGGAGATCACATGGCCTCTTAAAGGTCACCTATAGTTTATGCTAAGGTGACCCATTATCCCCGAACATATTCATTCTTATAAAGGATGTGCTTAGAAGACTCTTGAATATAAGAATATCCACTAGTAGTATACTACCCTATCAAAGAAAAAGGAACCTTCCTCCCATCTCACACTTGATGTTCAACGATGACACTATTATATTCTCAAATATAGGGACGAGATTCACACACATCATTAAAAGGATACTGGAATAATACTGCTACTAGAGTGGTCATGTGATCAACCACTCGAAAACAATTTATATATCTCAAACAAATGCGCAACAATATGGGATAATATCCTATAAAACATAATGGACATATAGCTTGGATACTTCCTGTTTGAGTATCTTGGAACCCCTTTATCATCAGGAAGAATGCATATTTGGGAATTTGATCAAGTGGTGAGCAAGATAAAGGGTCTCTTCCTCAACTAGAATATCCACTTCTTATCATTTGGAGGGAGTATTTCACTAGTTAACAGTGTCCTAGCTACTATACCAGTGCATGCGACGGATTCCAATTCGGTGCCAAAGGGGGTGATCAAAGCTATCAACAAGGTCCTGGATAGCTTCTTATGGGAAGTGCTTGAGGAAGGGAAGAGACACTAGGTTTCATGGGATAGAATGCCTCACCCCATTCATGTAGGGGTATTAATTTTAGGATATTGGGGGCCATGCTTCAGGGAATGCACAGAAAAATCACATGGTATATCATGGAGAACTAGTCTCTCTGGGTGAGGATTATGTCCTACAACTATGGCAGCGTCATGGAAATGGATAGTGCGCATGGATCCCCATTTTGGAAATCGATATATTCCCACATACTGAGTCTCCAACATCACTCCCGGTGGATAGTGGGAGAATTCAACATACTCTTATGGAAACATAACTAGGTGGGATCAGTTCTTGGCTTCCCAGGGTGTCTGGAACCAATGATTACCTTCAAGAGGGCGATTATGTATCCAGACTTCATCAAGGTAGTGCTTGAAAAGAACCAGTATGACATCTTCGATTCGATCCTTGTCAACATGGAACTGGACCAATGTATGTTCACCCTCTCTCAATCTGGTAAGTTCAATTCTAAGTAATTTTGAAGGATCTCAACCCCTAGGTGCACAAGGTTATCTAGAATGATATTGTGTGGTGTAACAAACTTCCAACCAAAAACAACTTCCTACTATGGAAAATTAGGAACTCTACGATCCCATCAGACAAAGTCATTAAGAAAATAAGCATTAATATTTCATCCTGCTATCAATGCTACATTTTTTTGGAAGAAATCACTAACCACATATTCTTTGAAGGAGAGTGAGTGCAATATGTGTGGAAGTTCTTAGAAGATTTCATAGAGATCTAATTTACTGACCTTTGGGATACGTTTTTCTTGGAGAGGTGGTTCCAGGGGACAATAGACAAAGTCCCCGAGAGGTTAGAGAGGTCTATTATCCTCAATGATGGCTTTTTGTGCCTCTGGAAGGCCTGTAACAAGTCTATATTTGAGGGGTCTCCCACCACAAGAAGGTCCATCCTTATGAGAACCAGAATCTTACTAATTAATATGGTCACACTTTTAGAGAACTGGCGTGAATCACCCTCCTTGCATATCCCACAGTATCGCTTCTCTTCGACCACTCTACCAGTGGACAGAGTGCAAGGTCACTGGATAAAATGGATTCCACCAATAGATGGTTTGAAATTAAATATAGATGGTTCGTGCATCATGGGTGACATGCGAGGTAACAGAGTGCTCCACAACCCAGGAGGGAGTGTATTCCTTGCATTCATGACACACTTTGGTGGTGGAAGTTCACTTCATGCCGAGGTTAATGTTGTACTAACGGGGATCAATCTATGAAAATAAAAGAACATTTCTCTCTCCCAGGTGGAAATAGACTCAAGGATTATACATGAATCAATGCTAGGCAGAGGTTCCACTCCTTTTTCAGTTTGGTACATAATCAAGAAATGAAAAAAGATCCTTAACAGTAAGATTTGGGTTACCCACACATGGAGAGAGGGGGAAAAAGTTTCGGATCACCTCGCCTCTCTAGCAGTTATGGGATCCAATGTCACTTGCCTCCCCAATATCATCTCCCTCAAGCCTAATGGAGTTAATCTAATTATAGGGGATGCCCTCAGTCTCCATTATTTTAGACCCCATAATCCTAGGTTTACTTTTGTTCCACCCCCTTGTATATTGTACTTTCTCATTTGAATAAATATATAATAATGATTATGGTTATATGTGTTTTTTTATTGTCTATACTAATAGTTTTATTAAAATCATTGGTATTCAATCCCCAATTTCAACCCACCATCGGGCTTCTCCTCCCGACTCACTCTTTTCCATCGGGCTCCCTCGGTTTAACCCTCACCTCCCTGAGCTCCGCCTCCCGGCCCTCTCCTCCCCTACCCAACCACTAACTCATGACCACCCAACCTCCACCTCCTAGCCCTCTCCTCCCCACTCTGACCTCTGCCTCCTGGTCACCCGACCACCGCTTCCCAGCCATCTCCTTCCCTCCCCAACCTCTACCTCCCAGCTCCACCTCCGCTCCTGACCTCGACCTCCCGTCCTTCACCTATGCCTCAACATCCCAACCTCCACCTCCTTCCCCCCAACCCCTCTCATCTCCCTCACCTCTAGTGACATCTCCCCTCTCGGCTCCCTCTCCTCTAGCAACATCCCTGCCTGATTCATTGCATCTAGGTTTGGAATTTCTTCTCCTTTATTTTTTATTATTTCTAAACTAATCACTTATTATTATATCAACAACCTCAAAAATTTGACTGCATAATTTCTCTTTTTCATTATTTATTTAATAAATAAGCATTCATCTTAGAGGTAAATTCTATTTCCTCACAATGTTATTGCAACATCCTTTTTCATTTACAATGTTTTATACCACTGCATTTTTTTATTTGGATATAACTGAAAACACTAATAATTTAAGATAATGTTTTTGAGGTCCTTTATAATATTCCCTTCCCTCATAAACATTCCAAGAATTCTCCCATATGTTCCTCCCTGTTTTATGATCCATAAGTTATTTCATTTCAGTTGATTATTCATAGTAGTGGAAGTAAAAAATTTCATGGATTTTCTAGCTTCTTGATCCCCAATCATTGAATACAATTAATTAAGAGAATAATTTTTGTTTCCCATTGGTAGAAATATTCTCTATCTAGGTCACCTTCCATTCTTATTCTACCATGGAACCAATTCTATCTGTACACATTTTAGATTCCTTGGTTACCAAGGATGTCTATTTTTCACCCTGTTGAAGCCTCAAGTCTAGGCAGTACATTACCTCAATATTAAATTTTTGGAGATCCGCATTTTCATGATTTTTTGTTCTACCAGACTCATATAAAGTTTCATTGTAATACCTTTTTTCAATGAATAATGTACATCCTTAGTTTTCAAAATCGCATGATCCATATTGTTACCCAAACCAATGATGTAAGGGCCATATTTTCTTACTACCCATGATGTATCATCAGTTTCATATTGTGGAGACTGAGGTTCCTCTCCATAGAACATTGAAAAATCATGTCAACTATTGGTTAAAATTGTTTCTCACATAATGTCAACCATATTAGTTGCCAATTTTTGAATTTAACTCTCACATATTGTAATCATCAACTGCACCTAGCCACTCATGAGACTGATCTATAATCAAGTATGTATTTTTATTGCTAAGTTATAGTTTATTCTACAGGAACCAAGAAACTCCAGTAAAATACCTATAAAATTACACCATCTCTTTCACATCTTTTTCCCAGTTCCAGTGTCGATGCATGACGTTATCCACCACTGAGGCCATCTTCTCTGCTAAGACATTCAATTCATCTAAAAGTGCCACAAAATAGTCTAGGAACTACTCCAATCCTCCAAGATAGAATTAATAACTCAAATATATCTTTTATTGAGTCCCCCCCTTAATTGATCACTAAAACTCCCTTTCAGTTATTTCCTTTTCACTATAAAAGGATATATTATACTATAAAGAAAAATATTTGGGTCCATAACTTTGAAAACACCAATAAAAACCTTGAAATATTTAACTTTCAGGTTGATTCAAGATCAATCCATCTTCATGTTTTAGTTTTCATGATGGAGTGTAAGCCTACTCTACAAGTGAAACAATATATTTTATCTCCACACATGGGTGGCTCCAAGATTACATCAAAACTCAGCAGCTACATGATCATGCAAAAACTTATCATGAAGACTATAACCAAGGTCCAATGACTCACATTTAATCTATATTATCCCCACACATCCTAAAAATTATACATTCCTATTCTATATTCCAAACTCATCAAGCATAGAGCACCCTTTTTGTTTCTTGAAACCATAGTTGTCTCACCATATCAAACCATGTAAATAAAAACTCATAATTATATCATCACTTTGTAATTCAACTAGAGTTCATTCATAGTCTCACCACTATTCTAAAAGCTTATCCTTAGTTTATATGGCCATGCACATAATCACTTTTCCATTGAAAACTGTAAATTCCATCGAAACACTAACTCAAAAAGTGTATTCATCTCAAGATCACCAGGTATCTGCATATGCCTAAACCCAAACTCTTCCAAGAGTGTTATTACCCATGGGAATCAGAAATTCTATCCACCATGAATACAGTTGTTCTACTTGACATGTATCGATGTCACCTAGGCTAGGAATATAAATGAGACTTACCTTCCTGAAACCATCTATAAGGATGGAAGAACTAGCACATAAGTACTTATCTCAGAGAACCCAAGTCACCTAACACACCTATCAGAAATACATTTTCAAATTTGTGTGAATTGATATCATAAACCAAAGTTTTTACTTATGCCTTGCACACTTAAATGTTCCTAAAAAATGTCCAACCAGTTTGATGGGTTACCCTCAAAGGTCATAATGTACTAAATTCCAAACTAGGAGTCATGCTAAATAAGGTAACCAGTCTATCAAACCTACTCCACACATTATGTCTAACAGTGGTCATAAATATGGGTTTCATTCATCCCCATATCAAGGTAACATGTCATTTAACATTCCAAATACTTTTATGTTTCAACCACCCATTGAAATTAATTTCGACCTACACACTCATAGGTCAAGTATAAACCAACAGTTTCATAAGTAGTCACTACACATCTCAAAACAAGCTCACTAACACTATGACCTACATAAAAATTCACTATAGTTTTAGTTCCTCCTCATCATAGGGATACCACATAACTTTAGCACTCTCAAGATCCCCAACCACCCAAATATAGGGTCCACATCTACTACCCACCATGTCACAAATATATATATATATATATATATATAATTCACTATTATTTTCATTACACTTTAAAAATTTTATATTAACCCAAAAATTCCAAAATAAGGGCTTAGATAAATGAAATTTCAATTAAATATTATAGATAAAAACACTCGTTATGTTATAATTTGAATTTTATTTTAGATGGTGCCTCATAATAATAATGTTAAGGAAAATAATAATATACTTTAACCATTTAATTTTACCAAAAACTCCATAGTTATGCCTCAATTAAATAAGATTTCAATTACATGTTATTTAGGAAAACATTATTTATGTAATAATTGGAATTTTTTTAGTTAGAACCTTTTGATAATCTCTCCAAGTAGTCATAGAACATGTCTTTTATAATTTATGGGATTGGATATGTAAGATGAAACCATACACATATATGAGAAAAAACATATAAATTTTCTCAAACACTTTAAATAACCGACTCAAGTCATATTTCATGTAAACAATAAAATTCCATCATGCACAAGAACGGTACATGCTAGATAAGATTTATGAACACACCCCCTCTTGTCATACTATTCCATGAGATGAATCATATCAATACTTCACCTCATAATCAAGTGTATCACCTATGGTTAAATTAGATCAATTATATAATTGAATAGTATAAATAGAAATTTAGTCCTAGATAACATGGAAATTCCTCATACATGGGTTGGCTAGTCCCAACGAAAATCTCCATACCATGTCTCGACCCATTCTTATTCTATTTTGTACCTTTCCAAAATAGTAAGACAAAAAAAAACTCTAATAAAATTTTAATAGGTCCTACCACCACATACCACCAATTGGTTCTTGGACCATTGGTAGATATAATACCCTAGGAATGCCTCTCCATATGATGGACAATGCTGACTAATAGTGAAGATCTCAAGTAGTATGGTGGGGAGACTATACCTACATATTCGATTAAAAAAAAATTAGAAATAAACATACTAATATAAATATATATAAATAATACATTTAATTACACAATGAAATGTTTCCATAATAATCAAAATAATCCATGCAATAAAAAATTAATTTTATGCAATATATTCAGGTAATCCTTATATAACCAGAATATCAAAAGATAAAACTATGAAAACTATGACAAATGATCTTGAGTATCAACCTGGACCCAACACCCATGCTTAGTCCTAGAAACCATGCAATCAAAAACATCAGGTGTTTTCCCAAATCTAAATATACAATATAATAATGATAACAGCTCAGGTTCCCAAGTTCTATGGTAGAAAGTGAAAGGTTTTATTACAACTCAGTAAGACTCCAAAAATGGTGTCCCTAAAATTAAAATTCAATTGTTTTTTTCATTGAGATGTAATTTAATAATAAATTATTTATTATCCTATTAATATTTGACAAATTTATAATTTAAGTAAAAGTTTAATCAAAATAATATTGATGCTCGGTCTCTACAATGACACTCAACATCATTTTGTATCTATTTTTTCCATCACTGGTGAGTTTATAGTCATGGTACATGTCAAATAGTAAATGTTAAAAATGTAAAAAACCAAGGAAACCAATGGAATAATAATATGAGAGAACTAAAATGGCTCAATAGAGAATTCTCTCTCAATGAAACTCATAAAAAATACAAAGGGGTGAGCCTTTCCATTCTTCCAAATCCATTCTTCCAGTCTAAACTCAAGGAACCATCATTAACATTTAAAAGAATGGTATTATTATAACCCATAGCTTACAATATAGGTATTCCAACCAAATAGATCAAGTATAATCCATTTAACTCATCAATAAAAATTAAATGAGGGTATTATATAATAATCCAAAACATTAATCGATGACATTTGATACATAAGACATTACCTAAATTCTAGGGGATATTCCCCTGGACATTTCACTTCAATTTCCCTTATTTTTATTTCTTATGAGAACCCTAATCATGATGTGTGTAAAATTTAGTGTTTAATATTAATCTAATAATGTGTATTTTATTTTTCAATTGATTTTAAATTCATTCATTTTACCAGAATGACATTTTTCTTTTTAAGAGTTTTGTTGTGACTTGTTCCACTTTGTATGCAGTAGGTGATTCTAGGTAATTGTTTTATTAAAAAAATTCATGAAGTTATTTAGTTTATTAAATTAATCTTCTAGAATATTTATACCAATATTTGATACCCATGATTGTTTTATATAAATTATCTAAATGCTTATCATTCTTGTAGATGAATTAGTTTTCTTTAAATTTATTTTCCCTCTTTGAATTAAATGTTTACCCATGGAAAATATTAAATTAAATGAATATGGAGCTCATTTAAAATATTTTTGATGATGGGTGAATGTTTTTATCTGTCCCTTTTTTTAAATGAAATAATCTATGTTTAAGGGTGTGTTTTAATGTTAAAAGTTGATCTTTTTTAACATTACACCTAAGGGAGGAAAAAAAAATTTATCTCTACTTTAGTTCAACAATAATGACACATACCACTCTATCATAGACATGAAACCTTTCTTGGTCCATTATGGTTTACCTTTTTGATCACCCCTTTATAGGATATAGGAAATAATTTTATCTTTGATACTAAAAGGGTTGAAATTGGTTATAAAAAATAAGGCACTTGAAATACAAATGTGAATTAACTATTAAGTTTTTATGTTCTAATAGTTTTATTTTATATAGTAAATATCCCTTTTTTAATTATGGTTTACATTGTTGATTGGAAGGTATTTTTTTTCTTGTTATAGAATGGATAGAAGCTGTATGTATCATACTGATAGGATTTCAACTACATTTCAAAATAATTTGGAGAATTTTTTAGATTTTTCATTTGACAATGCTTCAAATAGAGGTTGTATACAGTTCCCATGCTATAAATGTATTAGAATACCATGGTTATTCCAAGAAGAAGTTAGCTACCATATAACTAAATTTGGATTTCAAAAAAACTATTATGTTTGGTATCACTAATGAGATACAATTCAATGTTTTAATTTTCATGAATAAAATGAAAGAAGTGGCATAGAGAATTTGATATTTGTTCAGTTTCTATTTTTGCATCATCCCGAGAGAGATAGTATGCCAGTGAAAGAAGAAAATGATACCAATACACATGAGGAAAATATTGAAGATGATGATGAGGGAGTGAAAAAATTATTGGATGATACCAGAACTCCAGTATATCAGGAATGTAATGAAATGAACAAGTTGGAATTTTTAATGCACTTATATCATGGGAAAACCATGTATGGAATTTATAATACCATTATTGATTGTATTCTTAAATTTGTTAAGGAATTTATTCCTAATTATGTAGATATTCCCTAAAATAATTACAAGGAATGGAAGTTAATTAAGCAGCTTATATTTGATACTAATAAATCCCATGATTGTCTGAAAGATTGAAGTTTATTTTGGGAGGAAACAGCTGACCGTAATGACTATAAAGAATGTGGTACATCTCGATTGAAGAAAAATGCAGATGGAACACCATCTCATGTGGAATAGAAAGTCATGTGGCACCTTCCATTGATTACCAGACTTCAAAATCTATTCATGTCTACAAAAATCTCAGCCAATATGTGATGACATGATACTAAGATAATTAAAGCTAATAATGAGTTGGTTTATCCTACAGATGGATTATCATGGTGGAAATTCGATGTACAACATCCTAATTTTTCAGCTGAGGTGCGTAATGTCAGTTTCGTTCTATCCTGTGATGGTTTTAATCTATTTGGTCAGATGGTTACTACTCACAGCACATAACCATTTTTTATTCATATTTATAATCTTCATCTATGTATGTGTATGATAAAACCTTTCAATTTCTTAAGTATATTGATATCTGGACCTTATGATCCCAATAATGATATAGATTTCTACTTGCAGCATTTAATAATAGAGTTGAAATAACTTCGGTATTTGGGTGTGCATACATTCATTGCTTCTTCAAAGAATACGTTTTAGATACGTTCTACCCTTCTATGGACCATAAATGATTTCCCTACTTATGCAATGATATATGGGTGGAGCACGAAGGGAAAATTATCATGTCCCATTTTTATGAATAATACATGATTGAGAATGATTAAATATTTTTTTAGTTTCAGTTTCATGGGGCATTGATGATTCTTGCCAATGGATCATCAATACAAGGCGAATCATTGGAGGTTTGATAGTATTGTTGAGACTAAACAACCAACTCAATGTATGTCATGAATTAATGTGCTTAATGAATTGAAAGATTTCAATTTTTCATTAGGTAAAGGTCAGTTGATATATAAAAAGAGGAAGAATATTGATACTAAAGCCACTTATAATTGGAAAAAGAGAAGTATTTTTTTGAGTTGTCATATTAGTCTACCAATTTGTTACGTCATTGTTTATATATAATGAAAATTTAGAAAAATATATGTGAAATTTTGCTTTAAATTCTTCTAAATATCAATGGGAAGACCAAAGATGACTTCTGATCTCATCGGGACTTGTTGGATTGGGGTATTCAACTAGAACTGCATCTTGTATGTATCGGTGAAAATAAATGAAAATTTCCTTGTGCTTCTTATGTGATGACACCTTCAGAGAAAGATCAATTTCTAGAAGTATTGTAGAATATCAGGGTTCCTGATGGCTATTCCAGAAACATATCTAAATGAGTCAACAAAAGAGATGTGAGACTAAAATCTATAAAAACTAATGATTATCACATCCTTCTTCATTAATTGATTCCAATAGAAATTTGGCATTTTCTATCCAGTAATGTAAGGGTGAAAATGATTCACTTGTGCCATTTTTTTATATACCTTTGTTCTAAAAGGTTATCCAAGTCATTATTGATAAAAAATCTATAGGAGGCGCCATTAATTTTATGTGAGATGGAAAAAAATTTCCTCCATCCTTTTTCACTTGCATGTTGCATTTAACGGTTCATATTCCAATTGAAACACTTCTTGGGGGACCGGTTTATTTTTTGTGGATATATCCTACTGAAAGAAACATATGCAAAATGAAATCATATTTCTGAAATAAGAATTATCCTAAAGGTTCGATTACGAGGGGTTATCTAGCTCAAGAATGTATGGTTTTTTGTTCAATGTATTTGTCTCATGTGACCACAAGACATAATCGTCCAATGATAAATGAAGATGACCAGTATGAAGAAATTGAGCCCTCTTTTCCATCTCTTCCCCAAACAAGAGGAATTGTTGGGTCTTATACATTGGCTACATTGAGCCTTGAAGAGTGAGAGATGGAACATCGTATAGTCTTGTTTAACTGTGGTTTGTTCGATGACTATATCAAGTAAGTAATTGGGATATTTATATGTTATCTCATATTATGAAATTTCACATGTACCTTACACTTTTATTATCATTTTATATAGGGAACATAAACAAATTATAAGTAGAGTTCATTGATCTTTTCCTTTGATAAGGAGAGAGTCTTTGCATAGCCTAGAGTTTCTTTCTTGGTTGAAATCAAAGGTATTACCATTACTTTAATTATCTTAAAATATAGATATTCATTTAATTTTGTTATTCATATATATTTCAGGTGTTGAGTTTACCATTTGACTCCATTTCTCAAGAATTAAGAGCTTTTGCTTTTTATCCTAATTCTTTGGTTCGTGAATGAAAATATTTAATAATCAATGGGTATAAATTTGTTACAATGGATCAACCGGTGAAAATGAGAACACAACATGACAACGTTATATTAATTGCTACAATGGATTGTTATGCCAGTGTATTAGATAGTCAGACTCAATATGAAGATGTGTATTATTATAGACTTGTTGAGAAAATATTGTTATTGGATTATTACTCTCAAGGTAGAGTCACTATGATTAAATATAAATGGTTTGATTCAATGAGATGACAGGGTACATTTATTGATGATTGTGGATTCAGAGTTATTGATATGTGTTGATTCCTACATTATGATGAACCATACATTTTGGCATAAATGGATAAACAAGTTTTTTATGTGAAAGATCATCTAAGACCCAATTCTTGTGTCATTAATGACATAATCCCAAGACATACATTTCATGATGCTGGTGATGAAATTTTCACCACTGACGCCCCCATTGGTGTTGAAAAAAATATTTCATTTGATGAATCAAATTGTTCTATTATGAGAGTTGATGTTGAACCTAAAGTAGTGGTCGGTAATATATATAATCAACCATATATGTCCAATGTTCATTCAGTTTACATTGACATGAGTTTCTTAGGTTAGTATTACTATAATTACTTTAATTATATTTTATTTTGGAATGATATGTTTTTTTTGTATTTTCTGGTGTTGTTTCATTAAATCATATTTATTTCAATGTACAAAACTTTGTTTAAATATTGCTTTTAATTTTTTTTAACTTGGTAATGTAATTTTAAAAACTATGTTAGTTATTCCCTTGTAATCATTTGTATAATTAGTAATTAAAATAAGTCAAATTGGTTACTCTCATGTGTTAGGTCCACTAGGCTAGATACCTTGAGAGGGGGGTGAATTAGGGTATGGCAGATTAAAACAACTGCCCCATTTGATCTTGTTTTGCTGTTAGACAAAACTCTCTTCTCTCTCCTTCCCATTGTAGAGTATGAATAAACCTTAAAGAATGCACATGACACAACACTTTTTACTTGGTACACCCTCACTGGGATATGTCCAAGGAGCATACACTAGTAGTGTACCGATGTAATGATTCCACTATAAGCGCACTGCTGTTTACAAGTTTGAAGCGGACTCACTGTCCCTCTTAGTTTACAACCACTCACAATTTGAGAACTAACTGCTCTCTCAACTGAAGTGAGATCACTGCTTCCTTAGAAGACCCACTCACAGTTTACAGACCTTTAGGTCTCTTCACTACCACTAATGAATGCATCCTCCACTGTATTTAGATGCTCTATTGAAGTCCAAATTTCATCCACTAATGAATACCCCTTTTCCCCGGACCACAAAGAACCAACCTTTGGAAAGTACCTTGGCAAAACACCCTACTTCGCGAAGCTCAAACAATCCTTCACGAAGTTCCTACCTTTTCGCAAATCTCACACTTTCATAGAGATCAAGATGTCACAGATCTCAAGTCATCGTAGAGTGACTTCCCTTGTGAATCTCACTGAGCCAATGCAGAGCATGCAACTTTAGCAGAGCTAGATTAGCTGCCGTGAAACTCATTCCTTTCGCGAAGCACACTACCTTTACGAACCACCTTTGTGATCTGAGAGAAAAATATTTTCTTTGAAAACTCTCTACTTCTCTTGAGGGGGTCGAGGCCTATTTATAGGAGATTCCACCGACCCTTGAACCTTCTACGTGAAGTCAGTGCCACATCATCCCAAATCACGAAGCTCCGAAATTCCCGCCGAAATTCTCTCAATATCACTAAGCACCACGACAATTTTCCGATCATGGATCTCACCATAATCGCGAATCATTCTATCAATTACTTTGCGCCTTCACCAAAAATCTCCACTCGCAATGCCCTTTGTCATCGTAATGATATTCAACGCTTCCATTCGTGAAGCTTGTCGTAATCGCAAAGAATCACCATCAACATTTTTCATGTCTTAGTGAAATCCAATCCATGAAGCCTATCTTTGTGAAATTCATTCCGTTGCCATATTTTGATGAGATATTCAAGGATATCCACTTTTCATGATGCTCACCAAACTCCAAATTTTGGACCCCCAAAATTTGGCTAACACTGGAAAATGGCGCCACCTTGTATCTGTTATTTTGTACCACCTCCATATCGTTTGTTCCTTTCTCATGGTTCTTTTTCAATATGGATTGTCAACAATATCTCTGGAAATTGAAAATTTACCATAGAAACCTGAATTTTAAACAAACACAACCAACCCAAAAATGTTGCAATGTTACCTTGAGGGATTTTTTCCCAACAATCTCCCCCTTCGGGTTTGTTGAAAACTCTTCTCAGAATGATTTTCTGTACGTTGATACCTCACTGGGTCTCCTTCCATAATCTACCATCCTTAGTCTCTTGCGATTCAGATAGAGACCAAATATTCACTCACCACATACTCTAAGACCACATGAGAAATGCTCTCCATGAGAAACAAGAGTAGTATTAAAAGTTCATCAATGAATCACTTCATTTCAGACACCAACTATTGACACCAACCCGATACCAATTTCCAAACTGATACCAATTGTTGATACCATACTAATACCAATTGGTGATAGATGGAAACCTTCTCTCACCATTCCAACATTATTATTCTGCTTTTATCATGATCCTCAGCTGTCATGATATCTATTCTTTTCTTGATCACTTTTAGCATCGTCAGATTTAAAAAATATCCCCCTATCTCATTGCTCTCCCCCTATCTCGCTACTCCACCTATCATCTTCTCCCCATGTCTTTGACTAAGACATTTTCTCCCTTCCTTAGCCACAATTTCTCCCACTCTAGGAGTCATTATTTCTCCCCCTTTATCAATGAACCCAAAGGTAACTCCATTTTGGTCAGCAACATGGGAAAGAACACAAATTATTGTATTAGATAAAAACATACCATACCTCAAGGAGAGGGGGGGTTACACATCCACACATGTTCAAGTGTGGGGAGTCAACTGAACTCCCAGAGCCAGTCGATGCCTCTAAAAATATTCCTTGGGTAAGGCCTTTTTCAGAATGTCTGCAAGCTGTAGTTCTATAAGAACATACTCCAACTTCACAATTCCCTGCTCAACCTTCTCCTTGATAAAATGATACTTTATCTCAATGTACTTTGTCCTTGAGTGATGGACCAGATTTTTGCTGAGATTTCTAGAACTTGAGTTATCACACCGGATTCTGATCGGATACATCACTTCAACTCCCATATCATCAAGCTGTTGCTTCATCCACAATAATTGTGTGCATTATTGAGTGGCCGCAATATACTCAGCTTCTACGATGCTTAATGAAATTCAATATTGCTTATTGCTTAGCCAAGCAATACATAGTCCACCAAGATAGAAAGTACCTCCTGAAGTTGATTTTCTATCATCTACTGAACCGGCCCAATCTATATCAGTATATCCCAATAACTCTGATTAAGATTTGTTACTATATATTAATCTGAAATCCACCGTGCCCTTGATATACCGAAGTATTATTTTTACTGAAATCATGTGGCTTTCGTTGGGATTAATTTGATATCGCACTGCTTATCATGTGGTGAAAATAATATCAGGTCTTTTTGCTGCCAGGTACAGTAAACTACCAATAATCTGCCTATATTCTGTGATATTAACTACATTTACATTATCATCTTTCGATAATTTCATCCAGGTTGCAACCAAAGTCTTCATCTCCTTGGAATTTTCCATTCAAAATCTTCTCAGAACCTCCTTGGTATATTTGGATTGAGAAATGAATGTGTCATTCCCTCCGTGTGTCACCTGTAAACCAAGGAAAAAGGCCAGCTCACCAATCATAGACATTTCGAACTCTTGTTTCATGAATTCAAAAAACTATATACATTATGCTTCATCTAATCCGCCAAATATTATGTCATTGACATAAACCAACACCATCATCCTTTGATTACTGTTGTTGTTGTTGAAATAGATACTGTAATCAACTCCACCACACTGGAAACCAAGCTTCTTCAAATATTGATTAAGCCTTGAGTACCATGCTTTCAGTGCTTGTTTCAGCCCATATAACACCTTCTTCAGCCGAAAAAACTTGTTGTCATCCTCATGAATGAGAAAAACATATGGTTGCTCGATATACACTTCTTCCTCCTAAATCCCATTCAAGAATTCAGATTTTACATCCATATAGAACACCTTGAACTTCTGTTTCACTATAATGGCTAGGAATAATCTAATTGTATCCAGCCTTGCAATTGGTGAAAATGTCTCATCGACATCAATTCCCTCTATCTGGGAGTATCCTTTGCACACTAGTTGTTCTTCGTTTCAAATCATTGTTCTATATTCATTCAATTTGTTTCTAAAGACCCATTTAGTCCCAATGACATTATTATCAGTTGGCCTCGAAACAATCTCCCATGTCTGATTCTTCTCAATCTCATCTAGCTCTTCAGTCATAGCTTGAACCCAATTTTCATCTTCAGCTGTGTCAAAAAAGAATTTAGGCTCTACCTGAGATAAGAAACATATCTGCTATAGTGATTTCATTCTTCTTGTATGAACTGGAGTTGATTGATCAACAGTGATATTTTTCCTATCAATTTTAGCTCAACTCATTGGCTTATGTGCATATACAGATTTTTCTTCTTCTTCATGCTCATCATCAGTATCTTTTTCGGAATTTGCATCATCCACTTCTTCTCCTCCTGCGTTGCTTTCCTCCTCATCGCTTTCATCAAGAAATTGTTCACTATTTTGTTGAATGTTCTCATCATTTTCCACAATAGTGATTTCATTTCTCTCAACTACTTTTCATAGCCTTTTATTAAACAATTTATACACTTTTCTTTTTCCTGAGTAGCCAAAGAATATTCCCTCATCTCCGCATGACTCAAATTTCATGTGTTTTTCTTTTTTGAGTATAAAGCACTGACTCCCAAAGATTCTAATGTACTTCACCGTTGGATTCTTCCCACACCACATATCATATGTAGCTTTTCCTTCCTTCAGATACAACAAATCTCTATTAGAAATGTAGACCGATGTCAAAACTGTTTCCTTCCAAAATTTCTCTGGTAGGTCTTTTTCTATGAGCATTGTTCTGTCCATATTGTTGATGATCTGATTTCTCCTTTCAACCACTCCATTCTATTGGGGAGTTATCACTGAGGAAACTTGATGCCTTATCCCATGTTTCTCGAGATATTCTTCCACCTAACTGTTTGTGAATTTCGTACCATTATCAATACAAAGCTTCAGAATTTTATGTCCAAGAATCCTTTTGAACTCCCACCGGTACTGTTTTAAGCAGCTGAACACATTCGACTTATGGGAAATAAAAAATACCCATGCCATTATGCTATATTCGTTAATGAAAAGAATATAGTACCTCTTTCCGTCAATTGATCTTGGTGTGATAGGCCCACAAACATCAGCATGCACCAATTTGATCACTCTTGTTGACTTCTTTTCCTTTTCCTTATACGTATTTCTGATGAGATTACCTTGTTGGAATGCATCGCACGTGTGAGTATGATCACTTGATAGCTTGTGGAGGTCTCTTACTACATCACACTTTACCAGATCTTCTAGGGATGGTTGACATAGATGACCAAGTCGTTTATGCCACAAATTGTTTTCTTATTTTCTGGATAGAAAGAACATATATTCTTCTCCACTTACCAGGTATAGATTTCCCTTTGTTCTTTTTCCCTATAGAACCACTGCCCCATATCTTCCATTGATGATACACATCTTCTTAGTAAGTCTTATAGAATGTCCCAAGTCACATAGTTGACTAACACTGATCAAATTGTGACTGAGGCCTTCTACAACTAAGACATCAGCACATCTCATCTCTTTGCCCCCAAACTTGGCCTTTCCTAAGCCAATAATATCCAGGCCTTCATCGTTTCCAAACTTGACAACTCCTTTTTTGTCAGATTTTACGCCTATAACAAGATCCTTATTACCTATCATTTGAGATGTGCAACCGCTGTCAAGGGTCCATATGCCAGAGTGATATGATGCTTTAAGGGCAATTTCTGCCACCACTGCCTTCTCATCCTTTTTCTTCTTGGTCCATCTTTTTTCCTTCACACTCAGCATGGATTCAGTCTTCTAATCTTTCTCAGATTATGATGGACCAGCTTCACCTTTCAAAGCGGAAAATCTATTTTGAATTTTCAACTCACCTATTGGTTCATTGATCTTCTGCTTGAAAACATTTTGATTATCCTTTGGCACATTCCTCTATATGGTCGAAGTACAATACCTATCCATGTGCCCAAATCCTCCTCACCAAAAACAGTTTCCTTTGAAATATGTTCAAGAGAACCATTCTCTATTTGGCTTCCACCTCTGTTCTTGTGCCCTTCGGTATCTCTTGGATATGGAACACAAAAACTGTGAATGTCCCATCTTTCTGCAAGAATAACACCTAATATAAGGTGCATTCCTTCGTGTCACTTATGCACTACTAGTTTCCCCTTGGGATCTCTAAATATTTTGATTCTGATTTTTCCCCAAATCAACCTTCAATATTGAAATGGGTGATTGCGGTCTGATGTCAATTTTCACAGCTTTTTGTTTTCGATAAATCCCCCATCAGCCTTGGCATCTGAACATAATTGATGCTTCCTTTCTATTGAAAAACTATTCTCCACTTTCAGATTCTCAGTTTTCTGAGTGATCTGCTTTCCTGATTTTCCATCAAGATTCAAGAGTTTTTCTTGATCCTTAACTTGTTTTCGCAAACCGACAAATTCTTCTTCAAGTTCTTAAATACACTTGATTTGATCTTTCCTTGTGTTATTCAAGCTATCAATCTCCCTTTTTTGTTCTTAAATATTTATTTTATACTCACTAACTGATACTGAGTCCTCTGGTGTTGATGAATTTATTTTCTCAATTTCTTCCATCAGCTCAGACTTCTCTTCTTCCTGCTGCTGCATATAGAGTTTCACGTCATGAACAAATTTGTTGGATTTATTTTTTCTAGATCTCCAAACATCTATCTCCTCAAGGGAAGCCTCTAACTCAGCTTTCATATCAACTCTTCCCTCAAATTCTTCTTCTTCTTCATCAACTTCAGTTCCATTCTTCTTCTGAGAACTACTGACAACTTCCACCATAGAATTTTCTCCACGATCTCTACAGTTCTCTACCTCTTCAACCTCCTCAACCTCAGACTCATCTGAACTATCACATTCTTTTGAAAGAAGGTTATTCTTCTTAAAGAAATTTCTCTTGAACTGTTTCTTTCCTTTCCCATAGGCTAGAGACTTCTTTTTGGGAATTTCGATTTCATCAACATCATTATCCTCTTGGAACTTTTTGGGGCACCTTGCCGCATGATATCCAACCTTTCCACATCGAAAACAAGCAAGTGGAAGCTTCCCTTTAAACATTCATTTTCCTCTTTGAAGGTTTGAGGAGAGAAATGACATCACCTCATCTGTCTCTTCTTCTTCCTGAGAATATTCAATGGTGAGGTTCTTCATGGGCTTGAATTCGACTTCTTTGGATTTCCCTTTTTCCACAGCATCATTATCATCATTTCTCATTTCATATGCAACAAGGTTGTTGTGCAAGTTATCCAATGTCAGCTCTTTCGGATCTTTATCTTACAAAACTGAAACTTTCAAATGGAACTGAGGTGGAAGTTTCCTCAATATGCACTTTACAATATTTATGTCTTCAATAACTTCTCCAAGACCTCACATGTCTTCCACTACAACATTTACCCTATCAAAGAATGCATCAACAAAGTCATTCGGCTTCATTCTCAGATCTTCATACTTGTTCCACAACACTTGCAGCTTTGCCTCTCTGAACTTTGTATCTCCTTCATATATATTCAATAGCTTTTCCCACATGGCATGCGATGTTTTTCATGACATCACCTTTGTATAAATATAATTGGATAGGGCTCCCCCTAAAGCATTAATTCCCTTGGCATCAACATCCAATTATCTATGCTCAGCTTCAGATAATGCACCGCTATTAATATCAGATGTTATGTCATGCATTGATGCTGTGAACACATCTATTCCCAAGGATAAAAATTAGTATTGCATCTGATTCTTCCATAGCTGAAAATTTTTCCCATCGAAAATCAGAATCCCTCTATGATTGGTGACCTCCATTTGAGAGAGAAACACAGATATGAACCTTCCTCTGATACCAATTGTTAGGTCCACTAGGCTAGATACCCTAAGAGGGGGTGAATCAGGGTATGAAAGATTAAAACAAATACCCCGTTTGATCTTGTTTTTCTATTAGACAAGACTCTCTTATCTCTCCTTCTCGCTGTAGAGTATGAATAAAACTTAAATCATACACAAGGCACAACAATTTTTACTTGGTTCACCCTCACTGGGCTATGTCCAAGGAGCATACACTGGCAGTGTTCCAATGTACCAATTTCACTATAAGCGCACTATTGTTTACAAGTTCGAAGTGCTCTCACTATCCCTCCTGGTTTACAACCACTCACAATTTGTGAACTCACTGTTCTCTCAACTAAAGTGAGATCACTACTTCCTCAGAAGATCCAATAACATTTTATAGACCTGTAGGTCTCTTCATTACCACTAATGAATGCATCCACCACTGTATGTTGATGCTCTGTTGAATTCCAAATTTCATCCACTGATGAATACCCCTTTTCCCCTAACCACTGGGCACTAACCTTTGGAAAGTACCTTTGAAAAGCACCCTACTTCACAAAGCTCCCAATTTCACAAAGCTCAAACAAGCCTTCATGAAGTTCCTACCTTTTTTTGAAGATCACACTTTTGCAGAGCTCAGGCCATCACGGAGAAAAATTCATCATAGAGATACTTCCCTCGTGAAGCTCACTAAGCCAATACAGAGCACGTAACTTTCGCAGAGCTAGATTAACTGGCGTGAAGCTCCGTCCTTTCTCTAAGAACACTGCCTTCATGAACCACCTTCGCGAGCCGAGAGGAAAATATTTTCTTCAAAAACTCTCTACTTATCTTGAGGGGTCGAGGCCTATTTATAGGTGATTCTACTGACCCTCGAACCTTCCACACAAAGTCAGCGCCACGTCATCAGAAATCGCAAAGCTCCGAAATTCACGTCGAAATTCTCTCAATATCGCGAAGTACCATGAAAATTTTCCAACTGCGGATATCTTCGTAATTGTGATGCATTCCATCAATTACTTTGCGCCTTCTCCATGAAGCTCCACTCTCAATGCCCTTCTCCACCACAATTATCTTCAACACTTCTATTTGCGAAGCTTGTCGTAATCACGAAGAATCACCGTCAACATTTTTCATGTCTTCACGAAACCAAATCCATGAAGCCTATCTTCACAAAATTCATGTCTTTTTCATATTTTGATGAGATCTTCAAGGATATCCACTTTTCGTGATGCTCACTAAACTCTAAATTTTGGACCCCAAAAATTTGGCAAACACTGGAAAACAGCACCACCTTGTATCTGTTCTTTTGTACTACCTCCAAATTGTCCGTAACTTTGTCGTGGTTCTTTGTCAACATGGATTGTCAACAAAATCTCTAAAACTCAAAAATTTACCATGGAAACCTGCATTGTAAACAAAAACAACCAACCCAAAAATGCTTCAATGTTACCTTGAGGTATTTTTCCCAACATCATGAATTTATGATAGATGTAAGTTGTATACATGATTTGTAAAAACTATTTCTAAAAACTTTACATTTCATTCTTATGAAGATTATTCCAAATACAACAGAAGGTCAAAGTAAGTGACTATTTGATCCTAATTGACTAGGGAATGAGTGTGCATTTCCTCCTTCACTTCTATCAGTGAGTATAATAATTGTAATGTTTTTCTTCTGCATTATATATAATTTCATATTAATATTATTTATCAAATTTTTTAGGGAAATTTAGTTCCACTAGACTTGACTCCTAATCCTATTAGCATGAGTATGAGTGGGGATGCTCTGATACCTAGATGGAGCACCGGTCATACTCATTTCTACATTGACCCACCAGCAGACACCCCTTCCACCACACCTTTCCATCCTCCTCTTAAGTCTCTGGAGATGTTCTTATACATGCCTTCATCATCATCTCAGCTACCCTCTTATTCACATGACATGTCTTTTCCACCATTAGGGATGATCCCACTGATACCTCCATCATCTCATTTTGCCTCTTCTTCCCATACGATGACTACACTACCTCCATAGATATATCCACCTTTACCATATCCATATCTGATGATGTATCCCCCATCCTAATACCCATATGATTCCATGTCTACATCGCCTCCAATTCCTACCATACATCCAACATCTGATGATTTTGTTCCATTAGCTTCCACTCTAGTGCATGAAGGCCATCCAGAGCATGCACTGGAATAGACACTTCTTACAAAGGCTGCTGCATCAGGACATCCCACAGATCCATCATGATCTATTGAGCAGCCTGCAGATGGTTTTTTGATTATAACTATTTGAAATTATATAAATTTATTTTTGTCATGTTGTATCATGACGTAATTTTTCTTTCCCCCCTATTTTTCTTATTCAGTGGGATCTTCTGCTAGGTGACATGGCCTCACTCAGGTGAAGGAAGTTTGGAATCTCTAGAAACAACTAATGGTGGATTACAATCGACAAAATCAGATGGTAGGTTCAAATGCAAAGAAGTGTAGAAGTTTCATGGACACTATGGCCAAGTATCGAGATATCATTTTGGTGGAACTGGTGTCATGGAGACATATCAGTAAAGAGATCATAGAAAAATCGTGGAATAAAATATGGGTAAGAAAATTTTATAAATTCATATCTATATTATTGTTGTATTTAAATGGATTAACATGTTCATTTTATATTCGGTTTAACTTCCCCAATGGAGAAGCTACTAAGACTACAAGGTTGATGGATGTTGGGGAGTTCTGGTGCTCACACAAGAATTAGTTGTATATTGGTTGGAAGAGCAAGGTTAGTACTAACTTAGAGGGGGTACCCATATTCCCCGACTGTCCAAAAAGTCAATATGAAAAAATTATTGCACATTGGAAGACTGATAAGTTTATGGTAATCTCAATCTTTAATGGTTTTCATATAAAATTTAATTCTTATTACTTGTATTGTATTTTTTTAGGAAGTGGAATAGAAAAACATAAAGAATAAGTATTCAATGAAATATTTTCACACATTGGAGTGTACTATAATGCTTGCTCATTAAAATCACTAAGTACTTTAACCGAGTATTGTGATATTATACAGGATGTTCTACTAAAAATATTATTTAATATACATAGTCCAGATTTGTGCATTTATCATATATGGTTCTAATCTAGATTTGTAAATTTCTTATTTGCAGCAAGTTTTATTGGGCATCGAAGTTCATGTACCTTGTGCCAAATTATTTTTCTCCAGTAGAAAGAAAAGGGATGGAAGTCCAGTAAATGCACAGACATAAGATAAAATTATAAGGTTTTTTATTTATATTTTAAATATTTATTTGAAATTCATAATTTAATATTTTTATAATTTCAATAGTCTGCCTTGGAGGCCCTCGATGGTAAGGAAGATGACAACTTCAAGCCACATGATCATTTAAGTCAGGTATTGGGTGAGGAGCACCCGGGGAGAGTACGATGTCGACCAAGGAAAAACATCATCCCCTCTAGGTATTGGTCATCATTAGGATCCTCTCAAGCCTCCCAGAACTCTGAGCTGGAAATCGCTCATGTTGTTGTAGCTAAGGCAAAGAAAATAGCTTTATAGGAGCATAAAATAAGTAAGCTAATGACCAAGAATTTCATGAAAGCTATAGAAGTTTTGAGTCAGTCACTTCAATCAGAGTTTTTTGCTAATTTTGAATAATATATGAAGTCAACACGCTCTTTAAATTATGCATCAGGTGATGCCAATGAGGGTTGTAGTGGTAATGAAGGTGGTGGCGATAGATCTATTGGTGGTGAGGATGTTGTTGATGCTGTTTTTGGTGATGAGGTTACTGATGATGTTGCTGCTACTGATGATGATGATGATTATTATTATGATGATGATGATGGGCATGGACATGGGTATGGGGATGTTGGTGATGGGGGATATCAATCTCATCCATTTTTGACTTAGTAGGGAGACTTATGTATGTACCTTAAGAACTTGAATTGAATTCTTGTATGGATGAGAATGGTTAGTTTATTTTCTTCTGAAAAATTATGTATAAATTTTCACATGCATTTAAATAAATCTAACATTATAATCCTTAGTCATGCATATGGGTAAGTGGGTGAGGAGGTTATCCTACTTCTATGTAAAGGTATTTGTGATGTAGCTTGGATATAACTATATGGTGCAGTTTCCCTAGTATTATTCATATAATTCCTATTTCATTTTACAATTTAGTATTTGGTGCTAAAATTCCATGTGAGGATAATTTATTTAACACATCACAAAGGATATTGATCAACTACATGAACAGGTTGAGCTACCATGGGAAAACTGAACTACCATGAGTGTAATGACCTGAATCATTACAGGTTTCAAATTTATAAATGGAATTTGGAATTTCCATATTTTAGATAGTTTGTTTTGAGAAATGGGAGTCAAGACAATATTTTGAGATATTGGAATCCTTAAAAGAATATTTTTGGGTGGGGTTTATGGACCAGGAGGTGACTTGGGGGTTTCAGGAAGCACCAGAGAAAGGAGGGGTGGTTGGTATGTTTCAGTAGTGATATTAGGTATTTTTTTCTATTCTTCTTCTGTGTTTAAACCCTAATTCATTTTCCTCTCATTTCACTTGGTTTTATTTAGGTATTTGATGTCAATTCCACCATAGCATGGTATAATCGACCAAAATGGATGGGGTTTTATACACCCTACTTAGAAGTCATCTTGGGATGACGTCTGCATGCCACCACTGTATTTTTTGGTGAGGTATGTCATAATTGTGTTTTTTTAAAGAATTTTGGTTTAAATTAAACTAATTTATTGAATTATTGAGTGTTTTTGGTTAGGTATATTTCTCAGGTTGGTGCTGGGGTGGGTTGTGAACTCTTTAGTTTGGTTGGTTGAGGTCTCGGTGGTGTAATGGTACTTTGTGGGTAATTTGGTGATTTTTCCACATTGGTTTAAATTAAATAAATAATTAAAATTATTTATAATTATTTATTTATGTTATATGATCCAAGTTATGACCTCTGGTGGAGGTACATACTTAGATGGGGCATGGACGGTCTTGAACAAGGATTGATAGAGCTTGGAGATGGTGGTAACTCCTTGATGGAGGTAGGTGGTCCTTTTAATACAAAGCCACATATGTGATCATGCATTAGTTTCCTGCTATATTAATGATCCTTCCAAACATGCACCCCCCTCCCAACATGTTCCCCCCCTCCCAACCTGCACCCTCCCCCTCCCAATATGTTGCCCCTCCCTCCCTACCTGCACCCCCCTCACTCCCAACTTGCACACCCCCTCCCCTCCTGCTCCCAACTTGCACACCCCCTCCCCTCCCCCTCCCAACTTGCATCTTCCCACCCTCTCCCTCCCAAAATTCACCCCCCAACCTGCACACCCCCTCCCTCCCAACCAGCACACCCCCTCACCCTCCCAACCTATTACCCCATCCCTCCCAACTTGCTTCCCCCTCCCTCCCAACATGAACACCCCAACCTGTCCTCCCTCCCAACCTGCACACCCCTCCCCCAACCTATCCCCCCCAATATGCACACCCCCTCCCCCTCCAAACCTATATCCCCTACCCCCTACCCCCCCCCCCAAAATTCACCCCCTCCAAATCTATCCCCCCTCCATACATGAACCCCCTCCCTCCCAACCTGTACCCCCCTCTCTCTCCATACATGCACCCCCTCCATCCCAACCTGCACACCACCCCTACTTGCTCCCAACCTGAACCCCCCTCCCATGTTGGCTACTAGATCTATTTAAAAAATGATACTCTTTTTTTATCATTATTCCTATTTTCATGCAACAAGGGCCTCATTTTACCTTTATCTTTCATATTTTTTTTCTCTATTTTCATGAGATTTATTGTATATAGATAGCCAAATGTGTTTATATAACACTCCTTATACATTTAACCTCCTCTTCTCTCAGATCCATGAATCTATTTTCCATTTTAATATATTTCTCTTCATTATAAAATTGTATTTCCCTTGTTATTGAGATTGCTTCCTTACTTTCTCCTTCACCACAATTGGTGTTTCATCACCTTTCCATATGTCGATGATTACCAAAAATAATATATCTTCTAATGAAATTATACTTCTTATTCTAATTTCTTATTTAATATTATTTATAATGTTTTATTTATTTTCTTAGCTCCATGGGCTCTATACACACATGAATAGTGTATCTCCTCCATTCATGGTGTCTTCGCATTGTCAAAGTAGAGGGGTTCCATTAGATTGACCATCTAGTTCATGTATTAATTAGTTCATGTAAACATAAATAGGAAAACCTAGTAGTATCAAAAGAATATGCTCCATAATTTAATGTCAGTTATGTTTTGGTAAGAAAATTTTCATATGTAATGTAGGTTCAGTTTCGGTTTTTATCACACTTTATTGTGTTTTTCATTTGTAATGAAAGTTTAGTATTGGATATGTATGGGGTGTTCTTTGATTCTTCTTGGTCTAATATATGGATCAAATTAAAACATTCATTCATTCAATATTCATTTTTTATTAACATGAAATATGAATATATGTGTTATGAATTCCATTTATAATATGTGATATGCATTCTATTTATAATATGCCATATGTATTATGTTTATTATGAGTATATGAAACATGTATTCTCTTACTAATACAAAGTATTCATTTTTTTATCAATATATGGAATGTTCATTCCTTTTGTTCAGAATGTATAAAATATAGAATATGTAATTTTTATTCTGAATATATGCAATATGGAATAGAAATTATGAATATTTGCAATATAGATCATGTGTCTTGTATATATGAAATTTGAAACACGCATTTTATTTTTATATGGAAATAAATTTGAACTAATATTAATTTTTTCAGGTTTCAAGTTTTGAAGAATTATAGAGGATTTCTTCAATCGAACAATCAATGGTGATTTAGATGAGTAATGAGTTCCAAATTTTATGTTATCATACCTTCATCATCAAGGTTTTATTCTTCACTTTTTCTTATATTTTTCTTTTTTGTAATTACTATATTATCATGTTCATGGGATGTTGATGATGAATTCCATAATGAATTGATTATTTTTTCAAGGATCCAAATAGTATTCTCACTCTGCTTGTTATCATTTTTTTTCAATGTGGTATCAAATTGTCTATAATCATATAGTAATCCATCTACAAATAAAATACTTTATATTTATTTATATTTTAAATTTTATATTATCTTTTTTACTAATCCTATTTATCTTCTATCTCATAATAATGATTATAGTGCTAATTTCATGTTCTATAAATTTGGTGGTAATGCAGATCAGTATGTAATTTTAGAATTTCATGCTCGAATTAATTGTTGTTATTACATATTGTAACATTAATTAATATATATTTTGTTATAATAATTTGTCAAATTATAGCATTAGTAATGATAATTTAATGCCAGTTATGTTTTGGTAAGAAAATTTTCATTTTTAATGTAGGTTCAGTTTTGGTTTTTATCACACTTTCTTGCAGTTTTCATTAGTTATACAAGTTCAGTATTGGATTTTATAATACTTCATTATTGTTGGAATTTTCAATGAAGGTTCATAATTTTAGTTGTTTTCTTGTTCTTGCAGTTAGTATGAGGCAATGCAGATTTTTATTCAATCTCAAACATTCATTATTAGATTAATTGATTTTCTTGCATTTCTTAATATAGGTTCTTCTCTGTTTTTTTATCATACTCTGGTTAGTTATAGGTTTTCATTATATTAGAAGAGTTAATATAAGGATTCAAGTCTTATTAGATTCCTTCCATGTCCTAATAGGTAATATAATGATTAAACTCTCATTAGATTCCTTTTGGTTATCATATCTCTCCCAATCCTCATTCTCAATATATTCCTTACTTTCCTAAGATCTTTCATCTCAAATATTCTGGAAAAACGAATTTTCAATTTCTAAATCATTTAAAATTAATTCTGAACATCAAAATTTAATCAATATAAAATAGAAAAATGATAATGGTTAAAAAATACCATTTATTCTGGTAAAAAAATGTTCAATGTTACACCGGCCAAATCCCTCTTCTTCCATAAACGAGTTGATTAGTCACTGAAAGTGGATAATATTCATTGTTAAGATCTTAATATTAATGTTTTTAAAAGTTCATAAACATCAATTTTAGTCCAATTCAGAAATTGAACTTCATTTCCCATCATTGTGCAATTCATGCTTAAAATGTCAATTTGGGCCCACTCAATAATTTGCTTGTGGAAATTACAATATTCATCATTTTAATTTGAAATTTTGGGATATGATTGATCAATTTGTTTGGAACATTTTATCTTTTAGGTCCTATGGATGAATCCCAAAGGAAGATGGAGAATTTTGCGCCTGAAGGCAGAAACTTTCTGGAAAAAGCATAATGGGCCTAAGGCCCATCAAACAAATGTGGGGCCCAGAAACCAATCCCAATGAAGCTCAAATTTATACAGTAGAAAGATAAAAAATATGAGGATCATTTTATTCAACTGTGGCCGGAGCTAATTCTGATGTTTTCATGATGATAAAGGGATCTGAAGTTGAGATTTAAATGGTGGACTCGTCATTAATGCACAGAAATCCGTTACACCATTTCGACCATAACATCCAAAATGTTGAGCCAAATTTTCTAAAATTTTGATATATTATAGAAGACACATGGAAGAAGATATTTTATATTTATGACACCTTCGGATTCGGCCATATGAAGTGTCAAAATCACACGTCAAAATGGAGGACGAATCTGGACAGTTTTCCGGGTCAACTTCGAAACGTCAATTTCCTTTTGATTCTTCACCCTCCTTTTGACTCTCTTAATTGTTGGGGGGTGAATTTAATGTTGGGGGTGGACCTAAGGCTCCTAATATTCCTATATAATGAGATGGTGGTGAATGAAATTATCATCTAACATTTTTCCTTGAATCTAACATTTTTCCTTGAATCTAACATTTTCCTTTGAATCCAAGTTTTTCTTTCAATTGTAATTTCACGCTTTCGTTTTGTAATGGCATTGTCAATTTCTCTAATGTAAGTTTTTCATTCACGTTTAGTATTTTAATAAAATTTCTTCTTCTTCACTTTTATTTTTCATTTTTTTTACACGTTGATACCGTTGAATCGTAGTGTGAATTTATTCACACCCGCACTTGTGAATTCATCACACAACGGTGGAGTGTTCATTTTGATTAATGTTTTTTTTCTTTCTTCTTCAATCCCGCTTCTTTAAGTCAATTACCCACTTCCATTGATAGAATAACATCAATGGAGGGATAACCTTTTATGGGTTGATCCTAGGGAGTTGCATAAGTTGGATTGAATGTTATTTGATGTTCTTAAATTCATAAATTTGTTCTTTATTTTAAGAGTTCCTTTCTTTGATTTATCTTCTTCTTTGTCTTCACCGAATTTAACGACGACACATTTTGAGTGCTAGTACGATCCAATTCCTTGCAGTGCTCATTTAATTGATCCTCTAAGTGAATTGGTGATTAGCCTTGAAATTGTGTATTGATTAAATCGGAGAATGATATTGAGGAATTATTTCATTTAATGGATACCTCTTGAACCGATGAACAGAAAATCAAATGAAAAACAAATACATCCAATAAAGCCCAAGAGACAACCTAGGATCGGCTCACCTTAATTAGTTGTTTTAATTCAAGTAATTTTATTTGTTTTGTTATTTAAATTAAATCAATATTTCTTCAAATCAATTCAATCCAATGTTGGCCACTGCATAGCCAATCCCGCATCTAATCAAAGTGTCTCAAGGTTTCTTCTTCGGTCCCTGTGGATTCGATCCCTACTTGTACATCAACGACCGATTTTACCGGTAGGGTAAATTTGGGCACAACCAAATTTTGGGGCCGTTTCCGGGGACCCAAGTAAGTACCTTAGACCCAAATCTTCTTTTCTCACCCCAAATTCTCTATTCTCACCCTAATTTCTCTTCTCTTTTCCCCTTTCTATTTCTGTGTGTCCAAAAAACCCCAAAACTAATTTTCAATCAATTCCAATGGATTATCCTCTAAAATATCCCTTCATAAATCAATGATGTAATCAAGTCGTAAATCAATATTGGGAAACACCTCACATAGGGAAT
This sequence comes from Viscum album, assembly GCA_963277665.1. Taxonomy (NCBI): domain Eukaryota; kingdom Viridiplantae; phylum Streptophyta; class Magnoliopsida; order Santalales; family Viscaceae; genus Viscum; species Viscum album. Next base: position 2,073,272,296 of record OY728119.1, read on the forward strand.
TTCATTGACCAATCCTTAATTGAATACACCACACCAGATGAGATGTACAATCAATGAGATGCTGAATGTTTACAAGATCAATTTCCATACCTATTAAGAATGATTGAAAAGATAAATAATGAGGAAGTCCATGATGTACAAACATATATCAACCCTAATCCTGAAAAAATTCTTGAAAAATTGTGTGAACAAATGGATAAAATGAATTCAGAAGTTTCATCTTTCAGATTAGAACTACAAAGCTTTAAGACTTTTGAGGAACCCGTTCCCACTCAAGATGTTCTTTCCTCATCATTGATAGATGAATCTTTTATCCCAAAAACCTCCCATGAATTGAAAAAAGAACTAACCTTTGGATATGGGATAACTGAACAAGATCAAAGAAATGTTGAAGGGTATTTAAATCAGGATGAAATTAATTCACAAGGGGAAAATTTGTCTTCATGGATTGAGTGTTCGGAATATTGCTCCAATAACAATTTTTTAGAATCACCGATCATTGAACCATTGGGAGATATAACGAATATTGTGTCTATACCCACTCATGAAATTCAAATGGAAAATTATTTGGATGAATCATCTTTTCAAAAGGAACCAATTCTTTCAAATGTTTTTAAAGAAGAAACAATTTTTGATTCAAATTATCATTCTTCTTTAGGAAAATTCAATCAAACTGAACTCGATGTTTTAATACTTCCTTCCCTACTCAATAATCCTTCTATTTATGATAACCAAGACCATTCAATTATCATCAATTTTCTTCAAGAATCTCACCATGTAGGAATGAACCTTGAAATCATAGGAAATAATCCGGATAAAACACGATCAACCATTTTAGATATTCCTTGGATTTTACCAATCATTGTAGAAAATAGGATTTCATACAAAACAAATTTCAAAAAAACAATCAATCTCAATCTTGTTGAAGTGGTGAAAGATGGGTTAATTAAAATTTTGAAAGTTGGAATTGGATAAGTTAGGGGGTACAAGTCGAGCTAATGACTTTAAACAAAAGCACTGCATGGGAGGCAACCCATGGTTTTCTTGTTTCCAATCATTTTGAATCATTTTATTTTTCATATAATAAATTACCATAAGCTGTTGACCTGTTCTTCTTTTATGAGTAAGGATGGGTATGAAAGGGGAGCGCCATATTCATCCGTGTCACGTGGTGTGATCTCTGAGTAATACCTTACCCAGAAAATATAAAGAAGACAATGTATCATCAGTTTATTTTGTTTTGTTTTATTTTTTTTATAGGTTAAAAAAAATAAAAGGACATGTTGAAATCCATAAGGAAAATCCATTCACCACCATCCAAGCCGCTGAGACTCAAATCCAGGATTGAAGGGAGACTATGGCAAGCACTATCATCATCAACCACCAGGTGACTTCATTCCATGATTTTCATTTTAAATTTCTTCATTGAACTCCTCTCCTACCCCCTTCTAACTTTTCTTTTCTTTAAACACTGGGGACAGTGTCATTCTAAGTTGGGGGGAGATAAAAAATGATTTTTTTTTATAAAAACATGCATGAAAAGAAAAATTCCATTAACCATAAACATGATAACACACATTGCAAACTCTAAAATTGGATATCAAATAAATTTTGAATGCCTTGATTCTGATTTTAATGCAAGTTTAAGTTCATGAGCATAGTTTTGGAAAGTGCGGTTGTCTAATGTGATTTTTCAAAGTTTACATTTTCATCCTCTTAATAAAAATGCCACAATGCACGTCTACTGGATCGTGGGTGTAAATTGGAGTTCTTGGGTCCCTTTCATTATAGCATAGGGTTTTGGGGTCACTTTTAGTTTAATTTGAGTATCAAAAAAAAACAAAAAAAAACAAAAATAAAATTGAAAAAAATAAAATGACCACATAGAGCAATGTTTTTTCCAAATGCGTGGCGTCCGACACTTGGGGATCGTGACTCCATAGTTGTCTTGCCCAGAGTTAGGCTTTATATATCTATTGTAGAGCATGAAATTGACAATATGTGTGGCGTCCGACACTTGGGGATCGTGACTCCATAGTTGTCTTGCCCAGAGTTAGGCTTTATATCTCTATTGTAGAGCATGAAATTGACAAAATGCGTGGCGTCCGGCACTTGGGGATCGTGACTCCAAAGTTGTCTTGCCCAGAGTTAGTCTTTTCATATGTATTGTGGTTAAAAAAATCAAAAAAAAAATCAAAAAAAATTAAAAAAAATGGATACTCATCTTAAGGTTTAATGTGATTCTCACCTAGCGCTTTCATTTTTTCCCCTTGAACAATAAAATGGGCCCCATATCTTTTATGATGCACAACACTTTATCATGCTTAATTGGAATTGGATGAAATGTGGCGATGAATTTGAACAAAGGAATGGGCTTGGGCTTGGGATATGCTTATGGACCTAGCTTGTTTTAAATGATTTTTATGGGTTTTCATAATTTTTTTTGGTATTAGATATTTGGGTGAGTAATGTGTATTTAAATGTTTTTGGAAAAGGGGATTTGGGTTTCATATTTGTAATTTATTTTGCTCGGGACTAGCAAAACTCAAGTTGGGGGGTGTGATTAGTCACTGAAATTGGCTAATATTCATTTTTAAGATCTTAATATTAATGTGTTTAAAAGTTCATAAACATCAATTTTAGTCCAATTCAGAAATTGAACTTCATTTCCCATCATTGTGCAATTCATGCTTAAAATGTTAATTTGGTCCCACTCAATACTTTTCTTGTGGAAATTACAATATTCATCATTTTAATTTAACATTTTGGTATATTATTGATCAATTTGTTTGGAACATTTTATCTTTTAGGTCCGATGGATGAATCCCAAAGGAAGATGGAGAATTTTGCGCCTGAAGGCAGAAACTTGCTGGAAAAAGCATAATGGGCCTAAGGCCCATCAAACAAATGTGGGGCCCAGACACCAATCCCAATGAAACTCAAATTTATACAGTAGAAAGATAAAAAATATGAGGATCATTTTATTCAACTGTGGCCGGAGCTAATTCTGATGTTTTCATGATGATAAAGGGATCTGAAGTTGAGATTTAAATGGTGGACTCGTCATTAATGCACAGAAATCCGTTCCACCATTTCGACCATAACATCCAAAAGGATGAGCCAAATTTTCTGAAATTTTGAGAGATTATATACGACACATGGACGAAGATATTTTATATTTATTACACCTTCTGATTCGGCAATATGAAGTGTCAAACTCACACGTCAAAATAGAGGACGAATCTGGACAGTTTTCCGGGTCAACTTCGAAACGTCAATTTCCTTTTGATTCTTCACCCTCCTTTTGACTCTCTTAATTGTTGGGGGGTGAATTTAATGTTGGGGGTGGACCTAAGGCTCCTAATATGCATATATAAGGAGATGGTGGTGAATTAAATTATCATCTAACATTTTTCCTTGAATCTAACATTTTTCCTTGAATCTAACATTTTCCTTTGAATCCAAGTTTTTCTTTCAATTGTAATTTCCCGCTTTCGTTTTGTAATGGCATTGTCAATTTCTCTAATGTAAATTTTTCATTCACGTTTAGTATTTTAATAAAATTTCTTCTTCTTCACTTTTATTTTTCCTTTTTTTTACACGTTGATACCGTTGAATCGTAGTGTGAATTTATTCACACCCGCACTTGTGAATTCATCACACAACGGTGGAGTGTTCATTTTGATTAATGTTTTTTTTCTTTCTTCTTCAATCCCGCTTCTTTAATTCAATTACCCGCTTCCATTGATAGAATAACATCAATGGAGGGATAACCTTTTATGGGTTTATCCTAGGGAGTTGCATAAGTTGGATTGAATGTTATTTGATGTTCTTAAATTCATAAATTTGTTATTTATTTTAAGAGTTCCTTTCTTTGATTTATCTTCTTCTTTGTCTTCACCGAATTTAACGACGACACATTTTGAGTGCTAGTACGATCCAATTCCTTGCAGTGCTCATTTAATTGATCCTCTAAGTGAATTGGTGATTAGCCTTGAAATTGTGTATTGATTAAATCGGAGAATGATATTGAGGAATTATTTCATTTAATGGATACCTCTTGAACCGATGAATAGAAAATCAAATGAAAAACAAATACATCCAATAAAGCCCAAGAGACAACCTAGGATCGGCTCACCTTAATTAGTTGTTTTAATTCAAGTAATTTTATTTGTTTTGTTATTTAAATTAAATCAATATTTCTTCAAATCAATTCAATCCAATGTTGGCCACTGCATAGCCAATCCCGCATCTAATCAAAGTGTCTCAAGGTTTCTTCTTCAGTCCCTGTGGATTCGATCCCTACTTGTACATCAACGACCGCTTTTACCGGTAGGGTAAATTTGGGCACAACCAAATTTTGGCGCCGTTTCCGGGGACCCAAGTAAGTACCTTAGACCCAAATCTTCTTTTCTCACCCCAAATTCTCTATTCTCACCCTAATTTCTCTTATCTTTTCCCCTTTCTATTTCTGTGTGTCCAAAAAACCCCAAAACTAATTTTCAATCAATTCCAATGGATTATCCTCTAAAATATCCCTTCATAAATCAATGTTGTAATCAAGTCGGAAATCAATATTGGGAAACACCTCACATAGGGAATTTCATTGACCAATCCTTAATTGAATACACCACACCAGATGAGATGTACAATCAATGAGATGCTGAATGTTTACAAGATCAATTTCCATACCTATCAAGAATGATTGAAAAGAGAATTAATGAGGAATTCCATGATGTACAAACATATATCAACCCTAATCCTGAAAAAATTCTTGAACAATTGTGTGAACAAATGGATAAAATGAATTCAGAAGTTTCATCTTTCAGATTAGAACTACAAAGCTTTAAGACTTTTGAGGAACCCGTTCCCACTCAAGATGTTCTTTCCTCATCATTGATAGATGAATCTTTTATCCCAAAAACCTCCCATGAATTGAAAAAAGAACTAACCTCTGGATATGGGATAACTGAACAAGATCAAAGAAATGTTGAAGGGTATTTAAATCAGGATGAAATTAATTCACAAGGGGAAAATTTGTCTTCATGGATTGAGTGTTCGGAATATTGCTCCAATAACAATTTTTTAGAATCACCGATCATTGAACCATTGGGAGATATAACGAATATTGTGTCTATACCCACTCATGAAATTCAAATGGAAAATTATTTGGATGAATCATCTTTTCAAAAGGAACCAATTCTTTCAAATGTTTTTAAAGAAGAAACAATTTTTGATTCAAATTATCATTCTTCTTTAGGAAAATTCAATCAAACTGAACTCGATGTTTTAATACTTCCTTCCCTACTCAATAATCCCTCTATTTATGATAACCAAGACCATTCAATTATCATCAATTTTCTTCAAGAATCTCACCATGTAGGAATGAACCTTGAAATCATAGGAAATAATCTGGATAAAACACGATCAACCATTTTAGATATTCCTTGGATTTTACCAATCATTGTAGAAAATAGGATTTCATACGAAACAAATTTCAAAAAAACAATCAATCTCAATCTTGTTGAAGTGGTGAAAGATGGGTTAATAAAAATTTTGAAAGTTGGAATTGGATAAGTTAGGGGGTACAAGTCGAGCTAACGACGTTAAACAAAAGCGCTGCATGGGAGGCAACCCATGGTTTTCTTGTTTCCAATCATTTTGAATCATTTTATTTTTCATATAATAAATTACCATAAGCTGTTGACCTGTTCTTCTTTTATGAGTAAGGATGGGTATGAAAGGGGAGCGCCATATTCATCCGTGTCACGTGGTGTGATCTCTGAGTAATACCTTACCCAGAAAATATAAAGAAGACAATGTATCATCAGTTTATTTTGTTTTGTTTTGTTTTTTTTTATAGGTTAAAAAAAATAAAAGGACATGTTGAAATCCATAAGTAAAATCCATTCACCACCATCCAAGCCGCTGAGACTCAAATCCAGGATTGAAGGGAGACTATGGCATGCGCTATCATCATCAACCACCAGGTGACTTCATTCCATGATTTCCATTTTAAATTTCTTCATTAAACTCCTCTCCTACCCCCTTCTAACTTTTCTTTTCTTTAAACACTGGGGACAGTGTCATTCTAAGTTGGGGGGAGATAAAAAATGATTTTTTTATAAAAACATGCATGAAAAGAAAAATTCCATTAACCATAAACATGATAACACACATTGCAAACTCTAAAATTGGATATCAAATAAATTTTGAATGCCTTGATTCTGATTTTAATGCAAGTTTAAGTTCATGAGCATAGTTTTTGGAAAGTGCGGTTGTCTAATGTGATTTTTCAAAGTTTACATTTTCATCCTCTTAATAAAAATGCCACAATGCACGTCTACTGGATCGTGGGTGTAAATTTGAGTTCTTGGGTCCCTTTAATTATAGCATATGGTTTTGGGGTCACTTTTAGTTTAATTTGAGTATCAAAAAAAACAAGAAAAACAAAAAAAAAATTGAAAAAAATAAAATGACCACATAGAGCAATGTTTTGTCCAAATGCGTGGCGTCCGACACTTGGGGATCGTGACTCCATAGTTGTCTTGCCCAGAGTTAGGCTTTATATCTCTATTGTAGAGCATGAAATTGACAATATGTGTGGCGTCCGGCACTTGGGGATCGTGACTCCATAGTTGTCTTGCCCAGAGTTAGGCTTTATATCTCTATTGTAGAGCATGAAATTGACAAAATGCGTGGCGTCCGGTACTTGGGGATCGTGACTCCAAAGTTGTCTTTCCCAGAGTTAGTCTTTTCATATCTATTGTGGTTAAAAAAATCAAAAAAAAATCAAAAAAAAATTAAAAAAAAATTGATACTCATCTTAAGGTTTAATGTGATTCCCACCTAGCGCTTCCATTTTTTCCCCTTGAACAATAAAATGGGCCCCATATCTTTTATGATGCACAACACTTTATCATGCTTAATTGGAATTGGATGAAATGTGGCGATGAATTTGAACAAAGGAATGGGCTTGGGCTTGGGATATGCTTATGGACCTAGCTTGTTTTAAATGATTTTGATGGGTTTTCATAATTTTTTTTGGTATTAGATATTTGGGTGAGTAATGTGTATTTAAATGTTTTTGGAAAAGGGGATTTGGGTTTCATATTTGTAATTTATTTTGCTCGGGACTAGCAAAACTCAAGTTGGGGGGTGTGATTAGTCACTGAAAGTGGATAATATTCATTGTTAAGATATTAATATTAATGTGTTTAAAAGTTCATAAACATCAATTTTAGTCCAATTCAGAAATTGAACTTCATTTCCCATCATTGTGCAATTCATGCTTAAAATGTCAATTTGGTCCCACTCAATAATTTGCTTGTGGAAATTACAATATTCATCATTTTAATTTGAAATTTTGGGATATTATTGATCAATTTGTTTGGAACATTTTATCTTTTAGGTCCGATGGATTAATCCCAAAGGAAGATGGAGAATTTTGCGCCTGAAGTCAGAAACTTGCTGGAAAAAGCATAATGGTCCTAAGGCCCATCAAACAAATGTGGGGCCCAGACACCAATCCCAATGAAACTCAAATTTATACAGTAGAAAGATAAAAAATATGAGGATCATTTTATTCAACTGTGGCCGGAGCTAATTCTGATTTTTTCATGATGATAAAGGGATCTGAAGTTGAGATTTAAATGGTGGACTCGTCATTAATGCACAGAAATCCGTTCCACCATTTCGACCATAACATCCAAAAGGCTGAGCCAAATTTTCTGAAATTTTGAGAGATTATATAAGACACATGAAAGAAGATATTTTATATTTATGACACCTTCAGATTCAGCCATATGAAGTGTCAAACTCACCCGTCAAAATGGAGGACGAATCTGGACAGTTTTCCAGGTCAACTTCGAAACGTCAATTTCCTTTTGATTCTTCACCCTCCTTTTGACTCTCTTAATTGTTGGGGGGTGAATTTAATTTTGGGGGTGGACCTAAGGCTCCTAATATGCCTATATAAGGAGATGATGGTGAATTAAATTATCATCTAACATTTTTCCTTGAATCTAACATTTTTCCTTGAATCTAACATTTTCCTTTGAATCCAAGTTTTTCTTTCAATTGTAATTTCCCGCTTTCGTTTTGTAATGGCATTGTCAATTTCTCTAATGTAAGTTTTTCATTCACGTTTAGTATTTTAATAAAATTTCTTCTTCTTCACTTTTATTTTTCCTTTTTTTTACACGTTGATATCGTTGAATCGTAGTGTGAATTTATTCACACCCGCACTTGTGAATTCATCACACAACGGTGGAGTGTTCATTTTGATTAATGTTTTTTTTCTTTCTTCTTCAATCCCACTTCTTTAAGTCAATTACCCGCTTCCATTGATAGAATAACATCAATGGAGGGATAACCTTTTATGGGTTGATCCTAGGGAGTTGCATAAGTTGGATTGAATGTTATTTGATGTTCTTAAATTCATAAATTTGTTCTTTATTTTAAGAGTTCCTTTCTTTGATTTATCTTCTTCTTTGTCTTCACCGAATTTAACGACGACACATTTTGAGTGCTAGTACGATCCAATTCCTTGCAGTGCTCATTTAATTGATCATCTAAGTGAATTGGTGATTAGCCTTGAAATTGTGTATTGATTAAATCGGAGAATGATATTGAGGAATTATTTCATTTAATGGATACCTCTTGAACCGATGAACAAAAAATCAAATGAAAAACAAATACATCCAATAAAGCCCAAGAGACAACCTAGGATCGGCTCACCTTAATTAGTTGTTTTAATTCAAGTAATTTTATTTGTTTTGTTATTTAAATTAAATCAATATTTCTTCAAATCAATTCAATCCAATGTTGGCCACTGCATAGCCAATCCCGCATCTAATCAAAGTGTCTCAAGGTTTCTTCTTCGGTCCATGTGGATTCGATCCCTACTTGTACATCAACGACCACTTTTACCGGTAGGGTAAATTTGGGCGCAACCACGAGTCAAACTTTTGGTTCCATTCTAGTTGTACATGCTCCAATCCATAGAATATTTTATCCATCTTATAGACCAAAATCTAGTTATCATCTACTGGTAAACCTATCAGATTTTTCATGTAGATCTCATCTTCAAAATCACCATGAAGAAAATCAATCTTAACATCCCTTTATTATAGATAAAAATCTTATGATTCCAACAAACTTAGAATTATTCATATGGTATAATGTTTAACTATCAATGAACAGATTTTTGAGAAATATAATCCTTTATTTTATTTAAACCCCATAATTTCTAGTCATGTTTTTATCTTTTCCTAGCATCAAATTCAACCTTAATATAGTAATTACACATGTTATCAAGTTATTTTTTACCCTCTAGAAGTTCATTTATCTCCCATTTTCCATTTAACTTCAATTAATACATCTCTTCATTCATGGATAAATCCCATTTTTTGAGTCACTATGTCAAACTACTTGTCAAGACCTATCCCCCGGGGCTCGTATCGTGACTACCCCAAGCCCGTCTTCCATAGACCAGGGGCTGGCGACTAGCACCAAAGGTGTAAATCCCTAAACTGGGAAGGCATTGCCTTTATAACAGTAAAAAAACACAACAGAGTACGCAACTGGAAGTAAAACACTATGTAAAACTATATACAAAAGAGTGTGTTGAAAGTAAAGGTGCCGGAAATACAATCCCAAAAGTAAAGTACACTACAATTGAAATGCTAGTAAAACCGAAGAAAAGAAGTAAAGTAGCTACAAGGTCATCCTCCGGGGTTCCCACCTGAAGGGTAGGTACTGATGGCCTCCTCAGCACCCCAAGTCCGTCCGTCCACTCTGTGTATGTCTCATCGAGTGGTCCACCTCTGGGTACCGTCCTGTACTACTACTCTCTACCCCGATCAGCATTGCCCGTCATCTTCAACCAACACAACGTGGTGCGGGCATAGCCCATGCAGGGGTGAGTATAACGATACTCAGTAGGGACCCCGATACCCTCATGGTCTCACAAAATCCAACAAGGATAACCACAAAGTACAGATTCAACGGATAACCCTTACTTAGGTATATGCCCATACATATACCTAAGTTATTTAGTAACCCATCTCAATCAAGAGGAAAACACGAAAGTTAATGACTCAACTCAAAACAGGATTTCAGTGAAGTATAGAAGTACAAAAGATTAGTCGCGAAGCTAGATCATCTTATTCTGTCAAGAGGCACTGCTTCTAACTATATGAAGTCTGACCCACACAAGATCGATAGGTACTAACCCCCGCAATGACCCACACAGGATCTGACCCACGCAGGATCTGACCCACACAGGATCAGTATGCGCTGACCCACATAGGATTGTTGAGCGCTGACCCACATAAGATCTGACCCACATAGGATTGGTATGCGCTAACCCACACAGGATCGCTGAGCGCTGACCTCTGTATGATCTGTCTCCAACCTCCGCCTCACTATCAGCCACTGGATTCCTCTCACCTGGTGCACTCGAGTTTTGTAGAATCTTCCCTTGAGATATCGGTCATACCTTGACCACCACTAAACTCCACAAAGGATTAACCCAAAGGACCGCCATGTCGTAAGGGTTCCAACGCGACATACAGTGTGTTAATCGGACGCCCGATCTGTGAGTTATTGGCATTTCCGTTCCAGGGGCCCGGTTGGTTTTTAGGTTCAAACTAACCTAACCATACTCCAACTATGTCCAAACCTAAAGTGGGTCATTACAATAGAACCGTTTCTCTCTGATCTTTCCATCACTGCAAACGGTTCGTCGATCGGACACCCATAGCCCAGGATATGGGTGAAAAGGTGTAAACTGGACATAGCGGGTCCGGTACGGTCCAACCCAGTTGGACTGACCCAGCCCGATCCGGGTCTGAACTGGGGTCCGACCCAGTCCATGGGTCCAACCCGGTCTGAGGAAGCGGCCCGGTCTGAGGGCGGCCCAGCGGCCAGCCCTAGCTGCGCCCAGGGGGGAGGTGTGCGCCCCTAGCACCCGAACGGTTGAACCGTTCGGGTGGAACCGAAACCAGCACCAGGTGGCGCCGGTCCAGCACATGCGGGACCCGACAGGGTCACGCTCCTCCTGGCTAGCCTGAGCGTCCATCTTCTCCATGCCACCGGTGCAGCGCGACGGCTCTGCGCCCCTCTGCCGCGGCCCGCCCTGGCTGTAGCCCCCTAATGGCCTCCGCGTGGCGCGACGACGCCGCACACCTCCGCCGCGGCCCGTCGTGGCCGCAACTCTCCTTCCACACGGCATGATGGTGCCGCACCCTCTTGGTGACCCGACGGCCTTGTGCCACCGGTTCCTTCTTGGTAGGATTTCTTTGCGGTCGGCCCGACATCGGTCGTCGTTGCACAACCTCCGTCATCAACAAAAGAGAACAACAAAGGGGGAGCGTCGGCCGTGTTCGTGCGGACTGAGCCCTCCTCATTATGGTGATATCAATCAGCAACAAAGTTCTCAACAAACAACGAAGAACGGAGGGTAAAATTCATACATAAAACAACCCCCACCTCATTTGTCGTTCGTAGACAAAGTCACGAGAAAAAGGCGGGCGTTGATTCGTCATTTTCCGTATTCGTCACGCACTCCCAATTTTCAAGCTCGAGTGTCAGATAGTTTTCGGAGGTAACGAAGTCAAATATGGAATTCTTTTCATTCTTCGTTGGAGTGTTCTCCTTCTTCTCCCCAAGCTCCACCAAAAGATTATGCCAACCACAAAATAATAAAATAATACATCTTATTAATTCGTTGGCATAAAGAATTCAAATGGGGAATTAATTAAGGGGGCTCCACTTAATTAATTCGTGTGTGTAGCCACAATTTAATTAAGGGATTTCAAAGGTTTCTTGGGTGGTGGCTCCATAAATGGGGATTCCAAGGGTCTCCACACTTAAATGGGGTGTTAAAGGGGTTAAGAAGCTCAGGTGGGCCCCACTTAAATAATATCCTCCCAAGGGAGGTTATGTACGGGTGGGACCCACCACCATAACCTCTCATGGGAGGTTATGGTGTAGTGGATCCCACCACTAACCTCCTCTTGGAGGTTTTAACCGCCATAAAATAAAAAATAAAGTTAACACTTATTTTTATTCAATTTAACTAATAACCCCAATATCTAACTTCCATTCTCGTCAGAACACAACTGCAGTGAAGGTATCACTAAGCAATCATCGACGTTTTGATCTCAATGGTGCCCTCAGATTTCAATTTCGAGCACCGGTTCAAAATTTATAAAATCCCACTCGTATGCTTACTGAACGTACCTGAAAAAAACTTCAAAAATTGATTCTGGGCACACCAGGCCTCAGAATCAAGCACCGTCAGAAACTGCAGACTCGTAAAATTCCCATGAATTTAAGAAAAAAATTTACACAGAATTTCTGGGTCTTTACATTCTCCCCACCTTAGGGATTTACATCCTCGTAAGATACAACTCGAACCTAGGGAACAAATGGGGATACTGAGCACACATCTGAGCCTCCCGCTCCCATGTGCTCTCTTGGAGATTCTCGTGCTGCCAGCAAATGCATACCAGAGGTATCGACCATCCATGCAGGACCTGCTCCTGTTGATCCTCAATCTCCACTAGAACCTCTATGAAAGTTGCCCTATCATCAATGTCTAGCTCCCTGTGGTCGATGATGTGGGAAGGGTCATGCACGTACCTCCTCAGCTGAGATACGTGGAAGACGTCGTGTACCCGATGAAACTGAGGTGGAAAAGACAGGCGGTAAGACACCTTTCCTACTCTGCTGAGGACCTGGAAAGGTCTGATGAATCACAGAGACAACTTGTCACCTCGGCCAAATCTCCATAGAACTTGTCGAGGTGAGACCCATAGGAAGACGTGGTCACCATCCTCGAACTCCAGAGGTCTCCATCTCCTATCAGCATATGACTTATGCCTGCTCTGTGCAGTCTTCATCCACTCCTGGATGATCTGCACCTTCTCCGTGGTAGCCTGTACCATCTCTGGTCCCACTAGTGCTGACTCCCCTAGGTCTGTCTAGCACAGTGGTGATCTGTAAGGTCGACCATACAAGGCCTCAAAAGGTATAATACCGATGGTGGAGTGATAGATGTTTTTGTAGGCAAACTCCACCAAATTTAAGTGATCCTCTCAGCTATGACCAAAGTCTAGGACAAAAGCACAGAGCATGTCCTTGAGGGTCTGGATGGTCCTCTTAGTCTGACCATCTGTTTGAGGATGTAAAGCGGTGCTCAAGCGAAGCTACATCCCGAAAGCCTCATGCAACCCCTTCCATAGCCGGAAATTAATCTATGCGTCACGGTCAGAAACAATAGAAGAAGGTACTCCATGAAAACACACAATATCCTGAAAATAGAGGCATCCCAAGCTCTCCACTGAGCCCTGCTCTCTGATCAGTAGGAAGTGATCTGACTTGGTGAGTCGGTCAACGATCACCCATATCGAATTGTGACTCCTGGATGTACGTGGAAGACCCATCACAAAGTCCATGGATATCTCATCCCACTTCCACTCTGGGACCTCTAAGGGATGAACCAAGAATGCCGGTACCTGGTGCTCCGCCTTCACTTGCTGAAAAGTGAGGCATCGTGAGACAAACTCAGCTACTGCCTTCTTTATACCTGGCCATCAGTGCTATCGTCGAAGGTCCTGGTACATCTTCTCCACTCCTGGATCTACCGCAAGAGGAGAAGTGTGGAACTCTCTCAACACTTCCTCGTGAAGTTCTACTGGTACCATGGTACGTCCTCTGGAGAGGATGACGTGCTCCCCACCTTCAGAAAATCCATCAGGTGCCTTCCCTGTGGATATCTGAGCACGTCGTGTCTCACAGTCAGCATCCCCACGCTGCGCCTCCCTGAATCGTTGAAGAAGTGGAGGAGTGACTGTAAGAGACTATAGATAGTATGCTCCATCCCTATCCATGAAGGATATCTGTAAGGTAGCCAGCTGCTTTGTCGCCTACCCTAGCAGTTGAATGCCTAATCTCCTACTGAGATCATCTTCTGCAACATTCCCCTTCCCAATAGTATAGACTATCTAGAAGTCGTAGTCCTGGAGGAACTCAAGCCAACGCCGATATCTCAGGTTCAGGTCCTTCTACGAGAAGATATACCTGAGACTCTTGTGATCAGTGTACATGGTAAAACGTTCGCCCATCAGATAGTGTCACCACATCTTCAAGGCGAAGACCACTACTGATAACTCTAGGTCATGGGTAGCGTAGTTTTTCTCCTGTTTTCTCAGCTTCTGAGAACCATATGCGATCACTTCTCACTCCTGCATCAGGACATACCCAAGTCCAGTCCCTGATGCATCACAGTAAACTACGTACCCTATGCCCTCCTCTAGAAGCCTCAAGATGAGGGCACTAGTCAGACTCTTCCTCAGCTCATGGAAGCTCTGCTGGAATCTCTCCGACCACACGAAGGGTTTCCCCTTCTTCGTCAAGGCTGATAGTGATGCTGCAACTCTAGAGAAGTCTGGAACAAATCTCCAGTAGTATCTAGCCAAGCCCAGGAAACTCCGTACCTCCATCACACTCCTAGGTGTCTCCCAAGCAAGTACCGCCTCAATCTTCACTGGATCCACTGCAACTCCAGCCTCCAAGATGACATGTCCCAAGAAGTGAACCTCTCAAATCCAAAACTGGAACTTCGAGAGCTTACCATAAAGTTTGTGCTCTCGGAGTGTGTCTAGTACCACCTGTAAATGGTAGGCATGCTCCTCATCATTAGTCGAGTAGATCAAAATGTCGTCGATGAAGACTACTACAAAACGATCGAGGTATGGCTAGAAGATCCTGTTCATAAGACACATGAACACTAATGGAGTGTTGGTTTCACTGAAGGGTATAACCAAGAACTCATAGTGGCTGTAACAACACCTGAAGGTCGTCTTCTGCACATCCTCATCTCGAACTCTGAGATGGTGATAGCCTGATCTAAGGTCTATCTTTGAGAACCATCATGCTCCCTTGAGCTGATCAAATAGGTCTTCAGTCCTCGGAAGTGGGTACTTTTTCTTCATGGTCACCTAGTTCAGGCGATGATAGTCAACCCAGAGCCTCAAGCTCCCATACGCATTCTTGGCGAACAGAATCGGGGCTGCCCTGGGAGAAACACTGGGCCAAATGAATCCATTCCCCTATAATTCCTCTAACTATACCCGCATCTCACGAAGCTCGGTAGGAGCCATCTGATATGATGAAGTAGATATCAGTGCCGTCCTGGGGTATAGTTCAATGTAGAAGTCCACCTCTCTGTGAGGAGGTAGTCCTGGAGCATTGTCAGGGAAAACATTCGTGTACTGGTTCACCACTACAGGATAAGTCAGACTCTCCACATCAATTTCTCCAAGGGTAAGGCAGGCCAACTGATGAGTGATCGGCTGCACCCTCCTCAAAGTAAGTCTGTCCTGTGTTGAAAAGGTTCCCTTTTCACCGGTGAAGGTGTACCTGGTCCCATCCATACAAACACACCACTCTTTGCGCATAATACAGTCAATCTGAGCATGGACTGTAGATAACAAATCCATACCCAAGATGACGTCGTAAGGCCTCGATTTCGCTATGAGGAGATCCTAGACAAATCTATAGCCTCCTAGAGTAATCTCACACTGCCAGCACCAGTGCGTAATCATCGAGTTTTCTCCCGTAGGAGTCTCTAGTCGTAAGGATCGAGCCAACAGCTCTGTTGGAATCTCCGAGCTTCGAAAGAGGGCATTGGCTATGAAAGAATGACTGACACCTATGTCTATAAGAACTGCAGTTAAGGTGGAGTAGACACAAATCATACCTCGAATCATCTCCAGAGCGCCATGGTCGTAAGCCTCAGTTGCCTGAAGCTGAGCTCTCCCCTGTCTGCGAGCTCCCTGCGGTCGGGGTGGTCCTCCTGGTGGTGGTGGTGGAAACACCTCGAAATGTTGTCCACCGCTAGCTGCTCGACCAGCTCCTCTTCCACATCCACCTGCGCCCAGCAGACCACCTCGATCGAATCTATGCCTCTGCCTAGGAGGTCCCTCAACTGACTGCTGATCATCTGTACGGTGGGTCAGACAGTCACGTGCCATGTGACCCTACCCGCCGCATGAGTAACACTGTTTGCTCTTGGAATATGTGTCTCTGCTCTGTGTGCCCCTCACAAATGATCCTGAGTCATGGGGTCGACCACCTGCGGGTATTGTCCTCTTGGACCTCTGCGTCATCTGTCTACTTCCAGCTACATAAGACTCCGCTGCATGTCGACTAGTAGTGAGTCTCATTGCTGGTGACTGCTCTACAAGGAAACTCTCCACTAGGAGGGCTCTCTCTAACACCCCCGCCTGTGTCAGGATGTTGAGGGAGATCATCGAGGCTCTGATCTCTCACCTGAGCCCCTGCTTGAAGGTCTGGGCCCTGAAAAATGGGTCCCGCACCATATTTGCAGAGTAGCGAGAGAGGTCGGTGAACCTCACTGAGTACTGTGCTACTGTCATGCTTCCCTGCTGTAGATTAAGTAACTCCTGTATCTACACCGCTCGAAGGGTGGCTAGAACAAACTCCGCCCGGAACAGGCTCTCGAAGTCTATCCATAGTAGTTTCGCCTCATCGTGGACCTGAAGCATCAGGCTCCACCATCTTCCTGTTGCTGCCTGAAGGAGACTAGCAGCAAGGATCACCATGAGGTTTGCTGGTGTCCCTACCACCCTGAAGACTCTCACCACAGCCTCCAGCCAATACTCAGCCACCTGTGGGTCTGTCTCTCCCTGAAACCTGGGTGGCCTCTAGTGTTGGAACTCATGCAATGTGCTCAAGCGGTGTGCATCATCTTTTGTTGGGGATGGTGGCATCGGTGTCCCAAGGGGAAGTTGTACCGCTGGTGCCTCCGCTGGTAAATGGCCCTGCACCGAGGACTCGTCGCTCGGTGGGCTGTCAGAGAGTATGACTCTCGGGGCTCTAACTGGTCATCTGCGGGGAGGCATCCTAAAAGTAACAGATGCGACACGGTCAAAATATTTATACCTGGTGATCTGACCTGGTTGAGATTATTTAAAGAATAACTTTTTAAAACACTCACGCAATCAGTGTTTTTGTGAACTAAGTCGAAAATCAGTAGTCAGGGTCCTGATGTATGGATACGTCAGCCACTACACCAACACTGGACTCCCTAAACTAAAAACCACACTTAGTACCCTTAACACTATTTATTCATTGAAAATAATGATCAGAGTCCTAATTTTTGTGGTAGAACTGACTCCTCTGATACCAATGTGTCATGACCCGTCCCTCGGGGCTCGTATCGTGACTACCCCAAGCCTGCCTTCCATAGGCTAGGGGCTGGGGACTAGCACCAAAGGCATAAATCCCTATACTGGGAAGGCATTGACTTTATAACAGTAAACAAACACAACAGAGTACACAACTGGAAGTAAAACACTAAGTAAAATTGTATACAAAAGAGTGTGCTGAAAGTAAAGGGGCCGGAAATACAATCCCAATAGTAAAGTACAATACAACTGAAATGCTAGTACAACTGAAGAAAATAAGTAAAGCAGCTACAAGGTCATCCTCCGGGGTTCCCACCTGAAGGTTATGTACTAATGGCCTCCTCATCACCCCAAGTATGTCCGTCCACTCTGTGTACATCTCGCCGAGTGGTCCACCCCCGGGTACCATCCTGTACTGCTACTCTCTGCCCCGATCAGCGTTGTCTGTCGTCTGCAACCAACACAACGTGGTGCGGGCATAGCCCGTGCAAGGGTGAGTATAATGATACTCAATAGGGACCCCGAGACCCTCAAGGTCTCACAAAATCCAATAATGATAACCACAAATTAAAGAGTCAACGAATAACCCTTACTTAGGTACATGCCCATACATGTACCTAAGTTATTTAGTAACCCATCTCAATCAAGAGGAAAACACAAAAGTCAATGACTCATATAAAACCAGGATTTTAGTGAATTATAGAAGTACAGATGATTATACGTGAAGATAGATCATCTTATTCTATCAAGAGGCACTACTTCTGACCATACGGAGTCTGACCCACATAGGATCGATAGGTACTAACCCCCGCAATGACCCACACAGGATCTGACCCACACAGGATTGGTATTCGCTGACCCACACAGGATTGTTGAGTGCTGACCCACATAGGATCTGACCCACACAGGATCGGTATGTGCTGACCCACATAGGATCGCTGAGCGCTGACCTCCGTATAATCTTTCTCCAACCTCCGCCTCACTATCATCCACTAGATTCCTCGCACCTGGTGCACTCGAGTTCCATAGAATCTGCCCTCGAGATATCGGTCATACCTCAACCGCCACTAAACTCCAAAAAGTAGTAACCCAAAGGACCACCATGTCTTAAGGGTTCCAACACAACAGACGGTGCGTCAATAAGACGCCCGGTCTGTGAGTTATTGACATTTCCGTTCCAGGGGCACAGTTGGTTTTTATGTTCAAACCAACCCGATCATACTCCAATTATGTCCAAACCTCAAGTGGGGTATGCCAATAGAACTGTTTAGCTCTGAGCTTTCTGTCACCGCAAATGGTTCGTTGATCAGACACCCATAGCCCAGGATATGGGTGAAAAGTTGTAAACTGGCCATAGCGGGTCTGGTCCGGTCCAACCCAGTTGGACTGACCCAGCCCGATCTGGGTCTAAACCGGGGTCTGACCCAGTCCGTGGGTCTAACCCGGTATATGGAAGCAGCCCAGTCCGAAGGGGCAGACCGGTGGCTAGCCCTAGCCGCGCCCAAGGGGGGAGGCGCGCGCCCCCTGGCACCCGAATGGTTGAACCGTTCAGGTGGAACCGAAACTGGTGCCAGGTGGTGCCGATCCAGCACACGCGGGACTCGACGGGGTCCCGCTCCTCCCAGCTGGCCCCAACGGTCAGCCGCTCTACGCCACCGGCGCGGTGCGATGGCGCCACGCTCCTCCGTCGCAGCCCGCCCTGACTGCGGCCCTCTGCTGGCCTCCGCGCGGTGCGACGACGCCGCGCGCCTCCACTGCGGCCGGTCATGGCCGTGGCTCTCCTTCCGTGCGGCCCAACGGTGTCGCGCCCTCTTGGAGACCTGGTTGCCTTGCGCCGCCGGTTCCTTCATGGTAGCATTTCTTTGCGATCGGCCCGACGCCGGTCATCGTTGCACCACCTCCATCATCAACAAAAGAGAACAACAAAGGGGGAGGGTCGGTCGTGTTTGTGTGGACCGAGCCCTCCTCGTTGTGGTGATATCAATCGGCAAAAAATTTCTCAACAAACGACGAAGAACGGAGGGTAAAATTCATACATAAAACAACCCCCACCTCATTTGTTGTTCATAGACGAAGTCGCGGGAAAAAGGCGGGCGTCGATTCGTCGTTCTCCGCATTCGTCATGCACTCCCAATTCACAAGCTCGAGCATCACATAGTGTTCGGAGGTGACGAAGTCGAAGATGGCGTTCTTCATGTTCTTCGTTGGAGTGTTCTCCTTCTTCTCCCCAAGCTCCACTAAAAGATTATACCAACCACAAAATAATAAAATAAGACATCTTATTAATTCGTTGGCATAAAGAATTCAAATGGGGAATTAATTAAGGGGGGCTCCACTTAATTAATTCTTGTGTGTAGGCACAATTTAATTAAGGGAGTTCAAAGGTTTCATGGGTGCTGGCTCCATAAATGGGGAGTAAAGGGTCTCCACACTTAAATGGGGTGTTAAAGGGGTTAAGAAGCTCGGGTGGGCCCCACTAAAATAATATCCTCCCAAGGGAGGTTATGTGTGGGTGGGACCCACCACCATAACCTCTCATGGGAGGTTATGGTGTGGTGTCCCCCACCACTAACCTCCTCTTGAAGGTTTTAACCGCCATAAGATAAAAAATAAAGTTAACACTTATTTTTATTCAATTTAACTTATAACCCCAATATCTAACCTCCATTCTCGTCAGAACGCAACTGCGGTGAATGTCTCACTAAGCAATCACTGACACTGCGAGCTCAATGGTGCCCTCAGATTTCAATTCCGAACACTGGTTCAAAAGTTATAAAATCTCGCTCGTACGTTTACTAAACGTACCCAAACAAAACTTCAAAAATTGATTCCGGGCACACCGGGCCTCAGAATCAAGCACCGTCAGAAACCGTGGACTCGTAAAATTCCCATGAATTTAAGAAAATAATTTCCATGGAATTTTCGGGTCTTTACACTACTTACTATGGATTTGTAGGATCTCTTGTATCTATTATAATAACAAAGTTAAAATCATGCCCAAACCTTTACACTAGTCTCCTAATGCTGGTTTTTATCCTTAACTGAATTAGATAAACTAAAATAGTTAGATCTTTTTTTTCTACAAGTATATTAATTACTATTTCAAGAACTTCTAGTCCCATAGATTGAGTGCTCCCCTTGAAGCTTTATATGTCGTTGAACTTTTTGGTGTTTCTTATGGTCTTATTTCTAGACTTCTAGTTCCTTTAGCGCCTAAATTTGAGTTATTTAGTTTTTTTGAATTACCAGTATTCTGATCAACCTAGAATTAAATAGATTGTTTTTCCTCAACTTCATGCTTCTCAAAGTTTCAGACTTGACATAGAACTTTCTCATTGAAGACAACATCCATGCTTCTTTTATTTGTTTCATATCATCATGATATCCAAAATTTTCATCTCCTTGGAAAAGAAAAAATGTATTTTTGATTTAGATTCAAGTTTAGTATAATCCATATAATTTTCAAATTCATATGATAAACTACTAAAAAAAATTATGATGTTGAACTTATAGTGGTTTCTAGATCATAGATCCTCCAGATGTTCTTTCCCAACTATCAAATACAAACTTTTATTGATGAGATATGCCACCTTATTAAGTTCATTTTCCCAAATGTACTTAGTAATTACTGAGTGTAAACTCATACTTTGATATCTCTCTCTATAAAAGTTCGGTTCATTCTTTTCGCTACTCCATTTTGTTTTGGAGTTCCAAGAATCATCTTCTAATGCCGAATTCTTATAATGCTACCTTCCATCTAGATGCACTTCAACTTCTTCCCATATTCCATTTCTACCAATGATTTGCACTGAATAAACACTAGAAATACATCATACTTATAGTTTAAGAAGTAGATAAATACCCAAAATTCAATGAGTAGCACTTTGATAATCCATTTTAACAAAACATCTATCAAGATTGGTTGCTTGCTTCCCATTAAAGGTGTATCTACTCCATGTGAAATTAGCTCCTACCAATGGGACTTCAACAATATGACATTGATCAATGCACAAAGAAAATTCCGAAGATGCAGTCTGGTTAAAATTATCTCCCGCTTTTTCCCCAGGCCTCAAAACAGTGTTAAAGTCTCCAATGATCACCCATTTTTTATCCATGTTTCTAGAAATTACCTTCAATTCTTCCCATAATTCCCTTCCCCTGATATAGGAATTAGAATCATACACAAATGAGATAGAAATCTCATAATCATCTATGCTGCAAGATATTAAAATGATCTGAGACAGCCCACTATATGAATTAATATGGATAGATTCATGCCTTAAAACCCGCAAATGGTCCATATAAGAGTCATGCGAGTTTTGTGAGATAAACATGTATCCAAGGGAGCCCCACTTGAATCAGGTCCAATTATAAAATAGAAGTTTTGGTTTAGCAATGCCAATAATCATAGATTTTTAGTCCATAATTAAGTGTCTAAGGGCCTTGGCTATTAGGGAATTCCCTAGCCCTTGAAAATTCCAATAGAAAATTCTTATTATTTAAGGGTTTTTCCCCATGTTTGGGGGGGGGGGCATTTTAGTTCCATGTTCACATGGACTTTACCTTTATGTCCTTTTCTTTTATTAATTTATTCTTTTGAGTTGTTATCAAGTCTAGATGCCTTCCTATTTTCAATCAAGAGTTTTTCATCTTTTTAGGTATCCATATCCTGCTATAGTACATGTGCGTCTTCCGGTTCATCAGACCAGAACACACCAGTCAAGGGTGCAAAATGATTCCCATATTTCCCATAATCACTTTGTTTCTCTCTAAAGACCCTCCTCTTAGAAACCTTGGATGCAACTACCTGTGAGAATCCCCCCTCCTGCTCACTGCTTTTATCATGATGAAGTAGCCTTATGTATTCATTTTCATGCACAATTGAATGATTCCCTTGCGATTCTAACTCCGTCATAACACGTAAGGATCCATCAGGTATGCTTTCTTCATGATAAACTTTAGGGGAAGCCTTGGAATGAGGAATAGGTGGAAAGGATCCCTCAATTGGTTCACCCGACCAATCATGTCCTTACATAACAGTAGGGGATTCCTTTCCAGTTGAACCAACAAACAAGTCCCGACCCGTCCCCATTTTTGGGCTATTTGCAGCAGGTTGTGTGAGAGAAACTGTCCCATTGCCAATAGGGATGGTAAAGACAGGATCCTATGATGAAATAATTCCCAGTGTACTCATAGGCACAGGCACGGGACTGGAGTCATTATCACCAGCAATCATCATATGCATAGCTTCAGCAAGAGGCGGGTCTAGATACTGCCCAGACTGTGCACTAGGTTGCACTAAATCTGTTGCTAGACCAGCAAGTTGGGATTGATTAGGGGTGTCCTTGGGCGCATCTCCAACAGAACCCCTAGCAATAGCAGGCTCACCACCATCCTTAGTTTCCCCCATCACAAATTGCTCAACATCATTCTCCTTCGAGGATCCAGGAATGACAACCTTCCCCTTCCTCCTTCGACATGAGGCATCATCATGTCCCTTGACCATGTAAAAACTACATTCTTTATCCCTGTTGCAATTAGCAAGAAGATTCCCAAAGTATCTGCAACCAGAATAGAACTTAGGACTCCTCACATAATGAATATGCACTCACATACTGTCATCTCCCGTTGTCAACACAACTTCTTCGGCCAGGGTGGCAGACATATCAACCTCCACCAACACTCTGGCATAATACCCAAATCATGGATTTTCAGTCTGTTCATCTAATCTGATTGGGTTCCTTACTGAGTAAGTAATGTCCCACAAGATCCTTAGATGCTAGTACAACCAATTAAGCTTATATATACGTATCCAAATCTGTGCAAGTGTATTATGGACATCAGTGGGGTCAAAGTTTCGGTCCCACTCTTGTATGCATAAGAGACCAGGTTTCAATGAGATTGACCCCATGCTCCACCCACACCGCTTGCATTCATCAGAAGGAAAGACTACATGATATTAACCTCTTCACATATATTTCATCCTCCATTCATCAAAGCCCCGTAGCTCTGTGATGCGTTTGGTTAAATCAGAGAATTTTCAGAATCTCTCACCTTTTGGGGTCAAAACCCGTGCGATAATTGAAAATTTGCATAAGCTTATCCTTTCCTCAACCGCATCTTGGTTTGCCGAGACATGAGCCACTTTCCCCTTCATGATCACTTTCCCAGGAGAAGGTGAGTCAAAATCAGTGAAAGAAGGGCCGACCGCAGCCTTAACCACATCAGAAAAATTCTTTTTCTGGCCAACGATATCCGGATGCATTGATGCGCCTGCCTTCTTGTTTACATGGGAAAAGAGATCATTGTGACTCAGATACCCATCTACATGATGCGAAACCCCTTTTAAACATTCCAATTCCCATATAATCAATATTCAATAATCCATTAAATTTTAGAACTTTTAATTTCTTCTCAATGAGGTGTCTGAACTTATAGTTCCATACTTCTTGATCATCAGAATTTGTACTTCTAATAACCTCAACCCCATCTGAATTTTTGGTCATATAAAGGGTCTCATCCTTTAATCCTCTTGAAACTATCATTTATCTTCAAGTAACATTCCATACCTCATCAGAAAATATAATTTCATTGCCAACATCATCATGTTTTCCTATGAAAATCAGATTTCTTATTGGTCTGTATTGTGTGTAACTACTTCTATTCTGGTCTGTATTAGATGTGAAAGATGGCAGGGAGCAGGAAGCAGGAAGGCAGGCAGTAGTTGGAAATAGGAAGAAGCAAAAAAGGTTGGAAGTTGCTGCTACCGGGGGGAATCACATATACCCACAGTTCATTAAACTGTGGGTATATTATATTTCGGTAAAAATCTATTCCCACGGTTTACGAAAACTGTGGGTATTATGCTAGTTCGGGAATCACTTATACCCATGGTTCATTGAACCGTGGGTATATTATATTTCGGTAAAAATATATTCCTATGGTTGTGAAAACTGTGGGAATAGATATATACCCGCACTTTAAGTAAACTATGGGTGTTGTGAAATTTCCCTTAGTTATACCCACGGTTTTGTGAAAACCATGGGTATAGGGCAATCCCGACACCTCAGTATCCCACGGTTCCTAAAACCATGGGTATAGCCTATACCCATAGTTTCATGGGTTATACCCACGTTTTCAAACCATGGGTATAGAAAAATTTTCTAGTAGTGTCTAACTCAATTTCTTCCCAACTCAGAATGTGAGCAGGATTAGGGTGATACTTCCTGAGCTATGATATGTGGAAAACATCATGAATGCCTGTCAATTGAACCGGAAATGCTAACCGATAAGCAACATGCCCAAGCTGTTTACTGGTCTCAAATGGTCCAACATATCTCGAAGACAGCTTTCCATGTTTTCCAAGTCGACGGTGACCCAACCGAGAAGAAACTTTCAAGAAAATCCAGTCACCAACAGAAAAATCCAAATAATGATGTCGTTGATATGCATATGATTTTTTTCGACTCTGGGCTATAACCAGATGTCATCGCAATTCTTGAATCTTTTTCGACGTCTCCTGAACCAGACTTGGTCCAACCAAAGATACTTTTCACACCTCTTCCCAACAAAGAGGTGATCTTCATGGGTGACCATACAATTCTTCAAAGGGTGCCATTCTGATCGATGACTGATAATTGTTGTTGTATACAAACTCAACCAGTCCCATATGGCTATCCCATGATCCACTAAAATCCAAGATGCAGGCATGAAGCATATCCTCTAGGATCTAAATTACACGCTCCATCCGGCCATCTGTTTGTGGATGGTAAGTTGTGCTCAACTTGACCTAAGTCCCCATTGCCTCTTGAAGACTCCTCCATAATCTTGTGGTAAACCTAGGATCCATATCTGAAATAATGGCAGAAGGACTCCCATGTAACCTCACGATCTCTTGCACATACATCTTACCAGGATCTTCAAATTTAGTGGTGTCTTTGATCGGAATGAAATGATCAGACTTCGGAAAC
This sequence comes from Viscum album, assembly GCA_963277665.1. Taxonomy (NCBI): domain Eukaryota; kingdom Viridiplantae; phylum Streptophyta; class Magnoliopsida; order Santalales; family Viscaceae; genus Viscum; species Viscum album. The sequence continues at coordinate 2,073,297,485 of OY728119.1, forward strand.
CAATCAACAACCACCCAGATAGCATTTTTCCCTCGAGGCGTCCATGACAACCCAATAATGAAATCCATGGACACCTCATCCCACTTCAAAACTGGCACCGAGAGAGGCTAAGCAAAGTATAGGGCTTCAAGTTCTCTGCCTTTATCTATTGGTAGGTGTAATAACGGGACACATAACCTGCAATTTCATGCTTCATACCAGGCCATCAGACCATATTATCATGTCATAATACATCTTTGTAGAGCCTGGATGAATGACCCGTGAATATCTATGAAAATCAAACAAAACTGAACTTCTCACGGATGTGGGTATGACAACTCACTTTCCGAAGTGAAGTATACCATCTGAAGAAAGAGACCATCCAGAAATGGTCTCCCCACCAGAAAGGTTTTCCCAAATATTCTGAAACTCATCATCTGGTCGTTGACTTTGCAAGATAGACTCTAGGAGAGATTATGACAAGTGAACACTGGTCAGAACCGTACCTAATACATCCTCTTGATCATCCAAGTGAAACTGGATGAAAAGCCCCATAAGATTCCACTCCTCCTTTGATTCCAGAACAACTTGTGATGGTACCTTCCTACTTAAAGCATCAGCAACTACATTCCCTTTCCCCAAAGTGTAGGCAATGTCAAAGTCAAATGTCTGAAGGTATTATAACCTTTATCTCTATATAAGATTCATGTCCTTATGGGAAAAGATATAGTTTAGACTCTTATGATTAGTGAAAACTATGAACTCTTCCCCAAAGAGATAGTGCCTCTGGCACTTAAGCGTATGCATCACTACTGCAAGCTCTAAATCATGAGTGGGGTAGTTATTATCATGTGGTCGGAGTTTAAGAGAGTCGTAAACTACCACATGATCATCTTGTATTAGAACACATCCCAAACCAACACCAGATGCATCACAAAACACCACGTACACCTTACTGGGCTCAGGTAAGATCAGAACAGGTATCGATGTTATAATTTATTTCAATTCATAGAAAGAAGATTGAAACTTTACATCCCATGAGAATTTCACTACTTTCTTGGTAAGAGAAGTCAATGGTGATTCCAGCTTAGAGAAATCCTTGACAAATCGTCGGTAGTATCCAGAAAGACCAAGGAAGCTTCGAATCTCAAAGACATTCTTTGATTCCTTTCAGGACAAAATAGATTTTACATTCTATGGATCAACTAATAATCCATGCTCAAAAATTTTATTCCCCGGGAACCTCACTTCTTGAATCCAGAAACTGCATTTTGAAATCGTTCTATAAAAACGGTGATTTATCATAATCTCCATAACCAAACTCAGATAGTTCTCATGCTCACGCTCTGACTTTGAATAAACTAGAATATCATCCACAAACACTACCAAAAAAGTGTTAAGATATTTTTGGAATATTTGATTCATCAAGGCCATAAAAACTGCAGGAGCGTTACTTAGACCGAAAGGCATCACAAGATATTCATAATGTCCATACCTTCTTCTGAAGTCCATCTTTGGTATATCAGACTCCTGAACTTTGAGTCGATGATAACCTGACCGAAGATCGATATTTGAAAACCACTTTTTTCCCTTCAACTGATCAAAAAAATCATCCGCATGAGGCAAAGGATATTTGTTCTTAACTGTTACCTAGTTTAACTTCCTATAGTCCACACATAACCAAAGTGAATCATATGATTTCCTAGAAAAGAGAATAGGGGATTCCCAATCTAAAACACTAGGGAGAGAAAAATCCTTCTCTAACAGGTTGTCCAAATGAATCTTGAGTTCTTTTAACTCCACTAGTTCTATACAGTAAGAAGGCATCAATATTGGTTGTGTTCCCAATAGTAGTTCAATTGTAAACTCTACCTCCCTCTCTGGAAGAAGTCCAAATAAGTTTTCTGGGAAAATGTTAGGAAATCCTTATACCACAACATGAAGATCCTCATTAGAAGAAACATCATTGGGATCAAACATAATGGCAGACAAGAAACTCCTGAGCTTGGGGTGGGAAGGCCCTACACAACCTGATCTCAGATCTCACTCCCCCTGAAACACTTGGGGGCTCCCATCGACAGCAAGTAACAAAACATGTTGATGATAACAATCAACCTCATCTCAATGATTGACAAGATAATCTATACCGATGATGACATCAAAGAGATGCCGATCGAGAATGAGGAAATCCCATACCAACTCCGTGTCAGCTATCATCAATGAACAAGAAGGACACCGGAACCTCTGCTCTTTCCTCTTGTCAATAGGTGTAGCTAACTCCATTGTAATGGGTATAAGTTTTGTTGGAAGTTTAAGCATATCAACAAATAGTGCAGATATAAACGAGTGGGAGGCACTAGTATCAAACAAAGTAGTAGTTACTGAAACTTCAATAAGAAGCATACCTCTCATTGTTTCCAGACTTGCATCAACTTCCATTGGACACTCATATACTACTTGTAAATGCTTCACTCCTAAGGCATGTGTTTGGATCCCTATAGTCTTTGAAGATTTTGACTGCACCACAGTAGCCTTTGGAGCTAACGAACCCTGACCATAATGGGGTGTATTCATAGCCTGAAAGAAATTTTGTAGATGACCAACATGCCCAGAGCTATTAAAAATATTCATGGGAATGGGACAAGAACGTCTGGTGTGAACCCCCTTTCCGCACTAGTAGCAATTCAGAGGCACACTGCAAGTTGGAATGAATGGTGCAGAGGAGGCTCGCTGCTGAGACTCACCTCCACCACTCTTGTGACGGTACAACCACTTCCTCTTCTTCCCATGCATGCCACTGAATCTATCACTAGTTGGAAGAGAAGAGGAGGTAAAGATGACCTTGCCTTCCATGTCCATATTTTCCATCATTTCTTTATCTATTATCTCTGCATAGGTAGAATGCTTCAACATAAACACCTATGATCTAATGTCCAGTCACAAACCCTACAGGTACTTCTGTGCCTTAAGTTGGTCATTCCTTACCACATCCAAAGAAAAATGGAAAATCTTAGTAAAATTGTTGGTGTAGGCTGACACTGAATGCTCTCCCTACTACAATGATAGGAACTCTCGAGATTTTTCTAACATCAGAGACTCTGGAAAAAATTGCTGAAAGAACAGGGTTTTGAAACCCTTCCGATCTAAGCCCACGTGTTTGTCTTCTTGGACTATAGAGTCCCACAAATGCTTCTTGGAACCCTCAAGTTTAAACTTTGTTCACATCACCCTGATATTTTTAGGTGTCTCTAGGAAGTAGAATATTTGATCAATCCTCTACATCCAATCCTCTACCTCTTGAGGTTCATTCATCCCTTTAAATGACGATGGCTTCTCATGCAAGAACTCCCGTGATCGATTTGTTCCTCCCCCGACTTTAGGTGGTACATCAACCACTACATTATAAACTCTTGGTGCATCTTTATTGACATCACAAACTACCCGTATTATATTCTCAATGAGATTCTAATCCATAGGTGGATTTCATTGAGGAACATCAGCTGCACCTTCCTGAGGAACCTGTGGAAGACATCTCAGAGGCATACTACTGCATACCGAAACATAAGAACGATCATACATAGAACAAATATCAGTTCAAACTAGAAAACCCTTAAGTAGAAAATGATATTTTTTAAAAGAATAAACCAACACTAGAGACACATATCCCGACATCCCATGGTAACTTGAGTCTCATTACGACAAGAGTTAGCCAGGAACTCATTGCAGCATACCACTCAAGTCCCAAAAATCCTATCTCCGGTCTAATAGACATCCCAAGAAAATATTCTTGAGGAAAGACCTCCTCTAATACCAAACTATAATAAACCGACCTTGGTTGCCTTGAAATCTAGCACCCAACCTGATCCGTCACATACACGAAGGGCATTCCCGATCCCCACGGGATGGCAACAAGAACCCAGGCATCGAACGACAAAACTGAGGGAATGATTTCTCCCAACCTGAATGACCAAACAACATATATAGAAAAAATAATAAACAGTGGAAGACTAAAAAATATATATGCCATAACTGTAAGGAAAATAGTAGAAAAAGAATAACTAAAATAGTAGTTAAAATCTCTAAACGACAAGTCCGACTGCAAGGGATTCAAAACCAAACAGCTACTCCAATGATGGCATGGACGAACTCCAACCATCTCACCACTAGCTACCCATCCCAGCTGATATGAACCTCATCGCCTCACTACATCACCTTTCCTTTCTCTACACTAAAATAAAAACAAAGGTCTATGCACCACCGAATCAGTACGTAGGTTGTGAGCTAACAGCCTCAGTAGGATCCCACCTAGGTGTTCCATAGCAAGTCTCTATATAAAAATTATTGTATGCTTATTTAAAATTTAAAATATATCATTAAAAGCAGTAAAGAAGTTTTATAGAAAACATGGTATACATTCCCTTTTCAATAGTTTTAAACAAAAGTAGGTATATCAGTTTCAAAGCACAATTTCCATATCATTTTCCACAAGCATAAACATGCATATCAAGGCTAACTTAGAAATCCAATCAATATAAAACAGAAGCACATGTATCACAACACTAAGGAATACTACAGTTTTAGGTAGCAGACCAATCGTACCATAGGAATCAAGTTCACAAAACTGATCCTAGAACAATGGGCCTTTAAAGTAGAGTAAAATCCCAAGATTAATCCCCCCAAAATGTCAATGTCGGTCTCCTAGAACAACGAGCCAGGGAATAAAGGAAAACCCAATACAAACCTCCTTGATAATATCAACAATGGAGGATGAAATCAAGATAAAACTTCCACATAAGTACCCAAGGTAACTCATATGCTCAATTTCACAATTCAATTTCAATGCATTGAAAACCATTGAAAACCATTTCACAATCAATTTATCAAAATCTAGGGAAACCCCATTTTTATTTTAAAACCATTTTTCAACACACAAAAACAATCATGCCAATTTCATAAATAAATTTATAAAGCAATAGAAATCAGGTTCATTATTATATGCTAGAGACTAAACCACCTACCTCAATGTTTGGGTTTCACATGCCCACAATGGAAACCAAAAGTAACAAAACCCAACAATGTCGTCAATGAAGGCCCTAGAATCAATCCCACACCTCAAAGGATTAATTCAAAATAGTATACAAGGGGTTGGTGGATAGAAGAAATCCCATGTACCTTGAGAACGAATTTCCGCTACACCACAACTAGACAAGGAACGGCCTTCGAGACAAGATCTCACAACGGGTCGAGATGAGGACAACAAGAAACATCCAACTTGGATCAGCGGATCTGATAACGCAAGGATAGGGTGATATAAATCAGTCACAAGGAAGAATCAGAGTGAACACTTAACCAGAGAGATGCACCATAAAAGCATTGATGAGCTAGATCCAATCAGATCGATCTGGAAGGTGAGACGCCTCTGAAAAACACCTTGGAGTAGTTTAGGGTCAAGTGCCAAGAGGTTCGGGAGGAAAAAAGGCCGAGAGAAATAGAAAAATGTGTGACTTAAACATAGGCATGGGTCATATCATGAAGTGTACCCATTAGTCACGGTGTGTAGTCCACACTGGATAAGTTATTCTAAAAAACCCATTTCCTTGAGTTAAAAATAGTCTATTTAACCCCTATACAATGTGTATCTCAGGTATACAATGTGTACCTGCTCAGTACTTGATCACAACATGATCCCCCATTCACGACATGAATCCAGAAACAAGTACATGACGTGTACCTCATGTACATGATGTGTACCTATTCTGCAACCTACAATTAACCCAGAAAAACACATCTAAGGATTTTAAAAACCCGAAGGGAACTTAGAAAAAGGGAAAACATACCTGATCAAGGTAACAAGGTGTTATATATATTATCATTAAAATATCATTTTAATTTCATATATATCACATATTTCCATTAAAATCATCCTTAACACCTTCCATGTAAAGCGCGAATGAATCAAATCACTTCGCAAGGCGGTAGTCCACCGTACACACGAGCGACATTATCATATTCCCAAAAAATGGAGAGTATGAAGGTATGTGTAATATAATAATTCCAGAAGTATAATAAAATCATCAATATAACATATGAATAATAAATCCATTATTAATTACATCATTTATAGGTATTAATGGAAAAACCATTGACTTCAGTTCACGAGCCGGTAGTCTGTCATACACATGAATGATGATTTTGTAACCCATTTAATGGATGTGGAGCTGGTTGTAGGTGATTCCCTTAAAAAATATCATTATAATTAAGATACTAGGGATCTTATATAATCCTGGTATAATAATAATTTAAATAGTTTTTGGAATAAAAAACAAAAATTCTCATTGATGAATGTTACCTCTTCTTCGAGTATCCTCCTTAGGTTTTCACAAAAAGCATTCCTATATTGGATTTTTGTAGAAAATAACACTTCTATGATGAGAGTATGAAAGTTAGAAAGTTATTTGGGTAGGTAATGGCCTAAATAAAAATGGTTTTAATGTTTTAATAAGTGAATGGTGGTGGTGGCCTTATATAAGTGGTCGAAAGGATCCCACTTGGAAACTACTTGGAAATTTCCCAAGACTCCAAAATAATAAAGACATTTACAATAAAAAAGAATCCAAAATACCCTATATTATAAATTTGGAAGTAAAATATGGAAATATGGTCATCCAATTGGATTTAAAATGGTTTTAGTTCATTTTTACCCTTATCATTTTAGTTTCACCCCTTACCCCCTGGTAAACCCATTTTTACCTTAATCATGGTAAATAAGTTTCACTATTTTCACTATTCATTTTGGTAAAAAATTAATTGAAACTTATTATATTATAAAAATTATTCTGATTCAAAATATAAAATTTATTTTTCTAAATTCAATTAGCATAAGTGGAAATTTTTAATTTGAAATTAATCTCACAGATGCCATAAAAATGCAGGTTTTAAAAGGGAAAATGTTCGAATGTTTACAATGTTTTTATATCCAATATCAATATAAAAATGATTTCAATGAAAAAAATGGGATTAATAAATATATAATTATACTAATTTTAATTTAAAATAAATTTAAAATATAATTTAACTTTAATGATATTTTAAATGAAAAGTTTGTTTTTAATTAAAATTCATTATTTTTTATTGTTCATCATAAAATTAATCTTTTCAGAGATTTATAAAAAAATTACACTAATATAATATTGATATTTCGATTTCAAATATGATTTTTTTCAAATAAATTTTCTAAAAGTGTCAAAAATTAATTTTAAAATAAGTGTACAAAAGGTGATAAAACTTATTTTTTGAAAAATACTGTTTTTAAGCATAAAATTAGAATTATTTTTATCTCTTTTCTAGAAAACAAATAATATTAATTTTATATAGTTGATTGAATATATATTATATTCATTTCATTAAAAAAATTCAAGAAAATTTATCTTCTTAATTTATTATTGTAAAATATGTTTGTGTGCATAAAAATAGTTTTTATTTTCTTTTCTAATTAATTGGTCACCAAAAAATTAATTTTATATACATGTGTAAAACATATAATTTCATAATTTAGTTAATCCTATTCATACCTTCCATTCCAATGGATAGGTTAAAATTATCATATAAAACGGTAATATTTTAATAATACTTCATGTTTCGTTTAAACTCAGTGTTGTGTGTAACACAAGATAAGATCAATGTTTCATATAACTCATTCCAAACTCAATGTTTCATGTAACATATACTAAGTTTGTTGTTGTGAGTAATGAGAAATATAAAAAAACTAAATTAATTTGGAAAAAAATATTTCATAAAATATTGGGGTGTTATAATTCTCTCTCCCATGTGGTCTAGTATACCCCACCATGCCCCACAAAACATTCACCAAGGGAATAACTTTCCCATGCATAATTGTCAATCTATGGTCTTGAATTTTATATGAATAGTCTAAATAATTAAAATCCTTTGGATATCCATATTTCTCGAATCAATAACATGTGAAGTGTCTTTGTAATACATTCAAAGATGACATAAATAGAGAATAGTATAATCCTTTTTTCGATCACTAAGGTACTTCCATCCAATAATCTACCACTCTAGATTTTTATAAAAGCATAAAAGGGATAATAATACTAGATTGAAACATACACCCCTTTCCAACCCTTCATTTCACATTCAAAGTAGAAGGTTAAAAAATCACATAGTATATGACTACAAAATCAAATAATCTTTTCCTTTTATCAATATAGGAATTATATATACTATAAGAAGTCCCCATGTGATCTATAGTAACATTCAAATTCTCTGTCAAATATAGTTAATCTTCTATGCAATAACATTTTCCTAACCATCCTCAACCAAACACGACCATCAATGTCATGGTCACCCATATAAATCCTCATAATGGGGCATAAATATATTTCAATGATAATTTTGTTTTTAGATACTATACAAAAAATATAAATGATCTCCCAAAATAAAAATACATGATCAAAACATTCCCTCCAATTATTATTTCAACTTCTTAAATAAACAATACCTTTATGGATTGAATGCAGTTCTATGGTATAACTGGGCATCGAAGTCACACTAAAATCCTCTCTGAATTTGATATATAATCTTATAATAATGGTTATAAACTATCATACTTTGAACACCATGAACCATTTCCACCTCTATCATATAATCCTTATTCAAACTATCCACATAGAAAGACCCATTAATCTAAAATTAATGACATGGATTCATTAATAAATATATAATAAATTTTATAGAATAAAATTCATTTAATTTATAAGGAAATTTCATAATATAATGAATATAAATGTTCTCTAAATTTCACTAAGGATCATCCATTTTATGATAAAACCACAAAAAAACAATATATTATGCATTCACATTCTTTTATATATGATATTGGAAATAAAATTCAACTACCTCCTTAATTATCCTAAGAAACCTGAACATCCATTTCAAATCATGACATATCATTTTAATTCATATATGTGAAAACAAAAAAGTATTATGGAACTCATAGAAAATAATTTCATTAATTATTTAAAGAAAATATTATATTTAATAGAACAACACTATAAGATCATCATCCTAAACCATTCAATGCATCAATATTAACAATATATTATTTCCACACTTCCACATCATTTTCCCTCTACTAAGAATCATATACCTATCACACTAATTAATATATATCCTTCATCTGATAAATAATAGATCCATTACCATTTTCTTTGTAGCCATATTTAATAAACTACCAAAACTTCATCATTTTCCACTCCTCCCTCACCCATAAAGAATATTAAATATATGGTTTTTAACTCAAAGAATCAACCAACACATTACCCTTTACTAATTCATATGTGTTATGAAAATATAATTTTATATAATTATATCCCTCCTTCTCTGATAGCAATTTATATCCCTACGTGAAAATATATATATTTTTAACTCTATTGATATGAAAAAAAACATAATAAATTCTTAAATAAAATATTTCTTCTCAAGATTAAGCATAAACACCATAAATAGAATTTCTATGTCATGGTTAGAAAAATTATGTTCATAAAACAATAATAATATAACATCTTGGTCTATATAAACCCAAAGACTATAGTTATATTGTATTATTGGAATAAAATATAATATTTCCCAATGTATGCACTAGTTTAGAAGTCATACTCATGGTCCGAAGGGCGATCCCGATCCCCATGGGCTGACAACTAGTGTCGAGCATCAAAGTAAAATAGTTGGGAATGATTTTGACCTGTAAATAAAAGACAAAAGAATAAAAATAACTGAAAAAATAGATAACATTAACAGCGGAAATAAAATAAAGTTGTGCAGCCAAACGTACCTCCAAGTGACCTCAGGGTCACCACCTAACATAGAACCATGCTCACTAAAAGAGTGATCTAATACTAGAGGAACCTAAAACTGAAAAGGAAAAGTATGCGGGATCACTAAAATGCTTAGTAGGAATTCCAATATAAACCACATAATCCATGTGTTTCCTTTCCCAAAAACATTCTATTAATTCTAGTTTGTAAATACAATTATAAAAATAGAGTTTTCTCATTTTAGATAAATAATAACTGCTTTCCCATTATAAAACCAACACATGTCACCTTTCATTTTAAAAAAATAGGTTTTTTTGTACCAAAAACTAAACCAAACACTAAATCAGAATAATACAGGGTTGTGCTGAAAAAAATAAGCTAACAGAGTACCAGGAAAAATTGAGTGCATAAAAATACACACAAGAAAGAAGAAATAGAAAGTAACCATTGGTGATCCTAAACATCCCTAGAAGACCCATGGATGTACTTAGTTCAGAACCACCTATTAGCGTATGTTGAATCCACTAAGTCTATAACCAAATGTTCATCCTCAACTAGACAATCTAGTGGCAACATCCCACCTAGCCTATCTCCAATCTAGGGGGTACCAACCCATCTAATCGGGGTTGGTCAACAACTATCACTCGATCCCCTAAAAGATTTCTAGGAACCCATGGTAAATATGCATAAGTTTTGTAAGTAGGAGTCCATCACATGCGTGACTCATCATACCTATCGTCACCGCACTTACCTACCCCAAACACTGACACCCTATGCGATAACCCATAAAGGGATATCCCACCTATAGAGGTTCCCTATATATGTATATATGTATATGTGTATATACATTCAATCATAAAAGGTTCCAAATATGCCATCACTTTATTTATACATTTAAATCATTTCTTTGAAAAAAATGAAATTTTACTGATGGGCTTTTAGTTTTACATAACTAAATGCCTTTACCAAAAACATTTACAATATTCTTCCAAGACAACATCAATACCACTCTTACACTTGCAATGTCGAACAAGTCCTTAAGTTTACACATGCAAATACATTTTTCAAAACATTTCCAAAACATTTCTAAAACCATGAGGAACATTTGACTGTTTCATTAAAATCATGAAAATTGTCAAACAGATCTTTGAATTCACACTTTCAAAATGTGTTTTTCTCAAAGACACTTCAATAGTTGTTTCTAAAAAAAGTAAAATTCCACTTTCACTAAACATTTTCCAAATAGGACCTTGCATCCTCAAAACCAATTCCAAAACCAAGATAGAAATTCACAAGTTATTCAAATATTCCAAACGGTCTTCCTTATCATTTAAAAGAAACAAACATCTTCTCCAAAATACCAACCGATCATAATTCCACACATAACATTTTAAAACCATAATTTTGAAATCACATAAGGGAACCAATATTATTTAAAAGTCAAAGAACCATTTCAGAAATTCACCATTTACTTTTTATTGAACAAAACAACTCCATCCAATTACCAAATTACAAACAAGCATTAATGAAACAAGATAATCTTCCAAAAACAAGTTTCAAGACACACTATAAAAATTACCATGTTCACATGTAAAGTCTAAATCACATTTTCACCATTTTTCATAAAAATAAACTAAGGGAAACATACCCAAGATCATGAAAATTTACTTTAAAATCCCACTTTATACATTTTTTCACACCAAGTGCATAAACACATAGGAATAATTGAAGAACCACACCAAGGAACAATTTTAACAAATTCTACCAATGCCAAAACATCACAATAAGCTATAAAAGGGTACCATAGGGGGGGGGATAATGTTTATGAATTTATTAAAAATACTCAAGTATCATTATGTCTGCATACACAATGTCATAAACAAAAATTTCCTTTAAATACTATTTTTACCAAATTAAACTACTATGAAAACACCACAAATTTTTTACAAAGTGTGTTATAAAGGTGAGAATCAAGTCTAAAGATTAATTAAAAACACTCAATAATTATATGGATTTAATTGGGATAAAGAAAACATGGATTCACCTACCTCAAACATGTTTGAATGCGATGAAACTTCAATGAAATGATGAATACATCCCGGAAAATAATCCACACATCCTAAACATCGAGAAAAATGCACCAATATACCCCAATGATTAGGGTTTATCTAAGGTGAAGGAAACCCCAAAAAATTAATAGAAATTGAGGGGAATAGGGGGACTTACTGGAGGTTGCACGCAAGGGAGAGAGACAACGGGGAGGTCGGTAGGAATAGGGCCTCATGACAAGAGATTGGCCAAAGTAGGGTCGCATCAGAATGGGAGGTCGCCGGAAAGAGGAGGGCATGCTGGGAAGAGGGCCACCAAACGAAGGAGGGCACACTAGGAAGGGTACCTTTTGATGGTGGTCATGCTGGGAAGGGGAGGTTTGTCTAGAGGATGTTGGTGGCATAAGGGAGAAGGAGGGGTTGGGGTCGCACACGGAAAACACTAGGGAGGGGGGAGGGGTGGCACTGTGAAAGTGGAGGGGGAGGGGGAAAACTAGGGTAAAGAAAAAAAGAAAAAAAGAAAATAAAATTATAATAATTATAATAATAGAAATAATAATAATAATAATAATCTTATTAACAATAATATTTATGGTAATATCAATACCCATTTTAATAATAATAATAATAATAAATAATAATAACTTAGTGATAATAGTAATAATAATAGTAATTTTATTATTACTATTATTATTAAAACATTACTTAAATTTTATTTTTTCATAAAATTTTATTTATTTTAAACCTTAGGCAATTGCACGGTTAGCTGGGCTGACCACACAATCACCACCAACCATGAGGTGCCTGTGCATCGGTCTGAAACCCACCAAAATCATAAAACATCAAAAAATTTAAACCATCACTCAACCCTAACCATGAAGAGGCTAACCAAATCCAATAAATAATAAAATAAAATAAATTTTAAAGGTTGGGGTGTGACAATTCTCCCCAGAAAAAAACTTTCTACCCCCATAAAGTCACCAAACTGAGAGTTGATCAAAAACTGAGTCCATGCTCGAGCACAAACAGAAGAAAAAAGAAATTCTAGGGTAACTATTTATTCCCCAAGTCACACCTAACTGATCTAGATGAAACCACAACCCCAAAACAAGGGGATAATATGAGAGGTTTATCCCCACCAAAAATATTCTACAATCTTGGAAATTAAAACCCAAACATACCACTATGGGAGGGGGGCCCATGCAAGAACTCCTAACACAAACTAACTAACTTCTATAGCACGAATGAAGCAACACTGCTACTGAAACTTGGAAATCTCAACCCAGACAACAAAACCCCAACACTAGGTTTGAAAACCCATAGGAAGAGCTTAACCCAAACAGTGAACCCGAGCACAAATACAAACATTGATCCTTCCACAGGCACTTACATCTCCAAATGGAAATAGCTAAACCGAGATTAACCCTTACAGGGGCCAAACACACTTTAAGAAAAATAAACGATTCATAAAAACATATTCAAACAAACAGGACTGTTTGGATTATAATAAAACATGTCCATCATAACTTCACAATGAAACAGTAAGGTTATAATGATGGCATAACTTTAGTAGTATAAAAACAAGAATGAAGATACTTCAAATGTTCAAATACCAACATGAAACACAAAACCCAAATTGAGGCTTCACACCCTTGGAAACTCCTGAATGTGTGTGAGCTTCACCCCAAGACCTATGGTTGGGTCTCTAATGGCTGAAGCATCCCCTACCTCATAGTTTGGCACTATCGTCCCTTGGTTATAATGTCTTCTTCAGGTGACTCTTTCTGCAAAACTTCTCCAGATGACCCAAAAATTCACAATTATGGAACATCTTCAGAGGGATGTAACATGACACCTTTTAGTTCCCGAACTAGCCACACTGGTGGCACACATAAGGATGATCCGATGAACTGAAAGCCAAAACTAATGAAGGATATTTTTCAGAAATAGGTCTCTCTAGCACACCTTTCTCTCTATATGGGGAACCTTCATGGGCAGTAAGAGATGTCGAATTTCCAACTGTATGTGCTCCAAATACCAACTCAACTAGAAATTATTCATCTACCAACTTCTCAAAACAAAGTTCCTTAGAAGAGTGTACCCTCTCCTTGATCTCTGGATGAAGACCCCAAGAAAAAGTGATCATCAGATCCTACAATGCTACCTCTATAGAAAAATAAACTAGTTACTTAAAGTGGTTGACGTAGGCCTTCACCGACCGCTAAATTTTTTTAACACACATGAGCTCTTCCCTTTTGTTTGTCTTCACCTATTTAGGTATGAACCATCATATGAATACATACTTAAATGCATCTCATGTCATCCCAACTCGTAGTGATAGCGGGAAAAACAACTCTCATTCACCCAAAGTTGTACCTTCAAAAAATCCCAATACAACTTGAACTCTAACAGCCTCAGGAGTTCCCAATATCCTGAAGATGTTCTCTACCACTTCAAGCCAAATAACTTCCTCTAATGGACCTTGATCACCACGAATAATAGGAAACATCTGAGAAGGACCAAAAATTGGGCATGACTCATTAGAAACTTTGGGGACATTTTTGGGTGGTATTCTTTGAACAACATAAAAATGAAAATCCAAAAATCAATATCCAATCAATTCATAACCAAAAGACAATCTCATGCCAAACAACTGGATCGCATCCCAAACACCACAAACACAACTCAAAAATTCACTATTCAAAAATCTCCATTTCATTTTAATTTCAAAACCACCTTATTTCAAGGCTACTTTCTAGACATAAAACCCACAAAACAAAACCCACATTTTAAAACAAAAACCAATTTCAGGAATCATTTTACACTTTCAAAAATTATTTTTGAAAAACAAGGCCAAGACTTTGGTTTCAAATAAACACCCATGGAATCCCATGAACCATCACATGTGTGTCCATCCATTCCACTCATGTCATCCATGAACAAATTCCCCCACATACTTTTCATACATACCCACACACATGTGATCGTAAATAACACCAAGGGTCGCACCCAATCCATTTCTTTACCAATTACAAACAAGCACCAAATTTCAAACCAAAGTGCTTCCAATTTTAAAACCCCCTTTACAAATTTAAATCCATTTAAAGGAAAAAAAAATTCATTTCAAAACCATTTTTCATTTTCAAAACACCCTTACACCAACCAAAACCAAGATGACACTCAACTTGCATCAAACTACCGAAGTGAGGTACTAGTAGTCATGATTAACCCGACGACATGGTAGTGAGTCATGCCCCAAGTAAGTATCAACAACTAGGAGGAGATTAAACCATGTACTCAGACTCCACATAGGTCACTAATCCATCTGAAATCATTACATAACACTGAATTGCCTTTGTTGTCATCCCTCAATCCAAAACAAAGATAAAAGACTCAATTCCCAGACTACCCCTGGAAACTCGAGGTTTGGAATGAGCAAGGGTTCATGACACCCATCTCGTACCTACCTCTCGAGTCCTGACAGTCCTAATATCCATCTACCAGGCACCCCAAATAATAAGTGCCTCCTCTGATACCATTTTTTCACGAACCATATCGGGTCAACCCTGAATCGGTCACCAGAGTTGGTTCGCGGCATGGCCCAAAGGGAATTCTCGATCCCAACGGAATGGCAACTTGTACCAAGCATCTAATTAAAATATTTGGGAAATATTTTGGCCTGTAAATAAAAGACAAAATAATAAAAATAACTAAACAAATAGATGACGTTAATAGTGGAAATAAAATATAGTTGTGCTGACAAATGTACCTCCATGTGACCTCGGGGTCACCACTTGACACAGAACCATGCCCACTACAAGAGTGATTGAACACTAGAGGAACTTGAAACTAAAAAGGTAAAGTAGGTGTGAACACTAAAATTTTTAGTAGGAATGCCAAGATAAACTATGGAATCCATGTGTTTCCTTTCCCGAAAACATTCTATTAATGCTAGTTTGAAAATACAATTATAAAAAATAGGGTTTTCACATTTTAGATAAATAAGAAATGCTTTCCCATTATAAAACCAACACACATCACCTTTCATTTTAAAAATAAAACAGGTTGTTCTTTTGGTACCAAAAAACTAAACCAAACACAAAATTAAAATAATACAGGGTTGTGCTGAAAAACAAATAAACTAATAGAATACCATGAAAAATTTAGTTCATAAAAATACACACAAGAAAGAAGAAATAGAAAGTAACCATGGTTGATCCTAAAAATCCCTAGAATACCCTTGGATGTACTTAGTTCGGAACCACCTACCGGTGTATGGTGAAGCTCCTAAGTCTATAACCAACTAGCCACTCTCAACTAGCTAATCCGGTGGAAACATCCCACCAGGCCTATCTGTGTTCCAGGGGTTACCAACCCGTCTAATCAGGGTTGGTCAAAAACCATCACTCGATCACTTAAAATATACCCAGGAACCCATGGTAAATATACACAAGTTGTGTAAGTAGGATTCCATCGCATGCATGACTCACCTTACCTGTTGTCACCACAATTGCCTACCACAAACACATAAACCCTATACGATAACCCATAAATGGATATAAGTCCTATAGAGGTTCCCTATATATATATATATATCTGTATATATATCCAATGATCAAAGGTTACAATTGGGCCTTCACTTTATTTAGACATTTAAATCATTTCTTTGAAAACATGAAAGTTTCCTGATGGGCTTTTAGTTTTCTATAAAAAATGCCTTTACCAAAAACATTTACAAACTACTTCCAAGAAAACATCAATACTAATCTTACACTTTCAATACCAAACGGGTCCTTAAGTTTCCACACACAAATACATTTGCCAAAACATTTCCAAATAATTTCTAAAACTATGTGGAACATTCGACCATTTCATTGAAAGCATGAAAATTGTCAAACTGATCTTTGAATTCACACTTTCAAAATGCATTTTTATTCAAAGACACTTCAATAGTTGTTTCTAAACAAAGTAAAATTCCACTTTCACTAAACATTTTCCAAATGGGCCCTTGAATACTCAAAACTAGTTCCAAGACCAAGATAGAAATTCACAAGTTATTCAAAGATGCCAAATGGGATTCCATATCATTTAAAAGAAACAAACATCTTCTACAAAATACCAACCGACTATAATTCCACACATAACATTTTAAAACTATCAATTTGAAATTGCATAAGGGAACCAATATTATTTAAAAGTCAAAGAACCATTTAAAAAATTCACCATTTAATTTTTACTGAACAAAACAACTCCACCCAATTACTAAATTGAAAACAAACATTTATTAAAAAAGATAATCTTCCCAAAACAAGTTTCAAGACACACTATAAAAATTACCTTGTTCACATGTAAAGTATAAATCAAATTTTCATCAATTTAATAAAATGAAAATAAGGGAAAAACCCCCAAGATCATGTGACTTTACTTTAAAATCCCACTTTACACATTTTTTCACACCAAGTGCATAAACTCGTAGGCATAATTGAAGAACCACACCAAGGACCAATTTTAACAAATTCTACCAATGTCAAAACTTCTTAATTGGTTGGACAAGGGTACCATAGGGGTGAAAATCATGTTTATGAATTTATTAAAAATACTCAAGTATCATTTCTTGTGTATATACAAATTTATAAACAAAAATTAGATTTGAAAACTATTTTTACCAAATTAAACTACTATGAAAACACCAAAAAACTTTAACCAAGTTTGTTATTAAGGTAAAAATAAAGTCTAAGGATTAATTAAAAACACTCAACAATTATATGGATTTAATTATTATAAAGAAAAAATGGATTCACCTACCTCAAACACGTTCGAATGTGATGAAAGTTTAATGAAATGGTGAATATATCTCGGGAAATAATCTGCACATCCTAAACATCGAGAAAAATGAACTAATATACCCCAATGATTAGGGTTTAGAAAAGGTGAAGGAAACCCCCAAAAATTTATTGAAATTGAAGGAAAGGGGGGGCTTACCTATGTTCATATGTAAGGGAGAGATACACTAGGGAGGTAGGCTAGAATAGGGACTCGTGCTGGAGAGGTCGGTCGGAGTAGGGGAACACCAGAATGGGAGGCCATCGGATAGAGGAGGGAATGCTGGGAAGAGGGTCGTCAGACGAAGGAGGGTGTACCAGGAAGGGGACCGTTGGACAGAGGTTGTGCTGGGAAGGGGAGGTCTAGCCAGAGGATGTCATCAATGCAAGGGGGGGAGGGGTTAGGTTCGTGTAGGTCAAACGCGAGGGGGGAGGGGTGGTGCCGTGAAAGTGGATGAGGAGGGGGAAAACTAGGTTAAACAAAAAAAGAAAAAAAACATAATAAAATTATAATAATTATAATAATAGCAATAATAATAATAGTAATAATAATAATAATCTTATTAAAAATAATATTTTTGGTAATATTAATACCCATTTTAATAATAATAAAAATACTAAAAAATAATAAGAACTTAGTGATGATAATAATAATAATATTATTATTATTATTATTATTAAAACGTTCCATAGATTTTATTTTTTCATAAAATTTTATTTATTTTAAACATTAGGCAACTGCACGATCACCTAGGCCGGCCGCACGGTTACCGCCAATCGTGTCATGCCCATGCACCGGTCTGAAACCCACCAAAATCATCAAACATAAAAAAAAAAACCCATCACTCAACCCTAACCTCAATGAGGCTAACTGAATCTAAGAAATAGTAAAATAAAATAATTTTTAAAGGTTGGGGTGTGATATACATTACATTTCAAAACATAAGATATAATAAGAACATATTGTAAGAACATTATTATCTCTTTCATAATATCCCTAAAAGTTTCACATATTCCTCCTCAAGGTTTCCTGGGGAAAGGAAAACAAATAATTTTTAGCTCAAATACTTTCTAAGTATTAGCATATACGAGAATATTATATAAAATAAACATGTTATAAGTGATACGACTAGAATAAATGAACAATACGAATCCATAATAAACTAAAACTAAGGGTATGGTATATCCATGGTAATATATAAACACATGAAAAATAGTATTCATTGATCTCATACTAATGGAATTCATAATGTTGTATATCATAATATGTTGTCAAGTCCTTGTTCCAAGACACTTTCTTACTATGGGAAGACATATACACCAAGACCCAATATTTTTAACCTCATGAGACTTATAGATTCATCAATGGGATATATAATTCTAGGCCCCACCCATCACCTGATTATGTAAAATTAATTCACCATAAGATTCATGATGACCTTTCATACTATTCCATGAGGAACCTATTACTGAATAAATATTGGTTATCAATATAATGAGAAATAGAAAAAAATCAAGTACTTTATCATTCAATATAATAATGTGAATGTCTAATAGAAATTCCTTTAATCCAATTAGAAACCATGGGGTGTTATAAAAGTATCATGAAGTTCCCTTATCAATGAAATATAGTATCAAGGGTACTTACAATGTTCTGGGTTATCCATGGAAGGTAGTAATTTGATTTAATAGTTTGATTTGGTAGGAGTATAAGGTAATGGTTGGAAATATCCTTCATAATGTTTCATAATGGGAATGTGAATATTCCAAATCATATCCCTTGGGAGTGTTTATAAATTTGTGTAGTCCTAGGCTCATTGGTCATGAATTAGAGTTATGATTGAGTCACTTCTCAACCAGCCATTTCAGGGTGATTACCACTAGGTGCATCTATAACACAAACACATAAACTTTCCAATATCAATACAAGTATTTATTTTTTAGGAAACCACACATACTTTTATTTTATTAAAACTTAGTATGGTTTTTCCATAATGTAAAGGATTGAGTTTCATTTTGATTTTGGTAACTATTAAACCAAAAAAAATATGATAGGGAAAAGATATAAACTTTTAAATAGATTAAATTTCATGAATAATATAGTAAAATTATTCCATGTAAATGTATTCACCACATAAAAGTAAATAGATTGTGAATATAGAATAAGTCATAGGGAATGAAAATTCAGACATAAAACCCCCACTTAGGGGTTATGCAGCAATTGAACAAAAAACTCTTGAAATTGGAGGATTAAAATTGATCTTAAAATACAATGAATAAATTAATTTAATAATATAACTTCTCACATAGGTAGTATATACACCACCTAAAGTAAATAAGGTGAATAATACAAAACTTTTCAAAAATAAAGAAATTTGATATGAAAAACCATTGCCTCATATCATGACATCCATGAACATAACTTAACCTCATGTATCACAAACCTAGATTTGTTAAAAAAATAATTAATAACCATAATAATATCAATTTTATTTCATAATCTCATAAATAGTCATTCTTGATATGAATTATTCTAATTTTCCACATCAGGTGTTAATAGTTTTGATCATTTTTACTAGTTTCATAACAGTGGTGTCCATATTTATTCTTATTCTTAATTACATCATTTATAGGTCATTAAAGTAACTATTAGGTATAATTTATAATAATTAATTCAGTTTCAAATTCCTTTCATGAGTTTTTTAGTATTTATCATTGAAAATAACAATATTTTGGTGATTTTTTACGATTGAATGGTGTTTTATTGATTGGTTAATTAAATATCGATACAAAATATCTAGAATAAAAAAAATTATTTAAAAATTTATATTATATTATTCCAATAATTATTTTCCTATAGTTATTCATGATATAAATTCACAGTGTGGTTCAAGTTGGTGGTCAAGCTGAACCAAACATGAACATACGTCGATTTAATGAATGACGATGAGGTTGTTTTTTTTTGAGTTATAATTATTATAAAATCATAGTGATATTATTTAGTGTTTATTATTTCTATGTATTATAATTTTAATAAATTTTTTGAATTATTAATGGATATGGAAATATTACACAATTTGAATAAAAGAATATCCTTTTAGTATGCTTATTTTATACAATTAAATTAATGATGATTGTTTGTTGATCATGTCATTAACATGTTCTGAAAATTGTAATAATAGATCCTTAATGATATCATAAAAATTATATTTTCCATTAATTCCATCCTTATATACATCCTTGTGACGAGGTGAAAGAAAATGAAACATGTTTTGTCATGGAGGCGGTAATCTTCACAACACACAAATGACAATTTCATCTTCTTAAGGGAAAAGGGAAAAGTGGTTAGTTTTTATGTACACAATATATAAAAATTAAATATAATATAAGTATTGAATTTATTATATAATATTCAGAAAATAAATTTTAAATGGTAAGATAATAAGAAAAAAAATAGTGAAAACATTGAACTTGCATTGAGAACTCCAGGTTTCTCTTAGAGGATTTCTTACAAAGTAAGGGAGTAGGATAATATATTGTGACCAAAACCGTATGAGAGTGAAATTATATGCTAGGGGATTGAAATATGGAATAGTTTCATAATGTAACCAAATCTATAGAGTGTTATTGAAGGGGTGGTGAGAGGCCTCTTTTATATGTGAAAATAAGGGTCTTTTCTTGTAAACTAAAGTTAGGTAAGGGGTAGGAATGGAATCAAATGGTTGTTAGGTGGGTTTGGTAAGTTAAGTGAATTATTTGGAAAAATGATATGTGATACATTTTATTATGGATTTCGTACCTAAAAAATCTTTCTAGAAGGTGTATGTGGCTAATAAATTATTAAAAATTAGAGGTACCTCATTTCCCAATTTTTAATTATTAATCTTGATTAAAAATTTACAATGGTAATTATATTATTAATAAAAATATAATATAATAATTATTAAAAAAATTAACATGAAAAATATTAATTTTAGATCCATTTATACTAATTTGATTTTTAATTATTAGAAAATTATCTTTTGAATTAAAACATAAGATATAGTTAAAACTGTTTTATATAAAAATGTATTTCGATATATTAGGTGTTTATTATTATTATTTCCTATTAATTATTAATTTAATGTTTTTTTTTATATTTTTTTATGTTTTTAAATATAATATTTTAGTCATATTTTAAAATATATTAATCTAATTTATTTAGATACAAATTATATAACTCTTATGATATTATTTATTTGAGAACAACCATTTTACTTCTATAACGGTAATTAATCTTTATCTAGAGTAATTTATTTTCAATGAGTAAAATTAATATTAGATTAGTTAAATAATTTTTAACTAATAATTCTAAATATAAATTTTATTTATCAAATAATTTTAGTATTTATAGGGAAAATTAATTTAAATATTTGTGAGCATAAAACTCGTTTCTTAGAAAAATGTTTAAAATTAATCTTAAGCTAATAAATTCATGAATAATTAAAAAATTAATTTTATTTTGTTAGAATATAATTAATATATTCAGAAATTAATTTTTTAAACAAACATGTGAATAAAATCTCTTTAGAGTGTGATTCATTTAATAGTTTAGGATATGATGTTTACCTGATACAATAGGGTCTTTGGTATTACATTCTTCACCCCTAAAATAATTTAATCCTTGAAATCTGGGTATATATTAGCTATTAGAAAAATGTGGATACTATTTATTTATATCTTCTTTAAGATCCCATGTTTCCCCTACTAGTTTCATATTTCTCCAAATTAATTTCACCAATTGATTTATCTTATTCTCTAATACTTTCTCTCCAGTGTCAAGAATCTAGATAGGCCCCTCAGTATAAGACAAGTCATGCTCCAACTCGATTACCTTAGATGTGAGAACATGTTTTGGATCTGACATGAATTTACTCAGTATAAAGGTTGGGTGGAATATCCAATATATAATCTATTACTTCATCTCTTTCTAGTATTCCAAAAATTCCCAATGTACTTAGGGCTAAACTTCCCCTTTTTACCAAATCTTACAACTCCATTCCATTGTGAAACCTTCAAGAATACATGATCCCAAAATTAAAATTCAATATCTTTCCATTTATTATAATAATAGATATTTTTTCTACACTAGGAAGCTTTATTAAGTTCCCAAATAGTTTATACTATAATAGTTGCCTCCTCTTCAAGCTCTGGGTCAACTAATTTTCTTTCTACAACTTATTCCCAACATGTTATAGTATAACACATATTCCCATATAATGATTCATATGTTCCCTTATGGATTCTATAATAGAAGATATTATTGTAGGAAAATTCCACAAAAGGTGGATACTGATATCAAATACCTTGGAATTCAAGATTACATGATTTCAGCATGTATTCAAAAGTTTTTTCAGTCCTTTTAGGCTGCCGATTAGTCTAGGGATGACAGGCGGTGCTTAAATGTATCTCAGAGTTGAGATCCCATTTGAAACTCGTCCATAAGTTTTACTTGAACTAAGGGTAAAGATCAAATACAATCAATTTAGGTGACCCATGAAGCTTTATTATTTCATTTATATAGATCCATGAATGGTGATCAAGGGATAGATCTTATCTTTTCACTTAAAAATGGGAAGACTTAATACAACAATCAATGATGACCCATATTGCATCATTCATCCTTAATACGACAATCAATGTTGACCCATTATCTTTGGGTGAATTTTTGGAATTTTTCTAAAAACTTTCAATTTTTGATGAATAGTGAAAAACATTGTGTTATTGTTTAAAGTCAGCTTTTTATTTAAATAATTATTTTTAATTTAAATTTATTTTAAAGTCAAAATAGATACATAATACCTATATTAATCCAATGTAATTTATTTAAGTCGTTTTATAATAAGATTACATATATGAAATTTTATTTAACTTTTTACCGTCTTTTACCCACCTTCTAGGCACATTTGTAATTTTTCATAAAACATAATTTTACCACTTATATGAATTTAATTTAGAAAATTTTAAAGACGCGGTTGAAATTAGTAAGTAAAATGTGGTTCAATAGGATGAAAATAATTTTCGGTGAATAGTAACTTTGGAATTTTATTTACCACGGTTAAAAGTAAATATGATAATTAAAGGTAAAGATGATATTATAATTAACCTAACACATGTCCTAATTCTATTAGATAAGTATATTTAGAAAAAAATAAACCTTAGGAAAAAAATATGATCTTTTTGATCCACTTGGTTTAGATTAGGACATTTACTATATTTTATTTAAAGAAGAGTTAAAAGTGTTAAATTCTAAGTTTAATAACTAAAACATTTTTAATATAGGCTTAAACATAAGATAAATTCGACTATAAATATTCATTAGAAAGATAAAAATATTTACTAAATCATGGTATTTTATTTATAATTTTTTAACATTAAATAATTAAATTTATTTATGACACAATGATGATGCTGTAATTACCTTATTAATGAATGACTAAAATAATTGATGTTATAAATATTAAAATAAATATAAATTGAAACTTTTGATGCCATACAAAAAAATAATAGGTTAATATGACATGTTATGGTGGATTAAATGTATTTTTTTCTAAGAAATAAGATTTTTATGACTTTCACAAAAACCAAATACTAAATAGTGTCAAAATTGACATAAATGAGTTTTTAAAATAAATACTATTTTATTAAATTATATAATAGTAATAAAAATATAATTTTTGTCCAAAGGACTTATATAATGATATATATGTCATTAATGAACCAATTTAGGTTCTATTGGAATTTTATAGTAAATTTATTAACCATGTAATATAAAAATACAAGAAGACATGTTAAATGTTAAACTATTTAACTAAGAGTTAAATCTAAAAGATAAGGTTAATATGGTGACATAAACTTGTCTAAAACCTATTGGTTGAGAGTTTTTTGATCCATACCCACCTTAGCCTAGAAATAAATCTATTTTTAGCTATTAGAAACTGAAAATGATTTTATAATAAAATAATATTTCAAAATTTTCCTAAAGTGACCCTCACCTCTCTTATAAAAGGATACTTCCCTTTCTCTTAATTCCACACCTCCATAGCCTTTTGGCTTGGAAAAACCCTACTAAAATATCCTCCCAACTACCCTCAATTCAACCTATAGGCCTTTCCTTGATCATAAAGCCAACCTAAGGAGTCCTTTTGTTCAAATCAAAAAGAAGAACCCGAAGAAGAGGTAATTACTTCATCACCTCTTTCAAAGTTCTTTTCTTCTTCCACTTCCCCTTTCATTGTTTTTTCCATAATAAAATAATAAATCCAATAACTTATACATAGTAAGATGTTATTATAAATATGGTGTAACCATATTCATTATTCTATCCATCCTATGAATGATAAAGTCACCATACGTGTGTATGTACGGCTTACCGTCTCCACGTCGTGGTGTAGTTTGTTATTCAAAACTTAATTATTTGGATGGGTATAATAATGAGTATAACTAATTTAAATAATAAATATAACATGTTAATTATTATTTATATATAATATAACATCCAATTACATATGATTTCACCACTAATAGAATGATATTATCACTCGTGCATACATACGGCTTACCGTCTCCACAACATGATGATATTTCATTTTCCATCATAACCATTCAAGAAAAAATTTCATTTGATGATTAAAAATAATGTTTAAGAAATCAATATCATTCTGGATATGAATCAAATACATCCTATCCATAACAAGCATGACTTACGTAACAAAACATATAAAGGAAAATAAATCAGTTAACACCCAAAACAATGATACTACAGAAATCACTAAAAAAAATGAACACTTTAGAAGGGGTTATTTTTGAATTTATAAGGGGTTATAACCCCTTATAAATACATTAGTGGTGGTTATGAGAAACCACCACTAATGTGCCCGCCTATTGTTAGTAGAGGCGGTTTTTTGTAAGCGCTGGTAAATGTGTAATGAGTTTAGCGAGGGTTATAGTAGAGGGGGTTTAAACCCCCTCTAATGTTGTCCAGAATTTACCATAAATGGGTTTCATTAGAAGCAGTTATAACCCTAATCGCCTATAATAGAGGCTATTAGAGGTGGTTTAAACCGCCCCTAATTTTTGATTGCATTAGGGGCGGTTTTACATAACCGCCCCTAATGTTTCTTTTTTTTTTAAGAATAAATTTTCTCTAATTCCCTCCTGTGTGTGTCCCAGCCTATCATGTTCCCCAATTACCCCTCCAGTCCCCACCACCCCTCCTCTCATGTGTGTATCCTTTGTGTGTCCTTCCCCCAGTGTCTCGGTCTTCCCCTGTCCCCGGTCCCAGGTCCTCGTGTTTGTCCATCTATCCTCCGGTCTGTCTTGGTCTGTCTGTGTCCCCCGGTGTCTCGATCTGTCTGTGTCCCCCGGTGTCTCGGTGTGTCTGTGTCCCCCGGTGTCTCGGTGTGTCTGCCCCCCGTCCTCGTTGTGTATCGGTCTCTATCCCCCATCCTCGGTGTGTCTCGCGGTCTGCCCGTCTATCCCCTATGCTCCCCCCATCCTTGTTGTGTCTCTGTCCATCCCCAAGTCTCCCCGCATGCGTGTCCTGGTCCAGCCTCGCCCCCAGTTCTCCCCCTGTGAGTGTCCCGGTCCATCCCCAATCTCTTCTATGAGAAATTGGAGGCCTTCTAAAATGTAGTTCCGAGTGGGATTCGAACCCCACTTCCCATGGTATTAAGCAAGCGCCTATTCCAATGCCCCAAGTCTCATTTTGTTTATATGGTACATATATTATTCTATTTATATATATTAATAAGTGTATTAAAATATAAATTATTTTCATAATATATTTAAATACATATAATAAGGTTATTAAAATGTGCATATATATTAATAAACATATATATATATATATTAACAAATTTACACATAATTTATATATTATTGTATTTATATATATTAATAAGTTTATTAAAATAAACATTATTAAAACAATATATTTAAATACATATAATAAGTTTATTAAAATAAACATTTATATTTTTAAACTTATATATATTAACAAATTTACACATATAATTTAAATATTATTGTATTTATATATATTAATAAGTTTATTAAGATAAACATTATTTTCATAATATATTTAAATAAATTAAATAAATAACATGCATCTATATTTACATTTATATAAATATATATGTATATATATTTTCTGCACACCTCTATAAATTATATATTTACATATATTTAAATAAAATTATGCATCTATGTATTTAAAAATACATTTATATCAAACACACACAAACACAAATGTTTATTTATATATTTATTTGTAATTGTTTATATTTATTTGAATACATCTATATTTTATATATATTAATAAGTTTATTAAAACAAACATTATTAAAACAATATATTTAAATACATATAATAAGTTTATTAAAATAAACATATATATTAATAAACATATATATATTAACAAATTTACACATATAATTTATATATTATTTTATTTATATATATTAATAAGTTTATTAAGATAAACATTATTTTCATAATATATTTAAATAAATTAAATAAATAACATGTATCTATATTTATATTTATATAAATATATATGTATATATTTTCTGCACACCTCTATAAATTATATATTTACATATATTTAAATAAAATTATGTATCTATGTATTTAAAAATACATTTATATCAAACACACATGAACACAAATGTTTTTTTATATTTTTATTTGTAATTGTTTATATTTATTTGAATACATCTATATTTTATATATATTAATAAGTTTATTAAAATAAACATTATTAAAACAATATTGTTAAATACATATAATAAGTTTATTAAAATAAACATATATATTAATAAACATATATATATTAACAAATTTTCACATATAATTTATATATTATTGTATTTATATATATTAATAAGTTTATTAAGATAAACATTATTTTCATAATATCTTTAAATAAATTAAATAAATAGCATGTATCTATATTTATATTTATATAAATATATATATGTATATATATTTTCTGCACACCTCTATAAATTATATATTTACATATATTTATATAAAATTATGTATCTATGTATTTAAAAATACATTTATATCAAACACACACAAACACAAATGTTTATTTATATATTTATTTGTAATTGTTTATATTTATTTGAATACATCTATTATATATATATATATATATTACCCAAATATATTATGCAAATATATATATACATATTATATTTACACGTACACAATTTAAAAATATATATATATTACATATTTATATGAATATAATATATTATACAATTTATAAATACATTCATATATGTATACAATATATACAATATATATTGATTTTTATTAAGAAAATAGTAGGGGTTCACAACCCCTTTGATCTCTTAAATTAGAGGGGGTTTGACAACCCCTTCTAATGTAAGACATTAGTAGGGGTTCAAGAGAGGGGTTTGAACCCCCACTAATGTCTTACATTAGAGGGGGTTGTGAACCCCAACTATTTTCTTAAAATAAAATTGTTTGACACACACACACACATATATATAACACCTCTAAAATCCAACTGAATGTGTGTGTGTGTAGTGCCTATAACTGAATATATAGTGCCTGTAACTAAATATATAGCACCGCTAATTATTAAAGTAACGACAGTTTTAACAAAATCGTCTCTAAAATCCAACTACATATTAAAAAAATGCTAAAAATCTTAGAGGGGGTTATGCAGAACCCCCTCTAATGTTACAGAAAATGAATTTAGAGGGGGTTGTGAATAACCCCTCTAAATAACCCCCTCTAATGTACTTATTTTTTTTGTAGTGAATATCATTAACAAATAAATATTAGAAGATTATATATGATATCATATTTATGTATATGGTTTTTTTATAATTTAATAACAATCATTTCACCATTATATAGGTGTTTAACATACCCTATACTAAGGAAAAGTACAAGGTAAGGGGTTTTCATCTCATTTTTTATTCCCATGGGATTCATGCTATATTGACACTATTTCCTTTTGTGTGGTGTATGTACTGCCCTTGATTGTATTCTTTTTGTAATATAATTTAATTTATGGGTATTTACATCTTCATTTTATGATCCTACTTTCATGAGGTGTATGTTTTATAAGTTACCAAATCGGCAAGGGAATTTATAATTTCAATTTCCACTCATTGGGTTTTATGAAAACTTCATTGATTATTTTACTCCAAGATTATGTGTGAAATCACTATTTATTTATTAATGTAGTAATTTTCACTTCCCTTTGTGTAGGTATACTTTTGATACACATAATCACTCCATTGATAAATTCTTAATTCATCAATATGAATTTGATAAGATTATTCTTAACTCAATTTCCATTCATTGAGTTAAACATCCAAGTAATTTGTGTTGTTTTTACAATAATACGTGTGAATGTACTATGATTTATTTACACTTAATATCCAATCATATTGAGTGTATTTATATTTGTCACATATAATTATTTCATTGATTTATCCTTAACCTAAGGATACAGTCTTTATAAGGGATTTCATCTCAATTTACATTCCATTGAGACTTTTTTGTTGTTATGGGCCAATTCACTTTTATATGGTGTACATACTGTACTTTGATATAGTATATCATGAATCCATTTATTCTCCTGATATTATAAAGTTTTTATTACCTCAATTATCTGTATTCAAGCGTCTCTCATTTGGTTAGGAACTCTAACTAAAATATCATTTTAAATGTTTTAAAGATTTATTCTTCTAAATCTTTCTCATTAATGTCCATGTTTTAAAAATGGTGTTAAGGATTTATTTATATGAAAATGAATGTTTTAATATTAAAATTCATTTTAAAAGTTTCAAATTGGTATGATACACTTTGATTCAAAAATCTATTTTTAACATCTTCTTGATAAATAATGATACTTTTAAATGTTTTCAAGAAAAATGGGATATTTATCTCAAATAGTTTTACTGATTATTTTCATCTATGTGAATATACTTCATTATTCTTGATTGAGGTTGGTTTATTATAATACAATATTCCATATTGTGTTGAATAATTTATGTATGACTGTGTGTGTTATATTTTTATACGATTTATGGTTTGTGGTTAAAATATTGACATTTTGTATGCTAGTTTTAATACGAATGTTTACATTATGTTTCAACATTTTTATATGAGGAATGCATTAGACTTAGTAAGTGATGGGTGGAGCCCGCTATAGCTCCTCGATGCATTGGTAGGTCTCATGAGACAAAATAGTGTCTTGACACAAGGCCTTTACAAAATTATTATTTTGTAGTCTTGGCATGAGGCCTTGATTATGTGGTTATGATGTCCGACATTATGCATTCCATTATTATGAAATTATCTATTGATATTTCATGTGATTATTTAACTATTAGAATATCCATGTGAATAAGTAAATGGTATTATTTTATTTATATTTACTATATTATTCTAAAGTTTAAGTTTAAAAGGCTTGTGTTTTAGTCTTATACATTGCCTTAAATGTTTATACTTATTTATGATAGTTTATACTATATTTTTATCCTTACTGAGTATCTGAGCTCAACCATTTATTATGTTTTATTTTTTCCAAGATGTGAAGAAGTATATTACAATTAACCTGTAGGAATAGGCTAAGGGATTTGAGTGTGTTTAAAGGGGACACAACGTTGTTGTTTTTTTCATTTCGTAATATAATGTAAAACTTATGTATGTATCTAGTACTTCCAAGGCTACTAAACTAATCAGTCTTTTGAGACTTTATCTCTTGTGATCATGCTAGTTTTATGTAATAATACACCGACTCTGGGTAACTAGGGTTGTGGTGTTACAGTTGGTATCAGAGGAAGTTTAGTACAAACCTTTGAAGAACATTACTCTAAGATAAAATTTCAGGATTAGTATAGAAGAAATTCCTAGAATTTTGGTAATGTATGGATTTTGTGAATTTTCCAAGTAATACATCCCTATCTGGATACGAGCTGGTAGAGGAAGCTCTAGTATAGATATATCTAGGGGTAAAACCTAAAAACACCGCTTTGAGCTAGACTCGAACGGGAACTAGTGCATGACAATGGGCCTTGCTGCACTCTTAGTTACGACAATCCTGGGGGATATGCTTCATATAATTCACATTTTCTTTACAAACCGATTTTAATTATTTTAATATAAGATGAGAATAAATAACCTTGGTTAATCCTAAGGAGTTTTAGATTGAAAATAATGTGTCATGATATTCTCTAAATAATTTTATGACTATTGTTACTCACACTATGCTTTATGGTTTTAGTCAATGGATGGATTCTAAGGAAGTCATGGTAACGTTGAACATGGTGTATAAGGTGGGAATGATGGTGGAAATGAGAAACTAAATGGAATGTTGATAAGCGTAAAAGATATCGTGTTCATACCGAAACAAGTTTCCAAAATTATGATCAACAACATATACATTAACCAACTCCCAAACTCAAAAAAGAAGAGAAATTCAGAGAATGATAAGAGATCCAATAGTGGAGATTGTGGAGAAAAGAAAGAACAATTTCCATCATGAAAGAAATGTAGAAGGAGACACCCAGGAAAGTGTCTCAATGGAACAAACAAATGTGTTATGAAGGTTCTGGGTGCAGTGGAAGCGCGTGGGTGGATGTGCCCACTTGGATTTTTGTCATTAACAATGATCAATCTGGGATCAATACGATGATAAACACTAGTCTCCACAGATCGAATCACAGAAAAAGACAAAGAAGAAGGTTTGTCCCGGAACCACAAAGTAGGATCGTTACAGGTTGATTATAATTAATTTAATTAATTAAAAATAAATACCTTTTGGGTGTTATTTCTTCATTGATGTTCTTGATCACGTTCCGATGTGATTCGTCATTGCATCGTAGAAGCTAAGTGTAGACCTCCTCTATAGGTGATTCACACATGTACCTCGTATCTCGAGACGTCGCCAAAGGAGTCTCTGGGTGCTAGCGTGGAGAAACCTTTGCTTGCGTTGTCCGCCTTAGATCATCTTGATCTGATGGAAGGGGATCTCTCTCAGTCTTGAGAGAATTCTTGGAGGAAGAGGTTCTTTCGGGCTTGAAAGAATTCTCCAAAATTTTTGTGTGTGGGTAGGAAAAGAGTTGGGGTTGTGAGGATATTTATAATCAGGTTTGAGGTTGTATAGTTATGAAAATAAATAAATGCGTTACACGTTTTATTTATTTCATTGAATCTTATTTAAAACCCCCATGTCAAATAATTAATTCCTTGACATGCGCCCACGCTGATTATAATAAATATCATTTAAAACAATATTATATCCTCAAAATCCAGACTGGAAAAACTACACGGCGTGTACTTGTTTTTCATAGAAAACTACACGGCGTGTACATTAAATGTACACGGTGTGTATATCTTGTTTTCATTTATTCATTTCATTTCCATAAAGAAAACTACACGGCATGTAATTATTAATATACGGCGTGTATATCTTGTTTTTCATTTCCTTCTTCCTCTATGATTAAAACGATTTAGGCTTCCTTGAATAATTATTAAACCATGTATGGGAATAATCTTTATTCTACTTGAGATACTTGAATACACTTAGTGTGTGACCCTATAGGCCTCTTTCTCATTGGCATTAGGCGAGCTTGCCTAAAGTCCAAGATTACGGTTTAGCAATGGGTCAAGGCACCCAAGAGAAAGAAGTTGATGCCACATTGACGTATCACCTCATACGAACGCTTACTGTGTAATTTAATCCCTTTGCCTCGATATCTCATCAAGAAGGTTTCATGGTAGTGTCATAAACCTATATGCCTGATCCGTCGTTCTTTGACTACCTGAAATAAACTCATCGTTTACACCATGTCCATGGAATTTAATGCGACAGTTCTATTTCAATCAAAGGGCCGAGATATCAACTTCCATAAATAGAAGGGAAAAATCCTTCCTCGACTTATCCATTAACAACATGTCACTCATGATGCACCTAACGTACCCTACTTCCCTCCAACTGTCTGCGTGATGGTTTTCATTAGTAAATCTAAGTGCCAGAGTCATGACATGAGTTAATGATAATCTTATAGTATAAGGACCATTACACACGCTCGTAGATAGAAATGTCTGATGACACCAAGACATACAGAATTGATACTGGCGGGTCTATTCTCATAATCTCCCATCTTAGAGATTACCAAGTGTGAACTCCATGAGAGAGAGTCTCGTCATCTTACGAGTAATCGCACATGACGGTCTATATACTATGTGTCCTATCATAGTATGTCATCCAACCTTAGAACTTTATTTAAGAATATTGTTATAGCGTTTCAAGGTTCTCATCATAGCAGGGATCTTCCATGACCTTATCAATGCAAAAAATATTCCAGGACATTATTATATTATAGTCATGCAGAATAATGAACAATATATAATAATTGAACATTCATGTAATCAAAGTACAAAACAGTTGGTTCTCAGGACACCAACCCTTAAAAACTCCCACTTGGACTAGAGCCAACTGTCTACGACTTTTAGTCCGCTAGACCTCACATGATGATCATGTTTCTGCTGATTCAAGGCTTTATTCAAGGGGTCTGCCACGTTGTCTTCTGTGGAAATACTACTCTCTGCAACTTAACCTCTCTGAGAAAAATCACTCAAGATATGATACTTCCGAAGTATGTGCTTTGTCCGCTGATGTGACCTTGGATCTTTTTCAAGTGCCATCGCTGCAGTATTATCACAATAGAGTGTGATAGGATCTTTACTACTCGGTACAACATCCAGCTCTTGGACAAAGCTTCGCATCCATACTACTTCTTTAGATACCTCAGAAGCTGCAATATACTCGGACTCTGCTGTAGAATCTGCCACCACACATTGCTTTGAGCTCTTCCAGCTCACTGCATCTCCATTCAAACTGAAGATGTATCTATTATGCGACTTCATGTCATCTTGATTAGTCTGGAAACTAGCATCTACATGTCCTCTGATGACTAGTTCCTTATCTCCTCCATAAACCAGGAACATATCCTTAGTACGCCTCAGATACTTAACGATAGTCTTGACTGCTATCCAATGGCGGTCTCCTAGATCAGCTTGATATCTTCCTACCGCACTTAATGTGTAAGCAACATCTAGCCTCGTACATAGAATAACATACATGACTGACCCAATCACGGATTCATAAGGGATCCTTTCCATTCTCTTTCTTTCCTCATGTGTATGAGGACACATTTTCTTGGAAAGATGAATTCCATGTGACACTGGCAACAATCCCCTATTGGATTGTTCCATACTGAATCTCTTCGGTATCTTGTCAATGTATGTACTTTGACTTAGGCCCAACATTCTCTTAGATCTATCACGATGGATCTTGATCCCAAGAATATATGCCATCTTGCCCAAGTCTTTCATGGAGAAGAATTTATGCAACTATTCCTTAACTGACTGTAAGACAGGTACTTCGTTTCCAATTAGTAATATGTCATCAACATATACTATTAGGAAAATTACTGCACTTCCACTAAACCTCTTATATACACAAGGCTCACATTCGTTCTTAACAAAGCCAAATTCCATTACAGCTTCATCAAAACGAATGTTCCATGACCTTGATGCTTGCTTTAATCCATAAATGGATTTCTGCAACTTTCATACCTTATTGGCATCCTTTGGAGTCACAAACCCTTAAGGTTGTGTCATGTAGACATCTTCCTGGAGGTTCCCGTTAAGGAATGCTGTTTTGACGTCCATTTTCCAAATTTCATAGTCATGGTAAGCGGAAATGGCCAATAGGATTCTGATGTATTTCAACATCGCAACCGGTGAAAAGGTTTCATCATAGTCAATTCCTTGACACTGTCTAAAACCTTTTACAACCAGTTGTTCCTTATAGGTGCTGACTTTCCCCTCCATGTCCATTTTCTTCTTGAATACCCATTTATTACAAATATGCTTTACATCAACTGGAGGATCTACCAAAATCCAGAATTGGTTTTGGTACATGGAATCCATTTCAGAATTCATGGCTTCTTGCCACTTGGCAATGTCTGTGCCTTCAACAGCTTCCTTGTAGGTAAGAGGATCATCATTGTCAACCAATAATTAGTCACCATCCTCAGTGACAAGAAAACCATATCGTTCTGGTTCTCTCACCTCTCTCGTGCTCCTACGCAGTTCTTGTGTCTCTGGAACAGATTGTTCTTCCACAGGGCTTTGTGGAATCTGTTCTTGTACCAACTCATATGTATCTTGAGCCTCGAATTCATCGAAGTCTATCTCACTCCCACTATCTATTGTGGATATGTGCTCCCTCTCAAGGAATATGGCATGTCTTGCCACTGTAACATTTTTGTCTGAGGGGTTGTATAGGTAATATCCCCTTGTTTCCTTGGGATATCCTATAAAGATACACTTTGTGCCTCGGGGTGAAAGTTTATTACCTGAAGAGGCTTTAACAAATGCTTTGCTTCCCCACACATGTAAATTCGATAATATGGCTTTGTGTCCACTCCATAACTCGTATGGAATACCATTTATCGATTTCGTTGGTACTTGGTTTAGTATGTGTGCTGCTGTTTGTAATGCATATCCCCAAAAGGATAATGGAAGACTCGCAAGACTCATCATTGATCTCACCATGTTCAACAGGGTGCGGTTCCTCCTTTCACTTACACCATTCTACTATGGCGTCTAAGGAGGAGTGAGTTGAGATAGAATCCCAAACTCCCATAAGAAATCAATGAATTCATGATTAAGATATTCTCCTCCTCTATCTAAGCGGATTTTCTTAATCTTCTTACCAAGCTGGTTCTCAACTTCATTCTTGTATTCTTTGAACTGATCAAAAGAATCTGACTTATACCTCATTAAGTAGATATATCCATATCTACTAAAATCATTAGTAAAAGTTATGAAGTACGAGAACCCACCCCTTACTTCAACTGGAAATAGCCCACACACATCTGTGTGAAATAATTCTAGAAGATCTTTAGCTCTTTCACCTTTCCCACTAAATGGGGCTTTGGTCATTTTGCCTTGTAGACACGCATGACATACACCAAGTGGTTTTAGTTCGAAGGAATCTAAATACCCATATTGATGTAATTTTGTCAAAAATTTCTCATTGACATGACCTAGCCGGTGATTCCAAATTTGGGTGTGGTATGAGTCATGTGAATTTACTTTTTCATCGATTTCCATTACTTGGTTTGTGTAGTCTAACACATAAAGGCCGTTATATAAATGTGCCCTACCAAAACAAATGCTATATTTATAAAAGTAGAAACATTCATTTCCAAACTTGAATATGAATCCATCAGTATGTAATCTAGATACTGAAATAATGTTTTTAGTAACATAAGGCGCATAATAACAACCTTTCAAAACCAAGACCATCCCAGTAGGCAATGTGATATGGTAGTCTCCGACAGCTACAGCAGCGAGTCTGGCTCCGTTGGTTGATCGTAGATCTACCCCCCCCCCCCCCCCCCTCGATCAATCTTCTTGAATATACTTTGTTCCTATATTTGGATACATATGTGAGCACCACAAGCAGTATCTAATACCCAATTTTTAGAAACAGATAGATTTCATTCGATGAAAAACGCACCTGAAGCTTCCCCTTGCTTCCTTGGATGGGTGCAGTTTTTCTTCTAGTGGCCCTTCTTGCCACATGTGAAACAAACAACATCCTGCTCCCTTACCTCCCCTTTGATCTTCCTTTTCTTGGAAGGCCTTGAAGAAGCTTTGGGCTTAAATCTCTTCACCTTCCCTTTCCTTTTATTCACCATAAGGACAGAAGGATTTTCACGCTTCATGTCATTATCTACTTGGAGAATAAGGATAAGGAGATCAGATAGAGACTTCTCAATGTTGTTCATGTTGAAATTAACAACAAAGTTCAAGAAACTTTGGGGGAGTGATGCAAGAATGAGATCGGTACCTAGTTCTTCGGGGATTTTCAACCCTAGAACCTCCAAGCACTCAATGTATCCAATGAGCTTGACTACATGAGGCCTAGCTAGGGCACACTCTCCAAGCTTTCTCTGAAATAGATCCTTGAATATCTCAAACCTTTCCTGTCTTCCTCCCTCCTGGTATAGACCATGGAGGTGCTCGAGCATGCTATAAGCATCCATGTCTTCATGAGACTTCATGAGCTCACTAGACATAGATGATAGCATCAAACATTGAACGTCGAGAGCGTCATTCAAATGTTGATCATAGACCAGGAAATCTTCATCACTCACCCCTGGGGAAGGAGAATCAGGAAGTGAGGACTCCAGCACGTAAAAATTTCATTCATGGTGTAGGATAACCCGAAGGTTCCTAAACCATTTCTGAAAGTTACTGCCGGTGAGGATATTGTCTTTATCCAGAATTGATCGCAGAGAAAATGTGGTTGACGAGTTTGTCATTTCGATTCTACAATTTAAAAGAGAATATTTATTAGTACTTTCTTGATTACATTTTATGAAAAATAATAAATGAATTTATTAATTCTCCCACTATTTTATCAAGACTCAATGTCCCTCACCATTGAACTCGGAATGTCCAGTTGATTTTACATTCTAGTGGAAAGGATCCATATTCCCATTCGCATAACCCCAACAAGGGTCAGTCAAGCTATTTGAAGGTATTTAGGTAGGCAAGTCTTTGCCAACTATGAGCTTACAGTTCCTTGATCTGTTGAGTGGACTCCCCAATCCTAAAATCCTGACTTGGATTTCCTCAACTCTTGCCTCCAATATTACACCAAGTCTAGAAAGGGATACTTCTCTTGATGTAATATGTTTAAGTCAACCCGAAACCTTTCATAAGGGATTCCTTTATAAAAGTAAGTGTCCCAACAAGGGTTGGTCAAACACATAGTTTTATTCAGTCTCGCCCTTAATCAGGTAACAGAAGGCTTGGTCTGACTTAATATGGTATTGAGGGATTTTAGTCCTTTATGCGTAGTTTCACATTATCACATGCTTGTTAATATTAAGTGATGCTTGCTTAAGTGATTAACCATGTTCTGATAATGTTTATGCATAGTCCGGTTTTTATTTTATTCCATCTTTTCATTCTTGTTCATTTTATTAATTATGTGATCGCAACAACACATACATAATAAATAAACCATGCAATCAGACAGAAATAAAATAAGATGGCATGATCATGAGCTTCTATTGGTTATCTTATCTAGCGGTTTTGATAAGCTAACCCTGACCTAGGGAAAACACCTTGAACCTATTGGTTCGTGTTTTGCAGCTTCCACCTATCCACCTTTGTATCTTCTTGCGTCAGTTTCACCTCGGCTTCGGGATTTGAACCGTCTCCTCTAGCTTGGGAGATCCTCTATTACATGGGTTTACATTAAAGAAACCATGGGCATGCAGGCCCTACATTTTATTGGAAGAAGGCTTACAGGACAACAAATTTAAATTAAATAAATTTAAATGAAACCATACACATACAAAGGGTCTTTGGTCTAGCTCATGATCATCCATAGCATGCAACGACATTTACACATATTTAGAATTCAAATTCTTTTAATCGTTCTTTCATTTAAGATAATACGCGCTCGAATTAAATTAATTATGATCTTATAATTAATCAATTCTTTATCTTAAATTACTTTCTGGATTTCCTTGATATTCTTCTCATCCATATTCCTTGTACGGGTCTTTGTACTTTGGAGGAAACCTGGTGAAATTCCATTTATGGAAAGTACACGGCGTGAAGTTTATAATTACACAGCGTGTATTTCTTTTCACCTTTTATCCAAAGTACATGCCAGGGGCTTTGGCGTGTTTTCGGTACTTTGGAAATTTTGGAGTACACGGCGTGTAGATGAATCATACACGGCATGTACTTCCTTGTTACGCGGTAATCGGCCTGGCGATCCCGTGTACATGGTACGCGGCTTATCTTTGTACATGGTTTCACCTGGGCCGGAACGGACTACTTGGCGTGTTGCTCCAACATACACGCCATGTATTCCGGTTCCACGAGCCATTCAATTCTGGTCAACATGGCGTGATTAATACTTAGGCATATCCAATTTACACGGTGTGTACTTCCTTGTTACGCGGTAACCGGCCTGGCGATCCCGTGTACATGGTACGCGGCTTATCTTTGTACACGGTTTCACCTGGGCCGGAACGGACTACACGGAGTGTTGCTCCACCATACACACCGTGTATTCCGATTCCATGAGCCATTCAATTCTGGTCAACACGGCATGATTAATACTTAGGCATATTCAATTTACACGACGTGGTTTGGCGGACCAATGTCGGTTCATTGAACCTAAGTACACGACGTATAGTTTTAAGTACACGTCGTGTAATCTCGTGTTGTACAGACAGAAAGAGCGGCTCCTCCGAATGAGTTCCTCATTTTTATTTTAATAAAAATTAAAATTAAAAGGCCATTTCTGTGATATGAATCGAGAAATGAATGAGGAAGATCAGATCTCATTTATTCAGATTTATAGAACGATTTATTTCGAATTGAATCAAATATAAATGCGTAAATTATCAAGGAAAATTAAATAACTATAATCAATGTTGTAACCTCGCTCTGATACCATTTGAAGGTTCCAGGCACAACAGAAGCGCGTGAGTGGATGTTCCCACTTGGCTTTTTTCATTAACAATGATCAATCCGGGATCAATACAACGATAAACGCCAGTCTCCACAGATCGAATCACAAAAAAAAGACAAAGAATAAGGTTTGTCCCGGAACCACAATGTAGGATCGTTACAGGTTGATTATAATTAATTTAATTAATTGAAAAGAAATACCTTTTGGGTGTTCTTTCTTCGTTGATGTTCTTGATCACGTTCTAATGTGATTCACCGTTGCGTCGTAGAATCCAAGTGTAGACTTCCTCTAGCGTTGATCCACACGTGTAACTCGTATCTCGAGACTTCGCCAAAGGAGTCTATGGGTGCTAGCATGGAGAAACATTTTCTTGTGTTGTCCACCTTAGATCGTCTTGATCTGATGGAAGAGGATCTCTCTCGGTCTTGAGAGCGTTCTTGGAGGAAGAGGTTCTTTCGGGCTTGAAAGAATTCTCCAGAATTGTTGTGTGTGGGTAGGAAAAGAGTTGGGGTTGTGAGGATATTTATAATCAGGTTTGAGGTTATAGAGTTATGACAATAAATAAACATGTTACACATTTTATTTATTTCATTGACTCTTATTTAAAACCCCCATGTCGAATAATTAATTCCTTGACATGCGCCCACGCTGATTATAATAAATATCATTTAAAACAATATTATATCCTCAAAATCCCGACTGGAAAAACTACATGGCGTGTATTAATAAATACACGGCATGTACTTGTTTTTCATTGAAAACTACATGGTGTGTACATTAAATGTACACAGCGTGTATATCTTGTTTTCATTTATTCATTTCCTTTTCATAAAGAAAACTACACGACGTGTAATTATTAATAGACGACGTGTATATATTGTTTTTAATTTCCTTCTTCCTCCATGATTAAAATGATTTAGGCTTCCTTGAATAATTATTAAACCACGTACGGGAATAATATTTATTCTACTTGAGATAATTGAATACACTTAGTGTGTGACCCTATAGGCCTCTTTCTCATTGGCATTAGGCGATCTTGCCTAAAGTCCAAGATTACTGTCTAGCAACGGGTCAAGGAACCCAAGAGAAAGAAGTTGAATCCGCATTGACGTATCACCTCATATTAATGCTTACTGTGTAATTTAATCCCTTTGTCTCAATATCTCATCAAGAAGGTTTCATGTTAGTGTCATAAACCTATATGCTTGATCCTTCATTCTTTAACTACCTGAAATAAACTCGTTGTTTACACCATGGCCATGGAATTTAATGTGACAGTTCAATTTCAATCAAAGGGACGAGATATCAACTTCCATAAATGGAAGGGACAAATCCTTCCTCGACTTACCCATTAACAACATGTCACTCGTGATGCACCCAACGTACCCTACTTCCCGCCAACTGTCTGCGTGACAGTTTTTGTCAGTAAATATAAGTGCACGAGTCATGACATGAGTTAATGATAATCTTCCAGTCTAAGGACCATTACACACGCTCGTAGATAACAATGTCTGATGACACCAAGATATGCAGAATTGCTACTGGCGGGTCTGTTCTCATAATCTCCCATCTTAGAGATTACCAAGTGTGAACTCCATGAGGGAGAGTCTCGTCATCTTACGAGTACTCGCACATGATGGTCTGTATACTATGTGTCCTATCATAGTATTTCATCCAACCGTAGAACTTTATTTAAGAATATTGTTATATCATTTCAAGGTTCTCATCATAGCGGGGATCTGCCATGACCTTATCAATGAAACAAATATTCCAGGACATTATTATATTATAGTCATGCAGAATAATGAATAATATATAATAAGTGAACATTCATGTAATCAAAGTACAAAACAGTTGCTTCTTAGGACACCAACCCTTACATGTTATGTGTGGGAAATAAGGACATAAAGTAACTAATTGTCGAGGAAAAATGAAGAGTACTATGGAAGAAAATAAAAATGATCATAAGAATCCATTTACGGTCATTTTCCGTAAATGTAGGGGACTTGGGCATTACCCGAGTCAATTCCCTATTCTATAGGATAACCACTAGGTCAAGAAAGAACCTGTGTGGAAATAAATGGATGGTGAAATGTTCAAAAGTATTAATGATTTTTTTGATGGGATTAATTTGGAAGACTTTTCTCTTGTATGTGTAACCCTGTAGTTTTTTATGTGAAAATTCTATTTGAGGAATAATTATCTTTTATTTTATAGATATAGTTATAAAGAACCATTTGGGTTTATATGATCCTTTAATTTAAGGCAATTACAGGTTATTGGGATGAAAATGAGAGGTATGAGATAACATTTATGGTTAAACTATGTTATGGTTATTTTGAGGAATTTATCTCATTTTAGGAATGTTATATATTGGGAAAAAATACCTCAAGTCATCCTCTCAGAATTCTTTGGGTGTAATTGTGTTTATTGACAAATCCAGATGACCAAAAATGAGTATGGTTGGTGTTTGCGAAGATAGGTTTTTAAGGGGGTGTAGTTTCCCAGTGTTTTTAAAATTTTAGGGCCTCAAAATAGGGAGTTTAATATTGGAAAAGGAAGGATTTCTTCATAGGAGTGAGTGGAATGAAGAACTTTGAATAAAGGTGGAAAATGATGAGAACCACATACCATATTACACGGACTGCATACCATGTTTCAGGAATGGTACGCAGAGCAGTGGCAATGGTATGCCAAAGCGGTTCACAGAACCAAAAATAGTTATCGGCTGAGCGGCGGTGCGGTACATGCATGGGATGAATTCGGTGGAGGAAATAGACCGCGTAGGAAAATGGTTCGTCGATGGCTTGCGATTCGCAGTGGCTGAAGAATTGGTAAGATGTGGAGGCTGGATTAAAGATTTTGTAAATCTTGATTCATTGGATTAAGCGGGTACCTTTTCCTATATAACAAACGCTTATCCCACTGATTACTATTGAGATCATTTATCATTAGAGAACATA
Organism: Viscum album; assembly: GCA_963277665.1. NCBI lineage: Eukaryota > Viridiplantae > Streptophyta > Magnoliopsida > Santalales > Viscaceae > Viscum > Viscum album. Next base: position 2,073,339,746 of record OY728119.1, read on the forward strand.
TTTTGATCCAGGAATTTGGAAAAGTCCGAAAGTGGTTTGTGCTTAAGGTGTTTGCAGGGATTCTTAACCCGCAAAGGAAGTCTGGTACGCGGAGGAGGAAGTTTGGTATGCTGAAATAATTGACTTGGTACACGGAGGAGGAATCTCTAGTACGCGAGAGGGGGAATTCCGCAAGCAGTACATGGATGAGAGATCTGGTACGTGGAATCAAAGGCAGTTCACGAGCAGTGAATAGTTCGTGGATTGACAGTGGTTCATAGCAGAGGTTTGGGGAATCTGTATGTGGTAATGGTACGTTATAGCGAAGGCGGAGGCAGTCTGCAGACAGATAAGGTTCACGGAAGAGGCAGCAGTCTGTAGAGCAGGCGGTTCACATACCAAACTCAGTACTCAATACGCAGGAGGATCAGGTGGTTCGTGGTTTTCACAAGGAAGCTTTCAAAATATTCAAATTAGTTTGTGAAATAATTTTTCGATACCTATCAGTACCCGGGAAGGTGGACTTCATCTATAGGTGAAAAAGGAACTTCAACAGATAATCTACCTATAGTTGAGGATATAGGAATTCATGAAAACGAAGGAACCTACATGTCCATAAATCGTGTTTGAACTACAAGTCCATAAACTATGAGTGGATTCCATTCCAAGAGCAGTGAGTGAAGGAAGATAAGACAATGACCCTTTCCACAGGCAGTGATGCAGAGAAAGAGGCATAGGGAGTGACCCTTGGGAATGTAGTGAGTAGACCCTAAACCTTGTAAAGGCAGTGATCCTAGGCATAGAAGATCTAGCCCGAACATTGTACTCCTTATTGGCCACGAGCCTTAGTGAATTTGGTACATTGTCACATTGTCGTTGTATGCTCCTTGGATGTAGCTCGGTGAGGGTGAACCACATAAAAACCATTGTTTCATGTGCATGATTTCATATGAGACTGTATATTGTCACAGGAGGAAGATAGAATTGATTTTTTTTTCTACCAACAAAACAAGATCCAAAAGGGAGAAAGTTTTAATCTACCATACCCTAATTCACCCCCCCCCCATCTCAGGGTATTCAACCTAGTGCTTCTAACAATTGGAATCATAGGTAAATGTTGAGAGTTAGTGGTTCTCTCTTAGAAGAAGAAATTATGTGGTCAATCATAAAGGAATTCTGATCTTCGATGGAAATAATTTTCAACTATGGAAGAATCAAATGCAACACTACTTCCGATCAGGTGGGATGGATGTCTTCACAATAGCTATGTATGTAATATCAGCTGACATTAATAATGGTGCTTTATCAGAAGATGAAAGAAGGGAATTGGATGTTTATTCTAAAGGGATCAAGGATTTAGTGGGATCCCTATCAAGTGAGATTTACATGAAGGTGATATCCTATAAAACATCACATGCAATGTGGGAAAAATTGTTAAATTTTTTTGAGGGCGACACAAAAGTCTGAGAAGAAAAGCTACAGGTTCTATGAAACAAGTATGAGGATCTCAGAATGAATCCCAACGAGACTATTGATGTATTCTTTGATAGGATAAATATTATTATGGAAGACATGCGAGGTATTAGAGAAGTCATTTAAGATATAAAGATTGTGAAACGAATCTTGAGGAAACTTCCACCATAGTTCAAACCGAAAGTTTTAGTGTTGAAAGACAAAGACCCAAAAGAGATGACACTAGATAACCTGCACAGTACCCTTGTAGCATATGAAATGAGAAACGATGACAACAATGCATTGGAAATGGGGAAGTCAAAGGAAGTGGCGTTCAAGGCCATGAAGAATCTCACCATTGAAGATAGTCCGGAGGAAGACAATATGGATGATGTCATGTCATTTCTATCCTCTAATCTGTAAAGAGGAAAAGGAAATTTCAAAGGTTAACTTCCATTTAAATGCTTTCAATGTGGAAATATTGGGAATTTTTCATCAAATTGTCCTAATAGGTTTGATGATGAAAATGAAGAAAATGATGAAATTCCCTAAAAGAAGTATTCATCAAATGAGAAAGGGAGTAGAAGTACAAGGAGAAAGTTCTTAAAAAAGAAGAATATGCTTTCAAGAGAGGATGAAAGTTCAGAATAATCTAAGGCAGAAGAGTTGGAGGACTCCACAGATCAAAAAGTAGATGCTTTGGTGGTAGTTTCTATAAATTCTTTTACAAGAGAAGAAAGTGACAATGAAGAAGGAAAAATTGAAGGAATAGTTGATCTTCAGGCTGAATTAGAAGCTTCCCTTAAAGAGGTAGATATTTTTATATCCAAATGAATAAAGATAACAAAGTTGTTTGTGATTCCAAACTCTTTATGCAATAGCAAGAAGAAGATAATTCTGAGCTAAATGAAAAAATTGAAAAGCTGAGGTCTTCAATGCCAGAAAGCTCCAAAAAAGTGGTTGAGTACAAAAAAAATTGAAGAACAGAAAATTGAAATTGATAGTTTGACTGAAACTGGAAAATATCAAATAAAATGTATCAATCATATAGAATAATAGGTCATTAGTATGAGAATGAACAATTGAAGATCAGGATAAACTTCTAAATCTTGGTTCGACATCAGGAAAGAAGATCATACAGTTAATAGATAAGATGATATTTGAGCAGAATGGTACATAAAAAAGGGTCTTGATCTAAAATAGTGAACACTTATGGTTCAAGTTAGACCATAAGAACCCACTCCAAGATTTAAGACAGATTTTTGTACGAAGAAGAATAAAAGGATTCATAGAACCCAAGGCACAACTAATGGTGCATCATTACCAAATAGGAATGTACCTCACATAAGATGCTATTGTTGTGGTAGGATGGGACACTCTCAAAATGTATGTTCCATAGTAAAGAGTTACCAAAGGGAACAAGAATAGAAGAGGTGGTCGTATAGAGTTCAAAATTATAGATCATCATTTGACGGTCATTGTTTCATCTGTAAAGGTCTCAGACATATGAAAAGATATTACACATCAACAATGCAGAGGAATGTGCCGAGGCAAACTGAATTTGTTCCTATGAAGCATCCAAAAGTATCTTTAAGTGAGATGAAAATTCAAAATTGATTTTTAGCTCTTTAGGTTGAAGCTGACCCATCATATACTGAGGAATATCAAGATTATCATTCCATGTTGGTTATGAATTCAAAGTCTTGGGTCAAAAATAAAAGGGCCAAGCAGGCTGTGGTTGTAGAAATTCTGTTCAAGGCATCAGATCGCATAGGGATATGGATAATTGACAGTGGATACACTTCCCATATGATGGGAAATAAGAATCTAGTAACCAAAATCAGGTATGATAAAGAAGGTATTGTAATATTTGGTAATGATGAGGGATTGAAAATTATAGATTTAGGAAAATCCAAGTTTGGAGGAAAAGACATGAGATGAGAAGATATCTTGGTTGTTGAGGGGCTTAGTCACAACTTACTTAGTGTTATTCAATTTTGTGACTCAGGACATGCCATAAGTTTTCCAAGAAATTATGTATCATCAAGGAAAAGGATGGTGCTGTTGTGTAGCAAGGAAAGCGTACGAAAGGGAATCTCTGCCTCGTAAGTGGAGAAGAAGATATGTGCTTTCTGTCCAAGTGTTAAGAAAAAAAGTTATGGCATAAGCTTCTTGGACACATTATACAAGATTCCTTGGAAGATCTATTAAAATATAATGCATATCAAAATCTCCCTAGATTACCACATGATCATACTCATACATGCGATGCCTGCTAATAGGGTAAGACCATTCGAAATACATATAAGCAAAATGAGAAAAAGTCAACAAGATTTCTTAAGCTGGTTTATATTGATGTGTGTGGGCCAATTTCCCCAAGTTCTATTGATGGGATGAGGTATCATGTTCTATTCATTGATGACTATAGAATAATGGCATGGGTTTCAATAATCACCCACAAATCTGAAGTGTTCAGTTTCATAACAAGATATCGACAGGAATGTGAAAAGATGCTTGGTCAGAAAATCTGAACGATTCGAATAGATAATGGAACAACATTTACAAATAACCAAGTTGAGGATTATCTCGAAAAACATGGGATAAGGCATAAAGTTTTTTTAGTAAGGACCCCATAGCAGAATGAAGTAGTTGAGAGACGAAATTGGATTGTTAACAACATGGCTAGAACAATGCTCATTGAGAAATACCTTCTACAAATTTTTTGGAAATAAGCAGTAATGACTGCAGTATACACTTTAAATCGAGCTTTACTTTGTCTAAAATAGGAGAATACTCCATCTGAGTTATGGTATGGAAAGAATCCTTCATTAAAATACTTTAGAATATTCAGAAGTAAATGTTTCATTCTCAATAATGATAAACATAGGAAGTTTGAATCTCATGGGGATGAAGGGATATTTCTTGGCTACTCAAAGAAAAGTAAAGAATATAAATGATTCAATAAGTAGCTAGGAAAGATATTTGAAATTAATGATGTGACTATAGTATAAAATTAATAGAATCTTCAAAAAATACATGATCAGACTGAGGATGATAGAGATGAAGAGATGAGCAGATCCGGAGACCCTCAAGCTCGAGATATTGATTCAGAAGAAGACTCAAATGATGAGAATAAATTAGTGTCTTCCCATAGATGAGTAAGAAGAGATGGAATTTATGGGTAGAATATAATTGGTGATCAGACAGCACCAGTGAAGACAAGAAGGATGAAGTCTCTACAGCAAGCATCATACTTATCATAAGTAGAGACTAAATGCTTTGATGAAGCAGTTGGAGATGAGAATTGGGTTCAGGAAATGAATGAAGAGCTTGACCAAATTGAGAAGAATAAAATGTGGGAAATTGTTTTTGAGACCAGAAGATAAGAATTTCATAGGGTCAAAATGGGTCTTTCGCAAAAAAAATGAATGAATAAGGTGTTGTGATTCGAAACAAGGAAAGACTTGTGTGCAAACAGTACTCCCAGATAGAGGGTATAGATGTCTATGAAACATTCACACCTATTTCAATGCTAGAGACAATTAGATTATTCTTGGATATATCCATGCAACTAAAGTTTAAAGTTTACTATATGGATGTAAATTCAGCATTTCTAAATGGATTTATGGAAGAAGAAGTCTACATTGAGGAGCCAAATGGTTTTCTCATTCATGAAGATGAGAACAGAGTTTGTCGACTAAAGAAGGCTTTGTATGGTTTGAAGAAAGAACCAAGAGCATGGTATTCAAGGCTTGATCAGTTTTTGAAGAAGCTTAGTTTTCAACATGGTGGAGTTGATTACAATTCGTATTACAAAAAATAGAAATAGTCAAAGAATTATGGTGTCGGTCTATGTCGATGACATAATCTTGGTGGTTTAGATGAAGCACAATGCAGACAATTTTCTGAATTCATGAAAAGTGAGTTCGAAATGTTGATGAATGGAGAGTTTAAATTTTTCCTTGGATTATAGGTGACACAAGGAAGGAATGTCACTTTTATTTCTCAATATAAATATGACAATGAGGTTTTGAGAAGGTTTGGAATGGATAATTCTAAAGAGATGAAGACTCTGGTTGCTACCCGATTGAAATTTTCACAAGATGATGAAGGCAAGCCAGTTAATATCACATAATAGAAGAAAATCATTGGAAGTTTGTTATACCTAATAGTGACAAGGCCTGATATTGTATTTTCCACATGCCAAGTAGTGAGGTATCAAAGAAATCCTAAGTAGAGGCACATGATAGCAGTAAAAAATAATTATTCGGTATATCAAGGGAATAATGGGTTTTGGATTAATGTGTAATGAAAAATATTAGCTAGAGTTATTTGGATATATAGATGCAGATTGGGATGGTTTAGTAGATGATAGGAAATCAACATCAGGATGTGACTTTTATCTTAGAAGGTTGTGTATTTCTTAGTTAAGCAAGAAACAAGACTGCATTTCATTAATCATCGTAGAAGATGAATACATCATAGCTACTCAAACTTGCACACAACTATTATGGATGAAGCAACAACTTGAAGATATGGGAATTGAAGTGAAATTGCTGACTGGAATTCATTTTGATAATTCATGTGATATAAATATGAGCAAAAATATAGTCCATCACTCATGGAAAAATCACATTGAAATCAAATATCATTTTATCAAGGAGAAGGTGGAGCAAGGGCTTGTGAAGTTTGAGTATGTGCCTACAAAACAATAGGTTGCGGACATTCTAACAAAGGCCTTACCCAAAGAATCATTTGAAAGGCATTGACTGGATCTAGTAGTCCATTTGACTTCCCACACCCGAGAAAGTGTGTATGTGGGCCCCCCTCTCCCCGAGGTATGGTGTGTCTTCCCCTAATGTGATGATATGTGTTCTTTACCCTATTATAGAAAACCTTGAAGTGCTATTCATGTTCATTGAAAAAGGGGAAGAAAGTGTGATTATTTCTAGTGGAAGAAAGGACATAGGGAGAAGTTGTTAAGCGGAGAAGTGAGATAGGAGGAGCTGAAGCTGAGCTAAAGTTGTTTGGAAGAGCTATAAGATAGGGGAGCATTAAATCTGATGATGCTATAAGTGATCTATCAAAGAATAGATATCATGATAGTTGAGAATCGTGATAAAAGCAGAGGAGTGGTGTTGGAATGATGTTAGAAGGCTTCCATCACTCAGAAATTGGTATCAGTTTGGTATCAAAAATTGGTTTCAGAAATGAAGTGATTATTTTATGAACTATTCATTTACTCTTGTTTCTCACATCGAGTATGGATCATGTGGGCTTAGAGTATGTGTTGAGTAAATCCTTGATCACTATCTTAATCACATGAAGCGAATGATGGTGGAATATTGGAGGATCTCTAATGAGATATCAAAGTACATAGAATTATTATAATAAGAGTTGTCAACAAACCCAAAGGGGGATATTTTTGGGAAAAAATCACTCAAGGCATCCTCTCGGAATGTTTTGGGTGTGATTGTGTTTGTTGACAAAGCTAGACGACTGCAAATGAGTATGGTTGGTGTTTTCCAAAGATAGGTTTTTAAGGTGGCATAGTTTCCCAGTGTTTTCTAAATTTTAGCGCCTCAAAATTGGGAGTTTAATGTTGGAAAAGGAAGTATTTCTTCATAGGAATGAGTGGCATGAAGAACTTTGAATAATGGTGGAAAAGGATGAGAACTGCAGACCATATTGCATGGACCACGTACCATGTTCTGGGAATGGTATGTGGAGCAGTGAAAACTGTATACCGAAGTGGTTCGCGGAAACAAAAACGGTTCGTGGTTAAGAGGCGGTGTAGTATGTGAATGGTCTGAAGTCGTTGGATGAAATCGAACATGTAGGAAAATGGTTCGCGGATGGATTACGGTTCACGGTGGCTGAAGAATCGGTAAGCGGTGGAGGCTGGATTAAAGATTTGGTAAATCTTGATTCAGTGGATTAAGTGAGTATCTTTTCCTATATAAGAAATGTTTTTCCCACAAATTACTATTGAGATCGTTTATAATTAGAGAAAATATTTTGATCTGGGAATTCAGAAAAGTCTGAAAGTGGTTCACGCTAAAGGTGTTTGTGGGGATTCTTAACCTACAAAGGAAGTATGGTACGCAGAGGAGGAAGTCTGGTACGCAGAAATAATTTACTTGGTACATAGAGGAGGAATCTCTGGTATGTGAGAGAGGGAGTTCCACAAGCGGTACATGGAGGGGAGCTCTGGTACGCATAATCAAAGGTAGTCCATGAACAATGAACAGTTCTCGGACAGAGGGTGGTTCGCAGCAGAGGTTCTTGGAATCGGTATGCGGTAGTGGTACGCGATAGAAAAGGTGGAGGCAGTCTGCGGACAAAGAAGGTTCATGGAAGAGGAAGTAGTACATGGAGTGGTCAGTTTTCATACCAAACCCGGTGCTCAGTACACAGTAGGATCAGGTGGTTCTCAGTTTTCACAAGGATTCTTGCAAAAGCTTATAATCAATTTCCGAAAGTATTTTTCGGTACCTAGAAGTACCCAGGAAGGTGTACATTCATCTTCAAGTGAAAAATTAATTTCAATAGAGCATCAACCTATAGTTGATGATGCATAAATTCATGCAAATGAATGGACTTACATGTCTATAAACTGTGTTTGACCTACAAGTCCATAAACTGTGAGTGGATTTCTTTCCAAGAGTAGTGAGCGAAGGAAGAGGAAGACATTGGCCTTTTCCACTAGAAGTGATCCAGATAAAGAGGCATAGGGAGTGACCCTTTATAATGTATTGATCAGACCCAAAACCTTATAAAGGTAGTGACATTGGGCATAAAAGATATAGCTCGAACATTTTACTCGTTATTGGTTGTGAGCCTTAGTGAATTTGGTACATAAGCACATTGTTGTTGTATGATCCTTAGACATAGCCTAGTGAGGGTGAACCAAGTAAAAATCATTCTGTCCTACACATGATCTCATATGAGTCTGTATATTTTCATGAGAGGAAGATATAATTGAGTTTTTTCTAACAACAAAACAAGATCCAAAAGGGAGAAAGTTTTAATATACCATTCCCTGATTCACCCCCCCCCTCTCAGGGTATTCAACCTAGTGGTTCTAACAATTAGTATCAGAGGGAAAGGTTGACAGTCAGTGGTTCTCTCTCAAAAGAAGAATTGGAGGTGGTCAATCATAAAGGAATTCCAATCTTTGACAACTATGGAAGAATAGAATGTAGCACTACTTCCAATCAGTTGGGATGGATGTCTTCACAGCAGCTATGCATGGAATATCAGCTGACATTAATAGTGGTGCTTTATCAGAAGTTGAAAGAAGGTAATTGGATGTTTATGCTAAAGGGATCAATGCTTTAGGGGGATCCCCATAAATGGAATTTACATGAAGGTGATGTCCTGTAAAACATCACATGTAATGTGGATTTTTTTTAAACATTTATGAGGGAGACACAAAAGTACGAGAAGAAAAGCTGCAAGTTCTATGGAAAAAGTATGAGGATCTCAGAATTAATCCCAATAATATTGTTGATATATTCTTCGATATGATAAATATTATTGTGGAAGACATGAGGGATCTTAGAGAATTCATTGAAGATATAAATATTTTGAGATGAATCTTGAGTAAACTTCCACCATAGTTCAATCCGAAAGTTTTAGTATTGGAAGACAAAGACCCAAAAGTGATGACAATAGATAAACTGCACAGTAACCTTATAGCATATGAAATGAGAAACAATTACAACAATGCAGTGGAAAAGGGACAGTCAAAGGAAGTGGTGTTCAAGGACATGAAGAATCTCCCTATTGAAGATAGTCCAGAGGAGGAAAATATGGATGATGTCATATCATTTCTATCCTCTAATATGTAAAGAGAAAAAGGAAAGTTCAGCGATAAACTTCCATTTTCATGCTTTCTATGTGGAAAGATTGGGCATTTTGCATCAAAGTGTCCTAAGAAGTTTGATGATTAAAATGAAGAAAATGATGAAATTCCTCAAAATAAGTATTCATCAAATGATAAAGGGAGGAAAAGTACTAGGAAAGAGTTCTTCAAAAAGAAGAATCTACTTTCAAGAGAGGATGAAAGCTCATAAGTATCTGAGGTAGAAGAGTTGGAGGACTGCATGGATCATAAAGTAGATGCTTTGGTGGTAGCTGCTAGAAATTCCTTAACAAGAGAAGAAAGTGACAATGAATTAGGAGAAATTGAAGAACGAGTTGATCTTCAGGATGAATTAGAAGCTTCCCTTGAAGAGGTAGAGACTTTGAGATCCAAAACGAAGAAAGATAAAAAAGTTGTTCATGATGCCAAACTCTTTATGAAATAGCAAGAATAAAATAATTTTGAGATAAATGAAGAAATTGAAAAGTTGAGGTCTTCAATGCGAGAAATCTCCAAAAAAGTGGTTGAGTACAAACTCAAAATTAAAGAACATAAAATTGAAATTGATAGTTTGAATGAAACTAGAAAAGATCAAATCAAACATATCGAGCATCTAGAAGAAGAGTTTGTTAGTCAGCAATGAATAATTGAAGATCAGGAGAAATGGTTAACTCTCCATTCGAAATTAGGAAAGAAGATTATACATGAAATAGATAATATGATATTTTAGCGGAATGGTCCATTAGAAAAGAAGGGGCTTGATCTAAAAAAGGAAATAGTTATGGTTTAAGTCAAACCACAAGCACCCACTCCATGATTTAAGACAAATTTGTGTACAAAGTTTAATAAGAATATTCATAGAACCCAAGGTGCAACTAATGGTGCATCATTACCACACATGAATGTACCTCACATACGATGTTATTGTTATGGTAACATGGGACACTCTCAAAATGTATGTTCTAGAGCAAAGAGGTACTAAAGGGAAGAAGAACAATAGAGGTGGTTGTATAGTGTTCAAAATTATAGGTCATCATTTTACAGTCATTGTTTCAGGTGTAAAGGTCTTAGACATATGGAAATATATTGCACATCAACAATGCAAAGGAATGTACTGAGGCAAAGTGATTTTTTTCCTAATAAGTAGCCAAAAGTCTCTTCAAGTGAGATGAAAATTCAAAATAGATTTATAGCTCTTCAGGGTGAAGTTTACCCATAATATATTGAGGAAGATCAAGATTATCATTCCATGTCTGTTATGAATTCAAAGGCTTGGGTAAAAAAGAAAAGGGTCGAGCAGGCTGTGGTTGTAGAAATTGTGTTCAAGGCATCAGATCGCACAGGGATATGGATATTTAACAGTGGATTCACTTCCCATATAATGAGAAATAAAAATATAGTAACTGAAATTAGTTATGATAAATAAGGTATTGTAATATTTGGTAATGATGAGGGCTTGAAAATTATTAGTTTAGGAATATCCATTTTTGGAGGAAAACACATGAGATGAGAAGATGTCTTGGTTGTTGAGGGTATTAGTCACAACTTGCTTAGTGTTAGTCAATTGTGTAACTCAGGACATACCATAAGTTTTTCCAAGAAATTATGTATCATCAAGGAAAAGTATGGTGATATTGTGTTGCAAGGAAAGCATATGAAAGGGAATCTCTATCTCGTAATTGGAGAAGAAGATATGTGCTTTCTGTCCAAGGATGAAGAAAAAAAGTTATGGCATAAGAGTCTTTGACACATTATCCAAGGTTCCTTGGAAGATCTGGTAAAATATGATGCATCTATAATTCTCTCTAGATTATCACGTGATCTTAATCATACGTTTGATGCCTGCTAACAGGGGAATACCATTCGAAATACATATAAGAAAAAGGAGAAAAAGTCAACAAGATTACTTGAGATGGTGCATATTGAGGTGTGTGGGCCAATTTCCCCAAGGTCTATTGATGGAATGAGGTATTATGTTCTATTAATTGATGACTATAGTAGAATGGAAAGGGATTCAATAATCACCCACAAATCGGAAGTGTTCGATTTCATTACAAGATATCGACGAGAATGTGAAAATATGCTTGGTTAGAAAATCTGAATGATTTGAATAGATAATGGAACCGAGTTTACAAATAGAAAAGTGGAGGATTATCTAAAAAACATGGGATAAGGTATCAAGTTTCATCAGTAAGGACTCTATAGCAGAATGGAGTAGTTGAGAGAAGAAATCGGATTATTAACAACATGGCTAGAACAATGCTCATTGAGAAAGACATTCCAAATTTTTTTTGGAAAGAAGCAGTGATGAAAACAGTATACATTAAAAATAAAGCTTTACTTTATCCAAAAGAGGAGAAGACTCTATAAAATTTATATTATGGAAAGAAGCTATCATTAAAATACTTTAGAATATTTGAAAGTAAATGTTTCGTTCTCAATAAGGAGAAACATAGGAAGTTTGAATCTCATGGGTATGAAGGGATATTTCTTGGATACTCAAAGAAAATAAAAGAATACAAATGCTTTAATAAGCGGTTGGGAAAGATAGTTGAAAGTCATGATGTGACTAGAGTAGAAAATGAATAGAATCTTCCTCAAATTCATGATCAAACTGGGGAGGATAGAGATGAAGAGATAAGAATATTAGAAGATTATCCAACTCTAGAGATTGATTCAGAAGAAGACTCAGATTATGAGAATAAATCAGTGTCCTCCCAGAGACCAGCAGGAATAGATGAAATTGAGGGGTACGACATAATTGGTGATCAGACATCACTAGTGTAGACCAGAAGAATGAAGTCTCTACAAAAAGCATCATACTTATCACAAATAGAGCCTAAATTCTTTTATGAAGTAGTTGGATATGAGAATTGGGTTCAGGCATTGAATGAAGATCTTGACCAACTTGATAAGAATCAAATGTGGGAAATTGTTTTAAGACCAGAAGACAAGAATATCATAGGTATAAAATGGGTCTTCCACAATAAAATGAATGAATAATGTGTTGTGATTCAAAACAAAGAATTACTTGTGTGAAAAGGGTATTCTCAGATAGAGGGTATAGATGTTGATGAAACATTTTCACCTGATGCAAGGCTGGAGACAATTAGATTATTCTTGTCTATAGTCATGCGATGAAAGTTTAAATTTTACCAGATAGATGTCAAGTCATCATTTCTGAATGGAGTTCTAGAAGAATAAGTCTACATTGAGCAACTAGATGGTTTAGTCATTCATGAAGATGAGAAAAGATTTTTTCAATGGAATAAGTCTTTGTATAGTTTGAAGCAAGCACCAAGATCATGGTATTCAAGGCTTGATCAATTTCTAAAGAAGCTTATTTTTGAACGTGGTGGATTTGATTACAATTTTTATTATAATAATGGAAATAGTCAAAGGATGATGGTGCTAGTTTATGTTGATGAGATAATCTTTGTTGGTTCAAATGAAGCACAATGTAGAAAATTTTCTGAATTCATGAAAAGTGAGTTCGAAATGTCGATGATTGGAGAGCTGACACTTTTCCATGGATTATAGGCGACACAAGAAAGGAATGGAACTTTTATTTATCATTATAAATATTCCAAGGAGGTTTTGAGAATGTTTGGAATGGATAATTCCAAAGAGATGAAGACTCTGGTTGCTACCCAGTTGAAATTGTCACGAGATGATGAAGGCAAGCCAGTTAATTTCACAAAATACAGGCAAATCATTGGATGTCTGTTGTACTTAACAATTACAAGGCCTGATATTGTATTTTCCACATTCCAGGCAGTGAGATATAAAATCAATCCCAAGGAGAGCCACATGATTGCACTAAAAATAATCCTTTAGTATATCAAGGGAATAGTGGGTTTTGGCTTAATGTATAATGAAAAATCTCAGCTAGAGTTACTGGGATATATAGATACGAACTGGGATGGTTCAGTAGATAACAGGGAATCAACATCAAGAGGTGCCTTTTATCTTGGAAGGTTGTGTATTTCTTGGTTAAGAAAGAAACAAGATTGCATTTAATTAAGCACCATAGAAGTTGAATACATCGTAGCTACTAAAGATTACACATAGCCATTGTGGATTAAGCAATAACTTGAATATATGGGAATTGAAGTGAAATCTCTGATCTAAATTCATTGTGATAATTTAAGTGCTATAAATCTAAGAAAAAATCTAGTCCATCACTCAAGTACAATGCACATTGAAATAAAATATCATTTTATCAAGGAGAAGGTAGAGAAAGGGCTTGTGAAGTTGGAGTATGTTCCTATATAACAACTGGTTACAGACATTCTGACAAAATCCTTACCCAAAGAAGCATTTGAAATTAGTCGACTAGCTCTGAGAGTCTAGTCAACTTCTTGCACTTGAGAAAGTGTGGATGTGGACCCCCTCTCCCTGAGGTACGGAATTTCTTTCCCTAATGTGTTGATATATGTTCTTTACCCTATTATAGACAACCTTGAAGTGCTATTCGGGTTCATTGACAAAGTGGGAGAAAGTGTGACTATTTCTGGGGGAAGAAAAGACACGGGGAGAAGCTGTTAAGTGGAGTAGTGAGATAGGGGGAGTTAAAGCTGAGCTGAAGCTGTTTGGAAGAGCTATAAGATAAGGGAGAATTAAATATGACAATTCTAGAAGTTATCGTTCAAAGAATAGATATCATGATAGCTGAGGATCATGATAAAAGTAGAAGAGTGGTGTTGGAATGATGTCAGAAGGCTTCCAACACTCAGTAATTGGTATCAATTTTTTATTAACAATTGGTTTCTAAAATGAAGTGATTATTTGATTAACTTTTCATTTACTCTTGTTTCTCACACCGAGCATGGATCATGTAGGATTAGATTATGTGTTGAGTAAATCCTTGACCACTATATTAATTTTATGAAGCGAATAATGGTTGAATATGGGAGGACATATAATGAGATATAAAGTGCATATAATTGTTATAAGAAAAGTTGTCAAAAAACCCAAAGGGGGGGATTGTTGGGAAAAAATCCCTCAAGGCATCCTCTCAGAATTTTTTAGGTGTGATTGTGTTTGTCGACAAAGCCAGATGACTATAAATGAGTATGGTTGGTGTTTTTCGAAGATAGGTTTTTAAGGTGGCATAGTTTCCCAGTGTTTTCCAAATTTTAGAGCCACAAAATCGGGATTTTAATGTTGGAAAATGAAGTATTTCTTCATAGGAGTGAGTGGAATGAAGAACTTTGAAGAAAGGTGGAAAAGGATGACAACCGCATACCAAATTTCATGGATTGTGTACCATGTTCCGGGAATGGTATGTAAAGTAGTGGAAACGGTATGTCGAAGTAGTTCTCGAAACCAAAAACGGTTCGCAGCTGAGCGACGGTGCAATACGAGGATGGGCTAAAGTCAGCATAGGAAATCGATCGCGTAGGAAAATGGTTCGAGGATGGCTTGCGGTTCGCGGTGGCTGAAGAACCGGTAAGTGGTGGAGGATGGATTAAAGATTTGATAAATCTTAATTCAGCATATTAAGTGGGTATCTTTTCTTATATAAGAAACGCTTATCCCACCGATTACTGCTGAGATCATTTATCATTAGAGAACATCTTTTGATCCGATAATTCAGAAAAGTCCGAAAGTGGTTTGCGTTGAAGGTGTTTGTGGGGATTCTTAACCCGCAAAGGATGTCCAGTACGTGGAGGAGGAAGACTGGTACGAGGAAGGAATTGACTCAGTACGCGCAGGAGGAATCTCTGGTACGTGAGAGGGAGAGTTCCACAAGCGGTACATGGAGGGGAGATCTGGCACGCGGAAGCGAAGGTAGTCTGAGAATAGTGAACAGTTCGCAGATAGAGGGTGGTTTGCAGTAGAGGTTCGTGGAATCTATATGCGGTAGCTGTACGCGATAGCGAAGGAGGCGGTAGTCTACGGACAGAGGAGGTTTGTAGAAGAGGCGGCAGTACATGGAGCAGGTGTTTCACGTACCAAACCCGGTACTCAGTACGCTAAAGGATTAGGTGGTTTGTGGTTTGCACAAGGAAGATTGAAAAAGATTCAAATCAGTTTGCGAAAGTATTTTCCAGTACCTAGTAGTACCCAGGAAGGTGGAATTCATCTACAAGTGAAAAAGGTACTTCAATAGAGCATCTACCTATTGTTGAGGATGCATGAATTGAGGAAAATGAAGGGACCTACATGTCCATAAACTGTGTTTGACCTACAAGTTCATAAATTGTGACTGAATTTCTTTCCAAGAGCGGTGAGTGAAGGAAGAGGAAGACGGTGACCCTTTCGACCGAAAGTGAGCCAGAAAAAGAGGCATAGGGAGTGACCCTTGGGAATGCAGTGAGTAGACCCTAAACCTTGTAAATGCAGTGAGCCTGGGCATAGAAGATCTAGCCGGAACATTGTACTCATTTTTGGCCATGATCCTTAGTGAATTTAGTACATCGGCACATTGTCGTTGTATGCTCTTTGGACGTAGATCAGGGAGGGTGAACCAAGTAAAAATCATTGTGTCCTATGAATGATTTCATATCAGTCTTTATATTGTCATAGGAGGAAGATAGAATTGAGTTTTGTCTAACAACAAAACAAGATTCAAAAGGGAGATAGTTTTAATCTACCATACCCCGATTCACCCCCCCTCAGGGTATTCGACCTAGTGGTTCTAACAATTGGTATTAGAGGGAAAGGTTGAAAGTCATTGGTTCTCTCTCAAAAGAATAAATTTAGGTGGTCAATCATAAAGGAATTCTAATATTCAATGGAAATAGTTTTCAACTGTGAAAGAATCAAATGTAGCACTACTTCCAATCAGTTGGGATGGATGTCTTCACAGCAGCAATGCATAGAATATCAGCTGACATTAATAGTGGTGATTTATCAGAAGTTGAAAAAATATAATTGTATTTTGATGTTAAATGGATCAATTCTTTATGGGGAGGCCTATCAAATGAAATTTACATGAAGGTGATGTCCTATAAAACATCACATGAAATGTGGGAAAAATGTTAAACGTTTATGAGGACGACACAAAAGTCCAAGAAGAAAAGATGCATGTTCTATAGAACAAGTATGAGGATCTTAGAATAAATCCCAATGATACTGTTGATGTATTCTTCGATAGGATAAATATTATTGTGGAAGACATGCAGGGTATTAGGGAAGTCATTGAAGATATAAAGATTTTGAAACAAATCTTGAGTAAACTTCCACCGTAGTTCAATCCAAAAGTTTCAGTGTTGGAAGACAAAGACCCAAAAGAGATGACACTAGATAACCTGCACAGTACCCTTGTAGCATATGAAATGATAAATGATGACAACAATGCAGTGGAAAAGGGGAAATCAAAGAAAGTGGCGTTCAAGGCCATGAAGAATCTCTCCATTGAAGATAGTCTGGAGGAAGACAATATGGATGATATTATGTCATTTCTATCCTCTAATATTTAAAGAGGAAAAGCATCAAAGTGTCCTAAGAAGTTTGATGATGAAAATGAAGAAAATGATGAAATTACCCAAAAGAAGTATTCATAAAAGGAGAAAGGGAGGAGAAGTAGTAGGAGAAATTTCTTCAAAAAGAATAATATGCTTTCAAGAGAGGATGAAAGTTCAGAATAATCTGAGGCAGAAGAGTTGGAGGAATGCACGGATCATAAAGTAGATGTTTTGGCGGTAATTTCTCGAAATTCTTTAACAAGAGAAGAAAGTGAAAATAAAGAAAGAGAAATTGAAGGAAGGGTTGATCTTCAGGATAAATTAGAAGTTTCCCTTGAAGAGGTAGATATTTTGAGATCCAAAATGAATAAAACTAACAAAGTTTTTCATGATGCAAAACCTTTATACAATAGCAAGAAGAAGAGAATTCTGAGCTAAATAAAGAAATTGAAAAGATGACGTCTTCAATTCCAGAAAGCTCTAAAAAAGTGGTTGAGTACAAACTCAAAATTGAAGAATAGAAAATTGAAATTGATAGTTTGACAGAAACTAGAAAAGATCAAATCAAATGTATCAAGCATCTATAATAATAGGTTGTCATTCTATGATGAACAATTGATGATCAGGAGAAACTGCTAACTCTCGGTTCGATATCAGGAAATAAGATCATACATGGAACATATAAGATGATATTTGAGTGAAATGGTCTATTATAAAAGAAGGGGATTGATGTAAAATAGGAAATAGTTATGGTTTAAGTCAGACCACAAGCACCCACTCCAATATTTAAGACTAATTTGTGTATGAAGTAGAATAAGAAGATTCAGAGAACCCAAGGCACAACTAATGGTGCATCATTAACACACAGGAATGTACCTCACATAATATGATATTGTTGTGGTAAGATAAGACACTCTCAAAGTGTATTTTCCATAGAAAAGAGGTACCAAAGGGAACAAGAACAACAGAGGTGGTTGTATAGTGTTCAAAATTACAGGTCATCATTTGACAGTCATTGTTTCAGGTGTAAAGGTCTCAAACATATGGAAAGATATTGCACATCAACAATGTAGAGGAATGTGCTGAGGAAAACTGAATTTTTTCCTAAGAAGCAGCCAAAAGTATCTTCAAGTTAGATGAAAATTAAAAATCGATTTATAGATCTTCAGGTTGAATCTAACCCATCATATAATGAGGAAGATCAAGATTATCATTCCATGTCGGTTATGAATTCAAAGTCTTGGGTCAAAAAGAAAAGGGTCGAGCAGGCTGTGGTTACAGAAATTTCATTTAAGGCATCAGATGGCACAAGGATATGGATAATTGAAAGTGGATGCACTTTATATATGATGGTAAATAAGAATCTAGTAACTGAAATCAGGTATGATAAATAATGTATTGTAAGATTTGGTAATGACGAGGGCTTGAAAATTATTGGTTTAGGAAAATCAAAGTTTGGAGGAAAAGACATGAGACGAGCATATGTCTTGGTTGTTGAGGGGATTAGTCACAACTTTCTTAGTGTTAGTAAATTGTGTGACTTAGGAAATGCCATAATTTTTTCCAAAAAATTATGTATCATAAAGGAGAAGGATGGTATTGTTGTGTTGTAAGGAAAGCGTGCGAAAGGGAATCTCTACCTTGTAAGTGGAGAAGAATATATGTACTTTCTGTCTAAGGATGAAGAAAAAAAGTTGTTTCATAAGAATCTTGGACACATTATCCAAGGTTCCTTGGAAGATATGGTAAAATATGATGCATCTCAAAATCTCCCTATATTATCATGTGATCATACTCATATGTGAAAATCCTTCTAATAGGTGAAGACCATTTGAAATACATATAAGAAAATGGAGAAAAAGTCAACAATATTTCTTGAGATGGTGCATATTGATGTGGGTGGGCCAATTTCCTCAAGGTCTATTTATGGGATAAGGTATTATGTTCTATTCATTGATGACTATAGAAGAATATCATGGGTTTCAATAATCACCCACAAATCTGAAGTGGTCAGTTGCATTATAAGATATCGACGAGAATGTGAAAATATTCTTAGTCAGAAAATATGAACAATTTGAACAGATAATGGAACATAGTTTACAAATAGCCAAGTGTAGGATTATCTCAAAAAACATGGGATAAGGAGTCAAGTTTTAGAAATAAGGACTCCATAGCAGAATGGAGTATTTGAGATAAGAAATTAGATTGTTTACAACATGGCTAGAACAATTCTCATTAACAAAAACCTTCAGGAATTTTTTTGGAAAGAAGCAGTGATAACAGTAGTATACACTTCAAATCGTGATTTTCTTTGTCCAAAAGAGGAGAAGACTTCATACAAGTTATGGTATGGAAAGAACCCATCATTAAAATACTTTATAATATTCAAAATTAAATGTTTCATCATCAATAAGGAGAAAAATAGAATGTTTGAATCTCATGGGGATGAAGGGATATTTCATGGCTACTCAAAGAAAAGAAAAGCATAAAAATGATTCAATAAGTGGCTAGAAAAGATAGTTGAAAGTCATGATGTGACTATAGTAGAAAATGAACAAAATCTTCATCAAAAACATGATCAGACTAAGGAGGATAGAGATAAAGAGATGATAAGATTAAGAGAACCTCAAGCTTGAGAGATTTATTTAGAAGAAGACTCATATGATGAGAATAAATCAGTGTCTTCCCAGAGATGAGTAAGAAGAGCTAAAATTGATGGGAAGAACATAATTGGTGATCAGATAGCACCAGTATAGACAAGAAGGATTAAGTATCTACAGAAATCATCATACTTATCATAAGTAGAGCCTAAATTCTTTGATGAAGCAGTTGGAGATGAGAATTGGGTTCATGAAATGAATGAAGAGATGGACCAAATTGAGAAGAATAAAATATAGGAAATTGTTTTGAGACCAAAAGACAAGAATGTCATAGGGTCAAAATGGGTCTTTCGCAAAAAAATGAATTCGTCCAAGTCTAAAAGTGGTTCGTGCTAAAGATCTTGACCACTGATTACTGTTGAGATCATTTATCATTATAGAACATCTTTTGATTTGGGAATTCAGCAATGTTTGAAAGTGGTTCGTGCTGAAGGTGTTTGCGGGGATTCTTAACCCGCAAAGGAAGTCTGGTACACGGAGGAGGAAGTCTAGTACAAGGAAGGAATCGACTCGGTACGTGGAGGAGGAATATCTGGTACATGAGAGGGGGAGTTCTGCAAGCTATATGCGTAGGGGAGATTTGGTACATGGAAGCGAAGTTAGTCCGTGAATAATGAATAGTTTATGGACAGAGGGTGGTTTGCAGTAGAGATTCGCGGAATCGGTACGCGATAGCGGTATGCGATAGTGAAGGAGGAGGTAGCCTATGGATAGAGAAGGTTCGCAGAAGAAGTAGTAGTACGCGGAGCATGAGGTTCACATACCAAACCCAGTACTCAGTATTCTGGAGGATCAGGTGGTTCAAGGTTTTCTCAAGGAAGCTTGAAAAATCTTCGAATCAATTTGAGAAAGTATTTTATGGTACCTAGCAGTACCCGTAAAGGTGGACTTCATCTAAGGGTGAAAAAGGAACATCAAAAGAGCATTTACCTATAGTTGAGTATGCAATAATTCATGCAAATGAAAGGACCTACATGTCCATAAAATTTGTTTGACCTACAAGTCCATAAACTGTGAGTGGATTCCTTTCCAAGAGCAGTGAGTGAAGAAAGAGGAAGACGGTGACCCTTTCCACTAGCAGTGAGCTAGAGAAAGAGGCATAGGGAGTGACCCTTGGGAATGTAGTGAGCATACCCAAAACCTTGTAAAGGAAGTGGGCCTAGGCATAGAAGATATATCTCGAACATTGTACTCATTATTGGCCGTGAGCCTTAGTGAATTTGGTATATCAGCAAATTGTCGTTGTATGCTCCTTAGATGTAGCCCAGTGAGGGTGAACCAAGTAAAAATCATTGTGTCCTATGAATGATTTCATATCAATCTGTATAATGTCATAGGAGGAAGATAGAATTTAGTTTTTTCTAACAATGAAACTAGATCCAAAAGGGATAAAGTTTTAATCTACCATACCCAGATTCACCCCCCCCCCCCTCCTCTCAGGGTATTCGACCTAGTGGTTCTAACAATTGGTATTAGAGGGAAAGGTTGAAAGTTAGTGGTTCTCTCTCAAAAGAATAAATGGAGGTGGTCAATCATAAAGGAATTCTGATATTAGATGGAAATAATTTCCAACTATGGAAGAATCAAATGCAACACTACTTTCGATCAGTTGGGATGGATGTCTTCACTACAGCTATGAATATAATATCAGCTGACATTAATAGTGGTGCTTTATCAGAAGTTTAAAGAAGGGAATTAGATGTTGATGCTAAAGGGGGTCAATGATTTAGGGAGATCCCTATCAAATGAAATTTACACAAAGGTGGTGTCCTATAAAACATCACATACAACATGGGAAAAATTGTTAAACATTTATGAGGGTGACACAAAAGTCCGAGAAGAAAAAATTTAGGTTTTATGGAATGATTATGAGGATCTCAGAATAAATCCCAATGAGAATGTTGATGTATTCTTCGATAGGATAAATATTATTGTGGAATAAATGTGGGGTCTTAGAGAAGTCATTAAAGATATAAAGATTTTGAAACTAATTTTGAGGAAACTTCCACCACAATTCAATTTGAAAGTTTCAGTGTGGGAAGAAAAAGACCCAAAAGAGTTGACACTAGATAACCTGTGCAGTACCCTTGTAGCATATAAAATGAGAAACAATGACAACAATGCAGTGAAAAAGGGGAAGTCAAAGGAAGTGTCATTCAAGACCATGAAGAATTTATCTATTGAAGATAGTCTGGATGAAGACAATATGGATGATGTAATGTCATTTCTATCCTCTAATATGAAAAGAGGAAAAGGAAAGTTCAAAGTTAAACTTCCATTTCCATGATTTCTATGCGGAAAGATTGGGAATTTTTCATCAAAGTGTCCTAAGAAGTTTGATTATGAAAATGAAGAAAATGATGAAATTTCCCAAAAGAAGTATTCATCAAATGAGAAAGGGAGGAGAATTATTAGAAGAAAGTTCTTCAAGAATAATAATATGCTTTCAAGAGAGGATAAAAGTTTATAAGAATCTGAGGCAGAAGAGTTGGAGGACTTCAAAGATCATAAAGTAGATACTTTGGTGGCAGTTTCTATAAATTCTTTAACAAGAGAATAAAGTGACAATGAAGAATGAGAAATTAAAGGAAGAGTTGATCTTCAGGATGAATTAGAAGCTTCCCTTGAAGAGGTAGATATTTTGAGAGCCAAAATGAAGAAAGATAAAAAAGTTGTTCGTGATGCCAAACTCTTTATGCAACAGTAAGAAGAAGATAATTCTGAGCTAAATGAAGAAATTGAAAAGTTGAGGTCTTCAAAATCAGAAAGCTCCAAAAAATTGGTTGAGTAAAAACTCAAAATTGAAGAATAGAAAATTGAAATTGAGAGTTTGAATGAAACTGTAAATGATCAAATAAAACATATCAAGCATATAGAAGAAGAGGCCGTCAGTCTATGATGAACAATTGAAGATCAGGAGAAACTGCTAACTCTTAGTTGGAGATCAGGAAATAAGATCATACAAGCAACAGATAAGATGATATTTGAGTGGAATGGTCCATTAGAACAAAAGGGGTTTTATCTAAAATAAGAAACAATTATGCTTCAAGTAAGACCACAAGAACTCACTCCAAGATTTAAGACTGATTTGTGTACAAAGCAGAATAATAAGATACAAATAACCCATGGCCCAACTAATGGTGCATCATTACCACATAGGAATGTACCTCACATAAGATGTTATTGTTTTGGTAAGATGGGACACTCTCAAAATGTATGTTTCATAGAAAAAAGGTGTGAAAGGGAACAAGAACAACAGAGGTGGTCATATAGTGTTCAAAATTAGAGGTCATCATTTGATGGTCATTGTTTTAGGTGTAAAGGTCCTGTATATATGGAAAGATATTACACATCAACAATGTAGAGGAATGTGTTGAGGAAAACTGAATTTGTTCCTAAAAAGCAGTCAAAAGTATCTTCAAGTGAGATGAAAATTCAAAATCTATTTACATCTCTTTAGGTTGAATCTGACCCATCATATACTGGGGAATATCAAGATTATCATTCCATGTGGTTTTTGAGTTCAAAGGATTGGGTCAAAAAGAAAAGGGTTGATTGGGCTGTGGTTGTAGAAATTGCATTCAAGGCATTAGATCGCATAGGGATATGGATAATTGATAGTGGATACACTTCCCATATGATGGGAAATAAGAATCTAGTAACTAAAATCATGTATGATAAAGAAGGTATTGTAAGATTAGGTAATGATGAGGGCTTAAAAATTATTGGTTCAAGAAAATCCAAGTTTGGAGGAAAAGACATGAGACAAGAAGATGTCTTGGTTATTGAGGGGCTTAGTCACAACTTTCTTAGTGTTAGTCAATTGTGTGACTCAGGACATGCCATAAGTTTTCCCAATAAATTATGTATCATCAAGGAAAATTATGGTGTTGTTGTGTTTCAAGGAAAGCGTATGAAAGGGAATCTCTACCTTGTAAGTGGAGAAGAAGATATGTTCTTTCTGTCTAAGGATGAAGAAAAAAAAGTTATAGCATAAGCGTCTTGGACACATTATCCAAGGTTCCTTGGAAGATCTAGTAAAATATGATGCATCTCGAAATATCCCTAGATTATCATGTTATCGTACTCATATGTGTGATGCCTACTAATAGGGGAAGACCATTCAAAATACATATAAGAAAAAGGAGAAAAAGTCAACAAGATTTCTTGAGCTGGTACATATTGATGTGTGTGGGACAATTTCCCTAAGTTTTATTAATGGGATGAGGTATTATGTTCTATTCATTGATGAATATAGCAGAATGACATGGGTTTCAATAATCACCCACAAATATTAAGTGTTCAGTTTAATTACAAGATATCAACAAGAATGTAAAAAGATGCTCGGTCAGAAAATATGAACAATTCAAACAGATAATGGAACAGAATTTAAAAATTTCTAAGTGGAAGACTATGTCCAAAAACATGGGATAAGGCATCAAGTTTCAGTATTAATAACTCCATAGAATAATGGAGTAGTTGAGAGAAGAAATCGGATTATTAACAACATGGAAAAAACAATTCTCATTGAGAAATACCTTCTGGAAAAAATTTGGAAAGAAGTAGTGATGACGGCAATATACACTTCATATCGAGCTTTACTTTGTCCAAAAGAGGAGAAGACTCTATACGCGTGATGGTATGGAAAGAATAAATCAGTAAAATACTTTATAATATTTGGAAGTAAATGTTTCATTCTCAATAAAAAGAAACATAGGAAGTTTGAATCTCATGGGGATGAAGGGATATTTCTTGGCTACTCAAAGAAAAGAAAAGAATAAAAATGCTTCAATAAGCGGATGGGAACGATAGTTGAAATTAATTATGTGACTATAGTAGAAAATGAACATAATTTTCAGCAAATACATGATCCGACTGAGGAGGATAGAGATGAAGAGATGAGAATATCAGGAGATGCTCCAGCTCTGGAGATTGATCCAGAAGAACACTCAGATGATGAGAATAAATCAGTGTCTTCCCAGAGACCAGTAAGAAGAGATGAAATTGTTGGGCAGAACATAATTGGTGATCAGACATCACCAGTGTAGAAGAGAAGGATGAATTCTCTACATCAAGAATCATACTTATCACAATTAGATACTAAATGATTTCATGAAGTAGTTGGAGATGATAATTGGGTTATGGAAATGAATTAAGAGCTTGAGAAAATTGAGAAGAATCAAATGTGGGAAATTATTTCGAGACCAGAAGACAAGAATGTAATAGGGAAAAAATGGGTATTTCACAACAAAATGAATGAATAAGGTTTTGTGATTCAAAATAAAGAGAGACTTGTGTGAAAAGGGTACTCTCAAATAAAGGGTATAGATGTCGATGAAACGTTCTCACATGTTGAAAGGCTAGATACAATTTGATTATTCTTGGCTATAATCATGCAACGAAAGTTTAAAGTTTACCAAATGGATGTCAAGTCAGCATTTTTGAATGGAGTTCTGGAAGAAGAAGTATATATTGAGAAACTAGATGGTTTTTTCATTCATGAAGATGAGAACAAAGTTTTTCGACTGAAGAAGGCTTTGTATGGTATGAAGCAAGCACCAAGAGCATGGTACTCAAGGCTTTATCAGTTTCTCAAGAAGCTCAGTTTTCAATGTGGTGGAGTTGATTAAAATTTGTATTACAACAATAGCAATAGCTAAAGGATGATGGTGCTAGTTTATGTCTATGACATAATCTTTGGTGGTTCAGATGAAGCACAATGTACACAATTTTCGGAATTTATGAAAAGTGAGTTTGAAATATCGATGATTAGAGAGATGACATTTTTACCTGGATTACAAGTGACACAAGGAAGGAATGGCACTTTTATTTCTCAATATAAATATTACAAGGAGGTTTTGAGAAGGTTTGGAATGGATAATTCCAAAGAGATGAAGACTTCGGTTGCTACCCAGTTGAAATAGTCATAAGATGAAGGCAAGCTAGTTAATATCACAAAATACATTCAAATCATTGGAAGTCTATTTTACCTAACAGCGACAAGGCCTGATATTGTATTTTCCACATTTCAAGCAGAAAGGTATCAAAGAAATCCCAAGGAGAGCCACATGATTGCAGTAAAAATAATTCTTTGGTATATCAAGGGAATAGTGGGTTTTGGATTAATGTATAATGAAAAATCTCAGCTAGATTTATTGGGATATACATATACGGATTGGGCTGGTTCAGCAGATGATATGAAATCAACATCAGGAGGTTCCTTTTATCTTGGAAGGTTGGGTATTTCTTGGTTAAGAAAGAAACAAGACTACATTTAATTAAGCACCGTAGAAGCTGAATACATTTCAGCTACTTAAGCTTGCACACATCTATTGTGGATGAAGCAACAACTTGAAGATATGGGAATTGAAGTGAAATATCCTATCGGAATTTATTGTGATAATTCAAGTTCTATAAATCTGATCAAAAATATATTCCATCACTCAAGGACAAAGCACATTGAAATAAAATATCATTTTATCAAGGAGAAGGTGGATAAATGGCTTGTGAAGTTGGAGTATAAACCTATAGAACAACAGGTTGTAGACATTCTGACAAAGTCCTTACCCAAAGAAGCATTTGAAAGGCATCGACTGGCTCTGGGAGTCCAGTCAACTTCCTGCACTTGAGAAAGTGTGTATGTGGGTCCCCCTCTCCCTGAGGTATGGTGTGTCTTCCCCTAATGTGCTTATATGTGTCCTTTACCCTGTTGGAGACAACCTTGAAGTGCTCTTTGAGTTTTTTGAAAAAGGGGGAGAAAGTGTGACTATTTTTTGGGGAAGAAAAGACACAGGGAGAAGCTGTTAAGTGGAGCAGTGAGATAGGGGGAGTTGAAGCTGAGCTGAAGCTACTTGAAAGTGCTACAAGATAGGGGGAGCATTAAATTTTACGATTCAAGAGGTGATTGATCAAAGAATATATATCATGATAGCTGATGATCCTAATAAAAGCCGAAGAGTGGTGTTGGAATGATGTCAGAAGGCTTCCAACACTCAGCAATTTGTATTAGTTTGGTATCAATAATTGGTTTCAGAAATGAAGTGATTATTTGATGAAATTTTCATTTACTCTTTTTTCTCACACCGAGAATGTCTCATGTGGGGTTAGAGTATGTGTTGAGTAAATCCTTGATCACTATCTTAATCGCATGAAGAGAATGATAGTCGAAGATGGGAGGAGCTCTAATGAGATTTCAAAGTGCATATAATTGTTATAAGAAGAGTTCTCAACTAACCCAAAGGGGGATATTGTTGGTAAAAAATCCCTCAATGCATCCTCTTAGAATGTTTTGGGTGTGATTTTGTTTATTGATAAAGCCATATTACTGCAAATGAGTATGGTTGGTGTTTTCCAAAGACAGTTTTTTAAGGTGGTGCAGTTTCCCAGTGTTTTCCAAATTTTAGGGCCTCAAAATCGGAAGTTTAATGTTGTAAAAGAAATTATTTCTTCATAGGAGTGAGTGACATGAAGAACTTTGAAAAATGGTGGCAAAGGATAAGAACTGCATACCATATTTCATGGACCGTGTACCATGTTTTGGGAATGGTACGCGGAGCAGCGAAAACGGTATGTCGAAGTGGTTTGCAGAACCAAAAACGGTTCGTGGCTGAGTGGCGGTGTAGTACATAGATGGGCTAAAGTTAGTAGAGGAAATTGACCATGTAGGAAAATGGTTCGCGGATGGCTTACGGTTCGTGGTGGCTAAAGAATCACTAAGTGGTGGAGGCTAGATTAAAGATTTGGTAAATATTGATTTAGAGGACTAAGCGGGTATCTTTTTCTATATAAGAAACATTTATCCCACCGATTAATATTGAGATCATTTATCATTAGAGAATATATTTTGATCCAAGAATTCATTAAAGTCCAAAAGTGGTTCGCACTGAAGGTGTTTGTGGGGATTCTTAGCCTACAAAGGAAGTCTGGTACGTAGTGGAGGAAGTCTGGTACACTGAATGAATTGACTCGATACGTAGAGGAGGAATATCTAGTACGTGAGAGGAGGAGTTCCGCAAATGATAAGCATATGGGAGCTCTGATACGCAAAAGTGAAGGCAGTCCACGAACAGCGAATAGTTCGCAGAAAAAGGGCGGTTCGTAGCAGAGGTTCGCGAAATCGATATGTGGTAGTCGTACGCGATAGCGAAGGTAAAGGCAGTCCACAGACAGAGAAGGTTCTTGGAATAGGTAGCAGTATGCGGAGCATGTGGTTCACATACCAAACCTGGTACACAGTATGTGGGAGGATCAGGTGGTTCGTGGTTTTCACAAGGAAGCTTGAAAATGCTTCAAATTAGTTTGTGAAAGTATTTTTTGGTACCTAGCAGTACCCGAGAAGGTGGAATTCATCTATGGGTGAAAAAAGAACTTCAACAGAGAATCTACCTATAGTTTGGGATGCAAGAATTTATGAAAATGAAAGGACCTACATGTCTATATACTGTGTTTGACCTACAAGTCCATAAAATGTGAGTGGATTCCATTCCAAGAGAAGTGAGCGTCCACCAATAGTGAGCTAGAGAAAGAGGCATATGGAGTGACCCTTGGGAATGCAGTGAGCAGACTTTAAACCTTGTAAAGGTAGTGAGCTTGGGTATAAAAGATATATCCCAAACATTGTACTCATTATTGGTCGTGAGCCTTAGTGAATTTGGTACATCGACACATTGTCGTTGCATACTCCTTGGACATGTCCTAGTGAGGGCGAACCAAGTAAAAATCATTGTGTCTTGTGCATTATTTCATATCAGTATATATATTCTCACAGGAGGAAGAGAGAATTTAGTTTTTTCTAACAATGAAACAAGATCCAAAACGGAGAATCTTTTAATCTATCGTACCCTGATTCACCCCCCCCCCCCTCAGGGTATTCGACCTAGTGGTTCTAACATTGTAAAATATATTTTTTGAAAAAGTAAAATATGCAGACCGTGTGACAACTCATCACGTTGGACAAAGCTATGGGAATAAAACCCGTAACCAAAGTGCGATTGGGATTTATCACCTACCACTGGACTACATGAAGTCCCTGGTTAGTGTGACTAATTATTTTTAGTTAAATGATTTTATTAATCAATAATAATTTGATTTGTGATCTTATGTTTTATCAAATGGATATACTTAATATAAGAAAATGATTTGGAGATTAAGTGCTAAATGTTATTTTGGAAGACATTCGCTCTGTTGGGAACACTATATGCCTAAGGAAAATATAATACTGTGGGATTTCATTTGAAGAGTAATGGTGGATTTTTATTTTGGGAGAATCTATGTTTTTTATAGAGATTCAGGTTATTAATGGAAATGATTTAACTATCATAGAGAATATGTGATTAGGTTTATTAGACTTCAGTATGAGACTTTAAGAGTAGTTGATGTTATTTGGAGATAAATGTTAAGATTTACTATGAAATACTAGGTGATTAAATTCTTATGAGTTTTGGGTTTCAATCTTAGATTGGATTATATTGAAATATTTTAAGGACAATTTTTTATTGAATGGTCTTTATTGAATTGTGTGTATTGTTTGTTTAATTTTAGAAATCAATATTAGTATTTCTTTCTATAAAGGATTATCCATTTTGGGGATCATATGATCTTCTACTAACCATTTTGGTTTTGCTTAATCTCTAAATACAAGGGAAATATATATTTTATCCTTTGTGGATTATGTGATTCTTTAGAAGTTGATTCTAGCACTTCAGGTGTGACCAATTCTTCTTGAATACTCATTGTTTGGAGAAAAGATGAGTTAGTGGTAGAAATTTATTAAAGGATGAAGCTACACTTGAAAATTAAGTATATTTATTTATATTATTAGTCAATCTCATAAATAAATTCCTTAAATTTATAAAATGGAACTTAAAACAAAAAAAACGTTCTCTATTTACTTTTCCTACTAGGAAACTAATGACCGTTTAACCCATCACAAGTTTGTGGTTTTCTTATTGTTAAATTTCTCCTGATCATGTTTTCTATCACTGTCTATCAGAAATTTACACTTATTTTATCTTCCATATCTATGTTTTCCTACATGGAATCCTAGTATGGGTTATCTCGGATGACCTTTCTACTTCTCTTTCTTTCTTTTAAAGTGATATTTTTATTGACACTTCCCCGATGTGGGACTTTCAATGAAGTTCACAAGCCCAATTTTAAAATTGAGAGGACACAATTTCCAAAAGGGGGGAAGAATGTAACACCCCAAGATTTCATAGTAAGTTATTTTCTTTAAAATAATTCAATAGCTTGTGTTACACACTACATCGAGTCCGAGCGCACCACGACTTACCAAACTATCCGTTCGAAAAGAGGTTACAAATAGTATTAACTGAATTTTGAATTTTATATACTCCATATAATTTTAATATCCATATTATGTGTTTCCTAGATATAATATAAGAACAAATTCAATTTTTCAGATAAAAGAAGTATTTTTCAAAAAATGAAATTTTACCACCTTTTAATGGTGAACCATTTTTAAATCCCATATTTGACACTTTTATATATTCAATTTTGACAAAATAAACTTCTTCTTTATAAGCGGGACATAAAAATTTAGTTTGGATAAATTTTCAGTGCTTTTCTGATAACTTTCATATTTTTATGAATAATGAAAAATACTAAATTTTAATTGAAAACAACTTTTTTAATCAAAATAATTTATAGTGTTAAATTATAAATTTGAATGTTTTTGAAGTATAATTATATTATATTTTTATCATTTAATCCAATGTTGTAAATTGAAGTAATTTTACATTTAAATTGGACATAAACACATATCAATCTTTTGATAGTTTTTATTTCTCAAAAACCCGCTTTCTGGTTTTGACAATGAGAATATTTTTTAAATTAATTAATAAAAATTCTATTTTTTCAATTTGGTAAAATAGATATCATTTTTTAATTTTTAATATCAAAATTATATTTGGGTGAATTTTTGTATTTTTCTAAAAACATTCAATTTTTTATAAATAGTGAAAAACACTGCATTATTGTTTAAAGCCGGCTTTTTATTTAAATAATTATTTTTAATTTAAATTTATTTTAAATTCAAAATAGATACATAATACCTATATTATTTCAATTTAATTCATTTAAGTCATTTTATAATAAGATTAGATATATAAAATTTTATTGAACTTTTTACTTTCTTTTACCCACCTTCTAGGCACATTTGCAAATTTTCATAAAACATAATTTTACCAATTATGTGAATTTAATTTCAAAAATAAAAAAGACATGGTTGAAATTAGTAAGTAAAATTTGGTTCAATAGGATGAAAATATTTTTTTTTGAATAGTAACTTTTGAATTTTATTTACCACAGTTAAAATTAAATAGGGAAATTCATGGTAAAAATGATATTATAATTACCCTAACACAAGTCCTAATTATATTGTATAAGTGTATTTCGACCAAAATAAACCTTAAGACAAAAATATGATCATTTTTTATCCAATTGGTTTAGATTGGGACATTTACTATATTTTATTTAAAGAAGAGTTAAAAGACTTAAATTCAAAGTTTAATAACTAAAACATTTTTAATATAGGGTTACACATAAGATAAATTAGACTATAAATATTAATTAAAAATCTAAAAATATATAATATATCATGGTATTTTATTTATAATTTTTAGACATTAAATAAGTAAATTTATTTATGACACAATGATGATGCAGTAATTACCTTATTAATGAAAGACTAAAATAATTAATGTTATAAAAATTAAAATAAATGTAAATTGAAACTTTTGATTCCATCCATGAATTTTATAGGTTAATATGACATATTAGTGTAGATTAAATGTATTTTTTTAATAAATAAGATTGTTATGACTTTCACAAAAACCAAATACTAAATAGTGTCAAAATTGACATAAATGGGTTTTTAAAACAAATACTATTTTATTAAATTATATAATATTCCTAAAAATATAAGTTTCAGCCAAAGGAATTATATAATGATATATATATTTCATTAATGAACCACTTTAGGTTCTCTTGGAATTTTATAGTAAATTTATTAACCATGTAATATAAATATACAAGAAGACGTGTTAAATGTTAAACTATTTAACTAAGAGTTAAATATAAAAGATAAGGTTAATATGGTGACCTAAAATTGTCTAAAACCTATTAGTTGAGATATTTTAGACCCATACCCACCTTATCCTATAAATAAATCCATTTGGAGCTATTGGAAACCGAAAATTATTTTATAATAAAATAATATTTCAAGCTTTTCCTAAAGTGACCCTCACCTCTCTTATAAAAGGGTACTTCCCATTATCTTAATTTCACACCTCCATAGCCTTTTAGATATTCCAACACCTGCTAAAATATCCCCACAACTACCCTCACTTAAACCTAGAGGCCTTACTTTGATCATAAAGTCAACCTAAGGAGTACTTTTGTTCAAATCCAAAGGAAGAACCCGAAGAAGAGGTAATTACTTCATCACATCTTTCAAAGTTCTTTTCTTCTTCCACTTCCTCTTTGTTTGTTGTTTACATACTAAAATAATAACTATATTACCTTCTACATACTAATATTTTATTATAAATATGGTATAACCATATTCATTATTCTATCCATCCTATGAATGACAAAGTCACCATACATGTGTACGTACGACTTACCGTCTCCACATCGTGGTGTAGTTTTTTATTCAACACTTCATTATTTGGATGGGTATAATAATGAGTATAAATAATTTCAATAATAAATATAACATGTTAATGAATCTTTATATATAATATATCATCCAATTACATAGGATTTCACCACTAATAGAATGATATTTTTGCTCATGCGTACGTATGATTTACCATCTCCATGACACGATGAGATTTCATTTCCCATCGTAACCATTCAAGAATATTTTTCATTTGATGATTAAAAATAACGTTTAAGAACTTAATATAATTATTTATATGAATCAAATATATACTATTCATGACAAACATTACTTACGTAACAAAACATATAAAGGAAAACAAATCAGTTAACACAAAAAACAATGATACTACTGAAATATCATTAACAAAGAAATATTAGAAGATAATATATGATATCATATTTATGTATGTGGTTATTTTATAATTTAATAACAATTATTTCACCATTATACTTGAGTTTAACCTACCCTCGACTAAGGAAAAGTACAAGGTAAGGGGTTTTCATATCACTTTTTATTCCCATGAGATTCATGTTATATTTCCACTATTTCCTTTTGTGTGGTGTATGTACTAACCATGATTGTATTATTTGTGTAATATACTTTAATTTATGATTATTTACATATTCATTTTATGATACTTCCTTCATGGGGTGTATGTTTTGTAAGTTACCAAATCGGTAAGGGAATTTCTAATTTCAATTTCCACTCATTGGGTTTTACGCAAACTTCATTGATTATATTACTCCAAGATTATGTGTGAAATTGTTATTTATTTATTAATGTAGTAATTTCCACTCCCCTTTGTGTGGATATACTTTTGATACACATAATCACTCCATTGATAAACTCTCAAGTCATCGATATGAACTTGATAAGAGTAATCTTAACTCAATTTACATTCATTGAGTTAAACATCCAAGTCATTGGTGTTGTTTTTACGAGAATATGTGTGGATGTAATATGATTTATTTACACTTAATATCCAATCATATTGAGTTTATTTATATTTTTCACAAATAATTATGTCATTTATTTATCCTTAACCTAAAGATATGGTCTTTATAAGGGATTTCATCTCAATTTACATTCCATTGAGACTTATTTGTTGTTATGCGCCAATTTACTTTTATATAGTGTACATATTGTACTTTGACACAGTATATCCTGAATCCCTTTATTCTCATGATATTAAAAAAAATTATTACCTCAATTATCTATATTCAAGTATCTCTCATTTGGTTAGGAACTCTAACTAAAATATCATTTTAAATGTTTTAAAGATTTATTCTTATAAATCTTTATCATTAATGTCCATGTTTTAAAAATGGTGTTAAGGATTTATTTATATGAACGTGAATGTTTTAAAATTAAAATTCCTTTTAAAATTTTCAAAGTGTTATGGGACACTTTGATTCAAAAATCTATTTTTAATAGCTTCTTTATAAATAGTGAGACTTTTAAATGTTTTCAAGAAAAAGGGGATATTTCTCTCAAATAGTTTTACTAATTATTTTCATCTATGTCAATATACTTCATTATTCTTTATTGAGTTTGATTTATTATAATACAATCTTCCATGTTGTATTTAATGATTTATTTTTGACTGTGGATGTGCTATTTTTATACCATTCATGGTTTGTGTTTAAAATATTGACATTTCATATGCTAGTTTTAATATGAGTGTTTAGATTATGTTTCAACATTTTCATATGAGAGATACATTGGACTTAGTAAGTTACAGGTAGATCCCACTATAGCTCCTCGATGCATTCGTAAGTCTCATGAGACAAACTAGTTCCTTAGATCAAGGCCTTGACAAAATTATTATTTTGTAGTCTTAGCACGAGGCCTTGACTATGTGGTTATGATGTTCGATATTATGCATTCCATTATTATCAAATTAGCTATTGATATTTCATGTGATTATTCAACTAGTAGAATATCCATGTGAATAATTAAATGGCATTATTTGATTTATATTTTCCATATTATACTGAAGTTTAAGTATAAAAGGCTTGTGTTTTAGTCTTATATATTGCCTTAAATGTTTATACTTATTTACAATAGTTTCTATTGTATTTTTATCCTTACTGAACATATGATCTCACCCCTTTCTTATATTTTATTTTTCCCAGGATGCGAAGAAGTATATTATGATTAACCTGCAGGAATAGGCTAAGGGATATGAGTGTGTTCAAAGGAGACACAACATTGCTGTTTTTTTATTTTGTAATGTAATGTAAAACTTATGTATGTATCTAGTAATTCCAAGGCTACTAAACTAATCAGTATTTCGAGATTTGATCTCTTGTGATCATTCCAATGTTATGTAATAATTCACCGACTCTCGGTAACTAGGTTCGGGGTGTTACAGTTAATCATCTAGTAGTTCCCTTTTCAACTCTGGTATATATTAAATGTATAACATCTTTCAAAAATTTATCACCCTATCTCTATAGATAACCTCTTCCTACATTCTATCAGTTACTTAATCTTTTTTTATAAGTTCTTACCATACTATTGGTACTACTCTATTATTTCTAGAATATATGGTATAAAAATATCTTGTAAATAGAATGATGGTTCCCATTGCCTATAAATCACTATATACATTATTAATATGTCTCTGTATATAAGATCCTTGTTAATCCTCATCATGGTCAGAACTCCATGGTCCCTCATACTCAATGTATCATCCACTTTTTTTTCATTCCCTAGGTGATAGTGTATCAATAAATCATAGTCCTTGAGTAGTTTAAACTATCTTATTTCCCTCATGTTGAACTCTTTTTGAGAGAAGATATACTTTATGGTCCATATATATTTCATCTTTCACCATAGAGGTAGTGTCTCTATATTTTCAAAGAAAATATTATGGCTACCAGCTCTATATGATTTGGACAGTTTTGTTCAAGGATTTTAAATTTCTTTTGTGCATAAGAAATCATACAATCATTCTATATAAGGACACAACAATTTCCTTTCTTAGATGTATCGCCATTAATTAAAAATCATTCCTTACCTAATGGTAGAGTTAATATTAGTGAATTAATCAATATCATCTTTAGCTTTTCAAAAAAAATCCTCACATTCCCTTGACCATGTGAATTTAATCCCTTTACATGTGAACTTTTTAAATGGGTTGACCATCTTGGAAAAGTCTTGAACAAACTATTGATAGTAACCTACTAAGCCTAGGAAACATCAGATCTCAATTGTGTTAATTAGTCTATACTATTATTTGAATACCTTTTTCTTTGAAGGGTCAATAGATATTCCATCCACGAAGAAAATATGTTCATGAAAAGAAACCTCATTGATCCTAAATTCATAGTTACTATACTTCCCATATAAATCCTTTTTTCTAACAGACTCCATAATTATTTACATATGACTCTTATGCTCTTCATAGATCTTAGAGTATATCAAAATATCATAATTGAATACCACAACAAAGTTATCAATATACTCTTTGAATATTATATTCATCGTATCCATAAAGATAGAATGTGCATTAGTCAATCCAAAAGGCATTACCAAAAATTCATAATGTCCATACCTTGTTCTAGATTTCATCTTTGATATATCATCCATCATCACCCTTAGCTGATGATAACCAGAGTGAACATTTATCTTTTAAAATTATAGGTCTCCTCTGTGTTGATTATATAAGTCATCAATGTGTGGTAAAGAATATTTATTATTTATATTAATGTCATTGATCTCACTATAATCGATGTATAGTCACATATACCCTTCTTTATTTTGCACGAATAGAACAAGGGCTCCACACAACGAAATAGTAGGGAGTATAAATCACTTATCACACAAATACAAGAGATATTTATTGAACTCCACCAACTCTATTGGTTCCATTATATAATAATTCTTATATTTAGTCCTTTCATCAGGAATCAGTTTAGTGGATAACATAACATCATGATCTAGTGTATTACTAGGTAATTCTTCTAGAAAACACATCAATGAATTTTTATGCCATATGTACATCCTCTATTATTAGGATATCATCCTTATCCATAGATCATGATTGACCTTCCTCTCTTCCCAGAATTTCATTAAGGAGTGCTACTAGGTTTGGGTTTAGAAAAGACTCTGAAGATGAATTATATACCTAGAAAACAGGGGATTCTATACCCCCTTCACATATAGTAATATTCTTTTTCTGGTCACTATCTCTAAATTGTGGCATATAGTTAATCATCTTATGATTTTGAATTATAAAATAAATGTACTATTATGTTTTTTAGAGTGTTCTCTAGAAACACTTAGGGATTTTTATTATACTTGTGTTATCTAACTAGGATCCTCTAACTGTAGTCATAAAGGTTCCAACTAAACATCCATTGATACCAACTATAAAATCCTGGTCTCTATAAATCTATAATGATTATTTATATTACATTATTGGAAAAAATACCAGAGTTACTAAAGTATCAAATACTTTATCAGTCTTGGGATACTAGATACATATATACATTACATTTCTAAACATAAGATACAACATGAACATATTGTGAGCACATTATTATCCCTTCCTTGATATCCCTAAAAATTACACATATTCCTCCTCTAGGTTTCCTGGGGAAAGAAAATTGAATAAGGGTGAGCTCGTATTCTTAGTAAGGAGTATCATATAATGGATGCTTACATAACATAAACACAGTAAAATTGATCTGGCTGGAATAAATGAACAACATGAATCCATAATTAAATGAAACTAGGGGCATTATATATCCATGAAAATAAATGAAAACAAGGATAAAAATAATCATACTAATTCAATGAAAAATTTTTAACATCAAAACATGTTTTCAAGTCCATTTTCCAAGACACATATCCTGTTATATGGACAGGTATACCCTAAAACCCAGCCAATTTTTTCTCATGAGAAATGTTGATGCATTAAGGTTTTATATAATTTTGGTCCCCACAAGTCACCTAATTAAGTCCAATAAATTTTCTATAAGATTCATAAAGACCATTCATACCATTACCTGAGTAACCACTTATTGAATAAAACTTGGATATCCATATAATGAGAAATACATGAATCAAATACATCCCCATTCAATATAATAATGTTGATTTCATGTATAACATCCCTTGATCAACTTAGAAGCTATGGGGTGTCATCAAAGTTACATTAAGTACCCTTAACAAAGAAATATAGTTCCAATGATACTTACAATGTATTGGATTATTCGTATAAGATAGTGAATTTATTAAATGGATTTCATTAGTAGGAGAAAATTACAATGTTAGGAAATATACTTCATTATGGTTCATAAATAGAATGTGAGTATTTCAAATAATATCCCCAAATAGTGTCTAGCTTGGTGTGAAATCTTAGTCTCATTCATCACAAATCAGAGTAATGATTGGTTAAACACTCCACCAACATTTTTTGGGGTGATTACCCCTAGGTGAATATGTTCTAAAAATAAATCCACTTTACATTATCTTGACATGGATGTATTTTCTATTAAAATACATATACTTTTACTTTACCAAAATATAGTATGGTTCTTACACCATGGAAATTATTGAGTTTTACAACATTTTAATAACTCTTGAATAAAAATAATATGAGAGGAATAAGAGTATAGACTTTTATATCCATTAAATTTCATGAGTAACATAATAAAATTATTCCATGGACATGTATTCACCACACAAAATGAAATAGGTGGTGAATATAACATGAGTCCTAAAGAATGAAAATTGAAACGGAAAACCCCCACTTATGGCTTGGGTAGAAATTCAATAAAAACATATTTAAAGAGGGGTATTAAAATTTATATTCAAATATCATTAATAAATTCATTTTATGGCATAAAATATCACATAGTCACTATATACATCATATAAATTAAATTAGGTTCATAATACAAAACTTTTCTCAAAAAGAGAAATTTGTGACCGAAAACATTTACCTCTTTTCCTAACTTCCACGAATGTACATTAACCTCATGTATAAAAAACATAGATATATTAATCACTTAATTAATTAACTTACTCATATCAATTTTCAATAATAATCTTCAAAAAAATTCATTTTCTACATGAATTCTTCTAATTTTCCATAATGAGTGTTTATAGTGTTGATCGTTTGTACTAGTTTCATAAGAGCAGTGCTTATATTTATTATTTATATAATGATAATGATTAAAAATGAATTAATTTTACTATTAATTTTGATTTATAATAAATTAGGATGTTTCAAATTCCTTTCATGAGTTTTTTAGTTTTTATCCTTGAAGATGAAATTGATAATAAGAATGTTTCAGTTATTTTTTACGATCAAAGGGTGTTTTATTAATGGATGAATTAAATATTGATATAACATATATAGAATGAAAAAAACATTATTTAAAAATTTATATTATTTTATAATAGTAATTATGTACCCATAGTCAGTCATGATATAATTTCATAGTATTGTTCAATTAGGTGGTTAAACATACCCAAACAAGAACCTACCTTGATTTAATGAATGATTATGAGTTGACTATATTATAATATCATTATTCTAGAATAATAATGATATTATTCAGTTTTTATTAGTTTTATATTTCATAATTTTAAGTAATTATAAGATTAAATAATGGATATAAAAATATTACTCAATTTGAATAAAATATTATCCTTTTAGTATGCTTAATTTAAAAAATTAAATTAATTATTATTTTTTATTGATCATATAATTAATACGTTATAAAATTTTCCATAACATAACATTAATGATATCATATTAATATTTATCCTTTATTCTCATCCTTAAATTCATCCTTGTATGTAGGTGATGGAAAATAAAACATGTTGCGTTGTGAAGGTGGTAGTCCACACAATACAAGAATGATGGTTTCATTTTTCATAAGGGAAAGGGGAAAGGTAGTTAGTGTTTATTCCCAAAATTTATCAACATAAAGTATAATATAAATATTAAATTAATAATATAATATTGGAAAAAATAAATTTTAAATGGAAATATAATTTTAAAATATTTTAGAAAAAATATTGGACTTACATTGAGAACTTTGGGTTTCTCTTGGAGGATTCCTTTGAAATAAAGATCTTAGAAAAATATATTGTGAAAAGAATATTATGAGGTGAAATTTTATTATAGGTTATAAAAATATGTTATATTTTTATGAGGAAACATAGTTTTTATATAGTTATTGAAGGGGTGTTGAGAGTCTCCTTTTATAGGAGAAAATGAGGGTCTTTTTCATAGAAACTAAAATTAGGTAATGGATAGAAATAGAGTCACATGAGTGTTGGGTGGGTCTGGTGAGTTAGGTTATTTAGGTGTATAAATGGTAGGTGAGTCATGTGGGTATGGATTTTATACCTAAAAAATGCTTCTAGGAAGGTGTATTTGACCTTTTGGTTATTAAGAATTTTAGATACCTCATTTTCCCATTTTACCCTAATTAGTCTTGATTAAAAATTAACCATTATAATTATTTTATTACAAAAAATATATGCTGAACCTTCATAAAAAATTTATACATGTTGAATTAGAATTTTTTATCCATTTATCCTAATTCAATTTCTAAATATGAAAAAAAACATTTTAATTAAAACATAAGATATAAAAAAATAGTTTTTATTGGAAAATGTTTTTTATATTTTAAGGGATTTTTATATTTATTTACTATTAATTATTAATTCATTTAGTGTTTATATAATTTTTTATGTGTTTAAGAATCATATTAGATCCATAATTTTTAATATTCTTAGATTTTAAAAGGTGACTATGTTCGATAGAGTATATAACATGCAACACTAAGCTTAAATGAAACACAAAATACTATTATTTAAATATGAACATTATAACCTATCTATTAAATTGGTGGGTATGATAGGATTAAATTAATTAAGGATTGTATATTAAATTCCTACTCCATAAAAATTTATTAATTAATTCTCTAGAAATAAGAAGTCAATTTTTAGTAAATTCAATTTATGCTTTAAAATATGTTTTTTTAAAGACCCATAATTTTCCATCTAATTTTTTTTAATTATATGGAAATATTACGAGTCTGAGAAAATTGACGGCACATGATTTCGAGGACCGGAGTGCCCGGAATGAATTTTCAAACTTTCTTTAAAGTACGTTCAGTTAACATGCGAGCATGAATTTGTAACTTTTGAACCGGTACTTGGAATTGAAATTTGAGGACACCGTTGAACTCGTAGCGTCGATATTCGCTTAAGGGAGCCTTCACCTTCAACTGTAGTAGGTTGATGGTGGAAGTTGTAAATCTAAATTTTTGTAGAGGAATAAAAAATAAAACAATAGTTTTATTTTTATTTGAAATCTCTCCACCACTTTTTGAATTTGGTGGTGGGGACCACCTGACCTTGAAACCCCTCTTTTAATGTGGTGACATTAATGGTTAAGTTAAATCTAATAAATTAACTTAAATGAGAGGTGATCCTCACCTCTCCTAGTTTTTGAATTAGGTTGGAAAATCTCCAGGACTTTTGGTGGGGAACTCTTAGTGGAAGGAACTTAGAAGCTCCA
Source organism: Viscum album (assembly GCA_963277665.1). Classification (NCBI taxonomy): domain Eukaryota; kingdom Viridiplantae; phylum Streptophyta; class Magnoliopsida; order Santalales; family Viscaceae; genus Viscum; species Viscum album. Next base: position 2,073,380,352 of record OY728119.1, read on the forward strand.
ACGAAGAACAAACATCTCTCCGGATCAAGAACGTTGAACCGCCGTTAGAGCGCGGTTCGGAAGCGTGTTGCCAGAGCGATGAACATCGGCGTATTCATCGTCTTCATCTTCTTCCTCACACCATCTCCAATGAATGATTGAGGTAGGGAATTGTTCATATTGTTCTTCGTGATGAATCGTTGTTTTCAATATATGAACCGCCTTCTTCACATGCAAAACCTCAGGTTGAGAGGAACTCAACCTTGATGAGATAGATGCAAAGGTGACATCCCGGGACACACAATGATTTCTTCAGATTGAAGAATGGGCCACCAAATCTTACCCGGTGACCTGCGGAAGTCCGCCGGTGACCAGCGCCGATAGGGTACAGGCGGACAGCACACTGGCCGGCCATGACGGTGGCGGCGTTTTGCACGCCATCCGGCCGAATGGAAGTCGAGCGGTGAAACCACACCTCCGGAGATGGGGGTCGTGACTACTGAGATGCGGCGGCACACCCGAAGGGCAGCTGGAACCCGGCCGGCCGCAGTTAGAGCAGCGGAGTTTTCGCCCCGCTGGAAGAGGCGTCGGCTGGCACCCCGGCCGGACGCGATGCGTCGGAGTAGGACCCACTCCGGCGGGTCCTGCATGCCAACAGGCGGTGCCACATGGCACCTTCATATTGGAAAAAACTGAATAGTCCAACTGGAAAGTTCTAGAATCCCTGGGGGCACCTCCCCTGGGTGGCGATTAGGACGGGGCCCGCCACAACGGACCGCACCCAGCCGCGGGCCGAGCCTTGCGGGCCGCATCGAGCAGGCCACACCGAATGGGCCACGCCGAGTGGGTTGCGCCAAGAGTGTCGTGTCTAGAAGGCCTGGACTATGTCGGGTTGACCCAAACCAGTTTGAGTCGGCCCAAGCCGGTTCGGGCCGAGTCAGACCGGATCTGGACCCATCTGGACCCAGATACGCCTTTTTGGCCATATCTTTAGAAACGGGCATCCGTTTGATGAACCGTTTGCAGTGATGGAATAATTGGATCAATAAGTTACTTTTGGTATAATCTAATTGAGTTTTGGATAAAGTTTGACTATGTTTGGGTTGGATCGAACCTGAATCCAACCGAGCCCTCGGAACGGAAACGCTAATAACTTATAGATCGGGCATCTGATTGACACGTCGTTTGTCGCGTTGGGTCCATTATGACGTGAAAGATCTTGGTGATACTTATTAGTGGGACTTTTTGGTAGTTGAAGTATCGACCGATGGCTTAAGGAGCAGATCCTTCTGGAATCAAGCGTGCTTAGTGCGGGAACCCTATGGTTGGATGTACTTAAAGAATATTCATATCCTATGTGGATCATATTTGGATCCTATGTGGGTCAACATATACCAATCATGTGTGGGTCATCTACCAATCCTATGTGGGTTATCTTCAGATCCTGTGTGGGTCATCTTCGGATCCTGTGTGGGTCAGCATCTACGAATCCTATGTGGGTCATCTTCAGATCCTGTGTGGGTCATATTCAGATCCTGTGTAGGTCATCTTCGATCCTGTGTGGGTCAAAAGTAGAGCTTGTCGATGAAGTAAGATGATCTAGCAATATAGCTAATCATCTATACTTCCATACTTAAGTTATACCAGGTGTGAGCTCAGTCTTTACCTTTGTGGTATTCTTCTGTGTGGTGATACCTATGTGATATTCTTTCCTTCATGAAACAGTTGTGATTTTGGATAAAGAGTGGGGCTATGTGTTCCTCTTGAATGAGTTGGGTTACTTGATAACATAGGTATATGTATGGGAATATACTTAAGTAGGGTTGATTGTTTCTTCGTGCTTTGTAATTTTGGTCTTGATTTGTGGATTATCCTCTATGGATTCTGAGAGACCTTCGGGGGTCTTGGGGTCCCTATTAAGTATTGTTATACTCACCCCTGCACGGGCTATGCCCGTACCTTGTTGTGTCTTGTGCAGATGATGGACAGCATTGATCGAGGCTGAGGGTTCCAGGACTAGAGGCTGCTCGAAGGTGGACCATTGTACGAGACGAACCGCAGAGACGACCATTCAAGAGTTGTACCTACCCTTCAGGTAGGATCCTTGGCGGGTGTTCACAGGAGTTTTTTTCAGTTTTACTTGTACATTCTAGTTGGGCTTGTATTCTAGCCCCTTTGCTTACTATACTCACCCTATTTACTATATAGTTTACTTTGTTCTTATATCTTGTTGTGTGCTTGGATTGTGTGAGTTTTCAAGTTAAAAGGAAATGCCTTCCTGGTTTTAGGGATATGCCTTTCTGATGCTAGTCACCAGCCCCTGGCCTATGGAAGGCGGGATTGGGGTGGTCACGGCATAGGCCCTGAGGGACGGATCATGAAAAATTGGTATTAGAGGAGTCGGTTCTACCAAAGAACTAGTACTCTGATCTTTTCTATGTGGCAATAGTGCTAAGTGCTATGAGTTTGGTTTGTAGTTTGGGAAATCTAGTGTTGGTGCGACGGACGACGTATCCATACACCAGGACCATGACTTCTGATTTCCGATTCAGTGCATGAAAACATTGTTTGCATGTGTGTGTTTGAAAAGTTTTCTTTGTGATGTTTTTCAGTCAGCTCACCGGGTATAAGTTATTGACTTTGGCACACCTGTTTATTTTCAGGATGCCTCCACACAGAAAGCTAGTCAGGGTTCCAGGTAGAGTATGCAGTGACAGCCTACTGAGCGATGAGGATTCGGTGCAGGGCCCCCTTTCGGTAGTTGTACCATCGGGTGGTGTACCAGCAGCACCACTACCCATTGGGAAACTGATTCCACCAGCCCCAGTAGCAGAGGGTGCATGCTGATTGAGCATGTTGCATTAGTTCCAGCTCCAGAGGCCACTGAGGTTCTGGGGAGAGACAGATCCATAGGTGGTTGAGGACTGGCTGGAGGTCGTGGTCAGAGTTTTTCAACTGGTAGGGACACCAGCTGATCTTATGGTCATCCTTGCAGCCAGTCTTCTTCAGTCAGTAGTGGGGAGATGGTGGAGCTTGATGCTCCAGGTTCACAACGAGGTGACTCTCATCTGGGAAAACTTCGAGAGCCTTTTCAGGAAAGAGTTCATCCCAGAAACCTTACACTTTGTGCGTATACATGAGCTTCTCCACTTGCAGCAGGGCAGCATGACTGTGGCTCAGTATTCAGCAAGGTTCACCGACCTCTCGTGCTACTCCACTAACATGGTGCGGGGCCCTTTCTTTAGGGCCCAGACCTTCGAGTAGGGGCTCATATGGGAGATCATAGATTCAATGGTATCTCTTAGCATCCTGATGTAGGCTGGGGTGTTAGATAAAGCACTCTTGGTGGAGAGCTTCCTTGCTAAGCAGTCACTGGAAGCGAGACCCACCATCGGACGTCATGTAGCAGATTCATCTGCAGCTGGCAGAAGACAGCAAACAGATGACACAGAGGTCCAAGAGGACTATACCTATAGGTGGATGACTGTAGGATATAGGTTCAGTTGTGCGGGGCTCTCGAGACAGAGCAGGGCATCCGAGGAGCAGGCAGTGTTACTCATGCGGCAGGCAGGGTCACATGGATCGTGACTACCCGACCCGCCATACAGACAACCAGCAAATGGTCGAAGGACCGCCTGGGAAGAGGAGAAGATTCAATCGAGGAGGTCCTCAGGTGGCAGGTGGACTGGGCAGAGGATCTAGTCATGCAGCAGGTGGTGGGCGGTAATTAGAGGTTCTACTTCCGCCACCTCCAGGTGGTCCACCCCGACCAAGGGAGTAGGTGGCCAGGGAAGAACTCAGCTCCAACTAGCTGAGGCCTATGACCACGGTGCTCTGGAGATGATTTGAGGTATGATCTGTGTCTACTCCACCTTAGCTGAAGTACTTATAGACACAGTTTCCCATCACTCTTTTATTTCCACAACCCTTGTCCAGAGCTCAGATATTTCAGTGGATCCATTGGATCGATCCTTATGGCTAGAGACTCCTACGGGAGAGTATTCAACAATTACACACTGGTATCGACAGTGTGATATTACTCTAGGAATTTAGATCTTTGACTGATATCTTCTAGTAGTGGCTTCAAGGCCTTACGACGTCATCTTGGGTATGGATTGGTTATCTACAGTCCATGCTTAGATCGATTGTATTAGGTGAAAATTGCACTGTGTCCACGAGGATAGTACTGGGTTTTCCTTCACTGGTGAGAAGGGAACCTTTGCAGTATAGGATGGACTTACCCAGAGGAGGGTGCAGCTGATCACACATTAGTTTGCTAACCTTACCCTCGGAGCAGTTGATGTTGAGAGTCTGAGCTATCCTGTAGTGGTGGACCAGAACACTGATGTTTTCCCTAATGATGTTTTGGGTCTACCTCCTCCCAGAGAGGTGGACTTTTATATCAACCTGTACCCCGGGACAGCACCGATATCTACACTAGTATATCAGATGTCTCCCACAGAGCTTTGAGAGCTTCGAGTATAGCTGGAGGACTTGTAGGGAAAGGGATTCATTAGGCTATGTGTTTCTCCTTGGGCAACCCTGATTTTGTTCTCCAAGAAGGTGGATGGGATTTTGAGACTCTGTGTGAACTATCAGCACCTGAACCAGGAGACCATGAAGAACAAGTACCCACTACCAAGGATTGAAAATCTTTTTGATCAGCTGAAGGGAGCACGAAGGTTTTCAAAGATAGACCTCAGATCGGGCTATCACCAGCTCAAGGTATGAGATGAGGATGTACATAAGATGACCATCAGATGTTGGTATGACCACAATGAGTTCTTTGTTATGCCATTCAGTATGACCAATGCCTCATAAATGTTCATGGGACTCATGAACAAGATCTTCTAGTCATACCTCAATTTCTTTGTCATAGTCTTCATTGACAATATCCTGGTATACTCAGCTACAGAGAAGGAGAATGCCTATCATCTGCAAATAGTTCTAGACACACTCCGAGAGCACTAGCTTTATGGAAAGCTCTCTAAATTCCAGTTCTGGATCTAAGAGGTTCACTTTCTGGTACATGTAATCTCGTAGGCTAGAGTTGCAGTGGATCCAGTGAAGATTGATCTTGTGATTTCTTGGGATCCACCCAGGAGTGTGACTGAGGTGCAGAGTTTCTTGGGTCTAGCTGGCTACTACCGGAGGTTTGTGCTTGACTTTTCCAGAGTTACAGCACCCTTATCAGTGTTTTCGAAGAAGGGGAAACCTTTTGTGTGGTTAGAGAGATGCCAGTAGAGTTTCCAGGATCTGAGGTAGAGACTGAAGAGTGCCCCCATATTAAGGCTACCAGAGGAAGGAGTTGGGTACATAGTTTACAATGACGCATCAGGGATCGGGCTCAGATGTGTCCTGATGCAAGAGCGAGCAATGATCATGTATGGTTCTCAACATCTGAGATAGCATGAGCAGAACTAATCTACCAATGACCTGGAGTTAGTAGTATTGGTCTTTGCCTTGAATATGTGGAGACATTACTTGATGGGTGAACGTTTTACAGTCAACTCTGATCACAAGAGTCTCAGGTATATCTTCTCTCAGAAGGACATGAACCCGAGACAGCGGCGTTGGATTGAGTTCCTCCAGTACTATGACTTTTAGATAGTCTATACTTCTGGGAAGGGGAATGTAGAAGCAGATGCACTCAGTAAGAAATATGGTATATAGTTGTTGAGTGAGGCAATGGATCAGCTAGCCGCTTTGTAGATATCCTATGTGGATCGAGATGAATCATCTTATCTTCAGTCTTTGACAGTCACTCTCCCACTCCTTCAGTGAGTTAGGGAGGTGTAGCTTGGGGACACTAACTGTGAGGCCTGACGTGCACAAATATCCATAGGATAGGAACCTGATGGATTTTATGAAGGTGGGGAGTACGTCATCCTTTTCAGAGGATGTACTATGGTACCGATGGTGCTACAGGAGGAAGTGTTGAGGGAGTTCCATATGCCCCCTCTAGCGGTACATCTAGGAGTGGCGAAGATGTATCAGGACCTCCGACCTCAGCACTAGTAGTTGGGAATGAAGAAATCAGTGGTAGAGTTTGTCTCATGGTGCCTCACTTGTCCGCAAGTGAAGGTAGCGGGTTTAGCTCAGCCACTTGAGGTTCCAGAGTGGAAATGGGATGGAATTTCCATGGACTTCATGACAATACTTACATGCACATCCAAGGGACATGATTCCATCTGGGTGATAGTTGACCGAATCACCAGGTCATCCCACTTCCTACTTATCAGAGAGCAGGGATTAGTATAAATCTTGGGATGCCTCTACATACAGGAGATTGTATGGCTTCATGGAGTGCCCCCGATGATTATCTCTGATCGTGATGCCCGTTTTACTTCCCAGATATGGAAGGGGTTGTAGGAGGCATTCAGGTCTTAGCTTCGATTGAGCACCACCTTTCATCCTCAGACGGATGGTCAGACAGAGCAGGCTATTCAGACCCTAGAGGACATGTTGCGTGCTTGCGTCCTTGATTTTGACCACAACTGAGAGGATCACTTTCCCTTGGTGGAGTTTTTGTGCAACAACATATATCACTCCACCATTGGTATGACACCATTTGAGGCATTGTACGGTCAACCTTGTAGATCACCTCTGTGCTGGACTGACCCAGGGGAGTTAGCACTCATGGGACCAGAGATGGTACGGGCTACCACGGAGAAGGTGCAGATCATTCAGGAGATGATGAAGACTGTACAGAGCAGGAATAAGTCTTATGTTGATGGGATATGGACACCTATAGAGTTCAAGGATGGTGACCATGTCTTTCTATGGGTCTCACCTCGATAAGGTTTGTAGAGATTTGGTCGGGGCGGAAAGTTATCTCTGAGGTTCATAAGACCCTTTCAGGTCCTCATTAGAGTTGGTGAGGTGGCATACCACCTATCCCTTCCCCCTTAGTTTCACCAGGTGCGTGATTTTTTCCACATATCCCAGCTGAGGAGGTATGTACATGATCCTTCACACATCATTGACTGGGGAAAGCTAGACATTGAGGACGGGGTGATGTTTTTGGAGGTTCCAGTAGAGATTGAGGATAGACAGGATAGAGTCCTTTGTGGGCAATTGATACCTCTAGTACGCGTACGTTGGCAGCATAGGAACCTCCAGGAGAGAACATGGGAACGGGAGGCTCAGATTTGTGCTCAGTACCCCCACTTGTTTACCTAGTTTGTGTTGTGTCTTTCGGGACGTAAATCCCTGAGGTGGGGAGAATGTAAAGACCCAAAATTTTCCATGTAATTTTTTTTAATTATATGGAAATATTACAAGTTTGTGAAAATTGACAACACATTATTTCAAGGCTCAGAGTGACCAGAATGAATTTCTGAACATTCTTTATGGTATGCTCATTTAACATGTGAGCATGAATTTGTAACTTTTGAACCGATGCTCGGAATTGAAATATGAGGACACTATTGAACTCACAGTACTGATATTCACTTAAGGGAGCCTACACCTTCAACCATAGTAGGTCGATGGTAGAAGTTGGAAATCTTGGTTTTTTCAGAGGAATAAAAAATAAAACAATAGTTTTATTTTTATTTGAAATCTCTTTACCACTTTTTGAATTTGGTGGTGGGGACCACTCGACCTTTAAACCCCTCTTTTAATGTGGTGACATTAATGGATAAGTTAAATCTAATAACTTAACTTAAATGAGAGGGGATCCTCACCTCTCCTAGTTTTTGAATTGGTTAGGAAAATATCCTGGACTTTTGCTGGGGAACTCTTAGTGGAAGGAACTTGGAAGCTCCAACGAAGAACAAACATATCTCCGGATCAAGAATGTTGAACCAACGTTGGAGTGCGGTTCGGAAGTGTGTTGCAGGAGTGATGAACGCCGACATATTCATCGTCTTCATCTTCTTCTTCATGCCATCTCCAATGAATGATTGAGGTGGGGAATTTTTCATATTTTTCTTCATGATGAATCGTCGTTTTCAATCTATGAACCGCCTGTTATCGATCTAACGCAGAGGGTGCTGGCCAAACGAACATGGATCGATCCCTCCACTACTAAGTTGTTTGAAGTGTTCTTCGTGGGTGAAACCTCGGGTTGAGCGAAACTCAACCTCGATGGGATAGATTCAAAGGCGATGTCCTGGGACACACAACGATTCCTTTGGATTGAAGAATGGGCCATCGGAGCTCACCCGGTGACCCACGGAAGTCCGCCGGCGACCGGCGCCAGTAGGGAACAGGCGGCGGCTGGCACACTGGCCAGCTGTGATGGTTTCAGTGGTGAAACCACGCCACCGAAGGAGGATACGACCCATCAGCTGTGGAGGAGGAGGGTGGTGGCCGGCACGCTGGCCGGCCACGTGGAAGCCAGGCAGCGCAGCCGCATCACCAGTGATGGGGATCGCGGCTGCAGAGCTACGGTGGTGCACCCGAAGGGCGGACGACACCCGACTGACCACGATTGGAGCAGCGGTGCCATCGCACTACTGGAAGAGGTACCGGTCGGCACCCCAGCTGGTCGCGATGCGTCGGAGCAGGATCCGCTCCGACGGGTCTCGCGTACTAGCAGGCGGCGCCTCATGGCGCCGCCATATTGGCCAAAATCGAATAGTCCAATTGAACTGTTTAGGAATCCCGGGGGCACCTCTCCCAGGTGGCGGTTAGGGCGGGCCCTGCCACAGCGGACTGTACCCAGCCGCGGACCACAGCGATTGGGCCGCACTATGCAGGCCGCGCCATGTGGGCCTCTCTTAGCGTGCCCAGACTGGGTCGGGTCGACTTGAACCTAGTTGGGTCGGCCCAGGCAGGGTCGGACCGACTGGGTCAGATCGGACCTGGGCCCATTTGGACCCAGAAACGCCTTTTTGGCCATATCTTTAGAACTGAGCATCCGTTTGATGAACCATCTATGGCTCCAGAACCCTTTGATTGAGACGGTCCTTTTAGTATACTCCACTTGAGTTTTGGATAAAGTTGGAGTACAGGTGGGTTGGATCGAACCAAAATCCAACCGGGCCCTCAAAACAGAAATGCTAATAACTTACAGATCGGGCGTCTGATTGACATTCCATCTGTCGCGTTGGGTCCCCTATGCCATGGCAGACCTTGGTGATACTTCTTAGTAGTACTTAGTGTCAGTTGAAGTATCGACCGATGGCTTGAGTAGCGGATCCTCCCAGAATCAAGCATGCTTAGTGCAGAAACCCTATGGCTGGCTGTACTTAAAGAATCTTCAGATCCTGTGTGGGTCATCTTCAGATCCTATGTGGGTCAGCATCTACTGATCCTGTGTGGGTCATCTACAAATCCTGTGTGGGTCATCTTTAGATCCTGTGTGCGTCATCTTTAGATCCTGTGTGGGTCAGCATCTACGGATCCTATGTGGTTCTTCTTTAGATCTTGTGTGGGTCATCTTCAGATTCTGTGTGGGTCATCTTCGATCATGTGTGGGTCAATAGCAGAGCTTCTCGATGAAGTAAGATGATCTATCAATACAACTAATCATCTATAATTTCTTACTTAAGTTATACATGGTGTGAGATGAGTCTTTAACTTTGTGGTATTCTTCTGTGTGGTGTTACCTTCATGATATTCTTTCCTTTGTGGAACAGTTGTGATTTTGGCTAAAGAGTTGGGCGATGTGTTCCTATTGAATGAGTTGGGTTACTTGATAACTTAGGTATATGTATGGGCATATACTTAAGTAGGGTTGATTGCTTCGTGCTTTGTAATTGTGGTCTTGCTTTGTGGATTATCCTCTGTGGGTTATGAGAGACCTTTGGGGGTCTCGAGGTCCCTACTGAGTATTGTTATAATCATCCCTGCATGGGCTACACTCGCACCTTGTTGTGTCTTGTGCAGACGATGGACAACATTGATTGAGGCTGAGGGTGCGAGGACTGGAGGCTGCTTGGCGGTGGACCATTAGACGAGACGAACCACAAAGATGACCATTCAAGAGTTGTACCTACTCTTTAGGTAGGATCCTTAGTGGGTGTTCACATGAGTTGTTTTCAGTTTTACTTGTACTTTCCAGTTGGGCTTGTATTCCGGCCCCTTTACTTACTATACTCACCCTATTTACTATATAGTTTACTTTGTGCTTTTATCTTGTTGTATGATTGGATTGTGTGAGTTTTTAGGTTAAAAGGAAATGCCTTCCCGGTTTTAGGGATATGCCTTTCCAGTGCTAGTCACCAGCCCCTGACCTATAGAAGGTGGGCTTGGGGTAGTCACGGCACGGGCCCCGGGGGACGGGTCGTGACAGTTTTCTTAAAAAAAATGACTTTTACTTTTTTTTGAGTGGATAGTATAATTAATATCATAAAATTTTAGAAATTATGTTTTATATAAAATTACATCATTTTTTATATCATCTATTCAAAATTATCCTAGGGTGAAATTTTGAGATTTTTCTGAAAAGATTAATTTTTTAGTGAATAGTGAAAAATAGTGATTTCTATAAAACTACCATTTTTTCAATTATTCTTTTAATTTTAAATCAAATTAAAATAAATCATATTTTATTGGATATAATATAATTAATTAAATTCAAACCATCATTATTCCTAATTTTGGTATAAGTTTGTTTTTAGGCTTAAAAAACATATTTTTTTTAAAACTATTTTTCATTACGTTTTTCAAATTTATATTAAAATAGATATCTACCAGTTATAAAAATTAATTATTGAAAATTTTATTTCATAATAATAATTATTATTTATAAATTTAGTAAATAAGACTCTTTTTCATTATGAATGGTAACTATGGTAAATATTTACCACCTCGGTAAGTGTAGAATAGGTAAATCAAAGTTAAAACCCTGAAATAATGTCTTAAAATTAAAAAAACACCCGAATTAATAACATTTTATATTTTAAATTTGACCATATCCACCCCAAATTATAAAAATGTCATTTTTGTGCCATTTTCCCTTGATAATCACATTTATAATATTTTAAGTAATGAAAATTCCAAATTTTCACTCTCTTTATTGTAATATCTATAATATTTTGTGTAAAGTAAAAACAGAAATTATTTTCAATTATAAATTTTTATTATCATGGTTATTTATTTATAATTTCTAGTGATGACATAATTACATTAAATGCGTATGCAACACCAACATATTATTTATTCAATTTGTAAAAAAATAAAATTAATGATTCTAAAAATAATAAAAGTAATATAATTTGAATGAATTATTTTGTTCCTAAAATTTTTAATATAAATATAACACATTGTCTATGTGTTAAAGTACTATATTCTATTTTCATTACTGTTATTTTTTTTCAAATTCAAATAAAATGAATAGTTCCAAAAATGATATTAATGATATTTTATAATAAATGATGTTTTATTCCTAAAAAGCTTATATTTGTCCAATTTAATGTGTTATGGTTTATAATATCAACCATGGCCCATTTATGAGTAACTTTTCCTTTTATAATAACTTTCTTGAATACATTCATGTAAAAAACCTTGATATCGCGGTAAGTGTCAAAAGGGTTAACAGGGGGTTAAAATAAAGGTATAAGGGTGAAAACATCACCTAAACTTGACCATATTTTATTTTATAATATTATTTTGAATCATACTCATATTATATTCTAATTATATCAATTTATATCAATTTTTAATTGAAAATTAATTTATATTAATATAATACTTTAAGAAATTCTAAGAATTCCCCTTCGCTCATTATAAAATGAAACCCCCTCTCTACATCTATACACACATAAAGAGTTATTTGGTTCATCAAATAAATACTAAAATACATTTATAAAATCCCTCCTCATGTTATATAGGTGTTATTTTGGGTATAATTCCATCCTTATAGGTCTTAATGCGTAAAGGAAAGGAGTTTGTCTGAATAAGAGGTATAGATTTTAACTGAATGTTTTAGTTTTATTTCTTCATATACCTCCTTAAAATCTTCTTCAACCATGATAATATAATAACACCATTATATTCCATATTATTATATATTATTTTATTAATTTCATAACCTATATCCATCTTGTATCCCATCAAATGGGAAGCAAAACTGTTGTTTGTGTGTACTATGAACTACAGCCTCGCGAACATATGACTTTTTTTTCTAGAACCGCCTCTCACAAATGGTTATAATGATGGGTTTAATGTATTTATATGATATTAATGACATATTTTTCATTCCAAAAACATAATATATCATCTAATTTTATACATTTCCATCCATTTAAAAATGATAACATCATTCGTTCGTACGTGTAGACTACCACCTCCATGAAGTGATGTGATTTAGTTTTCATCACCACATCACATGAATGATATATATAAGTTTATTTAAAGATATAAAATTATATTTATTATATAATTATAATTCTATAAATATTAAATATAAGATACCTTTTTCCATCATGGTCATTGAAAAATAGAAATGGTATTTATGTGTGTGTATGACCTACCTTCTCTATGATTGTAACGTAGTACATTTTTCATAACCATATTTCATATTTAGTTTTAAATTTATAATTAATGTATAAAAATAATAATTAATTTACAATTATTCTATAGATTATTTAATAATGACCACATTGACCAAGGTCAATCTACTGAATTTATTTTGGACATATGAGCATAATATAATCAAAACATCTATGTGAACATAATTAATTAAGTAATTGTATATGACATGGAAATAAATAAAATAAAAGGAATGATAAAATTGAAAACGGTTATTAATAAATTACATAATTAACATAATTTTATTTTTTAAGAAGATAATGAATGTATGTTACTAGTCGGACTCTAGGTAGGGGACACTTTACTATACAAAACTTGTTTAAAATGTTTTAAAGATTTGTTTTCTAAATATATTTATTCCATGTCAATATTATGAAAAATATTTTTTACATGTATTTATATGGACATAAATGAATTATAATGGATATTTTGTGTTTATTTTGACTTTCTTTAAAAGGTTTTCAAAATGTACCTTTTTACATATTTTATACAAAATGATTTGTCTTTATTTACAAAAAGACAAAAGGAATGTTTTAACATATACAGAAACAATGAATTTTTTCCACTAAAACATCTATTATTTGATATATAGATTCATTTAAAATCTTCCATGTTTTCATTAATAAAAAACCATCCTTCCCTTTGTTCTGGGTATTTTAGTTTTGAAAAATGGGTTTTAAAAGAAAGGGATATATCAATATCCAAAAAAGTTTTACTTATGGATTAAAAATGGTATTTTTATGAGTTTAATTATGTAATTGAAAGATTATATGTTTTTTATACATGTTATTTTCCTTGTAAATTGTTTATTATTAAGTGATCATGGAATATCTCACCAATGAATTGGGTAATTATTATGTTCTTCAAAGAATTATATTGGAAGTTGACTATAATTATTATTCCAATTTTAAGGGTTTATGTAAGGGTTTTTGTAAGGGTTATATGAATATGATTTACTAAGGAACCAAAAATAATTTTCTATTATTAAAAATTATTTTTCATGGAATTAATTTTATTTAAAATGGTAAGCTAATTTACATTTTTTTAGAGGAATGATTACTCCCTTTTAAGGTAAAAATGCATGTTTTTTATAAAAACATTTTTTAGGGGATCTCATGTTTTCTAAAAAAGCCTCGTGATTTTTAATTTCCCATTATGTTTTATTATAAAGTGTTTTAGTATAAACTTTGGGAAGTAAATAAGATTTTATTTGTATATAAATTATTATTGGAGATCAAATATTATTTTGATAAAGGAAAACTCACTTTTATGATCTCCAGGTTTTAAAATAGACTAACAGGTTTCTTTCTTTCTTTTTATATGTCACTTATTGAGTTTTTTATGCTCATATAATTTTTTTAAATGTTTTTCATACTATTTAAATAGGATTAGGAATAAATAATAAGTCATGTTTTAAAATCATAAATATTTTTCATGAAATAAAAAAAATTAAAATGTTTTATGTTGTGGGAAAATGGATACTATGGGGAAGTTTCCAAATTCTAGTGTATGTATTTATTATCAAGTATTTATGACCTAATTATCTAATAAACTAAAACTAAAATGATCCTTGAAATTATAGTACAAAAACTATTTTTAATGTCGCCTTTTTCACGTCAGTTTTTTAAAACCGATATAAAAATCTCTGAAAATCGATTTTTCACATCGGTTATTATATAACCGATGTCAAAATACATTTTCGATGATTTTTCACGTTGGTTATTATATAATCGATGTGAAAAATCAATGTATATCACTTTTCCACGTCGGTTATTAAATAACCGATGTGAACAATCCATTTCCATGAAAAGATATTAAAACTTTCACTTATTTTTCATGTCGGTTATTAGAAAACGACGTGAAAAAATCAATCTACATCAATTTTTCACGTCTGTTATTAAATAACCGATGTGAAAAATCTATTTTCATGACTTTTTCACATCGGTTATTTAATAACCAATGTTAAAAGTTATTTTTCATGTTGGTTATTTAATAACTGACATGAAAAAAGTTTACAAAAATGTATTTCATTTCCCAAGATTTAATTTGACAGGTCACAGAGCTCAAACGGAGTTACAGATTAAATGTTATGGCCTTTAGAAGTTGATCATCTCTAAACTAAGTCTTAGGGAATGCCAACTTATGAAGGCCATAACTTTTAATACGTAACTCCATTTGAGCTCTGTGACCTGTCAAATTAAATATTGGGAAATGAACTACATGTTTGTAATCTTTTTTAATGTCAGTTATTAAATAACTGATGTGAAAAATACCTTTTAACGTCGGTTATTAAATAACCGATGTGAAAAAGTCATGAAAATCAATTTTTCATGTCGGTTATTAAATAACCGACATGAAAAAGTGATGAAGATTTATTTTTCACGTCAGTTTTATAATAACCGAAGTGGAAAATAAGTGAAAATTTAAATATCTTTTCACGAAGGTTATCATAAAACTGACGTGAAAGATAATTTTATTATCCTACGAATGCGAAATTTCAATTTTTTTACATCACGACATCGAAATTTTGAATTTCTGCCTAAAAGTTTTAATACCACGTTTTATCTTATCATCTCAATTATTTGTTTCCATTATACACATATACTAATTTAACAATCATTTATTTCAACCATTTTCATTCCCCCAACTCGACTCGTTTGATCTTCAACGTGAATCAATTATTTATTCTTTTCGCGATCTCGTCAAGGTATATTTAATCATTTATCCATGATTTATGGTTTTTATGATTTGTTTTCTTAATTGATATACCATTTAACTATAATTTCATTCAACCATCATCGTTCTACCAACTCAACTTGTTTGATCTTCCACGTGAATTCACTATTTCTTATTTCTGCGCTCTTATCGAGGTATTTGTAACTATTTTCCAATGATTAATATTTTCTATGAGTAGTTTTCTTAATTGATATACCATTTAACAATTATTATTTTATTATAATGATGGATAATTATTTATATCATGGTAAAACTAAAAATCCTCCAACGGATTCAAAAATTCCTTTTAAGATGAAGCTATGATTGGCTCTTTCAATCTTTCCTCAAAAAAAATATCAAACTTCTAATGATCATAACTTTTGATCCGTAACTTAGTTTGAGCACTAAGACCTATAAAATTAAAGATTGAAAAATTATCTACAAGTTGGTAAACATTTTTTATATCAGTTATTTAAAAACTGATGTTAAAAATGACTTTTAACGTCGGTTTTTTCATTAACCGACGTAAAAATGGCTTTTTAACGCCATTTCTAGAAGGTCTCTCACGTTGGTTTTTTAAAAACCAATGTTAAAAACCATAAAAACCCATTTTTAACATCGATTATTAAATAAATGATGTAAAAAATATTATTTTTAACATCACTCTCAATAATGTTGTCTAAAAACTGACGTTAAAAAGCAAAAAAAACTGACGTAAAAAAAGGTTTTTGTAGTAGTGAGTAAATGGGTTATTTTCTAAATATTCAATTTATGGATTAAATAAGGATCAGTTCATTATAATTTTTATCAAGGGAAATATTTAGATAACTTTAGAGATTATGATGTTTTAATGAGAGGGTAACTTAAGATTTATGGATACCATCTTGGGTTTATAAGTTTAAGTTTTATCTTAATTCCAAAGTCATAGACAACATTTTGATATGTTAGGTGATGGAATCATAAAATGATTAAGAGTATTTTGGGAGAAATTTATAGTAATATAAAACTTTGGTTTAGTGTGGGTTTTAATTATAATGTTATTTGAGTAAGAATTGTTTATATTTTGTGGACATAAGATTAAAGTTATTGATATACTTTATGGTTTATTTAAAATTTGATATTTTGATTTTCATGGGTTATTTGGGAATATATGTATTATCATATAGATAAACATGGGATTGAATATTGATTTGGTGATTAAGTGATTAATGTTATTTTGGATGAAGACCGCTATATTTTTAGGGAACATTATATGATTAAGGTAAACATAATATTGTCCAATAAGATGAGATTTTATTTGAGAAACAAAGTTTAAACTATCTTTTTTGAAAAATATATGATTTTAATATGGATTTATACAGATTTGGTTTATTTATGGAAATTATTATCATATCTTGGAGACTCTATGATTAGGGAATATATATTTTTGGTATGATACTTTAAGTGTGATTGATATTATTTAGAGATAAATATTAAATTTTTCTTGGAAGTATATGTGATCAAATCATTCTAATATTTGGGTTTAAATCTTATCCAAGAATATTTTGATGAATTTTAAGGATATTTACTTATGGAATGATCTACATTAAACCTTTTTTTGATATTTTTGAATTTTGGAGATTAATTCATTATTTATTCATATGAAAGTTTATTAATTTTGGGAATTATCTTACCTTATACTAACCATTTTGGTTTTGGGTTATTATCTAAATATATGAGGAATAGCTTGTTATCATCTTTTGGAATTATGTGATCTATTATAATTTTATTTTAGTTCTTCAGGCATGAAAAAATTATGATTAAAAATCATTTATTGGGAGAAAAATATTATATTATGGTGTAAATTGATTAAAGGATGAAATAATACATATAAAGTAATTATATTTCCTTAATTTATTATTTTATATAGTAAAATAATTACTCAAAACTACTAAAAGGATCTTGAATCAAAAAAATTATCATATTACCTACATTTTCTGATGAATCAATAATCTTCTACACATTACATTAGTTTATGAATTTTTGGTCATCAACTTTCTCTCACTTTAATGTGATCAATGATTCTCTATCACTCTTTATAATTATTTTGACATTACATATTTCCTCCATGTATATATTTTCACTTCTTACTGATGTTATCCTATTTAGAAACCTAGTATGTGTCATTCAATTTGACCTTCTTATTTTCTATTTTTTCCTTTTCAAGATGATGTTTGATTATCCCTTATTACAATGTGGGATTTCAACAAAGGAATATTTAAATTTAAAACCCTTGATTATCAAGCCTAAGTTTAAATTATGAGGATGCAATTTATTAAATGGGGGAGAATGTAATATCCTAATATTTTTAAATAAGACTATGCCTAATGGCATATATTACATGCAACACTCAGATTAAATGAACAAAGGGATATTATTATTTAAATAGGACTTTGATAACCTAGATCTTAAATTGGATTGTATGAATATGATTAACTACATTATGAAATATATATAAATCTACTACTCAATACAAATGTATTGATTAATTTTTAGGAAATAAGCACTGATTTTTTATTAAAATCATTTTATGCACCAGAGATATGTTTTCTTCAAAAATAACTATCATCTTTTTGTGGATAATATAATTAATTTATACCAATTTTAGAAATTTTATTTTATAAAAATGATATGTTTTTGGAAATTATAATACCAAAATTATCTTATAGTAAAATTATTGTATTTTTATGAAAAGATTAATCTATTAATGAATAGTAAAAATAATGATTTTTGTAAAAATATCTTTTATATTACCATTATTATATGAATTTTATCTCAAAATAAAATAAGTATTATTTAATTATATATAATTTAATTAAATATGTTTTAATCATCATTATTCCTGATTTTGGTATAAGTTCATTTTTTGGCCTATAAATGCATATTTCTTAAATTATTTTTCATTATGTTTTATGAATTTATATTAAAATTGATTTCAAAAACGTTTATAAATTGAATCTTGAAAAAATTGGTTCTATATTTTGAATAATAATGTCCAAATTTGTTAAATATTTCCATTTTATTTTTGTTCATTATGAATACTAATCTTGGTAAATATTGTCACCTATGTAAGGGTAAAATCAGTACATCAGGGTTAAAACCATGAAATAAGATCTTAAAATCAACCCAATGCTTTCCTTAATTAAATTTGGTGGGATATATTCAACCATATCCATTCCAAATTCAAAAATATTGGTATTTTTGTGCCACTTTCCCTTGATAATTATATTTATATTATTTTAAGTAAAGACATTTCTAAAATTTCACTCTCTTTCTTTTAATAGATATAATATTTTGTGATAAGGATAAAAACAAATTATGTTCATTTATAAATGGTTATTCTAAAGTTAAATAATTTTTGTTCAACATGGTCGTTTATTTATAAATTTTGCTGAGGAAATAATTACCATAAATTCTTACGCAACACAGACACGGTATTTATTCAATTAATATAAAAATTTTAAAAATGATTAAGAAAATATTAAATGTAATATAATTTGAATTAATTATTTTATTTCACAAATTTTTTAGATTAATATAAAATTTTATGGATTTTTTGAAGTATTATATTAAAATTTATTTGTTTCTATGTTGTTTTCAGTGTTAAATTAAATGAATAGTTACAAAAATGACATTGATGATATTTCATAATAAATAATTTTTTATTCCAAAAAAATTATATTTGTCTAATTGAATGTTATTTGGTTTATAATATCAACCATGTTCCATTTATGGATCAATTTTTTGTTTATATTAAGTTTCTTTACTCCTTTAGTGTAAAAAAACCTTGATATCGCTATAAATCTCAAAAGGGTTAACAGGGGTTAAACCAAAGATATAAGGGTGAAAACATCACCTAAAATTATCCAAATTTTATTATATGAGAGTATTTATAATGATACTAATATTATATTATAATTATATCAATATGTATCCTTTATCCATGAAAATTAAATTACATTAATTCAATACTTTAAAAAATTCCAAGAATCACCCACCCCTCATTACAAAAAGGTACCCCCTCTCCTTTTATCTACACACTTAAAGAGACATTTGGATTGAAAAATCCCTAAGAAATACCTTCCTAAAATCTATATCCATGTTCTATAGTTCTTATTTTGGGTATAACTCTAACATTAGAGGGCTTAACGTTTCAAGGAAAGGAGGTTGTCTGAAGAAGAAGAATAGCTTTTAACTGAATGATATAGTTTCATTTTATACCTCCATCAAATATTCTATAAACATGAATAAATAATAACAAAATTATATTCCATATACTGTGATGTTGATATTTTAATTTCATAACCTTTATCCGTCTACTCTTTAATAAAATGGGAAATGAAACTGTTGTTCGTGTGTTCATCGGGCTACCGCCTAACAAATCGATAAAATTTGTTTTTCATCACCTCCTATCACAGTTGGATATAATGATGGATTTAATGTGTGTGTATATATATACATATATTATATTAATCAAATATTTAACATTACATAAAGATATTATATCATCTTATTACATCTCCTTCCATTAAAAATTGATAATTTCATTTATGCGTATGTGTGGACTTCCACCTCCACGAAGTGATGTGATTCATTCTTCATCACCACATCACATGGATTATATATATAAGTTTATTTAAAAATTTAATGTGATATTTATGATATATTGATCATTATATAAAGATAAAATAATTCTTACCTTCTTTCCATCATGATATTTAAAAAATGGAAATGTTACTCACGCGTGTGTACGACCAACCATCACCATGATTATAACATAGATCATTTTTTATATCAATCATTCATGGCAGGTTTAATAAGTATATTTAATGTATAAAAATGATAATTATTTCATGGTTATTATTCTATAAATGATATAATAATTAACTAATTTATCATAGTCAACCAACCGAAGTCATTTTGAACGTATGAGTTGAATATCGTCAAAACATCTAATGTGAACATAATTGGTTAAGTAATTATATATAACATAATAATAAATAAAATAAACAGGAAACTAAATTTGAAAACATTTATTGAGAAATTTAATAATTTAAATAATTTTATTATTCGTGAAGTTATGTAATGTACATGACAAGTTAGACTCAAAGTAAGGGACACATTACTTTAAAACCTTTATTTTAAATGTTTTAAAGATTTATTCTCTGAATAATATTATTCCATGTCCATATTCTCAAAAATATTTTTTAAATATATTTATATTTATATAAAGGAATAATAAATGATATTTTATTTCTCTTTTAACTTTATTTTAAGGGATTTAAAAAGGAACTTTTTTATTAGTTTTATACTGAATGATTTAAATTCCATTAAAAAAATGAAAAATTAATGTTTTAATATATAAAATGACAACGAATTTTCCTATGACCACAAACGTTATTTTATGTATGTATTATTTAACAATATTCCACATTTTCATCAAAGAAATAACATCCTTCCCCTTTTTATGGATATTTTATTTTTTTAAAATGGGATTTAAAGGAAAGTGATATATCAATATCTGAAAATGTTTTACTTTTGAGTGAAAAGGGGTATTTTTAAATGTTTTATTATGGAAATTTAGGCTTTTATTTGTTTTATTCATGTTATGATCCTTTGAAAATTTTATGATTAGGTGAGCTTTCCATATCTCTCCAATTCATTAGTTAATGATTATGTTCTCTAGATAATTTTGTAGGAAATCGACTGTAATAGTTATTCTAATACTAAGGGTTCTTGTAAGAGTTATATATAGATGATATCCCAAGTAAGAAACATGAATTTTTAATTATTTCAATTTAGTTTTCCTATAAATATTTTGTTTTCAAAAGTTAAGTTAATGATATTTTGTTTTAAAGGAAATATTTTTCCATTTTAGGGTAAAAAGGTATGTTTTTATGAAAACATGTTTAATGGGTTCTAAAGTTTTCTAAGAAACCCTTGTTATTATGATTTTTCCTTTTTGTTTTCTTATAATGTATTTTATGAAAAAAATTAGGCAATAAATCTGATTTTATGTGTATGTAAATTATTATTTGAAATGGAATAACGGGTTTCTTTATTTCTTTTTATATATCCCATATAGTTATTTTTGTTCTCATCCAACTTTTTAAAATGTTTTTCATAGGGTTTAATTATGAGTAGTAATGTCACAGAAGTCATGTTTAAAAATATTAAATATTTTCATGAAAGAAAATGTGATTTTTTAAAATCATTGTAATATGGTAAAATAGATAATAATAGGATGTTTCCAATGTGTAATGTATAATTTTATTATGAATGAGTGGTGATATAATTCTCTAAAACTATCCACCTTAAAATACACTCAAAATAAAATAAAGTGAATTACTTTTTAAATATTTAAATTATATATTGAATAAGGATTGGGTCCTTACATGTTTTAAGGTAGATTAATCTAATTTATTTAGATAAAAATTATATAACTCTTATAAAATTAATTTTTTGAAAACAAAAAACAATAATTTTTCCATGTTAATTAATCTTCATTGTAATTAATTTATTTTAAATGACTAAAAAATAGATTGAAATAGTTACATAATTTGGATACAATGATTCTAAATATGAGTTCTATTTATCAAATTAAATTAATATATGTCTAGAAAATTAATTTTAATATTCAAGTGCATAAAACAAATTTTCTAGGAAAAAAACCAAAATATTCATCTCAAACTAATATCTTTAGAGAGAATTAAAAAATGATGTTTTGTTGTTAAAATTAAATTATAACATTCATAAATTAAAATATTGAATATACTTATGAATAAATTATCTTTACAGTGTTCATCGTGTGATAGTTCAGAATATAGTGTTTACCTACTATAGTACGGTCTTGGGTACTACAAAGAAGATTAATGAAAGTCAATATTTGTAATGACCAAAACTTTAATAAATAAAAATTTCCATTTTGATATAATTAAATGTCTTATTCTATAATATGGTTATATAAAACACGTGAACTTATTTTATTTTTACCATTAAGTATCTTAACCATTGGTAATATATTCATTGAACAGTGATCATATGATTAGTATAAATATAGGGTTTTAACAAATCTAATTTTCACATACAAAGGAAGTGTTGGCCTCATCTAGTAAGATCATTCCCTATGAATCCCATTTATTATATCATCTGAGGGACATAGTATTTCTGGTATTTTCTCTTTATAAATCCCAAGTTTAGATCCAACAACTTAAGCATGATAAAAACCATTTATGGGAGAAGTTTAAACTCATTGAAATCACGACCCAAACCATGTATGTTGAACCACCCCATGAAAGTCCAACTATAATTAAAAATAATCTTATAGAGTTTTCTGGTGTATTAAAGGGATATGTATCAATACCATACCAATATGAATATTTTTTTTATAGAATAATGAATATATTTTCATCCTATTATTGTTACTTTGTAAATGATTTTTATTTTGATAAAATAAAGCACAAATTATATTTTTGGTTAATATTAAAATTCAATTAATGAATTAATGAATTAATTTATTTTTGAAATAAATAATATTTTAATATTATTAAATAATTTTTATCATATATAAATCATCATATAATTTTTATAAAGTCAAATTTAATTTTTATAATGGTTTGAAAACTATTATTATTAAAAAACCCATCATTTCTTAATAAATGTCGATTTTATTTTAAAAGTGAAAATTCACATATGTATAAAATTATTTAGATAAAATTAATATTATTTTTGGAATCATAATTTTAAAATTATCCAATTGTGAATTTTTCACAATTTTTAGAGACAGTTGAGTTTTCGGGTAAAAATTAAATTCCTTATAAATATACTTTGTGTATTATGACATCATAATTACCCAAAAGTAATATAATAAGTAATATAAATGGTATACATGATAAAATATTTGTTTTCCCTTTAAAATAATGTGATTTTAAGTTTTTTTGTAAATTCATTATGAATCCTCCAAAACCTATAATATATTTTAAGGTTTTAAAATCATTTCTTTAAGAGTGTGACTCACCTCCACATAAGAAAGGGATTTATTTTATTATTTTTGTCCCTTGGTCTTATAAAATAATAAAAACCACTACAATTTGGTAGAAACCATGGGAAAATTTTTTTTATTGTTTGTGGTTTTGGATATTTTATTATGTAGAGTCCAAAACCTAAATAATAAAGAAATCCCCCTATTTTCCTATATAAACTCACCCAATACCCCATTTATCTTCACTTAAACTACATATATCATGTCAATAGTCTATCATACCCTCTCTTTAGTCCTCCAAAGGTGACTCCAATTGTAACACCCCAGGTAAATAAAGAATATGACATTTTCATATTTATCCATATTTTTGAATAAAATATTAATATTACTTTAAAGGGAATTCTATGCTCAAGGGCATACCCAATACGCAACAACGAGTTTCTTTGAAATCTTAAGTTACACTCTAATAATAAAATAATATTATTTTAAAAGGTAGTTAACGCCTAGCCGTTGTAATGGCGGGAATGAACGGAACTAACTACAAAATGATTATATATGTTTTTCAAATATTTTTACTTTTATCCAATAAATGTTGGAGGCTTAAAATGCAAATGAATCCAATTTTAAGCATAAATCTTCTAATATTCTTTAAAAGGTCGATTAACTGCCTTTTGATGGAGAACCCTTTTTAAATATACTTTTGACAATTTTATATTTTGTATTTGACAAAATAAAATCCTTCTTTAGAATATGGACATCAAAATTTACTTTGTGTAAAATTTCATTATTTTTCCGATAAAGATCATTTTTATTGAAAATGTTGCATTTTAATTCAAAACCTCCTTTTAATCTGATTTATTTATATGGATAGATTATATTTTTAATTTAGATTAAAGTGTATTTAGAATATATTTTTACCATTTAATCTGATGGTGGTCATTGGAATTAATTTCACTTTGAAATTGGACTTAAACTAGTGTCAATCTTTTAATAGATATTGTTTCTTAAAAACACGCTATTTGTTTTGACAGCGGGAATTAATTATTAAATTAATTAATGCAACATATATGTTTTGAATTTTTTAAAATATACATCATTTTTTAATTCGGAATGTCAAATATATCTTAAGGTGAATTTTTGGTATTTTTCTGAAAAACTTCATTTTTTGATGAATAGTGAAACCACTAAGTGGTAGTTTAAAAACTGATTTTTCGTTTAAATGAAACTTTACCACTTCTGTGATTTGAATTTCAAAAATCCGACATACATGGTTTTCATTAGTATATAAAATGTGGTTCAATGGGATTAAAATAATTTTTTGGTGAATAGTAACTTTTAAGTTTTTAATCGCGATTAGAGGTAATTAGTGTAATTTAATGTAAAAATAATGTTTTAATAATATGAAATGACCTAGACACATGTCCTACCCTCATTGGATGTGTCATGGCCGACCAAGACAATCCATGGGTTAACTTGGGGACCCCATGGAGCCACTTTGGTTGGAAAATGACATAAATAACTTTTTATTTAAAGTTAAAATAAAAATGTCAAAAGCATGAGTTTTTTTACAAAAACAATTTTTAAATGGGGTTATACAAGTCATATTTTTGACTATAAATATTAATTAGAAATATAAAAAGATTTCCTACATCATGATATTTTTTTATAATTTTTAGACATTAAATAAATTAAATTATTTATGACATCATGATGATGCAGAGATTACCTCATTAATAAAGGATTTAAATAAAATGAAAAGATAATGTTAAAACTATAACTTACATTTGTCAAAGACGTATTGGATGAGTATATTTAGAACCATTACCACCTGATCCTAGAAATACATCAATGTGGGACCTTTAAAATATGAAACTCATTTGAAAATAAAGTAACATTTTGTAACTTTCCAAGAGTGCCCCTCCTCTTCTCTTATAAAAGGCCCCCACCTCTACCACCTTACCCACACCTCTCAAGCCTTTGTCTCGGCCAACCCCTGATTATTTTTTCTCTCCAAATCCCTCTCGTACTCTTAGAAGCCTCACTTTGGGAAGAAGTCTTCCCAAGGAAGCCTTTGATCTCAAATCAAAGAGAGATACCCGATTTTAAGGTAATGTCTTCACTTGTGTTCTTTTGTTTTATTTTGCTTCTCCAACCCCCTAAACTCTTTTTATTCATTTATTTTGTAACAAATCCATTATCGTTAATATTCTATGATGTTGTTATAAGAATTATTCGAGTTACACATACACACACCTACATCTAATGGTTAAAGAACATATTGTTTCTGTGGATGGTGAATTTCTGCCTCACGAAACGATGATTGTTCAATATTATTTTAACACCCTAAAAGGTGGCCATTAAGATGTCACTATATTTATATATGATATATAATATGTATATTTTTTTACTTAAGCTTCTGTATTTTTAATTTATGACATACCTTTATGGTTTCCATTATAGTTAAACAAGATATCTTCATTTTAGGAAGTGTGGACTACCGCCCCCTCAAAGTGATTTGATTCGTTAATACCATATGTGGCACGTATAAAGGATAGATTTAATGAAATTATATATGATACCATACTGGAATTATAATATTATTATGTATCACTATGTTTTAATTCCATTAAATAAGAAATAGAAATGGAAGTAGCGTTCATGCGTACGTACGACTTACCGTCTCCATGAACGGTGCATTTCATGTATTACCTCTAAATGTTATGTAATATTATAAATGCATGTATATAATGGATATATATGATATATATTATATCTACATAATGAATATAATTCTGGATATAATATATATTTTACCACATGAACAACTTGTAATTATAAAGAGTTTATTTTTTTACTCAAGTAGCAATGATCTACAAAACGGCCATTATTAACTTAAATAATTACATAGTGTTCATAGAATGGTAGTAAGTGATATAAAAGGAATAATTAACTTGAAAAAGGTTCTTAATCAAGTAGAAATTAACTCAAGTTTATTATTCAGGAGGTTAAATAACGATCGAGTCAAGTCAGACCCGAGGTAAGGGATCCTACCCCTCTCTTTCTTTTTAAGTACACTCTTTTATGTCATTCCTTTTAAGCTCATCTTTATTATGATTGGGATGTTCTTTTATATTAATCTTACTGTACTTTTTATGTTCATATTATGAGAGACCCTATTTTCTCTCATCAATCCATTTTGAAAGTTTAAATTGGCGCCGTTAGGCTGCCTAAATTTCGTAAGGGGCTTTTTATCTCACTTTGTGTTTTCGTGAGATTCATGTTACATTTGCCAATATTTCCTTTTGAGTGGTGTATGTACTTTCCATTATTCTAATATTTGTGTAACATACTTTAGTTTATGAGTATTTACATCAATGTTTTATAGTCCTTCTTTCATGGGGTGTACGTTTCGAAAGTTACCCAAATCGGTAAGGGAACCTTTCACCCTCCTCTTTTTAAAAGACTTCTTTTGTTATGTCTTTTAATTTTCATCTTATTATATGGGTATATGTTCTTATATATCCTTATTTACATAAATTTTATGTCCAAGTGACGAGATACCCTTTATCTCTCTCATCAACTCTTTTTCTAAAATTTGATGTGACATCGTTAGGCTGTCCAGGGAACTTCTTAACCCAATTTCGATTTCTTTGGGTTCAACATGTAGTTATTGAATATGTCATCCTTTGAATATGTGTGAATTAAATTTGATTATTTTACACTTAATATCCACTTATATTGGGTGTATTTATATTTTTCACACATAATTATGAGATTGATTTATCCTTAATTTAAGGATACCATCTTTATAATGGATTTCATCTCAATTTACATTTCCATTGAGACTTCATTGTTTTTATGCACCAATTCACTCTTATATGGTGTATATACTGTCCTTTGGAATATTATATCATGAATACCATTATTCTCATGATATTATAAAGTTTTGATTAAATGTTATTCCTCAATTATTGTATTCAAGTGTCTCTCATTTTGTTAAAAACCCTTTATCTAAAATATAGTTTTAAATGTTTTAATGAATTATTATTATAAATATTTCCCATTAATATCCATGTTTTCAAAATGTTTTTAAGGATTTATTTATATGGATATTAATGGTTTAAAATATTAAAAGCTTCAATGTGGTATGGGACACTTCGATTTAAAAATATCTTTATTAAATGTTTTAAATGGTTTTGAAAATGGTTTTTAGAATGGATTCATTATTTCAATATCTTAAAATGTTATATTGTTATTGTAATGTGGGAATGTTATATTTCCTTTATGCTTAAGTTATGTGCTATGATTACGTTATGGTTCTTGGGTATTGTTTATGAAGACGGGTGGTTCCATGATAAAATAAGGTCGGGTGAGCCCGATATAGCTCTCCAATGCATTGGGTAACGCGAAGGAGTTAAACGTTAAGGTTTCTCCGAAGAGATTTAGGGAATATACTGTGATGGGTATTCCAAACGTAACTAAGAGGGTTACTCCCTACGTAAGAATGTTATGAATTCCTCAAGTTACCTTTATGTCTTATGATTTCTATGGTTTATTCATGATTTTATGAGGTATGTTAAAGTGATTATGTTTTATGGGTAAAGTATGATTTTATTCTTATGTATATATGTACTCATGTTTCCTTTCCATACTTTTTATAACCCTTACTGAGATTTTTATGTTCATCCCAATTTTTTGAAATGTTTTTCACAGGTCAAGGGAATGGTACATGATATGATGATAGTGTCAAGGAAGTGTCAAGAAAGAATCCATGTTTTATTTTAAATATGTTCCCATTGATGGGATAAATGAATACTATCTTTTATGTAACCACTTTGTTTAAATGTGAAATGTAATGCCAGTTTTATGATCTAATTCTCTAAAACTCTAAATCTGAAAAGATCCTCAATGTGTAATCTTGTAATAACTCAAGATTAAGTAAGGTTTAAGGTTGTAGCCTTATAGTTGGTATCAAAGGTCGGTTTAGATAACTTTAGAAGTTAGAGTGTTGTTTAAGAAAAAGTGACAAGTTGTGTATAACCACAATGGTTAGTATATTATATGGAGTCATCATTTTTTTTGAATTTATAATGAGTTTGAGATAACTTGGATAAGTATATCTTGGTCTTTATCTTCCTCTTTTTTATTTGATGATTTTACTGATATACTCACACTGACCTTTTTGGTTCTAGTAAATGGCTAGATCTAGAAGGCACCAAAGTAATAGTGGATTTGAAGAAAACTGTGACAGTTTTATGAAAGAACAACTGAATGATATGGGAGCTGCAATGAGAACTCTTGTGGTTATCCTCAACCAACTATCTAGATTCATGATTGACGACCTGAACCTTAGTGATTTTTATAAGGCATCGTATATGTGAGAAACAAATCCCTACAGAAGTTCAGGTAATAATAATAAAGGTTAGTATGTTCAAAAACCTATGTGTCAAATATGTGGAAAGAAACACATAGGAAAATGTTTCAAAGGGATAGAAAGAT
Source organism: Viscum album (assembly GCA_963277665.1). Taxonomy (NCBI): domain Eukaryota; kingdom Viridiplantae; phylum Streptophyta; class Magnoliopsida; order Santalales; family Viscaceae; genus Viscum; species Viscum album. The sequence goes on from OY728119.1 coordinate 2,073,409,048, forward strand.
GCTATAGATGTGGAAATGAAGGTCATAAAGAAAGAACCTGCTATGGAAAAAGGAATCATCTAGTTGACTCTAGGAAAGGGAAAGAAGTTCTTTCTGAAGGATCAATTGAATGTTTTAAATGTGGTGTGTATGGTCATTATGAAAACACATGTCCTATGAAGAAGTTTCGAGAATGGGGTCACCAAGATCGTACAAATATTCATTTACCAATACTTAATGCCATTCCGATTGAGGATGAAGAAACTGACAATGAATAATGAAAGGTATGAATTATTTCTTAACATATTTTTTCCTATTATTGGAATCTTAGGATACGATTCATGATTTTGTTTGTAGGAAAGAAGTATTTCAGAATAAGTTGAAAAGGAATGGCTAATGGATCATGAAGAATGTTGAATGAGTAAGAAGTCATCTTATAAGGGATTCAAGAGTTATGGTAGATTTTAGGATGGTGAAATCTTTAGATGTATTAAGTATCTTTTGATGATGGGGTTACATTATAAGACTTTTTATAGTAACCCTGATGTTTGATATATGAAAATTTTATTCAAGGAATAATTATCCTTTATTTTGTGGATATAGTTATAAAGAACCATTTGGGTTTATATGATCCTTGAATTTGAGGCAATTACTGGTTAATACATTTTGGGTTGAAAAATGGAAGTTATCAGATAACCTTTGTGGTTAAAATATGTTATGGTTATTTTTGATGAATTTATCTATTTTTGAGGAATGTCATAAAATTATATAGTTTTTGAAAAGGGACAATACGCAGACCGTGTGACAACCTGTCACGTCGGACAAAGTTGCGGGAATCGAACCCACAACCAAAGTGAAACTGGTATTTATCGCCTACCACTAGACTACGTGAAGTCCCTGGTTAGTTTGAATGATTATTTTTAGTTAGATGATTTTATGAATTAAGAGTAATTTGATTTTTGGTTATAAATGGAAATGATTAGCCTATCATGGAGGATATGTGATTAGGTTAATTACTTTTCAGTATGATACTGTAAGAGTAACTGATGTTATTTTGGAGAAAAATGTTAAAATTTATCTTAGGAGACTATGTGATTAAATCCTTCAGAGAATTGGGTTTCAATCTTAGTTTGGTTTACTTTGTAGAATTTTATGGATAGATGTTTATTGAATGGTCTTTGTTGAACTTTGGGTTTTGTTTGACAAATTTTGGAGATTAAGAATAGATTTTTTTTATAAAGGATTATCCTTTTGGGGTATTATCTGATCTCATACTAACATTTTTGGTTTTAGTTTTGGATAAGGTCTAAAGATATGGGAAGTATATAGTTCTCTTTTGTGGATTAGGTGATTCTCTAGAAGTTGATTATAGCTCTCTTAATGTGAACAAGTCATCCTAAATACTCGTCTTTTGGAGAAAATATGAGTTCATGTAAGAAATCTAGTAAAATTTGAAAGTCAACATGACAATTAAGTATGCTTCCTAATGTTTTAGTTAAGCTCATAAATAAATTCCTCAATGAAAATTAACTTAAAACAAAAATTTTGTCTGTTAATTTTTCCTACTGGGGAATCAAATACCATTTAACCCATCACAAGTTTGTGATTTTCTTATTGTTAACTTTTTCCTAGACATGTTTACTATCACTCTATATCAGAACATGACCCTTTGTTTTTTCCTCTATATCCATATTTTCATACTTGGAATCCTAGTATTGGTTAACTCGGGTGACATTTTTACTTCTCTCCCATTCTTTTAAAGTGATAGTTTTACGGACTCTTGTTCCGGTGTGGGATTTTCAATGAAGATTCCAAACCCAATTTTAAAATTGCGAGGATGAAATTCCCAAAAGGGGGGAAATATGTAACACCCTAGGTAAATAAAGAATATTACATGTTCATATTTATCCATATTTTTGAATAAAATATTAATATTACTTTAAAGGGAATTCTATGCTCGAGGGCGTACCCAATACGCAACAAGGAGTTTCTTTGAAATCTTATGTTGCACTCTAATAATAAAATAATATTATTTTAAAAGGTAGTTAACGCCTAGCCGTTGTAATGGCGGGAATGAACGGAACTAACTACAAAATTATTATATATGTTTGTCAAATATTTTTACTTTTATCCAATAAATGTTGGAGGCTTAAAATGCAAATGAATCCAATTTTAAGCATAAATCTTATAATATTCTTTAAAAGGTCGATTAACCGCCTTTTGATGGAGAACCATTTTTAAATATACTTTTGACAATTTTATATGTTGTATTTGACAAAATAAAATCCTTCTTTAGAATTTGGACATCAAAATTTACTTTGTGTAAAATTTCATTATTTTTCCGATAAAGATCATTTTTATTGAAAATGTTGCATTTTAATTCAAAACCTCCTTTTAATATAATTTATTTATATGGATATATTATATTTTTAATTTAGATTAAAGTTTATTTAGAATATATTTTTACCATTTAATCTGATGGTGGTCATTGGAATTAATTTCACTTTGAAATTGGACTTAAACTAGTGTTAATCTTTTAATAGATATTGTTTCTTAAAAACACGCTATTTGTTTTGACAGTGAGAATTAATTATTAAATTAATTAATGCAACATATATGTTTTGAATTTTTTAAAATAGACATCATTTTTGAATTCAGAATGTCAAATATAGCTTAGGGTGAATTTTTGGTATTTTTCTGAAAAACTTCAATTTTTGATGAATAGTGAAACCACTAAGTGGTAGTTTAAAAACTGATTTTTCGTTTAAATGAAACTTTACCACTTTTGTGACTTGAATTTCAAAAATCCGACATAAATGGTTGTCATTAAGATGTAAAATGTGGTTCAATGGGATTAAAATAATTTTTTGGTGAATAGTAACTTTTAAGTTTTTAATCGCGATTAGAGATAATTAGTGTAATTTAAGGTAAAAATAATTTTTTAATAATATGAAATGACCTAGACACATGTCCTACCCTCATTGTATGTGTCATGGCCGACCAAGACAATCCATGGGTCAACTTGGGGACCCCATGGATCCACTTTGGTTGGAAAATGACATAAATAACTTTTTATTTAAAGTTAAAATAAAAATGTCACAAGCATGAGTTGTTTTAATAAAACAATTTTTAAATGGGGTTATACAAGTCATATTTTTGACTATAAATATTCATTAGAAAGATGAAAAAATTTCCTACATCATGATATTTTTTTTATAATTTTTATACATTAAATAAATTAAATTATTTATGACATCATGATGATGCAGTGATTACCTCATTATAAAGGATTTAAATAAAATGAAAAGATAATGTTAAAACTATAACTTACACTTGTCAAAGACCTATTTTATGAGTATATTTCGAACCCTTACCACCTTATCCTAGAAATACATCAATTTGGGACCTTTAAAATCCGAAACTCATTTGAAAATAAAGTAACATTTTGTAACTTTCCAAGAGTGCCCCTCATCTCCTCTTATAAAAGGCCCCCACCTCTACCACCTTACCCACACCTCTCAAGCCTTTGGCTCGGACAAACCATGCTCATTTTGTCTCTCCAAATCCCTCTATTACTCCTAAAAGCCTCACTTTGGGAATAATTATTCCCAAGGAAGCCTTCAAGCTCAAATCAAAGAGAGATACCCGATTTTAAGGTAATGTCTTCACTTGTGTTCTTTTGTTTTATTTTGCTTCTCCAACCCCCTAAACTCTTTTTATTCATTTCTTTTGTAACAACTCCAGTATCTTTAATATACTAGTATGTTTTTATAAGAATTATTCTAGCTACACTTACACACACCTACATCTAATGGTTAAATAACATACTGTTTCTGTGGATGGTGAATTTCTGCCTCACGAAACGATGATTGTTCAATATTTTTTTAACACCCTAAAAAGTGGCCATTAAGATGTCACTATATTTATATATGATATATAATATGTTTATATTTTACTTAAGCTTCTTTATTTTTCATTTATGACATACCTTTATGGTTTCCATTATGGTTAAACGCGATATCTTCATTTTAGGAAGTGCGGACTACCACCCCCTCAAAGTGATTTGATTCGTTAATACCATATGTGGTACGTATAAAGGATAGATTTAATGATATTATATATGATACCATACTGGAATTATAATACTATTATGTATCACTATGTTTTAATTCCATTAAATAAGAAATAGAAATGGAAGTAGCGTTCATGCGTACGTACGGCTTACCGTCTCCATGAACAGTGCATTTCATTTCTTACCTCTAAATGTTATGTAATATTATAAATGCATGTATATAATGGATATATATGATATATATGATATATAAATAATTAATATAATTCTGGATATAATATATATTTTACCACATGAACAACTTGTAATTATAAAGAGATTATTTTTTTACTCAAGTAGCAATGATCTACAAAACGACCATTATTAACTTAAATAATTACATAGTGTTCATAGAATGGTAGTAAGTGATATAAAAGGAATAATGAACTTGAAAAAGGTTATTAAGAAATTAGAAATTAACTCAAGTTTATTATTCAGGAGTTTAAAGAACGATCGAGTCAATTCAGACCCGAGGTAAGGGATCCTACCCCTCTCTTTCTTTTTAAGTACACTCTTTTATGTCATTCCTTTTAAGCTCATATTTCTTATGATTGGGATGTTCTTTTATATTAATCTTACTGTACTTTTCTTTTTCATTTGATTAGAGACCCTATTTTCTATCATCAATCCATTTTGGAAGTTTAAATTGGCGCTGTTAGGCTGCCGAAATTTCGCAAGGGGCTTTTTATCTCACTTTGTGTTTTCGTGAGATTCATGCTACATTTTCCAATATTTCCTTTTGATTGGTGTATGTACTGTCCATTATTCTACTCTTTATGTAACATAATTTCTTTTATTATTATTGACATCAATGTTTTATAGTCCTTCTTTCATGGGGTGTACGTTTCGAAAGTTACCCAAATCGGTAAGGGAACCTTTCACCCTCCTCTTTTTAAAAGACTTATTTTGTTGTGTCTTTTAATTTTCATCTTATTATATGGGTATATGTTCTTATATATCCTTATTGCCGTAAATTTTATTTACAAGTGATGAGATACCCTTTATCTCTCTCATCAACTCTTTTTCTAAAATTTGATGTGACGTCGTGAGGCTGTCAAGGGAACTTCTTAACCCAATTTCGATTTCTTTGGGTTCAACATGTAGTTATTGAATATGTCATCCTTTGAATATTTGTGAATGAACTTTTATTATTTTACACTTAATATCCACTTATATTGGGTGTATTTATATTTTTCACACATAATTATGAGATTGATTTATCCTTAATTTCAGGATACCATCTTTATAATGGATTTCATATCAATTTACATTTCCATTGAGACTTAATTGTTGTTATGAACCAATTCACTATTATATGGTGTATATACTGTCCTTTGGAATATTATATCATGAATCCCATTATTCTCGTGATATTATAAAGTTCTGATTAAATGTTATTCCTCAATTATTGTATTCAAGTGTCTCTCATTTTGTTAAAAACCCTTTAACTAAAATATCATTTTAAATGTTTTAATGATTTATTCTTATAAATATTTCCCATTAATATCCATGTTTTCAAAATGGTTTTAAGGATTTATTTATATGGATATTAATGGTTTAAAATGTTAAAATATTCAAAGTGGTATGGGACACTTTGATTTAAAAATCTCTTTATTAAATGTTTTAAATGGTTTTGAAAATGGTTTTTAGAATGGATTCATTATTTCGATATCTTAAAATGTTATATTGTTATTGTAATGTGGGAATGTTATATTTCCTTTATTCTTAAGTTATGTGCTATGATTACGTTATGGTTCTTGGGTATTGTTTATGAAGACGGGTGGTTCCATGATAAACTAAGGTCGGGTGAGCCCGATATAGCTCTCCAATGCATTGGGTAACGCGAAGGAGTTAAACGTTAAGGTTTCTTCGAAGAGATTTAGGGAATATACTGTGATGGGTATTCCAAACGTAACCAAGAGGGTTACTCCCTATATAAGAATGTTATGAATGCCTCAAGTTACCTTTATGTCTTATGATTTGTATGGTTTATTCATGATTTTATGAGGTATGTTAAAGTGCTTATGTTTTATGGGTAAAGTATGATTTCATTATTATGTATATATGTACTCATGTTTCCTTTCCATACTTTTTATAACCCTTACTGAGATTTTTATGCTCATCCCAAATTTTTGAAATGTTTTTCACAGGTCAAGGGAATGGTACATGATATGATGATAGTGTCAAGGAAGTGTCAAGAAAGAATCCATGTTTTATTTTAAATATGTTCCCATTGATGGGATAAATGAATACTATCTTTTATGTAACCACTTTGTTTAAATGTGGAATGTAATGCAAGTTTTATGATCTAATTCTCTAAAACTCTAAACCTGAAAAGATCCTCAATGTGTAATCTTGTAATAACTCAAGATTAAGTAAGGTTTAAGGCTGGGGCCTTATAGTTGGTATCAAAGGTTGGTTTAGATTACTTTAGAGGTTTGAGTGTTGTTTAAGAAAAAGTGACAAGTTGGGTATAACCACAATGGTTAGTATATTAAATGGAGTCATCGTTTTTTTTTAATTTAGAATGAGTTTGAGATAACATGGATAAGTATATCTTGGTATTTATCTTCCTCTTTTTTATTTGATGATTTTACTGATATACTCACACTGACCTTTTTGGTTCTAGTAAATGGATAGATCTAGCAGGCACCAAAGTAATAGTGGATTTTAAGAAAACAGTGACGGTTTTATGAAAGAACAACTGAATGATATGGGAGCTGCAATGAGAACTCTTGTGGTTATCCTCAACCAACTATCTGGAGTCATGATTGACCACCTGAACCTTAGTGATTTTTATAAGGCATCGTATATGCGAGAAACAAATCCCTACGGAAGTTCAGGTAATAATAATAAAGGTTAGTATGTTCAAAAACCTATGTGTCAAATATGTGGAAATAAACACATAGGAAAATGTTTCAAAGGGACAGAAAGATGATATAGATGTGGAAATGAAGTTCATAAAGCAAGAACCTTCCATGGAAAAAGGAATCATCTAGTTGACTCTAGGAAAGGGAAAGAAGTTATTTCTGAAGGATCAATTGAATGTTTTAAATGTGGTGTGCATGGTAATTATGCAAACACATGTCCTACGAAGAAGTTTCAGGAATGGGGTCACCAAGATCATACAAATATCCATTTACCAATACCTAATGCAATTCCGATTGAGGATGAAGAAACTGACAATGAAGAATGAAAGGTATGAATTATATCTTAACATAAGTTTTACTATTATTGGAATCTTAGGGTATGATTCATGATTTTGTTTGTAGGAAAGAAGTATTTCAGAATAAGTTGAAAAGGAATGGATAATGGATCATAAAGAATGTTGAATGAGTAAGAAGTCATCATATAAGGGATTCAAGAGTTATGGTAGATTTTAGGATGGTGAAATTCTTAGATGTATTAAGTCTCTTTTGATGATGGGGTTACATTAGAAGACTTTTTTTAGTAACCATGATGTTTGATATATGAAAATTTTATTCAAGGAATAATTATCCTTTATTTTGTGGATATAGTTATAAAGAACCATTTGGGTTTATATGATCCTTGAATTTGAGGCAATTACTGGTTAATACATTTTGGGTTGAAAAATGGAAGTTATCAGATAACCTTTGTGGTTAAAATATGTTATGGTTATTTTTGATGAATTTATCTCGTTTTGAGGAATGTTATAAAATTATATAGTTTTTGAAAAGGGACAACACGCAGACCGTGTGACAACCCGTCACGTCAGACGAAGTTGCGGGAATCGAACCCACAACCAAAGTGAAACTGGTATTTATCACCTACCACTAGACTACGTGAAGTCCCTGGTTAGTTTGAATGATTATTTTTAGTCAGATGATTTTATGAATTAAGAGTAAGATTATTTTTGGTTATCAATGGAAATGATTAGCCTATCATGGAGGATATGTGATTAAGTTATTTACTTTTCAGTATGAGACTGTAAGAGTAACTGATGTTATTTTGGAGAAAAATGTTAAAATTTATCTTAGGAGACTATGTGATTAAATCCTTCAGAGAATTGGGTTTCAATCTTAGTTTGGTTTACTTTGTAGAATTTTATGGATAGATGTTTATTGAATGGTCTTTGTTGAACTTTGGGTTTTGTTTGACAAATTTTGGAGATTAAGAATAGATTTTTTTTATAAAGGGTTTTCCTTTTTGGGTATTATCTGATCTCATACTAACCTTTTTGGTTTTAGTTTTGGTTATGGTCTAAAGACATGGGAAGTATATAGTTCTCTTTTGTGGATTAGGTGATTCTCTAGAAGTTTATTATAGCTCTCTTAATGTGAACAAGTCATCCTAAATACTCATCTTTTGGAGAAAATATGAGTTCATGTAAGAAATCTAGTAAAAGTTGAAAGTCAACATGACAATTAAGTATGCTTCCTAATGTTTTAGTTAAGCTCATAAATAAATTCCTCAATGAAAAGTAACTTAAAACAAAAAAAATTCTATTAATTTTTCCTATTGGGGAATCAAATACCATTTAACCCATCACAAGTTTGTGATTTTCTTATTGTTAACTTTCTCCTAGACATGTTTAATATCACTCTCCATCAGAACATGACCCCTTTTTTTTCCTCCATATCCATATTTTTATACTTGTAATCCTATTATTGGTTAAATCGGGTGACATTTGTACTTCTCTCCCATTCTTTTAAAGTGATAGTTTTACTGACTCTTGTTCCGGTGTGGTATTTTCAATGAAGCTTCCAAGCCCAATTTTAAAATTGAGAGGACGCAATTCCCAAAAGGGGGGAAATATGTAACACCCTTGGTAAATAAAGAATATGAAATTTTCATATTTATCCATATTTTTGAATAAAATATTAATATTAATTTAAATGGAATGCTATGCTCGAGGGCGTACCCAATACGCAACAACGAGTTTCTTTGAAATCTTATGTTGCACTCTAATAATAAAATAATATTATTTTAAAAGGTAGTTAACGCCTAGCCGTTGTAATGGCGGGAATGAACGGAACTAACTACAAAATGATTATATATGTTTGTCAAATATTTTTACTTTTATCCAATAAATGTTGGAGGCTTAAAATGCAAATGAATCCAATTTTAAGCATAAATCTTCTAATATTCTTTAAAAGGTCGATTAACCGCCTTTTGACGGAGAACCTTTTTTAAATATACTTTTGACAATTTTATATGTTGTATTTGAAAAAATAAAATCCTTCTTTATAATCTGGACATCAAAATTTACTTTGTGTAAAATTTCGTTATTTTTCCGATAAAGATCATTTTTATTGAAAATGTTGCATTTTAATTCAAAACCTCCTTTTAATCTAATTTATTTATATGGATAGATTATATTTTTAATTTAGATTAAAGTTTATTTATAATATATTTTTACTATTTAATCTGATGGTGGTCATTGGAATTAATTTCACTTTGAAATTGGACTTAAACTAGTGTTAATCTTTTAATAGATATTGTTTCTTAAAAACACGCTATTTGTTTTGACAGCGAGAATTAATTATTAAATTAATTAATGCAACATATATGTTTTGAATTTTTTAAAATAGACATCATTTTTGAATTAAGAATTTCAAATATAGCTTAGGGTGAATTTTTGGTATTTTTCTGAAAAACTTCAATTTTTGATGAATAGTGAAACCACTAAGTGGTAGTTTAAAAACTGATTTTTCGTTTAAATGAAACTTTACCACTTCTGTGATTTGAATTTCAAAAATCCGACATACATGGTTTTCATTAGGATGTAAAATGTGGTTCAATGGGATTAAAATAATTTTTTGGTGAATAGTAACTTTTAAGTTTTTAATCGCGATTAGAGGTAATTAGTGTAATTTAAGGTAAAAATAATGTTTTAATAATATGAAATAACCTAGACACATGTCCTACCCTCATTGGATGTGTCATGGCCGACCAAGATAATCCATGGGTCAACTTGGGGACCCCATGGAGCCACTTTGGTTGGAAAATGACATAAATAACTTTTTATTTAAAGTTAAAATAAAAATGTCAAAAGCATGAGTTTTTTTAATAGAACAATTTTTAAATGGGGTTATACAAGTCATATTTTTTACTATAAATATTCATTAGAAATCTGAAAATATTTCCTACATCATGACATTTTTGTTATAATTTTTAGACATTAAATAAATTAAATTATTTATGACACCATGATGATGCAGTGATTACCTCATTATAAAGGATTTAAATAAACTGAAAAGATAATGTTAAAACTATAACATAAACTTGTCAAAGACCTATTGGATGAGTATATTTCTAACCCTTACCACATTATCCTCTAAATAAATCAATTTGGGACCTTTAAAATCCGAAAATCATTTGAAAATAAAGTAACATTTTGTAACTTTCCAAGAGTGCCCCTCCTCTCCTCTTATAAAAGGCCCCCACCTCTACCACCTTACCCACACCTCTCAAGCCTTTGGCTCGGCCAACCCATGTTCATTTTGTCTCTAAACATCCCTCTATTACTCCTAGAAGCCTCACTTTTGTCATAAGGCTTCCCAAGGAAGCCTTTGAGCTCAAATCAAAGAGAGATACCCGATTTTAAGGTAATGTCTTCACTTGTGTTCTTTTGTTTTATTTGGATTCTCTGACCCCCTAAACTCTTTTTATTCATTTATTTTGTAACAAATCCAGTATATTTAATATACTAGGATGTTTTTATAAGAATTATTGGAGCTACACTTACACACAATTACATCTAATGGTTAAAGAACATACTGTTTCTGTGGATGGTGAATTTATGCCTCACGAAACGATGATTGTTCAATATTCTTTTAACACCCTAAAAAGTGGCCATTAAGATGTCACTATATTTATATATGATATATAATATGTTTATTTTTTACTTAAGCTTCTGTATTTTTCATTTATGACATACCTTTATGGTTTCCATTATGGTTAAACGCGATATCTTCATTTTAGGAAGTGCGGACTACCACCCCCTCAAAGTGATTTGATTCGTTAATACCATATGTGGTACGTATAAAGGATAGATTTAATGATATTATATATGATACCATACTGGAGTTATAATACTATTATTTATCACTATTTTTTAATTCCATTAAATAAGAAATAGAAATGGAAGTAGCATGGAAGTAGCGTTCATTTGTACGTACGGATTACCGTCTCCATGAACAGTGCATTTCATTTCTTACCTCTAAATGTTATGTAATATTATAAATGCATGTATATAATGGATATATATGATATATATGATATCTACATAATTAATATAATTCTGGATATAATATATATTTTACCACATGAACAACTTGTAATTGTAAAGAGATTATTTTTTTACTCAAGTAGCAATGATCTACAAAACAACCATTATTAACTTAAATAATTATATAATGTTCATAGAATGGTAGTAAGTGATATAAAATGAATAATGAACTTGAAAAAGGTTCTTAATCAATTATAAATTAACTCAAGTTTATTATTCAGGAGGTTAAAGAACGATCGAGACAAGTCGGACCCGAGGTAAGGGATCCTACCCCTCTCTTTCTTTTTAAGTACACTCTTTTATGTCATTCCTTTTAAGCTCATCTTTCTTATGATTGGGATGTTCTTTTATATTAATCTTAATGTAATTTTTATGTTCATTTGATTATAGACCCTATTTTCTATCATCAATCCATTTTGGAAGTTTAAATTGGCGCTGTTAGGCTGCCGAAATTTCGCAAGGGGCTTTTTATCTCACTTTGTGTTTTTGTGAGATTCATGCTACATTTGCCAATATTTCATTTTGATTGGTGTATGTACTTTCCATTATTATACTCTTTGTGTAACATACTTTCTTTTATGAGTATTTACATCAATGTTGTATAGTCCTTCTTTCATGGGGTGTGCGTTTCGAAAGTTACCCAAATCGGTAAGGGAACCTTTCACCCTCCTCTTTTTAAAAGACTTCTTTTGTTATGTCTTTTAATTTTCATCTTATTATATGGGGATATGTTCTTATATATCCTTATTTCCATAAATTTTATGTCCAAGTGATAATATACCCTTTATCTCTCTCATCAACTCTTTTTCTAAAATTTGATGTGACGTCGTTAGGCTGTCAAGGGAACTTCTTAACCCAATTTCGATTTCTTTGGGTTCAACATGTAGTTATTGAATATGTCATCCTTTGAATATGTGTGAATGACCTTTGATTTTTTTACACTTAATATCCACTTATATTGGGTGTATTTATATTTTTCACACATAATTAGGAGATTGATTTATCCTTAATTTAAGGATACCATCTTTATAATGGATTTCATCTCAATTTACATTTCCATTGAGACTTCATTGTTGTTATGAACCAATTCACTCTTATATGGTGTATATACTATACTTTGGAATATTATATCATGAATCCCTTTATTATCATGATATTATAAATTTTTGATTAAATGTTATTCCTCAATTATTTTATTCAAGTGTCTCTCATTTTGTTAAAAACCCTTTAACTAAAATATCATTTTAAATGTTTTAATGATTTATTCTTATAAATATTTCCCATTAATATCCATGTTTTGAAAATGGTTTTATGGATTTATTTATATGGATATTAATGGTTTAAAATGTTAAAAGCTTCAATGTGGTATGGGACACTTTGATTTAAAAATCTCTTTATTAAATGTTTTAAATGGTTTTGAAAATGGTTTTTAGAATGGATTCATTATTTCAATATCTTAAAATGTTATATTGTTATTGTAATATGGGGATGTTATATTTCATTTATGCTTAAGTTATGTGCTATGATTAAGTTATGGTTCTTGGGCATTGTTTATGAAGACGGGTGGTTCCGTGATAAACTAAGGGCGGGTGAGCCCGATATAGATCTCCAATGCATTGGGTAACGCAAAGGAGTTAAACGTTAAGGTTTCTCCGAAGAGATTTAGGGAATATACTGTGATGGATATTCCAAACGTAACCAAGAGGGTTACTCCCTACGTAAGAATGTTATGAATGCATCAAGTTACCTTTATGTCTTATGATTTCTATGGTTTATTCATGATTTTATGAGGTATGTTAAAGTGATTATGTTTTATGGGTAAAGTATGATTTCATTTTTATGTATATATGTACTCATGTTTCCTTTCCATACTTTTTATAACCCTTACTGATGTTTCTATGCTCATCTCAAGTTTTTGAAATGTTTTTCACAGGTCAAGGGAATGGTACATGATACGATGATAGTGTCAAGTAAGTGTCAAGAAAGAATCCATGTTTTATTTTAAATATGTTATCGTTGATGGGATAAATGAATACTATCTTTTATGTAACCACTTTGTTTAAATGTGGAATGTAATGAAAGTTTTATGATCTAATTCTCTAAAACTATAAACCTGAAAAGATCCTTAATGTATAATATTGTAATAACTCAAGATTAAGTAAGTTTTAAGGCTGGGGACTTATACCAATCTATCAAGAAGCCCATCCCAATCATTTGGAGTCAGACACTCAAGTAAGGGGTCTTTCACTCTCTTTTTTATTCAAGCACTTATTTTATGTTTTGCTTCTTAATTTCTATTTTTTCATGTTGTGATATGTTATTAAATATCCTAAATAATTTACTTTTTATTTATAAATTATTATATTCCCATTTCCCTCTCACTAATACTCCCATGATCTGTTATGTACACCTATTACCATACCGAAGTATAGTAAGGATTGTTTTCTTTATTCAAGTTTCTTTATTACCTTATGCCTTCTATTTCCAAATTTATAATGTTGGGGTATTCTTTTCCATGTCCCTATTACTTACTATTTTATTTATATGTTATTATATACCACTTTCTCTCTCATCAACCAATTTTTAAAAATCATTAAGTGATGTTGTTGTGCTGCCGAAATATCATCGCGATCTTCCATGCCAAAACAATTGTGTAGCGAATACCATACCCATTTATTATAAATGGTACTCACATTTATTCACATATAAATTTTATTGGGGGCTTACATATATTTATTCCTCACTCCTTAATCATTAAATAAATTACGATGATGAATTCATCCATGTTTTAGGATCTACGTGGCACGCTTAATCATGTGAATAAAATGAATATGATTGGTGTGCCTAGATAGAACTCCAATGCATTGGGTAATATTTATTATCATGATGTGTCACATTGGGACAGGGAGTGAAACTAATTTATTTATGTTAATTTTTACACCATGATGTATTGTTAGGTTTATCCTTGATCTATGTTTATGATTCAATGTTTTATATTGTTGCCACATTTCCCATGTTATGATTATCATGTTATATCATGCCTTATTATTCATGTTCCTTTTATTACTCATTAATAAGCCTATTATCTAAAATGTATTTTATTATTCATGTTATGACATGTTTATTCCCTTACTAGGCTTTATAGCTTACCCCTTTTATATGTTTGTCCCCAGGTTATCCCGTGAAGTTTAAAAATTCATGGCATTTTAGAAGCATGATAAGGAATATTTCAATAATGTTATTGTATCCCATGTTCAAAATGTTATGATATGTACCTAATTCAAAAATACACTATACTGATCGATCTTTTGGGTTGTATTAAGTGTAATTTTATTCAACAAATCGTGTATTAAAGTGAAATAAAGAGCAGGGTTTTTATAGTTGGTATCACGGAAAAAGTTTAGTTATTTCTTGGATTAGGATTAGAAAACTCTAGAGAAATCCTTAGGGATAAGACTAAGTATAAGAAAACATCCCTAAATTTTCATTAGTATAGATTAAGTGGTTTATCAAGAAAATACATCCCTATTTGGATACTACAAGTGGGCGTAGTTATGACACAAATGTACCTAGGAGTAACAAATCTAACAAGGTGTTCCAGGCCTGAATCAGGGTAACCTAGTACACAAAAAAAGGTCTTACTGCACACCTAGTTTTACAGTCCTAGGGGATATGCTTTGGTAAATTCATAATCTTATTAGAAACCATTATTAAGGGAATAAAAAATCCCTTAAGAATATATGTTATGAAATAGATCATGGATCACATAGATTGAATCCTAGAAATTCATAAGTTAGGGGAATAAAATTAATTTATAATTTACCCCTTAAATGTCATTGGATTCCCTTTTATTCCTTTAATAGTTTAAAATACTCATCCCTGATTTTTCTTTTATTCTAGAGAATGGTCGGAAATATGTAGAATCAAGTAAAAAATCAATGTGATAGGCAACGTGGTGACTATCCCAATGAGATTCTAAACTCAATAGGAGTAGGAATTGCAAACATTATAATGATACTCACTCAGATAACTCAAGTTCTGAATAGAAACCTGGATCAAGAGGAGCATCCAAACCCCCTTAAGAGATAACAAGTTTCAATTGAGAGATTTATGTGACAAATGCCTCCTAATTTCAATGGATAATATGATCCCTTAATTGTAGAACAATGCATCAACTCCATTTAGAAGATCTTCTTCGTCCTTAAATGTTTTGAATAAGAGAATTTTCTACTAGCTATTTATTCTACTGTATTTTTCGTTACCCCCGAATGAAAGTTTTACTGCTTCTTTTGTGGGTTAGAACCTAGTCTATGAAAATCATTGACGATCCGTGACTTCGATAGTTATGATGAAATTGTATGATGTGCCCTCAAAGTTAAAATAGATATTGTAAAATCCCAAGGGTATCATGGGGATAATAAGAGGAAAGTGATGTTTAATTCTAGTACCCTGATGGAGAAACTAATGCTTCCAAGAAATTTCAGCATCCCCCTTATCAAAGGTGTAGAAATAAGCACCCTGTAAATTGCCTAAGGGGGGTAAATAAATGATTTAGGTATAGGAAGGAAGGGAACCTAGCTAACGTTTTTTGATATGATAAGCCAACATATATGATGAAGGAAAGGAATGATTCGGTGAACCCTTAGTGCATTTTTCATTATTTAAACTATAAGGAACCGTTGCACTTTTCAAACCAATTCCCTGTGAAAAGGGTTTTCAGAGACAACCATCAACCTATAAGGAATCAAGGGTGAGATTTTTTCATCACCACCCCTAATTTGGATCCCAAAAACAAAGCGGTGAAAAGTATACTATTTATTCATTTAATAATAGTAAACGTACTTTTTTTATTCTGGTTCTATGCATTCCTTTATATCATTAAATTTTAGTGTAAGTATTCAAATACCACCACAAATCATGGAGGTAGAGATGTCGGTGAAAATAAAAAATGATTAAATTATTGCTTCTCAAGTATATAACTCCTCCCCTATCATAATTTTTGGGTTGAACTTCCCACTGAACCTTGTAATACTTACTTTGGTGGAACTTGATGAAATTTTGGGCATGGATTGGATTTCCCTATATAGAACCAATATAAATTTCTATGAGAAGTAAATCATTCTTAATATTACAAATCAACCCCCGATTCTATACAAGTTCAAGGAGGAATATGAATCTTATTTAGCACCAAAATATTAATTATATATATTATTTCCCTATGATTAAGTGTATCTATCTCGAATGATTTTGTTTAATAAAATGATCATCCTATATTACTTTCCAATTGTGTGGGAATATGCTGATGTGTTTAATTTCTAGTCTTCCTCCTAGCCGAGAGGTTTAATTTTTAAACGAGCTTATACTTGGGGAGTTACCAATATCCAAGACTATGTATAGAATATCTATTGTGGAACTTAAATATTTTAAGAAACAACTACAGGATAATCTCGATAAAGTGTTTATATGCCTAATTGATTCACCATAGGGTGCACTAGTCCTCTTAATCAAGAATAAGTATGGGTCAATGCACCTTTGTATTGAATATTAGGATATCAACAAGATCATGATAAAGAACAAGTATACTCTTCCTTATATTGATGAATTGTTTGATCAGTTATGTGGAGCAAAATAATTCTCCAAGGTGGATCTGTAGTTGGGATATTACCAAGTTAGGGTAAAGAAGGAAGATATCCCCATGATTGCTTTTCGTATATGGTTCGGGAACTATGATTTCATAGTGATGCCTTTTGGGCTTCATAATGATCTAGAAATATTCATGGACCTAATTAATAGAGTCTTAGAGATTACCTCAAAAAATATTTTTTAGTTCATATAGATGATATTCTAATATACTCCAAAACTAAAGGTGAGAAAAATGAGAATTTGAGCACTATGATAAATACCTTAAGAAAGGAGAAGCTTTATGTCAAGTAAAGAAAATGTGAGTTTTGGTTGAATTAAGTCTCATTATTTTGGAATATCATCACAATAAATGGGATATATTTGGATCCTTTAAAGAAAAAATAAATTAAATGATGCTGAAGGCCAATATTTGTGACAAATATCTATAGTTTCCTTAGATTATATGGGTATTATAGATTATTTGTGATAAATTTATTGTGATTGTCAAACCATCTAACAAATATAACTCATAAGGGATTCAATTTTTCTTATAATTATGAATGTGAAGAGAGATTCAATAAATTTAAAAATATTTTTATTACTGCACTTGTGCTCACACTACCCACAAGTGGGGAGCCTTTCAAGGTATTCAGTTATGCTTCAAAGAAGTGCTTGGGCTATGTGTTGATGCAAAATGACAATGTCATAGACTATTCTTCAAGATTGTTGAAAGTTCATGAACAAAACTACCCAACACATGATCTGTAGTTGGTATATGTGATATTTGAATTGAAAATGTGGCGTCATTGTCTCTTTGGGGAGTTGTGTGAAATATATATGGATCAAAAAATCCTCAAGTATAAATTCACATAGAAAGAGTTGAATATGCACCAATGAAGATGGTTAGAGCTGCTCAAGGACTACAACTGCTCAATCCACTACCATCCTAGTAAAGGGAATAAAGTGGAAGATGCTCTAAGTATAAAGGATCCAACAATTATATCACTAATGAGAATTGAGAGGGATGTGATCTTCTTATATTTAGAAAATATGGACATGGGAAACATAAAGTAATGAACATCATCAATCCTTTCACAAATTATTCCTCAACTATCCCTTATGTAGAGGTTAAAATATTCTTAAAGGGATGATGTGAGAATTCATAAAAAAGTGGAAACTATATGAAAAGGGAAATACTTGGAATTCAATGTTAATGAATATGGAGTTATGATATTTGGTTCAACATTATGTGTATCATAAAATCCTGATATAAAGGAGTAGTTGGATGATACACATGATCAACCTTTTTCATCCACATAGGAATCACAAAGATGTATTGAGATATCCAAAAACTCTATTGGTGGGAAAATATGAAGAAGGAGATCACAGAGTATGCATTAATATGTATTATATTCCAGTAAGGTAAAGTAGAAAGGAAAAAATCTAAGGGGATGATGAAACCATTACCCATACCAACATGGAAATGGGAGAACATCACCATATAATTTATCACCAGAATTACAAATATATCCAGGGGAAATAATGTTATATGGGTTGTTGTGGATCATCTTATAAATACAGATCACTTTATCACAATTTGAGAGGATTTCTTACTAGATCAACTTGTATGGATATACATCAGAGAAGTGGTAAGGTTGTATGGAGCACCACTATGGATTTCATCATATCGAGATCCAAGATTCACCTATAAGTTCTAGAAGAGTCTATAACACGATTTGAATAGTGAATTGAACTTTATCATAGATTATCATCCTCAAACTAATGGTCAATCTGAGTGGACTGTCCAAAAACTTAATGACATATTGATAGCATGATCAATTTACTTCAAAGTAGGGTGGGACCAACATCTTCCTCCAGTCGATTTCTCTTACAAAAATAGTTTCCACTCAATCATCCAAATGGATCCCTATATAGCTCTTTATGGGAAGAGGTATAGAACACCTGCATGCTGGGATGAAGTTGGGGAATGTAAACTGCTAGGCCCTAAAATGGTTGAGGAAATGTTAGAAAAGGATAAGACCATTTAGCAGCACATTAAGGATGATCATATTCGATAAAATATCCATGATGAAAATAGTTGATGAGACCTATATTTTTATGTTGAAGACATGGTATTCCCCCACATACCTCCATGGAATAAATTGATGAGATTTGGGAATAAGGGAAAGCTTAGTCCAAGGTACATCGACCCTTTTGAGATCCTTGGTCGCATCAAAGTGGTGACCTGTCTACTATCACTCCCACTAAACCTATCTCAAGTAAATGATTTATTCCATGTATACCTCTTAATGAAGTACATACTAAACCCCTCACAATTACTCAATCCAAAGGTGGTACCATTGGATAATGATCTCTCCTATGAAGATCATTCGTTTAATATCTTAGATTTTAAAGAAAAAGTTCTACAAAATAAGACAATGTTCCATGTTAAAATTTTGTGGGGAAATTAAAAGTTTGAAGAAGTAACATGGGAACTAGAGGAGGTGATGAAACAGAGTTACCCTCATTTTTTTATAGTAGGAAAATAAAATTTTGAGGATGAAATTTCTTAAGGGGGAGATTATAATAACCCAAACTGTTATGAATAAAATTTTCCATTTTTATTTAATTAAATGTATTATTATATAATATAGTTATAGAAAACACATTAAATTATTTAATTTTATTATATCCAATTGTATTTAAAAGAATTTTAAATATATTTACCATTGATAATATAGTCATTGAACATTGATCACATGATTAGTATAAATATAGGGGTTTAACAAATCTAATTGAAATAGAAAAAGTAAGTGATGGCCTAAACCAGTTGGATCATACCCTATAAAGCCCATTTATCAAAGATTTTAAGGGATATATAATATCTATCATTTTACCTTGACCAAGACAAATCTAATATCCAACAATTTAAGCATGATAAAAAACATTTACGAGAGAATATCAAGCTCGTTGTAATCACAGCCCAAATCATGTTCGTTGAACTACCCCGTGAAAGTTCCACTATCACACACCTTAATCTTAGGGTGTTTTTTGGTGTATTAAAGGGATGTGTATCAAGACCATATCAATAGGAATATGTAATTTTTTTAGATAATAATGAATATATTTTCATCCTATTATTATTACTCTGTAAGTGATTTTTATTTCGATACAATAAATCATAAATTGTATTTTTGGTTAATATTCAAATTCAATTAATGAATTTATGAATTAATGGATTTTTGAGATAAATAATATTTTAATACTTTTAAATAATTTTTACCATGTATAAATGATCATATAATTTTTATGAAGTAAAATTTAATTTTTATAAGGGTTTGAAAAGTGTTATTGTCAAAAACCCCAACATTTCTTAATAAATGTAGATTTTATTTTAAAAGTGAAAATTCATATATTTAAAAAATTATTTATATAAAATTAATATTATTTTTGTAATCATAATGTCAAAATTATCCAATTGTTAATTTTTCATAATTTTTTGAGACAGTCGAAGTTTCGAGTAAAAATTAAATACCATATAAATATACTTTGTGTATTTTGACTTCATAATGACCCAAAAGTGATGTAATAGATACTATAATTGGTACCCACGACAAAATATATGTTTTACCCTTAAAATTATTTTATTTTATGTTTATTTGATTTATTTTTTAAATCCATTATGAATTCTCAAAAACCTATAGTATATTTTAATGTTTTAAAATCATTTCTTTAAGAGTTTGACTCGCCTCCACATAAGTAAGGGAATTATTTTATTAAGTTAGACCCTTGTCATTATAAAATAATAAAAACCAATCCCATTTTGAAGAAACCATGTAAAAAAATATGGGATGGTTTTTGTTATTGGATATTTTATTATGTAGAGTCCAAAACCTAAATAATAAAGAAATCCCCCTTTTTTCCTATATAAACCCACCCAATCCACCATTTCTATCCACTAAAAAACCTTTTATAATTTCCATAATATTCTCTAACCTCTCTAAATTCCTTCTGAGGTTCCCCAAATCTCTCAATAATCCCCACTCAATCATTTTTAGTCACACACTCAAGTAAGGGATCTTCCACTCTCCTTTTTATTCAATCGCTTCTTATATGTTATGCTTCTTAATTTCCATTTTTTCATGTTGGGATATGTTCTTAAATATCCCGAATAATTTAATTTTTATTTCTAAATGATAATATACCCCTTTACCTATCATTAATACTCCCATTGTATTTTATGTACACTCATTACCATGTCGAAATATAGTTAAGATTCTTTTCTCTATTCAAGTTTTGTCATTACCTTATGCCTAATATTTCCAAATTTCTAATGGTGGGATATAATTTTCAATGTGCCTATTACTACCCATTTTATGTATATGTTATGAGATACCCCTTTCTCTCTCATCAACCAATGTTTAAGAATCTTTAAGTGACGTCGTCACACTACCAAAAATTCACCACAATCTTCCATGCCAAAACAATTATGTGGTGAATACCATACCCATTTTATATTAAGGGTGTTCACATTTATGCACATATACTTTTTATTGGGTACTTACATATATGTATTCCATACTCCTTAATCATGTAATAAATTATGATGATGAATTCTTCCATGTTTTATGATCTATGTGGCACCCTAAATCATGTGAATGAAATGAATATGATGGGTGTGCCTAGATAGAACTCCAATGAATTAGGTAATGTTTAGAATCATGATACATAACATTGGTATATGGAGTGAACCTGATTCCTTTATGTAAATTTATCAACCATGATGTATTGGTAGTTTTATCCTTGACCTGTGTTTATGATTCAATGTTTTAAGTTGTTTCCACATTTCCTATATTATGATTATCATGCTATATCATGCCTTATTATTCATGTTAATTTTATTCCTAGTTGATATGACTATTGTCTAAAATCTAATATATTCTTCATGTTATGCCATGTTTATTCCCTTTTTGAGCTTTATATCCCACCCTTTTCTTATGTTTTTCCCTAGGTTTTCTCGTGTAGTTTTAAAAATCCATGGAATTTTAGAATCTTGTTAAGGAAGGTTTCAATAATGTTGTTGTATCCCATGTTCAAAATGTTATGATATGTACCTAATTATTAAATACACTAGACTTCTATATATTTCAAGTCATATTAATTGTAATTTTATGTAATAAACCATATATTAATTTGAAATAAAGATTCAGTTTTTTATAATATTATATACTAAATAACATTCATTCTTTTTTCTAAGTTGATTATGGGGTCATAATATGAGAAACCCTAGGTATAAACCTAATATATTATCATAAAAAACCTTTTAAACTCCTTATATAATTTTTTTGGTGGATTCCATGCATAAAATATCTTAATCGTTGTTCAGTTCACAAATATAGCAATATTCAAAATTACAAGAATAAGAACATGACCATCACATGTCCAATAATGACACCTATACAACAAGAGATACAATTGTTTCTCCATAATAAACTCTAATTGTATCCTAATATTTATTACAAAGTCACCCTCCATCATGTAGCAAACAAAAAAATAATCATTATAGTAAACCACAAAATCATTAATATAAGGTTTAAAAAATTCATATTCTACACAAATAGAGAGGGTGCACTCATAAATCAAAATGTAATCACCAAAAACTATAAATTATAAAATTGATATTTAAATTTTCTCATAGAAATATCTTCATTATTAACCCTTATCTATATATATCCCAACCATAAATATATAATATACATCCAAATCACTCCCTTTAATAGGTTAAATAGATTATTTATCCTAAGTATAACATATCAGTTCATCACTATAACTTGATTTATCCATTTTAATTCTATACAAATCCTCATGTCACCATATACTTTCATTGAAATAAATAATAGAGTAGTTCATAGTGAAACACTATTCCAAATAATAACACACTAAAATAAATCACTTATTTTCTTTTTTAACTCCAATTACACTATTATTGTCATACACTATACTACCATAGTAATATGAGAAAAAAAAGATATAGATCAATCTTGACTAAATCTCTCAACTCAAACATAATCTCATAACCTCCATATGAAAAAACATTACTATATTCACTCATGACTAAAGTAAATTATTCCTTCTACCCATTATCTATATGATGAATTAGTATCAATAGATGAAATATAAGACTTATTGGCTCAATACATTTATACCCAATACAAAAATCCATATCTCAAACAAACACAAAAATATCACCATAAAAACATGAGAAAGTCTCCCTTTTCAGTCAAAATAAACACAATGATGTATATAGTATGAAAACATTATCCTAATGAAAAAATTGTATGGTTGAATCAATAATAAGACTAAGTTACCTGATGATCGATTTAACTTCATAACCAACTCATAACTACAAACCTTTTTAAACCATATATAATCTCCCACTAGTGAAATCTTATGATGTTTCCATTAAATATTCCCTACAAGATGTTTTCCACATAAACTAGTGATTATATGATAAATGAACATGTCCCCAGTGTCAATTAAAATATATTAAAGAGTATATATATTTCAAATTATACCTCAAACAACCTCTTCTCTTCCCCACTTTTTTATATTCCATTGCATGGAATTTCCCTTTTTTATTTCCTCCTACTCATTATTCTTATTGTCAAATTATACCTCCCCTCTAGTCATATCTCTATTGTTGTAATATCTTTTACCTTCTTGGAATGTTAATTTTCCAATTATGGTGGTTGGAGGTGTCCGAGGGATGTTCTAGAAGTTTTCAATGGAGGATGGAGTAGTAGTAGAGTTGCTACAAGAAGTTCACATCATGTATTGTTTACACTACATGTAAAGGTGATTTGCAGATTGTGTAGCCATTTGGTTCATAGAATGTACGTGGATAAGGGGAATACCATGATATAAGTACACATCTTGTAATTCAAATTCATGATGTGCAATAAATAAAGGTTAACATGATGTTCTTTTAGAAAAAGTGGGAATTTATAGGAAACCCGATAATTACACATTGTGTAAAGTTTACACGATGTGAAAATAGAAGGATATAGGATTTAAAGTGCTTTTATTAGTCGATTCTTTTCATTCATCCATACCCTTTCTTCCTCTCTCGGTTTTAGAAAACCCTAGGTATTTTTGGGAGGAATTCCATCCCTATTCTTCCTACTTTGATTTGTTGGATTCGATGGTTATTTTTTAGTGATCCATGTTGAATTATTCTCTTTTCCATGTAGTTTTATTTCATTATTATCTTGTGGATTCACTATGGTGATGTTATTTTGGTTTAGGGTGTGATTTGGGCTGCGTCTTGATGATCCTTGGGTGAATTATGGGTTGATATATAGTTTTTTGTGTGCAGTTGTAGTTTTCATGCATTTATTCTTCACCTTGGGGTAGGTAGTGAGTATGTAAATCTTCTTTAAGGTAGGAAATCCAATATTTCTCCTTATTGTGTATCATGTGGAAGTGTTTTACTCTTTTTTATCTACATGAGATGGTTGTGTTGGATTAATTAAATATAAATAATTGTCTAATTGAAATTTAAGGTGGGTAAGGGTAATTATTTGAAATATTTTATAGCTTTTATGTCATTTTGATATGATGGATTGCATGAGATTGATGCATCGCTAAAAATTATGGCTGTTGGGGGATTTTCTTTTACACAGGATGATATGTGTTTTGACTATTTTGTTTGTTAGGATTTTTTTAACATCACCCAAAAATGGAAATTGGATAACCATTTATATTTTTCTAATAAAATGGTTTCCCCTGAATTTATGGCTTCTTTGATAATGCCCCTAAAATAAATTTATATGTGATGAAGCCCCTTTTTTAAATCTGTAAAATGGTCTTTAATGTGTTTTGATGTGTGTTCATGCTTTTGGGGTGGAAATGTGTGATTATGATGTGATGTGGGGATGATGGTTGATATGTTTACATGCTTTTGGGGTGGTGTGGTGATTGTTTTATGGCCATGCTTTTGGAGCGATGAGGTGATGGTTTTTTGGCCAAGAATTTTGGGTGTTGAGGTGATGGTTGTTTGAAGATGATTTTGGGGCACTGAGGTGATAATTGTTTTTCCATTATTTTGAGGTGCCAAGGTGGTGGTTTTTTTACCATTATTATGGGGTGGTGAGTTGGTGGTTGTTTGTTCATAATTTTTGGGTTGAGTGGTGGTGTTTTTTTGTCATTCTTGTGGACGGTGAAGCGATGGTTCAACCGGGATAATGAGATGCTTGTGATGTCTGGTTTCATTTTCATAGATTCTCAGGTAGAAATGGAAAAAATATTTAATAATTATCAAAATGGTTAGGGTTTGGTTTGGTTAATTGGATTTAAATGATTAATGAACAAATAGATGATAGAATGTGTGGTTAATTAGAGATGATACTTAATAACATAGCGAATGGGTTGTAAAATATAATTGGTTGGTGGTGTGGTGTGGCTTGTGTTTTGTGTGGTGTTTTGAATATAGAGGTGGAAGAGAAAGTGGGGATGGTGTGAGTTGATTAGTGTTATTTTGTGAACCCATATATTGGTGTTTTGTGTGGTTATATGTATATACTTGTATATACCTTGTAATTTCTATACGCACTTGAATTGCATCAGCATTATGTACTGACACCCATATATTCACATGGGAGGTGTTTTTTCCACTATCCTGGTGATGAGTATGGATGTATAGCTACCCACTCTTTCCTAATCTCTCTTCCATGTGAGTAGATATACACGAGCTATGATTTAAAAAGGTTTTTTAGTTCATTGGGTGATGGACCATGTGTTTTTAGGCGATATGTGACATGGTCATGTTTAAGGGTGGTGGTCCAGGTGTTTTAGGAAAGATATGATATGAATGAAATTTTGGGAGGATTATGGTGGGGTTCATGCATCATAGGAGGGGGGGGTGAGATTGATTCCATTCATGTTTATGATAACCTACTACTCTAATCATAGAAGTGGTTTTTATTTGATTTCCCATGTGTTTTCAGGAGAGATGATTTTTGATCATGTTGGTGGGGTGGACTAAGTGTTTTTGGGAATTATGTGATGTTACTATGCTTGTGGTAAAGTGGTATATGTTATTTTTAATAGATGGGAGTTCCATGATGTATGACATTGGGGTGTGAGAGCAGAAAATCAGTGGGAAAGTGGTGTGGTGTACCCTTTATTTATATGATTCATATTATGTTATTATATTTGTTTTTTATTTTTTTAGCATGCCTTGGTGAGGTTTGGGATAGATAGTTAACCTTTTTAGGTGTTTTTTCTACTATTTACTCACTGGTGAATTAGTATTCTTCTTTCACATGTGCATGAGAGACTTTTTTCCCTATTAAATATTCTTGTATAATCACCCTATGTATATAAACTATTTTTTAGGTTTTCAGGAGGATTATTTGGACCGTACTGGATATTAATAGCTCATAACTTTATATAACTATTGTTTCATTAGTTTATCTTCAATTTTGGGTATTTATTTTTTGGATACTTTTATCTATATAAGTTTTATTTATACATTCATGTGGGATGGATTTGTTTTATTCCTATATTATTTCATGAAGTTTCTTATGGATGATTCATCTTATCTCATGATCTTATATTATTATGGAGGGTAATGCCTTCTATTTCATGATATTTTTCTACCCTCAGTGCTAGTCTCCAACCCGAGGCCTACTGAAGGTGGGACTGGTGGGGTCATTATCTCTCTCCCCTCATTACGATATCTTTGGGAGGAGGGGTCATGAAAGAGTGGTATCGGAGGTGATGGTTGAGAGAAAGGATATAGTTTGGTATTAGGAATAGTGAAGATTTCCTAGGTAGGTGTGGCAACAATTTCAGTTCACTATGGAGCATGACATGGATGGATACTGACCAGGACATGGGATTTTAGGGCCCCCATGATCTAGAGTATGAAATCTGAGCTTATTTAATGACCAAGCAAGGTATAATTTTTTTTAGGGTGGAGACCTAGGAGAGGTAAATTCATAAATATTATTTTTTTTCCAATTTTATTTGGGTTTTTTAGAAATATTAAAATGAATAAAGTTAATTAAAATGAGTCTAAATAAAATTTCATACTACCGGGCATAGGAAATTCTTTTTTTCTTTTAAACTATGGATTCTAGATTTCATTTGCATGTGGCTCAGGAAGTTGATGTTCAGTAGGATGATTTGGTTGATCACTAGAGGATTGATCTGGTTAAGTAGGGTGATCAATGATATAGTACGTTACATGATTTTCATCTATATGATTTAGGGAAGTATGAGTGAAGTGTTTCAGATGTGAGGATAGAGAGATGATTAGAGGATCTCAGGATCTCTTTCAGTTTGATCAGGGACCTAGTGGAATACTGTGTCCCTTTGGAATTGAGTCAGATGCAGGGAGCTATGGGTCAGTGTTGGACACTCTATCTAGATGAGTGGATAGAGAGAGATGTTTTTTGGGTCAACTTTCAGAAGGAGTTTCTGGCAGAGTTCCTCTCCTCGACCACGAAGGAAATAAAGAGGTAGGAGATTATTTCTCTTTTGTAGGGGAGTATGTCAGTGCAGGAGTTGTGAATCAAGTACAAGGATCTTCTTCACTTTTCCCTATATCTTTTTTCAAATGAGGACTCTTGTGCGAGACATCTTGAGGAGACACTTCATCCTTCTATCTAGTATTCAGTTACTCCTTTTACATTCCCAACGTATTTATAGGTTTAGTAGAAGGAATAGGTAATCAAGTGGATGCATTCACAAAGAATTTTACCATGAAGATGAATTATCAAGGTTCCTCAAGGAGTCAATTTTTCAATGGCAGGTCTAAGGCATCAGAACCTTTGAGGTTTTGACTAGCAGCGATTCAACCATTATATATTTTCTTCTATCCTTTTAGGGCCAGTGGTTTCCATTTATTTACTAGAAATATCAGGCCAGTATGTTTCGGTTCTTTGTTTCATGGCCATCACCAGAATCAATGCTCAGTTGTTCTTTGATCTTAGTTTTTTTTAGGTGTATAGTTTCAGCTCTAGGCTCATTAGCAGTTGCCAGTGAGACTGTTTTAGTAGTAGGGTCATCATACTTATGATCTTCTGAGGGGAGATATAGTGGGTAGAGGCTGACCATAGGATATTCTTTTTATTCAAGGACCTCAATCTACTCATGTTTTTGGAGGTGACCATTATCATGGAGGTAGAGGATTTGGGCATGGTTAGTTGCACATAGTGGAGGAAGTTGTGCCAGAGGGTCTAGAGATCATTCGAGGTATGCTCAGTTTGTCATCTACACTTTTTTCACCTAGTTTGATTCATGATATTTTAACTCCATTATTTCACCCACTCTAGTTCATGCTCTGGAACTAGACATAAAGATGATTCCCCTACCCTCAGTGTTAACTACACTAGTCAAAGGCCAAATTAGCTTGTTTGATGTGTGATAGGTTTGTAGACTGATAATGAGGCCACACTAGTGTTGTGGGGATCATTTCTTACTATAGATGCATCCATATGATGTCATATTAGTAATCTATTGGTTGTATTCCATACATTATATTATAAAATTAGAGTTGTGTTCTTGGATGTAGATGGATAGTGTGTGGTTTTTTTTTGTGGGTGGGGTTTTCATGTGGGAAGTCAGCATGTAGATCCCCTTAATTATTTGATGGTGGAGATGCCGGTAGAAGCTCGGGTTGGGGGTGTTCCCATGGTTATGGAGGAGTTTATGTGTTTTTTTCAAGGAGGTTGTGATGCTACCCCCTCGATGTGATGTTGAGTTCATGATAGACATGCAGCTTGGTACTTCTCCAATTTTGATATCTCCTTATCATAGGCACCTTTTGAGTTGCGGGAGTTGATGGTGAAGGTGGGTGATCTAATATAGAGGGGTTTCATCTAGACTAGTGTGTCGATGTGTGGTTCTCTTGTATTTTTCTCCAAGAAGATAGATGGTAGTCTCAGGTTGTGTATAGACTACCAGATGTTGAATCAGTTGAAAGTCAATAACTATTATACTCTTCCAAGGATAGATGATATTTTTCACCAGCTGAGAGGGGGAGTTGGTTTTCTATGATCGAATTTTGGTTTGGATGTCACCAGTTGAAGGTGAAAGATGAGGATTTTCAGAATACTTCCATTATATGCTGGTATGGGCACTTTGAGATTTTATTCTTGTCATTTGGTGTTACGAACACACCATCCCTATTCATGGGACTTATAAAATTAATGTTCCATGAGTTCCAATACCAATTCTTCATCGTATTCATCAATGATATCTTTATCTACTCCAATTCATAGGAGTATCATGTTGATCATCTCAGAGATGTATTATGGGTTATTCAATGCCACTGGCTCTATAGAAAGTTTTCCAAGTGTGATTTTTAGACATGAGATGTACATTTCCTCCAGTATGTGGTATCCCAGTGGGACTTAGTAATAGACTCATTGAAGGTCAAGGTAGTTGTTTATTTGGAAGAACTAAATAATGTGGAATTGTTTCTCAGTTTTCTTGGTCTTACATTATATCATCAGAGGTTTTTGTCCAATTTATATTAAGTTTCAGCCTCGTTGACTGTGTTGACTAAGAAAGACTATGATTTTTGTGGACTAGTCAATTCTGGGTAGCGTTTTGTTACTTGAAGGAGAAGTCGGTTAGTGACACAATGCTTTAGTTCCCTAAGGAGGGGTGATGATTGAAGTTTTTTGTGACACTTTCAGTCCAGTTTTGGGATTTATTTTGATGTATCAGTGAGAAAATATCTATTATGGGTCTAGGAAATTACAACCTCACAAGTGTATCTAGGCCACCAATGATCTAGATCTAGTAGTAGTTTTGTTTGCAATGAATTTTTGGTAGTATTACCTCATTCATGGGTGCTTTGTGGTATTTATGGATCACAAGAGTTTGAGGTATATATTTTCTTGGTGTGATCTTAATTTTTAGTAGTGTGGGTGGATGGAGTTTCTTCAAGATTTTGATTTTGAGATCTCCTATACCTCGTGAAAGGGGAATTTTATGGTTTATGATTTGATAATAAAGTTATGGAAGGTTGTTATTCTATAGTCTGAGTATGTTTGGAAAGTAATGAATGACTTAGAGTCCTTACACTTGATTGTGAGGTTGATTTATGGTTGAGGATATTTTTTTTGGATGATGGTGTAGTATTCTCTAATGCGGGATGTGGAGAAGTCTCAGTGGGGAGACTCAGAGGAAGAGGTGATGTGTGATCATGTTTTCCATGATGATGTTCTGGAGGTATGGTCAAAGGATGGTTGGAATAAAATGTTGCTTCATGGGAGGTTTTTTGTTCTGGTATTGATATATGTGGGAGGCCTTCTTGAGTTTTATATCTCATAATTAGTGGTACATCCTTTAGTTTCCAAGTTTTACCATGGATTGGGGATTCAATTTAATATCCCAAAATGAAACGGATAGCGACAAATTTTGTGGTAGAGTTTTTGGTTTTCAAGTAGGTAATGGTCGAGCATCATGTTTTAGGAGGGTTTTTTCAGCCTTTTTATGTTCTCAAGTGTTAATGGGATGAAAACTTGATATATTTCATCATAGGGATACCCTGAGCTTAGGGACTTTGTGACTCTATCTAGGTGATCATGGATCATTTGATGAAATTGGCCCACTTCTTAGAGATAGGTGATTCGGGTGTAGTGGTTGTTTTGGATAAGTGTTATGTGGATGATGTGTTGTGGTTTAATGTAGTTATGAGGTCCATTATATCAGATTAGGATTCTTTTTATACCTCACAATTACGTAGTGGATTATTGTTTGTTTTTCACACTCAGTTACACCATAAAACCTCTTTCCACCATCATACAGACAGGCAGACTGAGAGGAACATCCAAAAAATGGATAAAATGTTGTGGGCATGCATATTAAACTTGAGAAGATCATGGGAAAAAAACTTTCCCTTGGTTGAGTTTACTTATAATAACATTTATCACTCATCCATTGGCATGTCCACATTTTAGGCTTTGTATGGGAAACTGAGTCGTTCTCCATTGTGTTGGAAGGAGGTTAGGGAGGTCTAAATTCTTGGTCCTGATGTGGTGCAGAGCACAACATAGAAGGTTTAGCTTGTTCATGAGAGGATGAAAGTAGAACAGTACTGAAAACATTCTTATATAGATTTTAGGAGGATGCCCTTGGAGTTTGAGGTTGGGTACCATGGGTTCTTGAAGGTTTCCACTTGGCATGGGCAGTGGAAGTTTGGAAAATGAGTAAGATTTTTCCTAGGTTTATTATTCCATTTTAGGTGATGGGGAAAGTTGATGAGGTTGTGTGCCAATTGGAATTTACACTATAGTTGTAGATGATCCATGACGTCTTCCATATCTCTCAAATTCATTGTTATCTTTATAATGATTCTCGTGTCAATGAATATGGAGAGTTGGATATTAAGGATGATGTGACATTCATGGAGAAACCAGTAGATATCCAAGATCTACAAGGGGAGGCATCTTGTGAATAGACCATTCATTTAGTTTGTATGTTTTGGAAGCCTGGTGTTCTAGAGGAGAGTACTTGGGAGTGAGAGAATCAGAAGCGTTCCCAATACCAGAATCTATTTTGAGTTTTCTTTGCTCTATTTTTCTAGTGATATGATGTTTGATACCTTGTTGTTTTATCTTATGAGTTTTTTTCCTTGTTTTATGTGTATTATGTGTGATAAAATACAAGAATATAAAAAGGGTAGGATCATATTCCTAATTGATATATATTAATTGTGATGTAATTAAACTAGTTTAGGTGAGTCAGTGTCTCCCAAAGAAGATAGTATCTTGACAAGGAAAATGCAATTCTCTGATTCGTGTGTTCGAGGGGGTATTTTTTTGGTTGAGTCAATTATTGGTTTGGGTTGTGTGGAGGTTGGATGGTTTTGGTGATTTGGTTGTGTGGTGATGAGGTTGTTCAAGGTGTTTTGGTGGTCATTTGGTTTATCTTATTTGGATGGTGGAAGCATTTGAGGTATAATGAGATCCTTGAGAGGTATCTCACAGGGTGGTTTTTCATACCCCTTTACTTATGGGATTGGTTTCGGGTTCTTGAGGGAGAGAATCGTTTAAGTGGTATTTAATGTAACAGACCATACCTTCCCGGCTTGTTTCATTTCTAGTTTTTCAAGTTTGAGGTGTTCAGGGGAGTTTTTGGGAGTCTTCGATGGAGGTTGGAGTAGCAGCAAAGCTGTTATAGGAAGTCCACATCATGTATTTTTTACACAACATATAAAGGTGATTCAAAGATTGTGAAGCCGGCTAGCTCAGGTATTGTACGCAACTAAGGGGAATCCCATTAAACAAGTATAGGTCATGTATGTGAAATTAAAAATGTTTAATAAATAAAGGATGAGATTATGTTTTTTTAGTGAAAGTGGAAATTTTTGGGAAACATGTGAGTTACACGCCCTGTAAAGTTTACACGACATGAAAATGGTAGGATCTAGGATTTAAAGTCATTTTCTTAGGAGATCATTTTTATTCAAACATAACATTTCCCCCTATCGAGGTTTTGGAAAACCCTATGTGTTTTGGGAGGAATTCTAAACCTTTTCTCCTTACATTGATTTATTGGATCTAGTGGTTGTTTTTCAATGATCCACAGTGATTGCTTCACCTTTCCCTATATTTTTCTATTATTATACTATTTTGGATTCACTAAGGAAATGTTTATTTGTTTTGGGTTGTGTGTTGGGATTATTTTTTATGATACTTGGGTGTAGTGTAGGTTGATATATGGTTTTATGTGTTCAGTTTTGGTTTGCAGGCATTTCATCTTCTCCCTGTAGTGCGCAATGAGTTGGCAATGCTTCTTTGAGGTTTGTAATCCCCCATTTCTCCTTATTGTGTATCATGCGAGAGGGGTTTACTTTTTTTTATCTATGTGAGATGGTTTTTATTTATCAATTAAGGATAATGAATTGGAAATTTGAAATTTAATGAGGAAAAGGGGAATGTTTATCATGATTTTATAGATTTGATGTTATTTTGATATGATGGATTGTATAGGCTTGATGCCCCTCTAAAAATTGTGGTCTTTGGTGGATTTTTTTTCTAGATGATATTTCTTGTGACTATTGTGTATATTTTTATTCTTATTAAATCACCCAAAATGAATATTGTCTTACCAATTGTATTTGGATAATAAAATGGTTTTCCTTGGATTTAAGGATTGTGTGATAACACCCATAAAATAAAGTTAAATGTTATAAATCCCCTTTGTTAAATATTTAAAATGGTCTTTGATGTGTTGTGATGTGGAATCATGCTTATGGAGTGGTGATGTGTGATTGTGATGTGGTGTGGGATGATGGGTGACATGTGGTCATGATTTTGGGGTGGTGAGGTGGTGGTTGTGTGGTCATTCTTTTGGGTCAGTAAGGTGGTGGTTGTTTGTTTAGGATTTGGTGGTGAGGTGATGGTTATTTGGTCATGATTTTGGGGTTTCATGGCGATGGTTGTTTGGATGTGATTTTTGGGGTGGCGAGGTGATGATTTTTTGTCTATTCTTGTGGGGTGGAGAGGTGGTTTTTGTTTGGCTAATCTTTTGGGATGGTGAGGTTGTGGTTGTTTGTCCATGCTTGTGTGGAAGTGAGGAAATGGTTTGATGCGGATGATGAGATACTTTTGATGTGTGGTTTTGTTATGATAGATACCTAGGTAGTGATGGAATAATTATTTGACAATGATCAAAATGGTTGGTATTTGGTTTTGTTAATAGTATGGAAATGATTAATGTACAAATAAATTATTGGTTGTGTGGTTAAATCTAGATGATGCTTAATAATGAAACTAATGGAATTGGTTGGTGGTGTAATATGTCTTATGGTTTATGTGGTGTTATTAATTTATAGGTGGAAATGAAAGTGGATATGTTGTGAGTTGGTTAGTGTGTGGATATATATATATACTTGTATATTCCTTGATATTTCTATAATCACCCTGCATTCATCGAGCACTATATGATGACACCCATATATTCACACGGGAGGTGTTTTTTCTAGAATCCCAATGATGAGGATAGAATGATGGATACCCTCTCATTACCACACTCTCTTCTAATCAAGTGAATATACACAAGCTATGATGGTCAAAGGTCTTTTAGTGCACTGGGTGATGGCCCAAGTATTTTTGGGAGAGATGTGAGGTAACCATGTTGTGGGGTGTTGGACCTAGAATTTTCATGAAATATGTCATATTAATATTATTTCGGTTAGATTATGGTGTTTTTCTTGCATGGTAGGATGATTTAATGAGGTTTATGTACTCCATGTTCATGATACCCTACTACACTGGTTATGGAAGTGGTTGTGATGTGATGGCTTAGGTGTTTTTCGATGAGATGAGATGTGATCGTGTTGTGGGGAACTAGCCTAGGTGTTTGTAGTCATGATGTGATTTGACCATGCTTTTGGTGTAGTGTTATATGTTTTTCAGAATATATGGGAGTTCCATGATGTACGATGTTGGGGTGTGAGAGTAGAAAATCAGTGGGAAGGTGGTGTGGGGTACCCTTTATTGATAAGATTTATATTATGTTATTATATTTGGTTTGAGTTATTTGGTTAGAATGCCTTGGTGAGTTTTATGATGGATAGTTGAAATGTTTAGGTTTAGTTGGTTTTGTTTTTTTCTCATGGGTTCATTAGTATGTTTTTTTACACGTTCATGAGATACTTTGGTTTTCCTATTAACTATACTTGTATTATGTCACACCTGGTATTTCAGGTCTTGGTTTTGATCTGGTTCGTTGGAAATAATGATCCTTTTATTGGTTTTTGGGTGATATTAATGTTGTGTTTTGAAATTACATATATTTATAATCATCCTACCATGGGTTCCCCATATCTTGTTTGGTAGTTTTGGGAGAAAAGGGTGGTTACTTCAAGATTTGGGCCAATCGTGAGCCCATTTCCAGATTTAAAAACAAAATTTGTTTCTCTTATAACTCTTTTTTTCAAAAAAATCACTCATTATACTTCTCACTTGGCCTCCCCTGAACTATTCAAACCACCATATCCTTTTTTACCCCCTTATGAATTCATAATCATGGTGGATTTGGGTTATTTATTCAGGTATTGGGCCAGCCCGTGAGACCATTTCTAGTTTTTAAAAAATAATTTGTTTCTTTTATATCTTATTCATTTTCTTATATTTTTTGGTTATTACACATCTCACTTGAGACCCATAACCCTAGTCACACCCCCAAGTTCCGTTTTCCCTCTTTTTAGCACATCTTAGTCACGAATTAGGGTGAAATTTCTCAAGGCTTCTCAAATCGTCCAGATTTGGTAAGGTAATTTGTTTCTTTTATGAATCATTAATTTTTTTTATTCTCCCACAAAATATTCTTTATATATTTATTCCAGACCTAAATAGCCTCTACAAGAAGTTTCAATTCATTCCCTTTCCTATAATGGTGTAGATATAAGGGAAGATGAAGAGTTCTCTAGTTTCCAAGGTGAGATTCCTTCTCCTTTCTCCTCCCTCTTCCTTATCCTTCCACTTTATTTTGGTTTCCTCTTCTCTCATGGTCATATAAGACCTAGGGTTATGTTATCCCATGATTTTTTATGGGTATTTGGTTAGTTTAAGTCTGTTCTTCATAGATCTAGAGTGTTGGGAACTGCGGCGGGTGATATCGGGTGTGTAGTTCCTTTCCACCATCGTTTTGAGGTAAGATATCCCCTGCACATACCTTTATCGTTTAAGTTTCATCATTTTCTTGTTTTTATCACCTGATATATATATATATATATGTTTATTATTGTTTTTCAGCCTTTGGATAATTTTATCAGTGTGCAAAATGGTTGTTTAAGCCTTGTTTTGTGAAAAGTAGTATTGTTTTGTTATAAATGTGTACACTACTTGCTTACTTAAATGTTTTGTTAGATTATGAATATAGTTTAAGGTATTTATAACACGTTTCAGTATATTGAATAAATTTATGGTATGTAAATGGTATTTTATCCCTTTTCAAGTGCTTAAAATAAGTTTTTTGTTTAAAAGTGCATGTCATGTGTTCAGTAAATTTACCGGTTGGCTTTTATGTGCTTAGTGTGATTTAAAATGAATTTTTTGGATTTATAAATATATTTTAAGTATGAAAAATGGTATTATGGGGTCCTTTTATGGATGTCCAAAGTAGTTTTTTTTTTATAAACAAATTGGTTTTTGGTGGTAAACATGTTTTGGCCTGAGTTTCCAGAAAATGGAACGTTTGGAATCCTTATAAAAATGGTCATTCTTTGGATGTTTAATCTGAATATTTTAAGGTATTTATGAAATTTATTTTATACTGTAAATGGTTTGTATACACCTATTTATTAAAATTGAAATTTTCACCTTTGGAAAATGTTAGTTTTGAGAAATGCTTAAAGGTATGTTTGACATTTTTCTTGTAAAAAATGTTTCCATATGTATTTCATGTTGTATCATTTGGGGAAATTTTATGGTCCTTGAAATTAATTTATTTAATGGGTTTGGGGATGAAAAATATGGTTTGATATGGTATTTGTGGTTTTTTTCTTAAAAATCATTTTTGAATGGATTTTATGTGCACGACCTCGTTATACATCTTGAAATTGTTTTATGAAAATTTAGGTGGTTTATTGATCCATGGAAGAAATGTGAGACATTTTTGTGGGATGTTTGATGTGCGTATGATTTTTAAATGTAATATTCATAATAAAATGGTATTTTATATATGTGTAACTTATTTGACCACAAAAAGGGGAAACTCAAGTGTCTAGGTGGGCAGATGTGTACTAGTATACTAGTGATCCATAGGGGTTTTGTCCCTATTTCACATAGAAAGTTTGACTTTGAAAATACTAACTAAACTATGATGATGATGATGTTGGGTAATTATAGGTTATAGATTATTCTCCTACTAGTGTCTTGTGTTCAAGAGAACAAATATTTTTTATGGTTACTTTTACACCGAGATACTAGGTACCTGGGACCCACAACAAACTAGTGCCTAGGGGTGTTCTCGTGACTTGTGCTCATTGGCTATTTTGTACTCATAGTCATCATATGGTGTGTTTAGTTGGTAAATTTAGTAGTGTGTGGGTTTTATTTAAAATTTTACATTCTTTAGATCATCCCTCTTGAAAACTATTTTCATTTTGAAGTTTCACCTCTTTGAAAATTTATTACTAGCATTCTTGTTTATAAAACTTTCAAGATTTTTTCTGGTAATTTTTATAGCATGGAACCTCATTTGGAAAACATATTTTTATATATTTTATCTCAAACTTTAAATTTATGTTTCTTTTATTTTAAAGGATATTCATTGGGAATGGAATATCGGGCTAACCTACTGAGTTTTAATACTCACGCATATAGTTTTCTTCTGTTTTTATCCCTTGTGCAGGTTTCAGATTGAGTTCGTTATCTTTGGGAGATGAGTATTCATTATGTTGGAGAGTGACTAGTGGGGTCACATGGTGTTATTTTGGTCATCAGGTTTGGTCGTTTGGTTTTATTGTTTAATTTTACTTTCGATTTCTTATATAAATAATGTTTAGTTCAATTTTATATAAATGTATACTAGGATATCTATTTCTTTCCACTACTTAGTTCTTTATTATATTTGGGATAAATAATTCCCTTGAGTACTTTTTTGATTCTTGGTGCTAGTTATCATCCTGTAGGGATCGGGAATGCCCTTCAGGCCATACCATGGATCGGTTCGAGTTCCCGGTTCAGGGTCGACCCGGGCTGGTTTGTCAAAAAATGGTATCAGGAGAGGTTGGATCCTAGCAGACCTTTCTTTTTAGAGCTCCCTTTTTATTTTGGGGATTTCAAGGTAGTTGAAGTAGGATTTTTGAGACTAGATAGGTAGGTTTGGGAAGTGAATCACGAACTATTTCTCGTTCTGACTCTCATGTGTCCATGGAAAGTCCAATTTTATTAGTGTCTTTGGTTCGTATTGATTGTTTGGTGTTGGGATACAACAAAGGGAGTTGGACTAATGGTCTTCGTAAGCTCCTAGGTCCTAGAAGTCTATGTGGAGCTAGGGTATGGTCCTAAGAAGGCTCTCTGTGTTGGTGGTGTGTTTTACATATAGCCACCAACCATATGGTCTAGTCCCCCACCGACATTAGTTCCCTTTTGTGGGTCTCTTGGACTTTTCTTAAATTCAGAATTTTGTTTCACAAATCCTTGTGTGAGAATTTTGAAAATGGTTTTTAAATGAATATTTGGTTGTTGAAAAGTGGAAAATGGGTTTTCAAAATTTAATATGATAAAGGTTTTGGAATGTTGGGTTTTGTGAAACAAATCTTGGGGATAAAGAGGAAATGATTTAACGGGATTGAATTTCCATAATCTAAACATATGGTTTCTTGAAATGAAATGTTTAGAAAGCTTAGATTATTTTAATGTGATTATTAAATTTGTTTTAAATGGGGCGTTTTGGGATGTTGAAAAGTGTTTGAATATAATTAATTGGTTTTTGAAATTTGGTTTTGAGCAGCTGTTGTTTTTATGGAAAGGGGTTTTGGCCTTTGTGGTTGTCAGATTATGAAAAGAGACCTTACTAAATTTTATAAAATGGGAAAGGGATGTTTGGAATAGAATGGTTGTTTTTGGAAGTTCTCTTAAATTAAATGGATTGGGTTTTTAATCAAATGGTTCTTGATGAAGTGTGGTTTGTTTTGTGAAATCTGAAAATTGTTTTTGATTTGGTGGTTAATGTGCCTTTAGAAGGTACATGATTCTTTTTAGAGTGATGATTGTTTTATTTTAGCCTTGGTGTTTTCATGGGTTCTCACATACATGGTTTTATGGATATATGGATGAATGGTCGGTATGGCATGGTGGTTGGGTGCTTTGGGTGGCACAGAAATGTGCATATGAGTGAGACTTGATGAAACACCATTTGTGAATGTGAAAATCCACCAAGTTGTTTGTTTTTGAAATTTGTTTTAAGCAGAAAAATTGTGGTGTTTGTTATAAACAGATGGTTATGTGGCTGGTTTTTCTTATATCTTATAAGTATTTTTTATTCGG
This sequence comes from Viscum album, assembly GCA_963277665.1. Taxonomy (NCBI): domain Eukaryota; kingdom Viridiplantae; phylum Streptophyta; class Magnoliopsida; order Santalales; family Viscaceae; genus Viscum; species Viscum album. The sequence continues at coordinate 2,073,448,031 of OY728119.1, forward strand.
TATGTTTCCTTGCGATATGGAATTCATACTCTTGTTGGGTGTTGATATGGTATCCCATTGGTGGCTCGGTTTTGGAGCAATGTTCAGTGGGTTTCTAAAGATGTGTTGGATGTTGTGATGTGGCCACAAATGGTTCTCCATTGGCAAGATTTCTAGGTGATCAACCTAAGGATTCATTCCAAATGTTAAATCCACCTCTTTAAATGATTCCTCAGCTTGTAGAGATTTTTGGGCTCGATTTAAAGTGCCTTTCCATTATGGTATCCCTCTCAGTTGGGGTAGTTTTTCTTGGTGAGTTTGATGTGTTTCTCCATGTACCTTTTCTATTCTTCTCCTCATTTAGAGTGAGAAAAAATAGTGTTGTGTATCTCTAAGTTCTTGTTTGGGTAAAAGTGTGTTGTTTGAGGAAGAGAGTTTCGTGGTGTCCCTTGATCTATTTCTTAGGACTAGGATTGTTATGTTTCACCATATGGAACTAAGGGGAAGAGTTCAAGTTAGGGATTATCAAATCCTAATTGCGATGCAAGAGATTCTTTAACCATCAAAGCTCTAGCCATAAGTCTCGGAGTGAAGTTTGCGCGTAGTCAGGAGTCCCAGGAATGTAGGTATTATTTCTAATCTCATGCCTATACCATTGCAATGAGTTAGTTCCTTTATTTCTTTTTTGGTTTTATTGTCCCAATGATTAGGTCCCCTTACCTCCCCACCCCAAGTGGTGAGGGTTTGGATCTGTGCAGAGAGTGTTGGAACAATTCTTTTCCTCTCCATTCGGGAGTGGTGGGTTTAAATTTTCATGTTGTGTTCCTCTTAACATGGGTTGGTATGTTGTTTTGGAAGAGTTTCAATGGACTTGTGTGGGAGAGACCTATTCCTAGTTCATGTAGAATTCTTTTTTGGTCATTGATCGTCGGTTCTTAATAGTGGGGAGAACCACCACGAGTCTCGTAGAGTTTCCTCCTAAGAATTTGGTGAGCTCTAGTTGTTTCTTAATGGTGGAGATTACATTCTATACTCCCCTAGAATCTTTGGTTTTCGTGAGTTCTCTTTGGTTTGGGTGATTTTTGGCTTCCCTGTGAGAAGTCCCAACAATATAGTTCTTGGTTTGGTTGTGGAGGTAGTGACTCGATCTTTCAGTTGATTCTTGAGAAGTGGTTGGGAGTTGGTGTTTTGGTTGAGGTAAGAGGCATAATTTTTGTTAATGGTGGATGATGTTTCATTGGATTCAGAGGCTGGACCATATTGATAAGGAATCATTATTTTTTGATCAATCATCTGGAATGTTTTGTGGATTTTCAGGGGCGGAAAGCTTTAATGGTGGGGAGAATTGTCACACCCGGTTTTTCATGTCTTGGTTTTGATCTGGTTTGTTGGAAATCCCGATAATTTTATTGGATTTTGGGTGATATAAATGTTGTTTTTGTAACTTCCATATATTTCTAATCATCCTACCATGTGTTCCTCATAGCTTGTCTGGGAGTTTTGGGAGAAAAGGGTGGTCACTTCAGGATTTGGTCCAACCGTGAGCTCATTCCCATATTTAAAAACATAATTTGTTTCTTTTATAACTCCTTTGTTTTTCAACATTTTTCACTCATTACACTTCCCACTTGGCCTATCCTAACCTATTAAAACCACAATATCCTTTTTTACCCCCTTATGAATTCATAATCATGGTGCATTTGGGTTATTTATTCAGGTATTGGGTCAGTCTGTGAGCTCATTTCTAGTTTTAAAAAAATAATTTGTTTCATTTATATATTATTCATTTTTTATATTTTTTGGTTATTACACCTCTCACTAGAGCCCAATAACCCTAGTCTAACCTCCATGTTCCATTTTCCCTCTTTGGATTTCATCTTAGTCCTAGATTAGGGAAAAATTTCTCAAGGCTTCTCAAATCGTCCAGATTTGGTAAGGTAATTTGTTTCTTTCATGAATCATTCATTTTTTTCTATTTTCACTCCAAATATTCTTTACCTAGTTATTAAAAAACTAATGATACTCTAAAATAAGTTCTAATCCATTCACTTTCCTCTAAGGTTGTATATATAAGAGAAGATGAAGAGTTCTCTAGTTTCCAAGGTGAGATTCCTTCTCCTTTATCCTCCCTATTCCTTCTCCTTCCACTTTATTTTGGTTTCATCTTATCCCATGGTCATTAAAGACCTATGGTTATGTTATCCAATGATTTTTTATGGGGTTATGGTTCATTTAGTCTGTTCTTAATATATCTAGAGTGTTGGGAACCACAAAAGGTGATATCGGGTGTGTGGTTCCTTTCCGCCGTGGTTTTGAGGTAGGATATCCCTTGAAAATATCTTTATCATTTAAGTTTCATCATTTTATTTATATTATAACCTGTTATATATTTTTAGTATTGTTTTTCAGCCTTTGGATAATTTTCTTGTTGTGAAAAAATGGTTGTTTAAGCCTTAATTTGTGAAAAGTAGTGTTGTTTTGTTATAAACGTGTACACCACTTGCTTACTTAAATGTTTTGTTAGCTTACGCACCTGGTTTAGGTTATTTTCAACATGGTTCAGTATATTTAATAAATTTATGGCATGAAAATGGTATTTTATCCCTTTTCAAGTGCTTAAAATAAGTTTGTTTAAAAGTGAATGCCATGTGTTTGGTAAATTGCTCGGTTGGATTTTATGTGCTTAGTGTGATTTAAAATGATTTGTTTGGATTTATAAATACATTTTCATCATTAAAAATTGTATTATGGGGTTCTTTTATGGCTGTAAAAAGTAGTTTTATTTTGATAAACAAATGGTTTTTTGGTGGTAAACATGTTTTGGCCCGAGTTGTCGGAAAATGGCCCGTTTGGCATCCTTATAAAAATGGTTGTGCTTTGGATGTGTAACATGAATGTTTTAAGGGATTTATGAAAGTGTTTTTTCTACTGTAAATGGTCTGTATACACATTTTTATTAAAATTTAAATTTTTACCATTGGAAAATGTTAGTTTTGAGAAATTCTTAAAGGCTGGTTTGGCATTTTTATCATAAAAATGGGTTCCATGTGTATTTCATGTTGTATCATTTGGGGCCATTTTATGGTCCATGAAATTGATTTGTTAAATTGTTTTGGGGATTAAAAATCTGTTTTTATATGGTATTGGTGGGGTTTTGGCCTTAAAATATCATTTTTAATGAATTTTATGTGCAGGGCCTCATTATACTTCTTGAAATTTTTTAAGAAAATTTATGTGGTTTGTTGATCCATGAAAGAAATTTGAGACATGTGTGTGGGATGTTTGATATGTGTATGATTTTTAAATGGAATCTTGGTGATCAAATTTTATTTTATATATGTGTAAATTTTTTTAGCACAAAAATGGAAAACCCAAGTATCTAGCTGGATAGACATGTACTAGTATGCTAGTGATCCAGAGGGGTTTTGTACCTGTTTCACATAGCAAGTTTGAAGATGACAACAATAACTAAACAATGATGATGATTTTGTTGGTGACCACTAGGTTATGGATGATTCTCCTACTAGTGGCTCATGTGCATGAGAACTGATATTTTTTTATGGTTATTTTTTACACCGATATACGAGGTACCTGGGGCCCACAACAAACTAGTGCTTAGGGGTGTTCTCATGACTTTTGCTCATTGGATATTTTGTACTCATCATAGACATAAGGTGTGTTTAGTTGGTAAATTCAGTAGAGTGTGTGTTTTATTTAAAATTTTACATTCTTTAGAGCAACCCTCTTGAAAACTATTTTTATTTTGAAGTTGCACCTCTTTGAAAAAATGTTACTAGGATTCTTGTTTATAAAACTTGCAAGTTTTTGTCTAGTAATTTTTATAGCATGGAACCCCATTTGGAAAAAATATTTTTATATATTTTATCTCAAAATTGAAATTGATTTTTCTTTTATTTTAAAGGATGTGCATTGGGAATAGAATATTGGGATAACCTACTGAGTTTTAATACTCACATCTATAGTTTTCTTCTGTTTTTATCCCTTGTGCAGGTTTTAGATTGAGTTTGGTTTCTTTGGGAGATGAGTATTTTTTGTGTTAGAGAGTGAATAGTGGTGTCACATGGTGTTAGTTTGGTCATTAGGTTTTTTCGGTTGGTTTTATTTTTTAGTTGTACTTTTGGTTTCTTGTATAAATAATGTTCAGTTCAATTTTATATAAATGTATGTTGGGTTGTACATTTCTTTCCACTACTTGGTTCTTGATTATATTTGGGAGAAATCATTCCATTTAGTACTTTATTTATGCCTAAAACTAGTTGAAATCCCATCGGTATTGGGAACTACCTTCGGGCCATGCCATGGATTGGTTCGAGTGCCTAGTTCAGGGTCTAACCGGGCTGGTTTGTGACATATTCTCACCCAACGTATATAAACTTGTTTTCAGGTTTCTAGTAGGATTACATAGACTATCCTGGACATTAATAGCTCAGATATTTGGATAGATGTTTTGTATCTTCTTTAGATTTTCTTTTGGGTATTTATTTTTTTAGATACTTTTATTTGTGTTGATTTTATTTATACATGCATGTGGTATGGTTTTGGTTTCTTCTTATATTTTTTCCTAGAGTTTCTTTTGGATGATTCAACTTATCTCTTGGTCCTATATTATTATACATGGTAATTCCTCCCATTTCAAGATATTTTTATACCCTCAGTGCTATTCTACAACATAGGGCCTACTGGAGACAGGACTCGGGGGTCATTATGTCTCTCCCCTCATTGTGGTATCTTTGGTGGGAAGGGGTCATGACAATTGTGTTCCTCTATAATTTCCTATAACAGCACCACCATGATGGTCCAAATGATAAACTATTCTCATGTAACAATGGAAACTATTATTGAGGAGGATAATGAAACTAATTTAGTGAAATGTTATAACAACCCATACATTTACGACCCATAGTTAGTGGTTATTTGATACATTAGTTCATAATAAATGGGATCACATTATACATGATAAAATAATTTAGTAGTCTTAGGAGTTTAGATATAATCCTAGTTATTACATTACATTATAAATATGAAATACATCACAATAGTATGTAAAGTATTATTATTTATCTATGTTTTATCCTTGTATCATATTTGTAATTTCCATAGTTTCTTAGTGAAATACGGATGCAATATCAAGTTGTTAGCTTAGACGCTCTATAAGGGATAACCTGTAGTGGATTATAACATGTTATAAACCATGAATATATAATATGGTAGGAAAAAATAATCAAAATATGTTATATAATTGATAAAATTAGAATTATATATCCATGTATTATATAATAACAGAAATAAATAATCATACAAATAACAATATATAATCAGATAGTGGTGGAATTCATATTGTTAGATATCATAAACAAACCATCAATGCATCCTACCATGATAATATATATATATATATATATTGGAATTCATATAGACAATACCCATTTTAGTTTGTCAAAAAATACCTGCCAATACAACTATAAGTTATACAGTTTCTAACCCCATCTATCACATAATCAGTCTAATGCATCCTTAATATAAATAGAGTGTCTAATAAATATAATACATATTATTCAATATAGAACCAAAAACATAAACATGGATAAGTAATCATTAATTATAGACATAGATATAATGAATATATGGATCATTAAGATTTCACATTTTAATGGAAAATTTTGGCAATCTAGGTGATTATCCATTAATAAAATTAAAAACTATATGATATTCACAATACAAGGGATAGTGCCAACGAGCCTGTACCCAAGTGGTACAGGCTCCTGCTTGGCATCCAAAAGACCCAGGTTCAAATCTGGGCAGGGATGAATTTCCAGGTATTATAGCATGGGGGTACTGTAGTAGGGCACTGTAGCAGACACTGTAGCAGTGGTGGAACTGTAGTGGTGGCAGCACTGTAGCAGTGGAGGAACTATTGCAGGATACTATAGTAGTGGCGGTACTGTAGCAGGTACTATAGCTACGCGGGGTACTGTAGCAGTACTGTTCACAGAGGGTCCTTTGGTCCAAAAAATGGACTTTCAAGCCTTGTATTCAGGACACTTGGTCTTGGGCCTTCAGGCTATGTATTGGGTCTCCCTCTACCCTCAAAAGAGGTCTTTGCTTTAATAATAAATTGAGGCTTCAACCCCAACCTTTTAAAAAAACAATACAGGGGATAGTACCATTAAAAATAATGATAATAGAGTAATAAGATAGGGTTAATTCATTCTATAAGGATATAAATATGTATTATTCATTGATTAATTTTTTTTACAATTATAGGATACTAAAGAAATGATAAAAAAATCTCCATTAATAATAGGATTATGTAACACCCATAGATTATTTGAATTAGTGATGTAAAATTTCATTATGGAGGAACTTCTTGGTCAGTTTTCATTATCAAAAGAGGTGATTTTTTTTCAAAATATAGATAAATCCCCTAAAAACCCAATAGTGGTAAAAAAACTAAATTACCATCATACCTTTGTAGAAAAGATACCCCCCATTGAAATAATACATTTATAATACAATAAATACATTGAATAAAAAGTATTTTGATAATTGATTCTATGAAAATAGAAATATTCTAGGGTCATAATGGCTTATAAAGGTTTTATAATGATAATGAATAGTGATTGGTCCATCATATTACATCATGGAATTTATGATAATGGTGTATAAAATCATTTAATATAAAAATGAGAAGGTACTATAAATTATAACATAAAATAAATGATGTGAAAATATTGAGAACTCTATCCTTTCTAAGTAAACCCTTAGAACATGAGCATGAACTTCATTGATCCTTAAGAGAAATTTGTGGGGACTATTAAGAGGGAAATGGAGTATAGAATCATGATCAATGGTTTCAGAGTGATGAGGAGTGGGATACATTGTGGGTATTTATAGAAAATGAGGGAGAAATGTTTTTTTAATTTTGGTACATATACATTAGGAATATAAGATGTGGAAAAGTAAAAAACCATTGGGATTCCTATGGTTTTAAATCATGTTATTTAACATTTTTTACATTTCATTTTACATTTATTCATTTTTAAACCTATGTCTATTTTTTAATATTTATTTGTCTTGTGAGATGTCATTTTCTCAAAAAAGAATTGTTATTAAAACTTCATATCCCATTTTAGTCTTTAGAGAGTCTATTTTAGACTTTGAAATTAATTATAAAATGTTAAAATTTATTATTTTATAGAATTAACTTAATTTAGGTCATTTAATTATTTATAATATTTATTACATAATCTATACATCAAAATGATGTCATAATATACACCATATATGTATAATTTTTACTATTATGAAAAAATATCAACTATTTTAGAAAGTTTGAAAAAAATCATTATTTGTTAATTTCAAGATTCATTTTAAACTTATAGTCCTTTTTATGAAAATAATTTTCTTTATATGAAAATTTTAATAAATAAAAAAACTTTTAATGTATTTTAAAAAAAATAAATTTTCACCAAAATATTAAAAATTCCATTTATATTTTATATTATTATATGACATGTGAATTGAATTAAAATATTACTTATTTATTATAATGAGTAGTATTTTAATTATTTATTATAATATTACAAAATTTTGTTGTGTATTTTATTCAACATTTTCATATTACACATAATGATCACATTACCATTATAGTGGTGACATTAAAATATTACCCTTTTAACAATCATATTAATCCATGTAAATATAATTAATTATAACATATAAAACCATTCATATCATTCAATTAGTTTATATACCATGTCCATTATCATTTTAAATTTCTTTTTTTATAAGAGTTATTTATATTTTTCATTATATTATTTGTAGAATATAATCCATCAGAGTTTGAGATAAGGTGTTTCTCAATATTGGTATATGTTCTATATTAATAACCTCAACCATTCTAGTGAATGAAATTTTCTAGTTTTATTTTATACACTTTTATTGAAAAAAAGATTTTATTATGTGTTTGATATTATAATGAAATTTGTATATATAAAAGTAAAATCTTGGAAAAAATAGTTATCAACTTTCACAATCTACTTAAGCCTCCTTTAAAGTCCAAACAATGATGGGAAGAGAGCTTGAACATATACTATATTTCTATAAGAGAAACATCAAAACCAATGGGTACCAAAAACAATTTGTGTACTACCCACACAATAGAAATGATTATCTACTAAAAATTGACTCCCATGGATCCAAATGTTTTTTATTGCTTCAAAAATTGACATCATACAGTTCTAACTCTAATTTATGAAACACTTAGTTGCATAATCATTAGAAAAGATCATATTATCATCAACATGTTATTTTTTATCTCATCCTTTTCCAATATTTCCATAATGGAACTTTGAAAAATGATCTCCAACTACATCTAGATCACATACTTCAATGATCTTGGGTAATAAAAATACCTAAATTTCCCATAGATATTAAAATTAGTAGAATATTTTATAAATACCCTAAATCACACACCAAACACCTAAACATAAATACGCTCTTATTGTATCTCTATAAAATCATGTTTTATATTGAGCCTAAGAATCTCTAATAAGAAGTATTTCATAATAAACATCGAAATTGATTTCATTTTATCATATAAAAATAAAAACATTTCATGTATACCATATACAAGTAATTCATTGAAACTATCATCAAAATTACTACTAAATGAAAATGGTGTGCATTTTCCATAAATATTATTTAAAAAACTATCTCATATTCCTCAATCCAATTATAATTCTCAATAATAGAAATAAAAAATCATACAATTTATATTTATAATTTTTAACTCACAGAAATCCATTATCCATGCATATACAGCAACTAGGTTTACTCATATATATACAATTATATATTTCTTGAATCAACCTAGTGGATCCCCACCTAGTCTCGAAATAATTTTAGAGCACCACCCTAAGTCCATATTGACTAGGAAAAAGGATAGTGACTAACACCGAGTTGACGTATCTCACAATATGGGAGGACTTATCCAATATCAACCTATAATGTAAACATATATTGAATGTAAAAAAATACATTGAAACACTAGTATAATGTATAAATATTTAAATGAATAATCTATATAAAAAAATGATAAATCGTATACAAATACATCACCACAATATAAAACATAGAGGAATTTTACAACAAAAATCTCTCATAATCCAAATGATATAGATCAAATGAAATCTCATCCTCACTATGTGTACTCTTGGAATGATTTCTAGATGCAATAGACATTTCCACCAACAAAGATCACTAATAAAAAACTGATGTCTCTAAGAATCATTAAGCATTAGCTCCGAATAAGACACACTATCTCCTTATCAACCAATAATATCTTTGAATATGTGTATAATCTTCATAGACACAACATGTGTGGGATCAAATCTCATGAAGGGTTGAGTATATACATTCACTATAGGATGCCCATAAGTAACAAAGGGAAAAAATCTAATAACTTTTCTCAAGATCCTAATTTGAGTGAGAATATATATATGGAAATAAAATATGGTAAAATAGATATATTATATAACCATAATTATCATGAACATAGTTTTTTCCTAATAAACACAACTCCAGACCAAGATGGTTTGAATCGCATGAGAAAATTGGGATTCTTGGAGTACTAAAAAGAATTGACATAGTATAAAGTTGATAGCCCATCTCTACATATCATATCTAAGGAAACTATGTGGTTTTTGAAAACTCAAAAGTCCTAAAGTATCTAATTTTCTTAATCTTTCTTCTACATGGCATTAATATCGAGTTAATGAGAAATTCACTCCTCGTTGCATAATGTGTGTCAATAGAGGAAGTACCCCACTTCTTATTCAATAAAATTGAATCATAGATTCTAGAAACCCATAGGAAAACCACTACATAATAAGGATGGATTTCAGTTAGTAGAGTATTAACTATTACTACTATTACTACTTTTTTTTGCAAACACATGACATGTTAGAGAGAGTCAAAGTTGTGAATCCCATAGCACTCCACGGTAAATTTATCATCCAAGAGGAATAACTTGTTGGATTTGGTGCCCAAAAAACAAACTTCTTTGTAATTTATGATAAATATATATTCATTGGATTTATTTTCATAAACTACTTATCACATCATGATTTTTCTTCTATGTAACTTAGTATGTGATAATGTCCTAAGAATAGTTTCCGCATTAAAAGGTCATAGAAAATCCCTGCTATGATGAGAACCTGGAGTGCCATGACACTATTCTTGAATATATGTTCTATATCCAAATGATATAATTTGAAGGGACACAAATGATATAGGATATCAATAGTGGGGACTCATTAAATTTTGAGGCACCTTATCATGGTTTGTGTCCTTGGTAATATCCAGGAGGATATAATGAGAGCAAGACCCGTCAGTAGGAAATCCACATTCATAAGTGTCATTGGATGTTCCTATCTGAAGATGTGTGTATTGGTCCTTAGACTTTAAGATTATTATTAATGGTTATTATGACTCTTAAACTTATATGTATTTACAAAACTGTGATGACAGATGTTCATGGTGAGGTAGGATATGTTGGGCGTGTCACGAGTAATACTGCATTAATGAATAATGCGAGAAAGGATTTGTCACTTCTACAAAAGTAGATATCTTAATCCCTTTGATGTAAATGATATATTGTCACATACATTACTTATTTTAAATTAAAATTTCATTTAATTTCCATTCATTCTTTGTTTTGGGGGTTTCTCAAGCTTTTATGGAGGAATGGGTGAGTTTTCATGAATTGGGCCAAACCGTGAGCCCAATTCTAGATTTAAAAATAAATTTTGATTCCTTTATAACTACTTCATTTTTCAACATTTTTCATCCATTATAATTCCTACTTGGCCTCCCCAGACCTATTAACACCACCATATTAATTTGGACCATTTAAAAATCAATAATCATGGTGGATTTGGTTTTTTATTTCAAGGATTGGGCCTGCCCGAAAGCCCATTTCCTTCATTAAAAATATTTTTTAATTCTTTAATATCTCCTTCAATTTTTACTTTTTTTCAGTGATTATAATTCTCACCAGATCCCAGTTACCGAAGGTGTTCCCCCATGCTCTCCTCAACCTCTTTGTAGCTCGGTTTCATCATGAATTGGGATGAAACTTCTCTGAATTTCTCAAATCGCCCATATTTGAAGAGGTAAATTTATTATTTAATAACTCCTTCATTTCTCACTCTTTTTCCCCCATTATAGTTCCTACATTATCTCTTCATCCTTAATAGAACCTACCTTGAATGTTTTTCTATTTTAAAATTCAGATACTGGTCTATTTGGGGTGATTATGTCAATATTTTTTCAAGGTAAGTGATTCCTTCTTGGTTTCTTTCTTTTCCCTTAGGGTTTCCTCCCTCTTTCATTATGTTCTAAAATTTACAAAAGTTATGGTTCTAACCTAGGGTTTTATTTGGTTTCTTTTGGGTCAAATATTGTGGACTAGGTCTGGATTTATCTTCCTTGTGGCGTGGTAGTGGTGCAGTTGATGTTTCACACCATGTTTTGAGGTATTCAACACTTTCAGTAGGTGATTCCATGGTTAACCATTCCTTGATGAGTTATTTTTCTTGTTTTACTGGTTTTTCATGTTCCCAATATGCTTTTTGTGGTGAAAAAACCCATTTTTTAGGGATTTGGTTAAGCATTTAATTTTATAATTTCATTTTTGTTGAAGTTGTGAACTTCTTGAATGTAACATGTGTGGTATCTTTTGTGGTAGTTTTATAAAATATGAAATTGATTTATTAGTTGTTGAAAGGGGATGAAAATTCTATTTTTTCAATGCCTTAGTGTCATGTGGTCCTTGAAAGGGGTTTTTTTTTGAATAGGTTTGGTGTGTAAAACTTTGTTATACATCTTGAGGGCATTTTATGAAAATGGGTGTTTTCATTTGTATCTTTCGTGGCATTATTCAAGGTTATTTTATCACACTTCAAAGTGGTTTTATAAATGTCTATAGGGATTCCAATTCTACTTTGGTAGTTTTTAGTGTGATTTTGTCCTTGAAATATGGTTTTGAAATGGGTTTTATGAGAAAATATTGGGCATACTCTTTGGAATTGTTTTATGAAAGATTTGAATGATTTACTGATTTATGTAAGTGGTGGAACCATATTGGAAAACTATTTTAGAGTGTGTATATTTTGAAATGGTACATTTTAAATGTTAAAGGGGATGTTTTTTTATGTGTTCAATCTTGGAAATTTTTTATAAAAATGTTTTAAGGATTTACTAAAGTGTGTAAGAGATGTGAAAGTGATGTGGGATGTTTTGTGTGAGTGTAATGTGAAAAATGGATTTTGGTTATGAAAAGGGTATTATGTAACATATGAGTGGGTTTTTATGTGAGTTTTAATATCTTTGATTGGTTTTATAAATTTTTTTAATGGATTTGTGGAAGTGTAAAAGAAATGTGAAAAGTGTTGTGGGCTATTTTGGTGTGAGTCAGATTTCAAAATCAATTTGAATGAAAAGTGGACTTTTGCGACTTGTGTGGTATACATGTGGGCTTTTTGGTAAAATTTTTATGTGGAAATGGTATTTTCATATGAAAATTATATTTCTTGACTTGTTGAACTTGTTTTAGCACAAGGGTAAAACCCGGGAATCTAGGTGGGTGGACGTGTACTAGTATGCTAGTGAATCTGTGGGGTTTGGCCTCAGTTTCACTTAGCAAGATTGACACTTACAACTCTAACTAAAATATGATGATGATTATTGGGGACCACTAGGTTATGTGTATTTTCTCTACTAGTGGCTCGTGCATGAGAATGGATATTTTTTATGGTTACTCTTACCGAGATACGAGGTACCTGGGACCTACAACTAGCTAGTGCCTAGGGGTTATTTCCTATTGCTTGTGCTCATTAGATCCTTTATACTCACCATCGGCATATGTTATATTTGGTTGGAAAATTCAGTAGCATTGGAATTTATTTTAAAAGTGTATATTCTTTAAATTATCCCACTTGAAAACTTATTTTTTTAAGTTGCATCTTTTAGAAATTGTAACTAGAAATTACATGTTTTTGAAAACTTGCATGCTTGTCATCTTTGAATGTTTATAGCATGGAATATCTTAGTGGTTGTATCCTACTAGGATTTGGATCACACCCTACTTATACCTTTGGGTGTAATTAGACTTGGTTATTTTGTTTTTGCAGGTTTGGGTATAACTTTTGTGCCAGCAGTTGGAGTTTTTACCAGTCGTTCGTGATGCGGTGTTATGGAGACAGCTTGAGGGTGGTGCCTCTTGACATGTGGAGGTTATTGGGCTGTCCTTATTTGGTTTCATAAATTTTTAATGGTCTTTAAACATAGTTTTAACTTATGTAATTCAGTTATGAAATTTTTCAAAAGACAATTTTAGTTGAAAAATCCAGATTTGTTTTATTGAGTTTGTTTGTTGTTTAATGTTTATAAACTCAGGTAAATCACTACCAAACTTCATTTTATGATACCTGGGCACTTGTGAAATCCCGTGGGGATCGAGAACCCCCTTCGGGCCTTCTCGCGGGCTGGTTTGGGAGCCGGTTTTGATGGCGACTAGATTTGGTTCGTGACAAAATGGTATCAGAGGAGGTTCTGGTTAACTCTTTGGGTCACGTTATTTAGGGAACAGTCAGGATAGTCTAGATTTAGGATTTTTGGGACTTGGTATTTCGTTTATGGTTAGTGTTCCTGATCACCACACCTCATGACGGGATTAGAGTCTCCAGGGTAAGTCGGTATTTATATGAGTCCTTTGGGTTTCTTATATTGATGATGATTAGGGGAAATGAAAAGAGAGTTGGGTTAATGGTCTTGGTGAGCTCGCAGGGCCTAGAAAGCCATGTGGATCCAGGTATAATCACTAGAACACTCTTTATTACATTTAATTGATTGGAATATGCCTGCCAACCATATGTCCAAGTCACCCACTGAAACTAGTTTCCTCTCGCATTGTCTTGTGTTCTTTAGTTTTGAAATCTTGGAACTTTGGTTTTAAAGTGACTTTGGTTTTAATAAGTGTAAAGTTTTTGTGAAATTATTATCTAATAAAGAGGGAATGGATAGATTTTTGAAAATAGATAACTGAATTTTCATAATTGTATTATAATGGAAAATGGTGTGTTTTCACCTCTTTTGAAAGCATGGACTATGTCAAGGTTGGTTTTTAAAAAGTGTTTCCAATAGAGTTTTCTAAAATATTGAAAGGTTTTTTAATGGGATGAGATGTTTTGAAATTGATGTGAATAACTTGAAAGTTAGTTTTCATTGGAATGATTGTGCCTTTCTAAAAAAAATTAATGCGGTAATTTGGGTTCGATTTCGTGGTTAGCAGTCTTGAGAAAAAGGAAGTATTGGTTTATTGTTTTGGTTTTGAAAAGTGGAATGAGTTTTTGTATTAAACTTTGGTATTTTAATTAGATACCACATGAATGGGGTTATATGGGATGATGAATGGTTAATGGCGTGATTTGATGAGTTCCAGGATGGATATGAGGAGGGTGACTAGTGTGGCATGGAAACATGCATGTGTGGGGCCCATTGGGTGCCATTGGGGGATACGCTAACCGCTGAACCATTTGTTTTCAAAGAAATGTTTTTAAAAGTAAAACTTGATGTCTTGATGATGGGTTTGTGATTGTGTGTAATGTGTGTTTTTTGAAATTTTTATGTTGTGGAATGTTTTGAGTCTAAGAACCCCTCTTATTTGAACAGTGTTTTGGTTCTGTGTTTGGTCGGTAAACTGGGTTGAAGGGCTGGTTAGTGGTCTCCTCTGAGAATATTTTGGAAAGCCTTTATGAGGTTTCCCCTAATTTTTTTGGATCTATTTAAGGTATTTATTGACCAATGGACTAGGTTGGTTGGGTCCTTGGGTTCTCTCGTTGGATTAGGTACGCCCCCATTAAGGGTTAGTGCACAACTGAAGTGCAGCCCAGGTTGTTTCATCATTGGAATATCCTCAAGTTGATCAATGTAAGGAATATTTTTCTTGATCCTTTTACATTGAGTCTACACCCTTTCCTTTCTTGGTTTTTTGTATCCTTTTGTAGTGGGAGAGTGATCATGGAAGGTTCAAAGAGACCTTAGACTCTTAAGTTTCCTGATTTTCTGAAGGTGGAAGTGGTCTAGGGTTTTTATCATGGATGAGTATCTAGATGGTGTCTAAGAGGTCCTCTCGGTCCTTCGTAGTCTATTCGAAGAAGGAGTTCACGTTAAACTACCAGTGTGGGAAATCTGGTCATGAGAGGATATTGTGGCCACTTTCTAGAATTGTGTGTTGTTTGGGGATGTTGTATAAGGTCCCTCTCTATGCATTTTTTATATCAGTTGCAATGGTCATGTTCGGTGACGCCTTTTGATGTCATGCGCTTGATTGACTATAAAGGTTAAAGTCGTGCAATCCTCTGAGAGTCTCTGTTATGTTGGGAGAATGTCTCCCTTGGAAAAAATTCAAAAATATTCCATTTTATAGGAAGGTGATTATAGGTGTTCTTTACTTTTATTGTTTCTCACTTGAAGAAACAAGGTTTGATGTGTGTGCATCTTCTAAGCCCTTCTTTTAGTGAAATATTGAGTTAGGGTAAAGTGAGTTTGGAATGTATTGTGTTTTGGAAATCTTATTGGGGATTTCAGTGTAGTTGTTGGTGGCACTGAAAGAAGAATTCTCATTCATGGGGTTTCCAAAGCCTAACTGCGAGGTTGAAGATTCTTCAATTATTTGAGATCTATCCATAGGTCTCGGAGAGAAACTGGCTCGTAGTTAGGGGAAATCCCAGGGTCGTTTAAACCCTTGTATAATGTATTATCCTCAGTATGAAATATAGAAAGAGTTTAAACCTCTGGTGTCATCATCTTTCTTCCATTGTTCCCGTTCAATGGAAATAGGTTGAGGGCCTTGTACCCATGTCATCGCTTAATGTCATCCCCTCCCCCTTTGGTTTCCATTGAGTCATTGGAGAATTTTTGGAAATTTGGATAGACGTGATGAGGACACTGTTTGTGCACAATTATTAGTGACCATGTTCTAGGAAGACATGAAGAAATAATGATCTTCATAGTTAGTGCATGGTTTCCCAAACTGTGTGGACTAATAATGCACCCTTCCCAAATCTTTAAAAAAATTTGGGTCTTTTTGTGTCGGCTCATGATGGTCGGTTAAGATGGTTGGTTCTTATGGTGGGGATACCCACTATGATTATCATGTATGTTCATTCCTAAATTTTGAATGGAATTCTACCCTTTGTACTAGGGAGTCCGTTCAGGCCTCCCCCTGTTAGTGTCCTGATTCTGTCTCAGAAAATATAGTTTGTCTCTTATGGTGGGGAGCCTATTTGGGTCCCCCCATACCAATAACTTAGATTTAACCATGTTCTTGGTTTGGCAGTAGGTAGTCTCATTCGAAAATATCCAGATACCAACATTTTCCTTGAGTAAACATTGGTATTGGAGAGCACCCAATGGTTTAGTTAAAGTAAGGTAAGTGTAACCTTGTTCAAATTTGTTGTTCGTTTGGGTGAATTGCTTGAGTCTTGTTCGGATAGTGTTTGAGAAGTTTTCTTTTGGGATAATGTATGAATTTTATTGATCATTTCAGGAAAGTGGTGTAAGTTTTGGTTGTGAGAGTAATCCATCATTAATTGATCACTAGAGGTGTTTTGGTCTTTGGGGGCGAAGCTTGGCAAAGAAGTACATCTTGGTTTATCAGTTGGGTTTGGTTTTTGTATTTTTCCTTGTTGTGGCTTTCCATGAGCAGAAATTTTTCATGGTGGGGATAATTGTCACATAAATGACTTATTTTAAAGGAAAATTTCATTTAATTTCCATTAATGCTTTGTTTTTGGGGTTTCTCAAGCTTTTATGGAGGAATGGGTGAGTTTTAATGAATTGGGCCAAACTGTGAGCCAAATTCCAGATTTAAAAATAAATTTGGATTCCTTTATAACTCCTTCATTTTTCAAAATTTTTCATCCATTCCAATTCCTACTTTGCCTCCCCTGACCTATTAATACCACCATATTAATTTGGACCATTTAGGAATCAATAATCATGGTGGATTTAGGTTTTTATTTCAGGGATTGGGCCTGCCCGAAAGCCCATTTCCTGCATTAAAAATAGTTTTTAATTATTTAATATCTCCTTCAATTTTTACATGTGTTTAGTGATTACAACTCTCACCCGAGCCCACTTACCAAGGGCGCGCTTCCATGCTCTCCTACCCCTATTTGGAGCTCTGTTTCATCGCGAATTGGGATGAAACTTCTCTGAAGTTATCAAATCTCTCATATTTGAAGAGGTAAATTGATTATTTCATAACTCCTTAATTTCTCACTATTTTTCCCCCATTCCAATTCCTACATGATCTCTTAATCCTTTTTCAAACCTCACTTGAATGTTTTTCTATTTTAAAATTCAGATACTAGTGTATTTGGGGTGATTTTTTTAATATTTTTTCAAGGTGAGTGATTCCTTCTTGGTTTCTTCCTTTTCCCTTAGGGTTTCCTCCCTCTTTAATTATGTTATAAAATGTCCAGAAGTTAGGGTTATAATATAGGGTTTTATTTGGTGTCTTTTTTGTCAAATATTGTGGTCTAGGGCTGGATTTATCTTCCTTTTGGTGCGGCAATGGTGCGGTTGATGTTTCGCACCAAGTTTTGAGGGATTCGACACTTTTGGTTGGTGATTCCATGGTTAACCATTCCTTGATGAGTTATTTTGATTGTTTTACTTATTTTTCATGTTACCAATATGTTGTGTGTGGTGAGAAAACCATTTTTTGGGATTTGGTTAAGCATTTAATTTTATAATTTCATTTTTGTCGAAGTTGTGAACTTTTTGAATGTAACACATGTGGTATCTTTTGTGGTAGTTTTATAAAATATTAAATTGATTTATTATTTGTTGAAAGGGGATGAAAATTCTTTTTTTAATACCTTAGTGTCATGTGGGCCTTTGAAGGGGGTTTTTGGAATAGTTTTGGTGTGTAAAACTTTGTTATACGTCTTGAGATCATTTTATGAAAATGGGTGTTTTCATTTGTATCTTTCATGGTATTATTAAAGATTATTTTATCACACTTGAAAGTGGTTTTATAAATGTCTTTGGGGCTTCCAATTCTACTTTGGTAGTGTTTTGGTGGGGTTTTGTCCTTGAAATATGGTTTTGAAATGGTTTTTATGAGAAAATATTAGGTATACTCTTTGGAATTGTTTTATGAAACATTTGAATGATTTAATGATTTATGTAAGTGGTGGAACCATATTGGAAAACTGTTTTGGGGTGTGTATATATTGAAATGGTACATTTTAAATGTGAAAGGTGTTGTTTTTTGATGTGTGCCATCTTGGAAATGTTTTATAAAAATGTTTGAAGGATTTACTAAAGTGTGTAAGAGATGTGATAGTGATATGGGATGTTTTGTGTGAGTGTGATTTGCAAAATGGATTTTGGTTATGAAAAGGGTATCATGTAACATGTGAGTGGGATTTTATGTGATTTTTAATATCTTGGATTGGTTTTATAAAATTGTTTAATGTATTTGTGGAAGTGTAAAATAAATGTGAAAAGTGTTGTGGGCTATTTTGGTGTGAGTCGGATTTCAAAATCAATTTGAATGAAAAGTGGACTTTTGTGACTTTTGTGGTATACACATGGGCTTTTTGGTAAATTTTTAATGTGGAAATGATATTTTCATATGAAAAGTATGTTTCTTCACTTGTTTAACTTGTTTTAGCACAAGGGGAAAACCCTGGTATCTATGTGGGTGGACGTGTACTAGTATGCTAGTGAATCCGTGGGGTTTGGCCTCAGTTTCACTTAGCTAGATTAACACTTACAACTCTAACTAAACTATGATGATGATGATTTAGGACCAATATGTTATGTTTATGTTCCCTACTAGTGTCTCGTGCATGAGAATAAATATTTTTTATGGTTACTCTCACTGAGATACGAGGTACCTGGGACCCACAGCTAGCTACTGCCTAGGGGTTATTTCCTATTGCTTGTGCTCATTAGATCCTTTATGCTCACCGTCATTATAAGGTATATTTGTATGGAAAATTAAGTATCATTGAAATTTATTTTAAAATTGTTTATTCTTTAAATTGTCCCACTTGAAAACTTATTTTTTTTAAGTTGAATCGTTTGGAAATTGTAACTAGAAATTACATGTTTTTGAAAACTTTCATGCTTTTATTCTTTGAATGTTTATCTCATGGAATATATTAGTGGTGGTATCCTACTAGTCTTTGTATCACACTCTAATTACACCTTTGTGTGTAAATAGACTTGGTTGTTTTGTTGTTGCAGGTTTGGGTACAACTTTTGTGCCAACAGTTCGGGTTTTTACCGTTCGTTCGTGATGCAGTGTTGTGGAGATGACTTGAGGTCGGTGACTCTTTTTATGTGGAGGTTCTTGGGATGTCCTTATTTGGTTTCATAAATTTTTAATGGTCTTTAAACATTGTTTTAACTTATGTGATTCAGTTCTGAAATTTTTCAAAAGACAGTTTTAGTTGAAAAATCCAGATTTGTTTTATTGAGTTTGGTGTTTAATGTTTATAAACTTGGGCAAATCATTCCCAAAATTCATTTTATGATACCCGAGAACTTGTACCAGCCCATGGGGATCGGGAATTCCCTTCGGGCCTTGTTGTGAGCCGATTCAGGTGTCGGTTTTGATAGTGACCATATTTGGTTCATGACATGTTGCCTAACTAAATCCATGGACATGGTATTCTCTAGGAAAGTTTAATTCCGAGAAGTCAAAGAATGAGAAACTGATCTAATGGGTCGATGGAACTTACATGAAACCCACTTGATTAGGGATATTAGGGAAAATGGATTATATTACATGGTAAGTGTTCATATGAGGTTACATGTTGTTGCAACATCAAGTTATTTCTCTTGGGTTCCTTGACCTGTTGCTAGACATTAATCTTGGAATTTAGGCAAGCCTACCTAATGCCGATGAGAAAGAGGCCTAGAGGGTCACACACTAAGTATATCTATTATCTCAGTTAAATAATTTATTTATTTAACAAGTTTAATAAATATTATTTTTGGTTCTGGTTTAATAATTATTCAAGTATGCCTAATCCCATTTATTTTTTCACTATTTATTCAAGAAAATATATTATGGATGGAATATTTATTTATCGGAGAATAATGCAGTTATATTTATTTAATAAATAAATAATCATTATTCAAGGCCCGGTAAATATTGAGGAGTATTGGTGGACGAAGTTATGGGTTCGGTGAGAAATAATATTAAATATTATTTGGTTAAATAATATTTAAATATAAAGTGAAAGTTAAGCACATGTTATGGAAATAATAGCATTTTTATTATTATTTGACATGGGATTTTACATGGAATAATAAATTAAGTAACAGCACCTATTCTAATTATTTATTATTTCCTGGTGAATTAAATTCCTTGTTAGGTTATTATTCTCTATATTATCCAAGGGATCATTCGACCGGATATCCCAACTGTTGTGTGCACAACATCCTTGGATAAAATCTCTTGATCTTAGAGAACACTTCCCTCCCCAAGAACACTCTCAAAAATGAGATAGATCCTCCTCCACTAGATCAAGGAGAACGCTTTAGAAGCGATTCTCAAGGTGATCAAAGGTGGACATCGCAAGTGCAAGGATCTTCCATACTAGAACCCATAGACTACTTCGACGATGTCCGTAGATACATGGAGCACGTGTGGATCACCACTAGAGGATTCTTATCCTTGGATTCTACATTGCAATGAAGATTCACCTCGGACCCGTGGTCAGATGCATCAATGAAGAAATAATCACCTTGGAGGCAATTCTATAATTTAATTAAATTAATTATAAACAAAATATTTCAATCCTCTCTTCTTGACTCTAGGTTCTCTCCTTTGTCTTTTAGATTTGATTCAATTCAATGGATACTATCATTCATCATCGTATTAATCCTAGATTAATCATTGATTATGAAAATTTGAAAAATTGAGTACACACTCATCATGCGCTTATGTTGTGCTTGGAACCTACATGTGGTATCAGAGGGGTTCATATTTTCATTTATAATTATTTAAATAATTCGTTGATAATTTAAGATTTAATAATTTAGTTTGTCAATTCATGTTTAATCATTCTTTTAATTTTAATTTCGAGATCTATTCCTCCCTTATTGTTTCTTGAAGATCTAATAGAAATGAATGATTTTATGATTAAAATTAAATCGAGGATCTCATTAGGAGGCATCGCTGGTTCTGTCTAGAAAACACAAGAATACATGTTGTGTAGTTGGATCTACACACCGTGTATTTGAGTTCAATGTATCAGGAGTAATTCAGAAATTACTCAAGCTGTGTGAATTAATGACACACGATGTAGTTAATTCTTACACCGCATGTTGACTAGAACAGACTGGCACATGGTCAGCTAGACTACATACCATGTGGCCCACTAGACACAGCTTGTAGTCCCTTCAGGTTAGGTTCAAGTTGTGTATCCCATACACAGCTTCCCCGGTTGGTGACTATGTAACGCGGAGTCTACAAGGCATGTGGCCCACTGGACACGCCATGTACTCCAAAGATTTCTAAAGTACATCTCACACACCATTTCCATAGGTGTGTACTTAGGATGGATGGTGAGGAGAGTACACTCCATGTAGTTATATCTACACGATGTGTACTATTTCCATATTATGTGGATTTAAAATTTTATTATTATATTATGTAATCCTTGAGACATGTACCTTCATGTGGGCATAAATATGGGACACAACACATGATAGGTGTTTGATATGTGTGTGAGTGTGTGTGTGTATTTAATTAACATCTGTGAAATGTTCAAAGATCTGTACATCATGTATGAGTTATATTACAATTATAATTCTGCGTGCATGCTACATGTCACAAAGAATAAAGTGTATACAAGTATAGATACATGCTAGGTAGTTTTGGATGGGTATTCACCGGGTTTCTTCCAAGGTACAAGTTATGTACAAAGTTATGGATGAGAATCTCAATGAAATTCATAAAAGGATTAAGATAAAAAGGATTGATTAATTAAAGATAATGATTAATCGATTCAAGCATAATTTATCTTAATAAGAATAATTAAATAATTGAATGTTATTTTTATTAAATGAATAATTTTTTGCATTTATGTGGATGATCATGAGCTAGATCATACCTTTGTATGTGATTGGTTCCCTTTTAATTTATTTAATTAAAATAGTTGGCATGTGTGCCTTCTCCTCATTAATATGTAGGGTCTGCATGACCATGGTTTCTTTTATGTAAACCCCATTTTACCCCTCACCTATATGTGAGTTAAAATCATATGTAATGGATGGATCTCTCAAGCTAGTAGAGGTGATTCAAGTTAGGAGCTGAGGTGAAACCAATCCAAGGAGATACAAAAGTGGATAGGTGGAAAGCTGTAAACACAAACCTTAAATGGTTCAAGGCGTTTCTCCCCTAGGTCAGGATTAGTTTATCAACTTATAGATAAAATAACAAATAGTAAATCTCATGATCATACCCTTTATTTTATTTCTGTAAGTTTTATGATTATTCATTATGGATTTTTGACACAATCACATAGTTAATAAACTAACAAGCATACAAGATGGAACTAAAATAAAAATGGCTTATGTGTAAATATTATCTATACATGGTTAATCACTTAAGTATATACCACTTAACATTAAAAAGCATGTGAAAATATAATAAGTGTAAATTTACGCATAAATGATAAAATCCCTCAATTAAATATTAATTCGGTATAGCCTTCCAATACATCAGTTAGAATCAAACCATAGTTCAAAGTGCTTGACCAACCCTAGTTGGGGTACTTTCATTTATTAGAGAATTCTAATTTGAATTTTTGGGTTGAATTAACTTAGTTCACATCAAGGGTTGACTTCCCTAGTAGGAATTGGTGTAACTAAGAGTCAAAGGTTGTGGAAATCCAAAATTAAGGATTTCAGGATTGGGGAGTCCACTCAACAGAACAAGGAGCTATGAGTTAATGCAGTTGGCATTTGGAATGCCTACCTAAAACCTTTAAAATTTCTTGAATAACCTTATTTGGGGTAATGATAAGGGAAATATTGATCCTTACTGCTAGAATGATCAAGAAACAGGATATTCTAAAGCCAACGGTGAGGGCTATTGGGTTATGACAAAATAGAGGGAGACTGATAGATATTAATTTATTTTTTTGTCTATATTTATCAAGATAAAGTACTAAAACTCTATTGATCTTAATTTTTAGAAACAATAATAAAAATGACATAAAACATATCATTGTGATCCATACTTGAGAAGGAAAACATTCTCACCGGCACTAATTTCCAAGAGTGTAAAAGGCACCTTTGGGTTATCCTTCACCACGAGAGGAAACTTTATGTGCTGGAAGAGCCTTTACCAGTTTCGCCTGGAAATGAGGCAAGTGATGAGAAACTCTCTGTGTATGAGAAAAATATGAATGATGCTACAGATGTTTAGTGCGTCATGATATCATCCATTACCAATGATGTCTTGAAGCAACATGAGGAAATGGATGCTGATAGTATGATGTCTCACCTTAAGGATCTCTATCAAGAGAGGACGAGACATGAGAGGTATGAGATCTCCAATGCTTTGTTCACTACTAATCTTGGAGAGTCTGTGCCAGTTGGACCACATGTTGTCAAGCTTATTGGCTACATTGAGTATCTAGAAATCTTAGGTATTAAATTCCTAGATGATTTGCATACATATCTCATACTATCATCACTTTATAAGACCTTATCTAGTTTTATTGTTTATTATAATATGAGTGATAATGAGAAGAGTCTATCAAAGCTTCTTACCCTGATTTTCCAAGTTGATAAGGACATGGGGCATGAAAAACCCACAGTTCTTATGGTGAATAGGAAGAGTAAAAATAAGGAAATGGGGCCTAATATTTATAAACAATATAAAGCTTCTAAACACCGTCCAACCAAGAAGAAGAATATCTAGAGGTAGGGTAAGTAAAAGGAGGCAGTATGCTTTGCATGTGGAAATTCAGGCCACTGGAAGAGGAACTGCACCCTGAGGCAAGGGGAAGCCAAATGTGTGTTCGTTATCAAGTGAAATCTTTCCATTTATACACATTGGGTATTAGATACATCTTTTGTGGTGCATATATATATTCAAATGTAGGAACCAAGTAGATTACAGAAAATTTTCATAGGAGAGGTGGATCTGTGAGTTGTCAATGGTGCGAGGATGGCTTCTCTTCCCATTGGTGACTACCACCTCAAGTTGCCAATGAGAATGATGTTGGTTTTACATGGTTGTTATTATATACCTAGTGTTACTAAGAACATAATTTATATATCTATTTTAGATATAGATGGATTTATTTTCAAGTTCAGAAATAAATGTTGTTACTTTTATTAGGAAAACATATGTTATGGTATGGAACATTTAAATACCGGTCTGTATGTATTAAATTATGAGAACCAAGTGTTAGAAATTGATAATGAACTAAGTTCACATGACTCATACAACACCTAGTTGTGGTATCACCACCTTGGTCATGTAAACGAGAAGTGCCTAACAAAGCTCTATCAAGATGGTTATTTAGACTCTTCCGAGCTAAAACCACTTGATAGATGTCATGATTTTTTATAAGGGAAAATGACCAAACCACCATTTGGTGGATAGTTTGAAAGGGACACAAATCTTATAGGATTGGTACACACTAATGTGTGTGGACCATTTCCAGTAGAATCTAGAGGTGGATATTATTACTTTATTACTTTTACCAATGACTTGAGTAGATATGGCTATGTCTACTTAAAGAGGTATAAGTCCAAGTCCTTTGAGAAATTCAAGGAGTTAAAGAATGAAGTATAGAATCATCTTGGTAAGAAGATAAAGAAGATTTGATCAGATCAAGGTGGATAATATCTTAAACAAGAGTTCATTGAACTTCTACGGGAGTCTAGGGTTCTATCTCAACTCACTCCACCTTATACACCACAGTGGAATGGTGTTAGTGAAAGGAGGAACTGTACCTTGTTGGACATGGTAAGGTAAATGATGAGTCATGTAGATCTTACATTATCCTTTTGGGGATATTCATTGCAAACTATGGTACCAAGTACTAACTAAGGTAGAAAATGGTATTCCCTTCAAGATATGGAGTGGAAATAAACCCACTTTGTCGCATACATGTGTATGGGGATGTGAGGCATTTGTTAAGGATTTATCAGGCAACAAACTAGCACCTCAGGGCACAAATTGTATCTTTATAGGGCGTCCCAAGAAAATAAATGAATACTACCTATACAACCCCTCAGATAAGAAATTCATTGTTTCCAGACGGGTTGTCTTTCTTGAGAGGGAGCACATCCTCAAAAAGGATAGTGGGAGAAATATTTACTTCAATGAAGTTGATTCTCAATATACATAAGAGTTGGTACAAGAAAAAGTTCTATAGGTCCCCATGGAAGAGTTAGTTCATGAAACACAAGTACTGCATAGGATCACAAGAGAGGTAAGAGAACTTGAGAAATATATTTTCCTTGTCACCGAGGAAGGTGACTCATTATTGTTGGACAATGATGAACCTCTCTCCTATAAGGAGGAAATAGAGAGATTAGAAGGTGAAATATGGATAGAATATATGAATGAGGGTTTACTCATACTAATGCATTGGGTAAAGATTAGTATCATGATACGTCAAGTGAAATGAGGGTTTACTCATACTAATTAAAGTAGAATGAGGTTTTACTCATGCTCCATGTTCAATGATCCTTGGCTCATTCTAATATCATGTTAAATGTTGTTTCCACATTTCCATGTTATGATAATCATGTTATATCATGCCTTTATGTTCATGTTTCTCTTGTGCTCCACTGATATTCCTATTTCCTAAAATGTACTATATTCTTCATGTTATGCCTTGTTTACTCCCTTACTAGTATTTATATCTCACCCTTTTCTTATGCATGTCCTTAGGTTATCCCATGCAATTCTAGGTATGAAGGAATGTTGTGGTCAAGTAAAAGAAGTTTTCAATAAAGATGTTGTGTTTTATGTTCTAAGTTGTTATGTAATGTTCCTAATTTCCCAAGACACTAGACATATCGATCCTCATATTTGTCTTAAGTGAAATTTTATGTAATAAATCATGTTTATGTGTGTAATAAAGAGCAGGGTTGTTAAAGTCTGTATCAGAGGATAGGTTTAGTTATTTTTGGGATTAGGATTAGAAAACCCTAATGAAATCCATAAGGATAAGACTAAGAATAAGAAAAACATCCTTAAATTTTTGTGAGTATAGATTAAGTGGTTTATCAAGAAAATACATCCATGTTTGGATACGAACAAGTAGAGGCGGCTCTGGCACAGATGTATCTATGGGTAAAACCCAAAAACACAACTTTGAGCTAGACTCGAACGGGAACTAGTGCACAAAAACATGCCTTATTTCACTCTAGTTTATGACACTCATGGGGGATATGATTTGGTAAGTTCATAATCTTAGTATGAACCATTATTAAGGGAATAAAATAACTCCCCTAATAATATATGTTTATAAGTAGATCATTGATAACAAAGATTGAAGCCTATAAATTCATAAGTTAAGGAAATAAATGTAATTTATAATATATCCTTTTTGTCATTTGATTCCCCTTTATGTGTTACCCCTAACTTTCCATTTATTCCAAACAATGTCCGGTAGTATGAGGACTCAGGCTAACAACTGATGCGAAGATCAATGTGATGACTGTTCTAATGAGATATCCAATCCAATAGGAGTGGGAATCACAAACTTTGTCATGATACTCTCTCAGTTAACTCAAGTTTTGAATAGAAACATGGGTCAAGAGGAACATTCACCCCCCCCCCTTAAGAAAGAACAAGCTGCAATCAAGATCTCTATGAGACAAAGGAATCCTACTTTTAATGGATCATCTGATCCCTCAATCACCAAAAAATGGATCAACTCTATTGAGAAGATCTTCTCTATCCTTCAATGTTTTTAATAAGAGAAGGTACTTCTGGCTACTTATCATATGGAGGGTGAAGCTGATCAATGGTGGAAATTGATCAAAAATACAAATCCTAAGGAGGAGATCAATGTGTTGGAATGGAAGGATTTCCAGAAAAAAAAAATTCGATAAATATTTTCCTCACACCCTCTGACTTAAGATGGAAAGGTACTTACTTTCCCTCAAGAAAAAAATACGACAAATTCATCAGAGCGTATGAGGAAAATTTCACAAGGCTTACATGATATGCCTCCATCTTTTTCATTGCCCTCAAATTCAAGGTTGACCACTTCTTTTGTGGGCTAAAACCTAGCCTACGGAAATCCCTAGTGATCCGTGACTTTGAGAGATATAAAGAAATTGTCTGATGTGCCCTCAAATTTTAAATGGAGATTGAAAATTCTTAGGGGTATCATGGGGATAATAATTGTAAGGTGGAATTTAATTCTGGTAGTTCGATTGATAAATCCAATGGTGGTAAGAAATTCCAGCACCCCACTTGCCAAAGGTGCGAAAAGAATAACCCTAGAAATTTCCTGAAGGGAGTGATAAAATGATTTAGGTGTGGAAGAGAAGGTCACCTGGACATTAAATGTTGGAAAAAAAACCTGCTACTGAAACAGAGGATAGGAACACTCTATTCGACCCTCAACGCATTGTTTGCTGCTTTAACTACAAATAACCAGTGCACTTTGCAAACCAGTTCTCTAATCCAAGGGTTTTTTAGGCAACCAACAACCTTCAAGGCAGTAAGGTCGGTCTTTTTTCATCACTACCACTAAAGCGAATCATAAAAACAAAGTGGTGACAAGTACGCTAGTTATTCATTCAAGAATAAAAAATGTACTTTTTAATTATGGTTCTATACATTCTTTTATATCCTAAAATTTTAGTAGAAAAATCCCAACACCACCACAAATCATGGAAGTAAATATGTCGATGAGAATGGAAAATTTGGAAATCATTATAACCCATGAATGTAACTCCTCCCCTATCACAATTTGTGGTTTGAACTTTCCGAAGAACCCAGTCACACTCCCTCTGGTTGAATTTGATGCAATTATTGGCATGGATTGGATTTCCTTATATATATCCAACATAAATTTCCATGAGAGGGAAATCACTCTCCATATGGAGAATCAACCCCTGATTCTGTACAAGTGCAAGGATGAGGATGAATCTTCCTTAACACCATCATCTCAAGTGTTGATATCAATTCCCTATGATCACATGTATTTTTATCATATGATTGAGTCTAACGAAGAAACCATCCTTGAAGACATGCCTATTATGAGGGAATTCGCTGAAGTTTTTCCTAAGGAATTGTCTGGTCTTTTTCCTAGAAGAGATGTTAAATTATTGATTGATCTTATACCTGGGGCATTTCCAATATCTAAGACTCTATATAGAATGGATATTGTGGAGCTTGAGTAGTTAAATAAACAACTACAGGAGAATCTGGATAAAGGTTTTATATGCCCAAGTGCTTCACCATGGGGTGCACTGATCCTCTTCATCAAGAAGAAGGATGGGTAAATGCACCTTTTCATTGATTATCATGATCTTAACAAAATCACAATAAAGAAAAAGTATCCTCTTCCCCAAATTGACGAATTGTTCAATCAGCTATGTGGAGAACAATACTTTTCCAAGATGGATTTGCATTCAGGATATTACCAAGTAAGGGTGAAGGAGGAGGTTATCCTCAAGACTACTTTTCGTACAAGGTACGGGCACTATGAATTCATATTAATGCCTTTCAGACTCACTAATTCTTCAAAAATATTCATGGAATTGATGAATAGAGTATTTATAGATTACCTTAAAAAAATTCAGTAATCTTTATAGATGATATTATAATATACTCCAAAACCAATGAGGAGAATGAGGAGCATCTAAGCACTGTACTAGAGACCTTGAGAAAGGATAAGCTCTATGAAAAGTACAGAAAGTGTGATTTCTAGTTTAATGAGGTCTCATTCTTGGGTCATATCATCGCAAGTAATGGGATATTTGTGGATCCATCCAAGACAACTACAATTGAGGGATAGTCGAGGACAACATCGGTGACGGATATCCGTAGCTTCTTGGGGTTAGCTGGATATTATCACTGATTTTTGATAAATTTCTCATGATTGTAAAACCTTATTACCAAGATAACTCAGAAGGCAGTCAAGTTTTCTTGGACTGATGAATTCAAAGAGATCTTGAAGGAGTTGAAAAGGAGGCTTATCACTGTGCCTCTTCTCACGCTACCCACAAGTGGATAACTTTTTGTGGTATTCAGGGATTATTTGAAGAAAGTTCTGGGTTGTGTGTTGATGAAAAATGACCAAGTAATTTCCTATGCTTTAAGGCAATTGAAAGTTCATGAGAAAAAATATCCAACACATGATCTGGAGTTGGCTGTATTAATATTCACTTTGAAAATTTGGCGGCATTGCATCTTTGGGGAGAAGTGTGAAATATATACAGATCACAAAATACTCAAGTATATATTCACACAGAAAGAGTTTAACATGTTCTAACGAAGATGGTTAGTGCTGATCAAAGACTATGACTGCTCAATCCATTGCCACCTGGGGAAAGTGAACAAGGTGGTGGATTCTCTAAGTAGAAAGGACCTAGCAATTCTATCACTAATGAGAATTGAAAAGGATCCAATCTTCTTATATTTGATGAATATGGACATGGGAATCATAAAGAAGAGAACATAATCAATCCTTTCACAAATGATTTCTCAAGTGTCTCTTTTGGAAAGGTTAAAGGATGCTCAAAAGCATGAGGTGGGAATTTAAAAAAATTGGAAACTACCAGAAAAGGGAAATCCTCATAGTTTAATGTTAATAAAGAGTGAATTGTGAGATTTGGGTCATGACTATACATTCCATCAAATCCTTAGTTAAAGAAATAATTTTTGGATAATGCACATAGTTTGAATTTCTCCATTCACCCAGGAAACACAAAGATGTATCGAGATCTCTGAGAGAATTATTGGTGGGATAACATGAAGAAGGATATCTTTAAGTATACATCAAAGTGCCTGGTATATCAGTAAGTAAAGGCTAAGAGGAAGAAGTCTAAGGGGATGATACAACCATTACCCATACCAACATGGAAATGGGAGAACATCACCATGGACTTTGTCATCGGACTTATGAAGACATCCAAAGGAAACAATGCTATCTGGGTTGTTGTGGATCATCTTACAAAGACTGCATACTTCATTGAAATTCGGGGGGATTTATCATTGGATCAACTGGAATGGATATACATCAGAGAAGTGGTAAGGCTGCATGAAGTACCACTATCTATTGTATCTGATCAAGATCCAAGATTCACCTTTAAGTTCTAGAAGATTCTCTAACATGATCTGAATACTGAGATGAACTTCAATACGGCTTATCATACTAAAACTGATGTCCAATATGAGCGGACTAACCAAACACTTGGGGACATGTTGAGAGAATTCTCAATGGACTTCAAAGGATAATGGGATCAATATCTTCCTTTTATTGAGTTATCTTACAACAACAGTTTCCACTCAAGCATCCAAATGGATCCTTATGAATCCCTTTATGGGAAGAGGTGTAGAACACCGACATGTTATAATGAATTTGGAGAGAAAAAACTCTTAGGTCCAGAAATGGTCGAAGAAATGGAGGAGAATGTTAAGACTATCCAGTATCACATTAAAGCTGTTTAGAGTCGAAAAAATAGCTATACTAATAATCTTCAACGAGACCTAGAGTTTGATGTTGGAAACATGGTATTCCTCTTCATATCACTATGTAAGATAGTTATGAGATTTGGGAAGAAGGGAAATCTTAGTCCAAGGTACATTGGCTCTTTTGAAATCTTTGATCTCATTGGAGTAGTGGCCTATTGACTAGCACTCCCACCGAACCTATCTCAAGTACATGATGTATTCCATGTATCACTATTGAGGAAGTAAATACCTAACCCGTCGCATGTACTCAATCCAGAGGTGGTTCCATTCAATAATGACCTCTCCTATGAAGAGAATCCTGTGAAGATCTTAGATCGTAGGTAAAAAGTTCTACGAAATAAGACAATGTCCATCATCAAGGTGTTGCAAATAAACTACAAGTTTGAAGAAACAACATGGAAATTAGAGGAAGTGATGAAGTAGAGTTACCCTCATCTATTTTAGTGTGGTAAAAGGAAATTTTGAGGGTGAAATTTCTTAAGGGGGGAAGATTGTAACAACCCAAACTTTTATTAATGAAAATTCTTCTTGATCTGATTAAATGTCTTATTATGTAAAATGGTTATATAAGACATATTCACTTCCTTAGTTTTATGTTTTTTGATTTTATAATACCGTTATTAATTATTACCATTGCTAATATAGTTTTTTAATAGTGATCACATGATTAGTATAAATATAGGGCTTTAACGAAACCAATTTACTCATATAAAGGAAGTTATGGCCTCATCTAGTAGAATTGCTCCATACAAAGCCCATTTTTCAGAGCTCGGAAAGGAGGTAGCGTCACTAATCTTTGCTCTTGACCAATCCCAAACTGAGCTTCAACACTTTAATCTTGAATAGAACCGCCTATGGGAGAAGTGGAAGTTCATAGAGATTACCACCCGAGCGATATTATCTGAGCCACCCAAAGAGTCAGTCACTATATCATACCTTACCCTTAGGTCTTATTTAGGTATTATAAGGGGTTATATAACAAGACCCTAGCACTATTATTATTTGAATTAGTTTTTTAAAGAATAAATAATATACATTCATTTTATTATTGTTATTTGTAAATAGTTTTTAAAGCACAAATAGTATTTTCAGTTAATATTCAATTAAGAAATATATTTTTATGAATTAATGGATTTTTTTGAATTAAATAATATTTTAATAAAATATTATTAATAAATTTATTTTTATTAAATATATATGATCGCATAATTTTTTTTATTAATATAATTAAAATTTTATTAAGGTTTGAAAACTGTTTTTGTCAAATCCCATGAATTTTCAATAAATATTGGTTTTTATTTTAAAATTTAAAATTAACATATTTATATAAAATGAATATTATTTTTGTATTTAGGACATCAAAATTATCTAATGGTGAATTTTTCATAATTTTCTGAGACAGTCAAATTTTTGGGTAAAAATTAAATATCGTTTAAATATATAATGTATTTTATAACGTCATAATGACCCAATAGTGATGTAATAAAATAATATAAAAGGTATTTTCTAAAAATATATGTTTTACCCTTAAAATAATGTGATTTTATATTTGTTTGATTAATTTTATGATGCCTTAGTGGACCCTCCAAGGCTTATAAAATATTTTAACCTTTTAAAATGTTTTCCTTGAGTGTGTGACTCACATCCACATAATCAAGACTAATATTTTAATAAGTTAGAACATTTTCCTTATAAGATAATGTTTTCCAATCCCATTTGTAAAAAACCATCGGAAAAAACCATGGGATGGTTTGTTGTTTTGATTAGTTTAATATGTAGTGTCCAAAACCTAAATAATAAAGAATTCTCTCTCCTTTCCTATATAAACCCATTAAATATTTCATTTATCTTCACTAAAAAACCTTTTGAGATCAAAATAAATCTTCCCTCATCTCTCTAGATTCCTCCCAAGGTGCCCCAATCTCTCAATAAGCCTCTCTCAAGCCTCTCCCAAGCCTTTGGGATCACACTTCCAAGTAAGGGATTTCTTCCTTTCTCATTTTTGTCCAAATTTCTTTATGTTGTTATACCCTTTTATTTTAAATTAATAATTATGGGATATGATTTTGAACCTCCCCATACTTTCCTCCTTATTTTTTAATTATGAGAGGCCTCTTTATCTCTCATTAATTCCTCCCATGTACACCTGTTACTATGCCAAAATCCCGTAATGAATTTCTCTCTTCTCATTTACATTCAAGAAATTATTTTATATTATGCATCTAAATTCCATTACATATGTTGGGATATTATGTTCCATGACTCCCTTACTGTCCATTTAATGTATAAATTATTATATACCCCTTTCTCTCTCGTCAAACCATTTAACGATTTCTATTTGACGTCGTTATGCTGCCGAAGTTACACCAAAACTTCCATGCCAAAATCATCGTGTAAGTGAATACCATGCCCATTTCTCTATCAAGGGTATTCACCTTTATGCACATGTACTTGTTTATTGAGGACTTACATTTATGTATTACACATCTCTTGTTCTTGGAATAAATTATGATGTTTAATTAATCCATGTTGTATGATCTATGTGGCACAGTTGTGCATTAAATGAAATGATTAAGAAGGGTGCGCCCTGATAGCCCTCCAATGAATTGGGTAAAGATTAATATCATGATACGTTAAGTGAAATGAGGGTTTAATCATTCTAATTCAAGTGAAATTAGGGTTTAATCATGCTAATTCAAGTTCAATTAGGTTTTACTCATGCTCCATGTGCAATGAGACTTAGATCGTGCTAATATCATGTTAAATGGTGTTGCCACATTTCCATGTTATGATATTCAGGATATATCATTTCTTTATGTTCATGTTTCTCTTGTGCTGCATTGATATGCCTATTTTCTAACATGTATTATATTCTTCATGTTATTCCTTGTTTACTCCCTTATTGGGATTTATATCTCACCATTTTTTTATGCATGTCCTCAGGTTATCCCATGCAATGATAGGTAGGAAGGAATTTTGTGGTCATGTAAAAGAAGTTTTCAATAAAGATGTTGTGTTTTATGTTATAAGTTGTTATGTAATGTTTCTAATTTCCCAATACACTAGACCTCTTGATCCTCATAGTTGTCTTAAGTGTGTTTTTATGTAATAAATCATGTTTATGTGTGTAATAAAGAGCAAGGTTGTTAAAGGAAACATCCAGAGATATGTGGAGCGTGTGTGGATCACCGCTAGAGTATTCTTATCCTTTGATTATACATCGAAACGTAGCCACACCTTGAACCCTTGGTCAGATACATCAATGAAGAAAGAATCGCCTTGGAGGTAATTCTATAATTTAATTAAATTAATTATAAACAAAATATGTTGATCCTATCTTCCCAGTTTTAGGTTCTCTCCTTCGTCTTTTATCTTTGATTCAATTATGTGGATACTAGTGTTCATCATTGTATTTATCCTAGATTAATCATCGATTGTCACAATTTACAAAGTTGGGTACACGCCCATCCTACACTTCCATTGAACCCATAACCTATATAACTAATCCTAAAAATAAACCTTCTACCCAAGTCACACACAAATTATTGATGTGGAACAAGACATATGAGAGAAATAGAATCTAACTCCACTAGGATTATAAGGAACTAATGCCTTGTTGAACAACAAATAGAAAACAATGGGGAAATACCTAACCCTAAGAATGAAACGATCCTTAAATCTGAACCCCATGTAATTCATGTGGATACAACTCTGAAATCTTAACATCTTACCTCACAAACATCATCATATGTCCAAATAGACCATATCATAGAAATCTAAATGAAAAAAAATACTAAGGATGGGATATCAATTTATTGAAAACATGCATCGGATGAAAAATATGCTTTTCATCATATATTAGTCAAGAGATATTTCACTAAGGGACCTAAGGCTTGTTCCATGAGATAAATTTGTTTATAAAATTTTAATCTTGAGTCATTCATCTAGATTACATGAATAAGATATTAAATATAGATCATCAATCCGACTTCATGCTATGAAGATAGAACCAAGATAAGGTTCAGTAATAATAATAATAATTATTATTATATTATTATTATTATTATTAATAAAAATATTATATAGGATAGAAACATGGGGTTCCATGTCCCAACACACCACCCTTCACACTACATATTTTTTCTGTCACATTTTATAGTCCCCCTCACGCTAATTGGGGCTTCCCCATAAATATCATCAGTCATAGATGTGATCATCCTCCTCCTACCACCACCAGTTGTCATAGGTGTCCATTCTATTTTCTATCATCAAAATATTCCACTTCATATGGATGTCACTTCTTCCCTAAACCCATTTTACTGCACTTGGGTTTCCCTTGTTTTCTTCTTTGTACATCACTTTCATACCCCCTATCTCTCTTTCTTTCGACCAGTTTCATGACCCACTGCCATTATAAAAGTCCACATAAAATTATAATATAGATAGAATAAGAGGGAGGGAGTGGAGAGAATGGGTAATAGAGAATAATTTTGGTACTACTCTTCATTGATCCATCTTTGATCCCGTACAAAATAAGAAAGTTACAGATAACTTTCAATCCACATTATTTGAATAATTCATGGAAAAAATTTTAAGAATTACAAACAATGAATAATAAACCCTTTAAAAAATTATTCCATGAAGAATGAATATTAGGGGTTTAAAATAAATTTAATGAACTATTTTTTAGGGAACATAAGAAAATTAATTCTACCACAACAAAAATTTGGGAAGAAACTTTTGATAAAAAAATTTCACGGAAACTCATAAAGATTGAAGGCCATAAAAATTAACATAAAAATATAAATTCCTGATGAATGGAGAGATGTGAAATAACAAAGACCTAACTCAATTCTAGATCATTCATTCATGAATATTATACTTGTGTTTATTTTGATCACTACTGAAAATCCCATGGAATAATTTCATTCCATGATCTTGCAGGTTCCTAGTTCCACCAACTTCTCCTATTCTTCCCACTCTCAAGATAGGGTTTAGTAATTTACCCTAGATAGAGGGTTTTGTGGTGTATTTAATTTGGGATATTTGGGTTTCTCTACAGTTAATGAAGTAATTAATTAAACTAATTTAATTAATTAATTTCACTTTAAACAAGCAAAAATTAAGAACCCTAATGTGGAAAATGGTTACACCACTCTGATGGTAAACCCCACATCCCCAAAATAACCATGTCATTAGTTTTCCAATCAGGGACATAATTTATAAATAGAATAGAAATTCTATGGAAAAATCTTGTCTAACTAAAAATAAAAATTTTATACTTAATTTTTATTTATAATGGACTCATGTTGCTTATAATTCCATACTAGTTTATCCAGGGGTAAACACCATGCCCATTATTAAAAAAAACCATTAGAAAAAATGGTATTCTACTATAGTAAAACTACCATTATACTTTTTTGGAGGTATCAAGACTCTAAAAACTCAAAATTGAGCTTAAGAATCAACCAGGAAATATCTAGATCACTACATCCTCCATACCTTTACCCATTATTCTTAAAAAAAGATCATCTAGAGGTATAAATAATGAAAGAACGCACCACAAAATTTTGTAGAAAACAACCATCATTGTACACACATTCATCTCCCACGGAGGTCAGAACTCTGAGCAAACTCGATACACAACCACCAAAAACATGATAGTATACATTCATCACTAAAGATACCAGTTCCATATCATCACAAAGTAAGGTATTAGTAGGAACATGTAGCCACTCTAGGAATTTCATTCCAAGACTTTGAAAAAAAACTTGTCCTTATCTGAAGGTTACCCATACACATGGGATGAAAAGAATCCATAAATCGATGATATTTATATGATAAGTATTCATTAACAAGGTAAAGTCTAGTAAGAATCCCTCACTTACCCATATTTTAAAGAAGCATCATATATGGTTTTCATTTGGAAGCAACTCATTCACATGGAACCCCAATACTAAGCACTTCACAAATATTTTCAATTGACACTAGAAGAGTTGTAAGGACTCATTACCTTTGGGGTTTACATCATCCCCTCTGTTATCTCCTATCAATAAGAGAAAAACTCTATTTTCCCCAAAAAATTTCACAATAGTAACATGGAATTATTCTCAAACCTTCCACTAACATCATTAAAAAAATATTCACCCAAAACTTAATCCCCAAAAGGCTAGATAATGATAATAAAGATATTATAGTGGTGTTTTCACTGATCATTCATAGTGGATGCCGATGAAATCATCCTGAAACAACACCATATCCTCAAACTTCTCAGTATCACATATATTCCCATCAGGTTTCCCATTCCACCATAATATTATGTGTATAGTCATGTTCATTCAGATAACCTTTCTCTGTCGGCTCCAAACCTCATGATAAAACCAGATCGAGTGACCAACTCCTGCAACCTCTTGGGATGAACTCACCCACCATATAATAAGTGTTTTTATGATATGGTTACACCCATAATGATCTATTTAAATTACCATAGAGAGGGTTGTTATTTATTGAGGTGGTATCCTCTTAGGATGTTTGTAATGATTTTCAATATGAAAACCAATGGAATACACTATATACTAGGGGTACTAGACATCGTTCTCCCTAACTTAAAGAAAAATCTCTAGGTATTCCACCTAAGAACATACATTCATATGGGGCCACTAATTCAATAACACCACCATGGACCTCCTTCAAACATGCAAAGATTATAGGTCCGCAACCACTAATAGAAGGTGAGAAACACAACTCTATCTCTTTCCCTACTTTAAAGAACTAAATGTGTTTTTAATTGATACTCCATCCCCACCTTAATCATCCCGAAATAGATTCCTCTATTAGAAGTTTCAACTACCCTTCCATTACCATGCCACCAAGATCTCATCAACCATCATGGATTTAATCTCATGAAGATAAATAATAACCTTGAATTTAGGTCTCTCACTATGAGACATTAATATATAGATAAAAAAATCATGTTAGGTCAAGGGAAATATGTGAATTACTTATAATCTTTACTAAGAAATTTACTCATGGAAAGGTTCTATATATAAGGTCCTCATGCTATATAAGGGAGAACATCATCGCAATTAGAATCATTATAAACACAGCACTGAAATTCAAGATGATGAATCCATAAACCCCTTTCCAAGATCAACCATGGATCACCCTTCAAAAGAATCCATGCATTCCTTAGTAGGAAGTTAATTCACATCCATGCACAAATTGATTAAATACACACTTCCAAAATAATGGGTAGTTGAATTAATCTTCAAGAGTGTTGTCCTTGATCACCACTACGGAGGGGATCACTCTATTTAATCAATATGAAACACACATTATTCACTAAATATCTAACACCACATGAATCTAGAAATTATAACCCATCCATACTGAGGTAGTTACCACTACATCTCATCTCTTCAATGGAGGAATTTCATAAAATTACTCTATCTTCACTAAGGATACACTCACCCTACCTAAAAGGGTGAGTGAACAACAACCATCATTAGTGGATACCCTCTTAAAGATAAGGTTATATCTAGGGGTTCTGCCAAAATTTCTAACTCTTGAACACCTTATGTTGGAAAAGTTACCCACGGATTTTTCATTCAATATAAAGGATTATGAAGAGGGGATATTAATTGAACCCTAAAAAGAATCTATCAAAACTTGACTGTAATCATCCATCATGTTCATATTTTTGATGCTTTGAATTTTATCAAACACTCTCATATTAGGAACTAATCGAAAGTTTTGTTGATGGGAGGGAACCATAGAATTATCTATACCAATCTACTCTGAAACCACCAGTAATACTGTTGAAAATATCCTCATTAGGAAATTAGGATTATGATAAGGAGTTTTGGGGTATCAATGTTATCTCTCATGGATAGGTACTTCCATGGAACAACACGGGACATTTTTAGGATGAATGATAACTAGTTCCAATAACCAAGTTGTATCTTTTCTAAAAATTCCATAAACTACCAATTCATACTTGGGGGCTCTAGAATATTAAGTGTTTTTTGAAAACACAAAAAAAATCGATGAATCAGGCCCCATAGTCTCTGCCTAAACAAATAAGATCAAATAATACCTATATATAACATGTACATAGAACCCCTGATGAGGTTTGTGGGCCTCAAAACATACTCAAGCATGGTCATGCAACCCTGTGGATGTTCCCAACAACCTAAGATAAAAATTTATCAAGAATAAGGGCCTCAAACACTAGCCGCGATAGATCAGCCCTATCACGAGTTCAATAAATACTCCATCCACTATTGTCTCATTATAAAATTTAGGGAGCCTAATGCATGAATCTCAATCTTTTTAATGAAAGTATGAACTATATGAGAATGTGAGTCTCAAAATATATCTAATACCCTATCTCCTAAACATTAGTATTACCTAATAAAGGCATGAGCCTTATATTATCAAAATGCATGTAGTGTTCTCAACCTATGAATAGTCTCACCCAAATCAGTAGAAACTAATTTTTGATCTATACGGATGATATTAATTAAGTTAAAGGGGAGATAAAATATCTTAGATCATGGTATAGGAATTTCTCTCAATTGAGTCTTGAAAAAAATCATTATCTACCTTCTATAATCATAAATAATAACCTTCATCTCATGGTGGCACACATAAATTAGATGATGGTGGCACACATAAATTAGGCGTATCATATAATGGATTGGATCAAAAAGTATGTGAGTTCACATTTCTAGTAATAGTGCATAGTTGATAAGAGAACACAACTGATTTTAGACCATTGAATGGAATACTTGTTGAATATCTTGGTATCAATAAGAGACTTGATCATAGGTAATGGTGCATCATGACCCTGCCTCATAATCTAGGCTGGAAATTGATAACTATGGTCAATAAAGAATATATAGGGAGTTTATTTTACAAGGAAATGGAAATAAATGACCCATTAATATAAAAAATATGTACCATTATTGTTTCTTTTAACCAATCCCTCATTGTATTGAGATAATAATATGGTTATCAAAGTTTTGGAGAATGGATACATTGTCCAATGCTCCACAACTAGTTTCCTTGGCCTGAAATCTTAACTCAAGATTCCTTAACACCTTTTCTCTAAATTCATATCCATCCTCACATGAAACCTAACTACAAACTCCATCCCTAGTAAAAACATTATTTAATACCACTCTAACATGACACAACTTTCATGACCCCCTCCCCCTAAAGAGTACCCCTCCTGGGATGGTAATGAGAAAAGGAGGATAGTGACTACCTGATTCCTACCCCCAATAATCCAAAGGTTGGTGACAAGTATCAAGGGTATAATAATACACACAAATTATAGGCATTACCCTTTAATATAAATATATAAAACAGAGAGATAAGATAGATACACAAATAAACACCTACAAACAGTGATAAAATAGATCACAAGTATATACATGTAATGTCATACATAATAGAAGAAATTAGAAATTAAAACTAGAAGTACCAAATAGGTCAACTTGGAAACAACCATGAATCCCAAACAGATCATGTAATACCTAGAGCTGGTAATATCCATCCAGGTATCAAACCTTCTCCTACTAACCTAAAAATAGTTTATTTATATATGTGGGGTGGAGTGGGAATAACAGTGTACTCAATAGGATCCCCCCAGACCCTCTCACGTAAAAGATAAAGAAATCATGCTAAAGCTCAGTGAAAAACAAGTGAAACTAACTCATCACCTAAACAGGCATACTATGTTTCATATTTACCATGGTTATCTCTCACCATGTAATGCATACAAGAGATCATATATTATAATATTAAAACAAAAAGGGTACCATGCTACCACTTCCCCACTAGGTTGCCACTCTACCCCAACGTCGTATGTCCTGGTCCATATCTCTCTAAAAGAAGCAATATGGAAGAAACATGGGATAAGTATCACAACATTCACCTCAGGAATCACATCATCACATCATCCCATCCACATATCCATATAGTAACTAAGTAATTTCCAGGAGCCACCATATACCATATGATGTGTATCACGCATCAGGTATTATACTTCAAGCCATCATAGCCCATATACTGAGTACGATGCCTCAATCCATCACAGACCATACACGTCATTCCTATAAAAATCTCTTAGATTATATATCCATAGATATAAGTGTGTCAAATAACCACAAGCCATTACATCCCTCTATACACATATATGGGAAACTAACTGATGTGCATACCAACACATAATACAATCAAGAGAAGTGGTTGGGGCCAAAGGAGGTAGTCATCCATCCATTTGTCACCAACCAAGATGTTTCGGAAACCACCCAGCTAAATTCCACAGGGAATTAGTCACCTTACTGACATGGGTCGGGTGGAATAAGAAATTAGAGAACATACATGATATAATATAGTTGAAAAACACACTATAGGTATAACCTTATCTTATATTCAACTGCAACTAACGTCTCTTGGACTCCCTCCATCCACTGTTAAGAACTAGATATCCTATAATCACACAAGAATTTAAAATTATTTCACTAAATTACTTATTTCCCTTTTTATAATTTCCTTTATGTTAATTAATTCATTAAACATTAATTATAATTACTCCAAATTAAATTTCATAAACAATATATTAGCATTGATTATGCCCACTATGCATAATCTAACCATCCATGGTTTCTTAGGATTAACATTAATATTTTTATTCTAGAAAAACCAACCCCATGGGTTAAAACATTTATTAAACATTAAAATTTCCAATCCATAATCCTAGTTCTTGTGGGAAAAAATCCTAAGATTACACCAAGAGAGACAAAACCAAGCATATCATGTTGCCTTAAATAGTGGGGAAGGTAATTCATATTAAACAAGAAACCTGGACATCAAGACTTTAAACAGATTCATTAGAATGAAGAATATATCTTTAGCACAATAATGAGTAAACCCAACTTTAACTTGTTCCATAATCTTCGGTTCCATCCTTGACACCCACATGAATATCACTACACATCATGTCATCACAGGCATCAACTACTACCACAAACTCTGGCATCCCCTCCCATATCATCATCTATCTGAGGATCATCCATCCCAAGCTCATATCCATACCACATTAGAAGACAAAAAATAAATAAACATGGTCAAAAAGGAAACTTGGGCCTAAAAACAATCCATCCGACCTTCACCTACAAACAATCTCTCTTAGCACCCAAACAAGGCATTCAGCCTTTATAAACAAATGGGCACTCTCGACCCCAAATATTTATCTTTATCAAAACAACCATGTTTACCCCATCTTGAATTAAATGATTAATTATTAATAGGTTCCAACCATGGTAATCCTAAGGAATCATCTATAACAAGCTATCAAAATTAATTTAACATGCTTCCTAACAAAAAACAAGTTTCATCAAACTGTGTAAAGAACAAGTCACAATTAACATATATTTTTATTCTTTATAAAAATTACCAGAATTCCTAGATTCAAATTAATTATCAATTTCATTAACACATGGAATAAAAACTTTAAACAAACATTCACTTAGCATCAATTTAGTTATCATAAAATTATAAGAATCAATGGATTCATTAAATATTCCACTTAAGTTTCTTATCCAACCAAATTAATTTCAGATTTACATTATTTACCATTTTCCAAGGAACATTCTAAACCAAGAATAGGAAAACATGATAACAAGAATAAGGTAGATATAACACTATCTAGAAAATGAAGAGGAGAATTGTTATTATGGTGGAAAGAAACAACATGTGATCGCTATGACCATAAACCAATTCCTTTTTATTTAATATGGTTAAATATTTATTATAGTTAATTATACCATCTCCCAAAGAGATAAAAATTATAAATTTATGATTTAGTGTAAAAGATAAGAAGAAATAGCCAGTTCGCTACCTAGGAAAAAAAATTCTATCCTCGCTTCAACAAGATGATGTCGCGGCCTAAGATGCGATTTGATGTTACTAAAACCAAGTGTTGAACCAACTATTAGCACACCCATAAATCATCAATAGGTAAGATCCTGGGGGATGTGGGTGATTCTGAAAGGTTCAGTAATAAGGATGGTTCATCCAGACTAGAATAAATCAAGCTAGAATTCGAACAAAGGAAAAAATAGATAAGAATATTAAACCGGTGAGATTTCTGAATTGTTATTTAATCATTAATTACAAATTAAATTAAATCCACACTGAAGATCCATTTAAAAGTTTCATAATTTTATTAAATGTAGGATATTGGTATCCTCTTTTGAAATGGCTCATAATTTCCCTTAATTGAGTCTTTAAAACCATTTTTTTAAATGTAAAACTAGAAAAAATGGATTTTTTTAAAAAAATAGAACTTTTTATTTCCACCAGCTACCACCAGATGCTACTTCTATCTGATACCACTAACTACTACCACCACCTAATAATGACTTACTAATTCTGATACCGCTAGCTACTAATTCCATACTAAGTATATTACTTCTATCTACTACTTCTAAATTCTATCGTCAGACTAATTATGTTATTGTAGGCTGCTACCACCAAAATAAGTCTTATACCACCAAACTAAGTCTGATACCACCAATTTCTACCATCAAATACTACAAAAAAACCTTTAAATACCCTTATTTCACCTAAAAAACCTAGTGAAATGCATAGAAAATGTTATTAGAAACTAGTTAGTTGCATTATATACCTATTAAACAATCCTCATCCTCAAGAATTAAAACAAAAGTTAAGATAATGGAATGAAAAGGATCGTCTGAATAGCCATCTTATAAGATACCTCAAAAGAGTCTCTCCATCACATGTGATTAACAACTTCACTCAGAGGAACAAAATGTAAACTACATAGTAGAAACAACATATCTTAAACACTCTCCTAGGGGAGATACCTCTCAAAAAAGATCAAGGACACAACAAAAAACAAGAGATTATCATAAACCATAGAACTCCAACATACACAAATGAGAAATGTTATAATAAAATATATAAACATAAAACATATTAGGATATTTACTGTGTATTAGTGACTCATATTCCCATAAACTCTCCTCCATTCCACCATTCCACCAAAGGATATAAACCAAGGTAATAGGATGTTTGTGCAACACCTTCTTTGGGTGGTCCTGGATCTCTATAGGCCGCTTCTAAAAGTTCATATCATCGTAAACATTGATATCACCCCATTTGATGGCTTGAGATTCATTATGAACATAATTACAGAGCTGAGGAACATGAAAAACATTATGTATCTGACTAATATATAGGGGAAGTTGTATCTAATATTCCACAACTGATATGTAATACAACACCTCGAAAGTCCCAACAAATTGAGGAGAAAGTTTACTCCCATGACCAAACCTTAACTATCCATGATGAGGAGTAAAATTTAGGAATACATGATCTCTATTGTTGAACTTCAAAGGTCTCCTCATATTATCCACATAGTATTTCTGATGACCATGCACCACTTTCATCCTTTTAGGAATTATATGAACCATCTCTATCATCTTCTAAACAAGCTCCAGTCTGAGAATTACTAACTCTCTGAACCTAATCTAGCATAATGTAGAATGGAAATTTTGGACATACAAAGCTTCAAATTGTTCCATAAAAATGGTGGAGTGAAATT
This sequence comes from Viscum album, assembly GCA_963277665.1. Lineage (NCBI taxonomy): Eukaryota > Viridiplantae > Streptophyta > Magnoliopsida > Santalales > Viscaceae > Viscum > Viscum album. Next base: position 2,073,492,445 of record OY728119.1, read on the forward strand.
TATTATTGTATGAAAACTTAACCAAAGGCGGGTGTCTTATCCATGAACCTCCAAAATCCAAGATATAATAATGAAACATGTCTTCAAGGGTCTAGATAGTCTGCTCTATATAACCATCCATATATGGATGAAAATAAATGTCAAGGAATAATTGATAGCAAAAATCATATTGAATACCTCACCACACCCTTGAGGTAAAATGAGAATCTTGATCTAATATAATCATCCTCAGAACTCTGTGGAGTCTCACCACCTCCTCTAGATACTTCCTTGACAAAACCTCCATTGTGGTTGACTCCCTGATCACTATAAAGTGCTCCAATTTAATCAAATGATCCACTACCACCCATATAGATTCATATCCTCACTAAGATCAAGGTAAAATGGTAACAAATTCCATCGAGATGTCATACCACTTATATTAAGGAACATCTAAGGGATGGAGAAAACCAAAAGGAATATGGTGCTTGGAATTCACCTTCTAGTGTACCAAACATTGAGATAGAAACTCTACAATTGTATGCTTCAACACATGATACTAAAACTAACCACTTAGAGTTCAGTATAGATTTTTCATGTCTAGATTTACTACCAAGGGTAAGATATGGTACTCATAGAAAAACATTGAACACAATTCCAAAGGAATGAAAATCCTTCCTTGAAACAACACCTAGGGTTGTTCATCCTTGGACCAACCATCAGAGGTATCTCCAAATACAACTCGATCTCTCAATACCTCCACCTCAAAAATCCCCAACTAGGACTCCTCCACTTGTTTCACCAAATTTTTACTTCACTATAAAATGGTAAATAAAACCTCTATCTCTAACCTCTCCCATGTCTAGTTGTATCTTTGAGAGTTCTTCCACCACTCTCCATGAATCTATAGATTCACACATGGAATCACTATGTGACTTCATGCTCAGCACATCAACTATAGTATTTCCCTTTCTTGGTTCATATGAAATATAGAAGTTATAATCATGTAATAATTTCATCCATCATTTATGAAGTATGTTCAAGTAACATTGGTAGAAGACATACCTTAAGATATTATGATTAGTAAATATGATAAAAATATCACTGATGAGTTAATATCACCACAACTTCAAGGAAAACACAACACCCACTAACTCTGGGTCATGGGTGGTATAGTTACACTCGTGGGGATGTAACTAATGAGACCTATAAGAAACAACTGATATATTCTATATTAGAACATAACATAGACTAAGATGCTATGTGTGATAAAAAACCTCACACTAAACTCCCACTTCTGGAAGATGTAGAATTAGAGTGTTGACCAACTTCTCCTTCAAGTACTAAAAAGTTGTCTAACATTGTTCAATCCACAAGAACACCGAATCCTTTTTAGTCAAGGATATTAGAGGTGTTTCAACCGAAGATAAATCATCTAAAAATCTCTTATAATATCCTGCAAGACCAAGGAAACTTTTTGCCTCAGCAACTATCTTTTTGGATACCCAAGAATCCACTAATTATATCTTTAAAGGATCCATAGATACTTTTGGGACATGACATTCCCTAATAAAAAAAACTCATGATCCCAGAACTCAAAAATTGATAACATCCCAAACTGATACCGATGATGAAGAACTCCTGAAATGGAACATAGATGATCTTAATGCTCCTCATAATACATAGATTACACAAGGATGTATTCAATTAAACCACCATGAATTTATCTAGAAACACCCTGAACATTGTGTTCATCAAACCCATGAACACTTCTAGATCATTCACACACCAAAATCCATAATAAAAAACTCTTAATGCTCATAATCACATGGAAATAAGTCTTCATAATATCCTCATCCTTCACCCACGTCTGATAATATCCTAACAAAAAATTGATCTTCGAGAAACAACTAGATCTTTTTAGCTGATCAAATAAATCATTAATCCATTGAATAGGTTAGTGGTTCTTTACATTCTCCTATTTTAAGCGACAATAATTGATACATATATGAAAAGTTTAATTGGCCTTCTTCATGAACAAAACCATTTCACCCTAAGGTGACACACTTGATCGATAAAAACCTCACTATAATAGATCATCAAGTTGTAATCGCACCTCTCACAAATCAAAAGGCACCATCCTATACAGAGATAGTGATATAGGGGAAGGATCTGGATGTAACCCTATCCCAAACCCAATATCATGTTGAGGAGGTAACACCACAGCCTCCTCAGGAAATACATGATGGTACTCTTCTACAACCCTGGGAAACATCATCAACTGAACTTCTAATGAAGTCAGCATCAACTTGACCAACAAATAAGACAAGGATGGAATATGCCTCTCATACTTCCAAGGGTATCACTTTCCAATGAACATGGAAATACCTCCATCAAAATCATATAAATAAACCTAAAACCTAAAGAAAACCATAATAGAATGCACTAGATGTAGCCAATCCATGCTAATGATAGTGTCGTATGGCTGTATCCATGAACAAAGAAATTCTCCCCAAGAGCGGGGCTTCCCTATGACTAACAAAAAGTCTCTACATACTTCATACAGGTCCTATTGACCTTTAACTAGCGTAATAAATTCCATGGGCACTGAAAATCTCTCCACCTCATGTCCCAAATTTGGGTGATGGTAGGTGCTATGAAGGAGTGTGTAGCTCCTAAGTCATAAAGGGAACGAACCCAAGTGAAAACAAACAAAGGGTGCCATGAAAATTGCCTATCTCACCCAGTATTGGAAACAATAGATCATGAAGCTAACCACGATCTGTGCCAAAAACTCTCTAACCCTAATGATACCACCTGCATAGTCGTGCTCTACTATCTAAGGATGAGGATCATCTTGAGGTTTTCCTCTACCTGCTTTGTCTCCTCTCAGTTTATCCAAAGATGGATCACCCTATTGCTATTGAATTGGATAAAACTAACATAATAGAAAAACTGAAAGTGGAATTCCTGATGTATACTGACTTATCATAAAGCTCGATCACTCTCACCATAGATTTCCTCAACCTCCATAAGAAAAACAAACACATTATCCCTTTAAAAAGGCTAGATAACTGTCAACCTAGGAGAAATGAGATGATGAGGGATGGGACCTACCCCTGGGTGTTTGATAAATTTTCATTCTATGAAATGGAGAGCCCCATACCATAGATCTAGTTTGTGAGGAATCCTGATGACTCCCCTCTTATGAAGAACCAATTCTATCTAGTATCCTCTCAACATACTTTTCTCATTCCATCACATCAAGATATGTTGACAATAGGAACTGGGTGAACTAGCACTGGATCTATGGATAGAAATCTTCCTCAAAATTCCTCACTTTAGCCTCCTCATCTCGAAATAGTTCTAAAGAATACCATAGGAGGGAATATAAATTAATCTCAAACTCTCACACACTAGAACTCCCCAGTTTATGGGTAAGAAGTGACTAGCAATTGGATTTCTTCTTGGTCGAAGAATGAAAATTTTCTTGGAACTATTCTTGGAACTTCTACCATGAGACTATCGACTCATCATAATCCCTGAGGAACATGATCAATCACTAACTCATTTCTCTACATAGAATCATCATAGCCAATGAAACATAGTGCTCTTTATGAGTATAGATCAAATTAAAAGTTATCTTTACCTACTCTAATAAGTATTCTATGAATGAGTCTGAAATGGGGTCCCTATACTTCTGCAGAATCTAGCAATGAAACTCTTAGAGTTTCCTCCCCTAAATTTCACCATCGTCAGCCTCTACTCTGTGGCGATCTTCTGGAATATCCTGCTGAACATCTTTGACATGAACTTGATGATGATGTCACCCTGGATCCATTTCTATAAAAATAAAAAACAGTTAGAGACTCCTAAAATAGGAATATTAAATACTTAAAATTATTTATTTATTTATTTATTATCTTATTTAAGGTTTTAACATATCATAAGGTCTACCCATTTCAAAAATAAATGCAAAAAAAGAATGATGCATGATCCTTTCCTAGATCTATACCTCACAACAAATATTGCTTCATTTAATAGGATCGGTAAACATAAAGGTTTATTTTTCATATCATAAGGGGGACTAAATACATTTGTCTCAACCATTCTCCCATGTTTTCATCACTTAATAAACCTAACTGATATAATTTCCATTCTAACCCATGTATACCCACATGTTTCAAACTCCAATATCCATCGTATCCCTCAAACTTAACCCTTGATACCAATTTTTCACAACACCCTCCCCCCAAAGAGTACTCCTCCTGGGATGGAAATGGGAGAAGCAAGATAGTGACTTCCTGTGTCCCACCTCTAGTAGTCCACAGGTTGGTGACAAGTTACTAGGGAATAATCATACACACCAATGGGAGGAATTTCCCTCTAAGAGAAACATGCATAAGAGAGAGATAATATAGATACACCAATCAACACTTTCTCAGAAAGATAAAACATATCCCAAGTAAATACATGAATTTTCATACATAACATAAACAACTGGAAAGGAAAACTACATGTACCAAAAGTGGTAAGCTAGGAAGAAACCATGAATCTCAAACTAATCCTACAAAACCACAATCTAGTAATATCCATCCAGATATCAATCCTGCTCATGATTACCTAAAAATTAGTTTATATATATGTGGGGTGAACATAACAGTATACTCAATAGGATTCTCCCTAGATCCTCTTGTATAAAAGATAAATAAATCATGCTAAATCCCAGCAAACAAGAACTGAAACTAAATCAACATAAAAATAGGTGTTATATGTTCTCATCTTTAAAATGGTTATCTACTACCATGTAATGAATACAATAGATCATATATTATAATAATAAAATGAAAAGGTTACCCTGCTATCACTTCCCCACTGGGTTTCCAATATTCCCCAACATCTCACATCCTGAACCATCTATCTCCCAAAGAAGTCGACCAGAATAATCCTTGGCTAAGTATCACAACATGCACCTCATGCATCAAATCATCACATTATACCTTCAACATATTCATATAGTAACCGTGTAATTTTTAGGATCCACCACATCTCATATGATGTGTATCATACATCGAGTGTTATACCTCATGCTATCACAACACATACACCAAGTAAGGTACCTCAAGACATCACAACCCATAGAGGTCCTACCTATAATAATCCCTTAGATTCTATATCTAAAGATACATGTGTGTGAAATATCCAAAAGTTGTTATGTCCCTTTACAAACATATATGGGAAACTAACCACCATTCATACCAGCACATAATACTATTCAGAAAATAGAGTGGGGACTAAGGAGGTAGTCAGAAATCCATTTCTCCCCAACCTAGATGTTGTGGAAAACACCCTCCCAAAATCCATTGAGTGTCAGTCACCCTAGAGAAGTGGGTGGTGTGGTATATGAAATTATAGAACATACATGATATAATATATCCCACAACAATGTTGTGGTTGTAACTTATTCTTATATTCAACTACAGCTAACATATCTCAGACTCCCGACTACCACTGCTAAGAACTAGATATCCTATAAAGACACAAGCATTTAAAAGGATTTTATTAAATTACTAATTTCCCTTTTTTATCATTTAAATTATGTTAATTAATTCATTAACCATTAATTGGCATTGTTCCAAATTATATTTCATAAACCATTAATTAATATTGATTAAGGCATGATTTATTATCCTTAAATGATTTTTATTCCCTCTAGATATAATCCAACCATCCCTGGTTTCTCATGATTAACATTGAAATTTTAAATCTATAAAAGACAACCCCATGGGTTAAAAAAATTATTAAGCATTAACATTTCCATTCCATAATACTAGGTGCTTATGAAAAAAAAATCCTAAGATGACACCAAGATAGATTCAAAAAAGAACATCTAGCTGCCTCAGGAAATGGGAAAATTAATACATATTAAACAATCAACTTGTTCATCTGGCCTTTAAACATATTCATTAAGAGCAATCATCTAGATTTATCACAATAATGGGTAAACTCAACTTCAAATCGTCCGGTCATCTTTAGTGTCATCCCCCAACAACCACATGCATATCACCATGAATATCCATGTCACATGAGTAAAATTTTTCCACTAACTCGATCCTCCCCACACATATCATCAACCATACCAAGCTCATATCTAGAGAGCATCACTAGGAATAAAAGAAACAAGCATAGTCAACAAGGAAAATTGACCCTAAAAAATCCATTCGGCCATCACATACAGAGGAGAACTCTTATCCCCCAAACAAGGAATTTAGTTATTATAAAAAAACAAGAACTCTCGACCCCAAAGATGTTTATTTATAAAAAATGGTTTGTATTATATTATTAATTAACCAATTCATTATTCTCAAGTTTAAACCATGGGAAAAAAAGCATCAGCTACAAAATTTCCTCTTTCAAGCTCATGTAATCTTCCATTTCCTGTTTAATAATATTTTGTGTCTTGGTCTTTGACCAAGACATTTCCTTTTAAAAAAAATAAAATAAGGATCAATAGATTCATTAAACAAGCCTCTTAAGTTTCTTAGCCAGCCAAATTAATTTTTTCTTTATGATATTTACCATTTCCTAATGAACATGATAAAACATTCATAAACAAACATGCTAACAAGAATAAGGTAGATGTCACACTATCTTGTAAAAAAAAGGACAAACTATTATCATGGTGTAAAGAAACAACATGTGACCACTATGATCATAAACCAATTTATTTTTATTTTTTCTAGTAAAATATTTAGTGTAATTAATTTCACAATAACACAGAGATCTAAAACATTATAACATTACAATTGAACATAAAAGATAATGAGAAACAATGAGTTACCTATTTTGCAATGAATTTTACAACCTTTCTTCAACAAGATGATGTCATGGCCTCATATGTGACTTGTTGCTATTGAAATAAAGTGTCAAATAGACTATTGACATGCCTAGAAAACATAAAAAGGGAAGCTCCTAGGGGATTAATGTGATTCTTCAAGGTTCAATAACTAAGTTTCTTTATCTATAGTAGATGAAATGAATTGAGAATTTGAATAAAGGAAATGCGAGATAAGAACATGGAACCAATGGGATTTCAAGATCATGATTCAAACATTAATTGTGAATCCCATTAAATCTACACATAAGAAGAATTTAAAAGATCTATAATTTTATGAAATAGAGGATATAAATAGCATCTTTTAAATTTCATTTAATTCCCTTAATTAAGGATTTAAAAATATTTTACATTAAAAAACACATAAAATTGGAAAAACTGAAAATTTAGGAAAAAATGGAACTTTCTACAACCATTTGTTACCACCAGCTATTACTGCCACCTGATATTACCAACTACTACCACCAGGTGCTTCCACCATCTACTACCATCATCTGCTACCACCAGATGCTACTGCTAGACTATGTTTGTTACCTACAACTTCTACTACCATAGTAAGCCTACTACCACTAGACTAAGTCTTCTACCACCAGATGCTACCATCGTCACTGCCAGCTACTACTTCCATAATAAGTCTACTACATCCCACTTCTCCTTCCATACTAAATCTACTACCTCCATACTAAGTATGCTTCCACCAAATTAAGTCTTATACTGCCAACTATATCACCAGATGATACTGACTGGATTTAAACACCCTTTTTGTAACCTATAGGCCTAAGGAAATGCATGGAAAGGGTTTTTAAGAACATTTCATTACACCGACCCACTAGGGACCTATTCAGTCTAGTGGTAAGCTGATATTTCCACCCAATTATACCTCTAATAGGATTACAGATGGCTAGTGATCTCCACCAAGTAGGAATATCTCATGATATGGGAAGCCTCAACCTGTATCAGCCAGAAATAGATATAAAACATGAATAAAAAAATACAAAATAACACCAACATAATGAATAAATATATTAAAAACTAAACTTTATACAATACGTGACTGAGAAATCAAGTAAAATTATATCACTATAGTAGAAAATACAATGTAATTGTACAATTGAAAAGCCTCAGAATCTGATAGATATAGATTATAGATATGATCCAACTTGTTGCATATACTCATGTATTGATATCCAACTGTAATAGGTATTTCCAATAACAAGGACCCCCAAGCTTGAACAAGAATCTCCATGCATTAATAAAAGTCACATTCAAACACACCACAACAACTCCACCTGTACCATGACTATCTCCTAACATGTATGTCATATGTGACAACACAACATGTGTGGGAACTAATCCTATTCAGGAGTGAATATAAACATATATAGTAGGATGCCCTAAAAAAGGGAAAACAATCTAATGAGACATCTTATGATTTTGATATTCATGAGAATTACTAAAAAGGAATAATAATAAGATAAACTAGATTTTTTATACCATTAGAATTCCCATGACCGCATAGTAGTCTCAATCGTCCTTTCACCTAGCCACATAGGCCTAAATATCATGAGAAACTATGCACACTTGGAGTATTAAAATGAACTGACATAGTCAAAAGTTGATAGTTGGCTATACGTCACATATATAAGGCATCCAAGGGGTTTCTAAGGAATTAGAATGACTAAAGTACCAAATCCTCCCATCCATTATTCAATGAAAATCCTATAATTAGTCAAGGGGAAAGACCGTCCATGTTTTATAACACATGTCAGTCGAGGAAGTACACCACTTACTTTTCATTAATATCGCATCATTTATCTAGAACCCACTACTACAATAATGAGATTTAGTGACCACAAAAATTGATTGATAAAGGCCTTTAGTGGATGCCAAATGAATGCTTTTGGAAGTTGTAGTTTCTCTATCAGTAAAGCCCAATAGAAACCACCATTGGTTCCCATAAAGGTCCTATAAAAACACCATATTTCATATGTGGGGGACATAGGTGAACATGGGTAGAAGGCGAGGAGGGACATGGGGGTCACAGGAGGGGACCCTAAGGCTTCAGTTGCTGGCCATGGAAGATCAGTGCTGAGTTGAGGGAGGTGTGGTATGTTGATGGTGGTTGAGGGGTGGTGTTCGAATGTCGAGGTGGACAATGAGGGGCGGCTCCATGGGTGTCGAGGGAAATGGTGAGTGACATAGGTGGGGATGGGGGTGACCAGTGGAGTTAGGGTGGTGGGGGGAACAAACTGCGACAACCTATTATGGTGGCTGGGTTGGGGGAGAATGACTAGGTGGGAAGAAATTTCACTCATATTTTTATTCCTAATTAGTAGTCTCCATTGGAGGTTATTAATAGTATTATTAGCAACCGACATAGGTGGTCACCCACTTCCATCAATGCCAAAGCTGATTATTCTAGTAGTTAACCAATAGGAAAATTTCACTTGTCTAAGGATAGAAGTCAGTCTAGGGAGAATTAACTCCTTTACCTAAAACCAAAAAGGTGATGCACAAACCCACAACACATCAAAGAGAGACTTAGTGGGGTAACCCACAAAATGTCGATGTGAATGTACCAGTCGGGGGGAATAATTGACCCTAGAAGTGGACCAACACCCCAAGTTATAGACTTCAGATGGGGGTAGCACACAAAATATAAGCAGAATAAAACCCAATTCCACTAACATTACAAGGGTCTCGTGACTTACTAAAAATCACACAGAATGTGAGTGAGTAATATGTAACCCTATGAACGTTATGATCATCACATCCAACCCTGTCATCAACCTTACAGATCCAAATTATAAATATTCATGTCTTGCATTGAAAACATCCTCAGATGGATGAATAGAATACACCACAATGATCTTTAAATAAAAATACTTAGGATATATAATTTATTTATTGAAAATGTGTATCAGATTAAAAATATGCATTTCATTATGGATTTATAGAAATATGTTTCATGACAGGACCTAGGGATTGTGCTATGATTGGGAGTTATATATCAAATATTGTCTTCAATGATTATGAATCTAAGGATGTATCATTGATCCAACATCATGGTAAGAAGATATTAACAATACAAGGTTTTATAATAATAATAATAATAATGTTATAATTAAAATAATATTAACATAATCTGGAAATAGGGGGTTATACATGCCAAACCCCAACCCTTCATGCTACATCTTTTTTTTCCTCTCTCACTCTATGTTCATCCCCACTCAAACTTGTGGGTGCCTCCCCCTCAAATCACTTCGGTCGTAGATGTGGTTGACCTTTTTTTCCAACACCAACATCCGTAGATAGTCAACCTCTTTCCTTTGTTCCTGGCCATTATTGTGTCACTGGCAGATGCAGATGACCCAAACCCATGCTACGACACTAGTGTTGTCCATGTCATCAACTCCTTGCACCACTACTACACCCCTCTCTCTCTTCATAAACCCATGTAGAGGCCCACTTTGGACATACCATCACTCTAATTACATCGATAGAGTCCCCTCATGTTGGCCACACTCACACAACTCATCAGGGGTTTTTTATTTTATATAAGTTTTTCAGGAAAAAATTTAAGAAAATAAGTTTATGTTGATTTTTTTTTGAAAAAATAAGTCATTAATTACACCCTAAGGCCTCTGGGTTTTTTGGAGGGAGTCCAAAGGCATTAAGGTCTTTAACCGTTTTAGCCTTGTGTAAAAACCAAAGGAATCGAGGGCCCCAATTCCTTTGGATTGGCCCAATTTTTTCAATTTAAAATATAAATTTATATATTTTTTTCTTATATATATATAATTAAATGAAACAAAAAAATTAGAAAAATTTAACTAAAATTAAATATCCAACATTACTAAATTTTAAACAACATAGAATTGTGACATAAAGCCTCATCTAGAGATCCCTTTTATAAGGGGGTTTTCCCAGAAAAACTTTATGGATTTCCAATGTGGGATTCAAGTTTCCCCTTTCCTTCATATAATAAATAAAATATTATTATTATTAATTAGTAATCAATTAATAATAAATAACCATTACTAATTATTTACTGATAAATAATAATAATACCTAAATAATAAATAATTATTAACATTTACTATTAAATATTAATAATTAATTAATTAATATTAATAATATTAATAAACATAATAAATAACTAATTAATTAATATCTAATTACTAATTAATTTATAATGGTTAATATTAATTAATTAATTAGTAATTATTCAATAAATAATTACTTATTAATAATATTAATTACTAATTAACTAATTGAGTATTAATTAATTAATAATAATTAACAATAAATATTAAAAAATTACTAATAAATATTTAAAAATATTACTTCCTTACTAAATAATAATGATAATGATTAAATTATTAATTAATAATTAATAATTTTAAAATATTACTAATTAATTATTAATTAATTATTAATAATTTTTAATTTTTAATTTTTAATTAATTTGTAATTAAATTATATTTAACTACTAAAAAATATTAATAATAATTAATAATTATATAATTATATAATTATTTTTATGAATAATTATTAAATAAAGAATAATTTTAAATATTTATAAGTAATTAATATTAATTAGTAATTAATATTTATTATAAATTAATATTTTAAAATAGTAAATAATATTATTTAAATGATATTTATTAGTTATTAAAATTTATTAGTAAATAATGATGATTATAAATAATTAGTTAATTAATTGATAATAATTTCATATTAATTAATTAGTAATTAGTAATTTAATAATTTAATCATTGTTATTAATATTTCGTAACTAAATAATATTTTTAATTATCTATTAGTAATTTTATAACAATAATCATTAATACTTAATGATTAATTATATAATTAGTAATTTATATGTAAGGACTTGACCTTAAACATTACATATTCTAGTGACTTTAGACTATAATTCTCTTTCTTTCATTCCCAAATATCATTTAGATTGAGAGTTTTAGAGAATTAGGACTAACTCTTACATAGTAAACCCTTATATTACAATTCAACACTTCTACCCAGTATTTATTTTCCCCATAAAACAAAACTCTTTTAAATAAAACATGATTTATTTTTATGAAAAATCTTCACAATTTTCATATTGACATCATCCTTCTCCCTACTCTTCCTTGAAACCATGTGAAAAGCATTTTAAAATGTGAGATGAGCACAAAAGGATTTGTAAGGGGCATAAAAGAAAGAAAAAAATTGTCAGTCCATGAATACTTATACAAATTTTCCATTTTCAAAATAAACTTTGGGCTTAAAATAAACCCATTTATTACCCAAGAAATCATATTCTCTATCCAACACTTTTCATAAAACATTTCATTATAATTATTTAAGGAAAAATAAATTCATAATTATTTTTATTCAAATTTGAAAATCACACAATTATTTTTCAAAAAGTTATACTTTTAACTCTTACACTTGGAATAACTATCTCATTTATAAATGGAGTAACCATCACAACTACATTTGGAATAACCATCACAATTATAAATGGAGTAACCATCATAGTTTCACTTGTATTAACCATCACTATTCACTATAGGAAAACGGGCGTTTCGCGGCGGTTTTTAAACCGCCGCGAAATGTGTTAAATTTTTTATTGTTATTTTTTTATTATTTTTTCGAGGATTAGCAGCGGTTTTTTAAAAAAACAACCACGAAATAGCGGCGGTTTGGGTAAAACCACCGCAAAATGAAAAGAAAAAAAATAAAAAAACATGAGAAACCCCGAAATCACTAAAACGACCATAACTTTTGATCCGGGCGTCCGTTGAAGCACCACGACCAGTCAAAGAGAAGATCATGAAGAGATCTAGAGGAATGTATAATCAAAACCATGAGACGGTCTAAGGTGCGGAAGATATGAGAGTTATAATAAAGTTGAAAAAAGTTCTCCAACTTCAAATGGCCATAACTTTTGCTCCGGGTATCCGTTTGGGCTCTACCACATATCAAATCGAAGCCATCAAAGAGAGATATGTACCATTTTGACACAAGAAAGCTTTTATCATGTTTTTGTATACCAAAAACCCCTCCAAATGCCTCCTAAACTCCATTTCTGTCACCGGTGTCCCGTTGAACTTGTCTTCAAATGGACCTAACTTTCGATCCGCGTGTCAGTTCGGACTCCCCCACCTGCCAGATCGTAGTTAATTCCGTGAGCTTCAGTTTGACTGGTCGCAACGCCCACATGGACTCCTGGATCATAAGTTATGGCCTTTTTAGTGGGTATCGGGTTTGTTATGTTTTTCGATGCCTTGTTTCTAGCACCCGTTCCCCGTTAACTTTTTTTTAAATGGTCGTAACTTCCGATCCTCTGGTCCATTCAGTCACTTTCACCTATCAGGTCAAAGATCGTTTCAGGTTCTTTGATTTGACAGGTCACAGATCTGGAACATACTCTCAGATCATAAGTTATCTCTATTAATGTGAGCCCAATGTTTTTGTCACTTTATGACTGTTTTGACAGGTTTTAACGGTTGCTCCATTTATTACTGCTTATTTGGGTTTTTATGACTTGTTATCTTTATCAATGGGTTTTTTTGGGTTATTATGATGATTATGTTGAATTCTTAAGAGGTTTTCCAGAGTTGTCATGAGTTTTCATGCGTTCTCATGCTTTCTAATGCTTCCTTCTTCATGCTTCTCCATCCATTTTCATGTGTTTTCATGATTTTTCATCCCTTATCATGTCTTTTCATACTTTTTCATGTGTTTTATTTATTATTTATTATTTATTATTTATTATTTATTATTTATAATATACTTTAAATTATTTATTATCTATTATTTGTTACTCGTTATTTATTATTTATTATTTATTATTTATATTTATTTATTATTTATTATTTATTATATATTATTTATTATTATTATTATTAAAATATTATTATTAATAATAATATTTGTTACTAGTTATTTATTATTTATTATTTATATTTATTTGTTATTTATTATTTATTATTTATTATTTATTATTTATTATATATACTATTTATTATTTATTATTTATTATTATTATTAATAATATTTAATTTATTATATATTATGTATTATGTACTATGTATTATTATTTATTATTTATTATTTATTGTTTATTATTTATTATTTATTATTTATTATTTATTATTTATTATTATTATTATTATTATTATTTGTTATTATTTATTATTTATTATATATTTATTATTATCTATTATTAATTGTTGTTTATTATTTATTATTTATTATTTATTTATTTATAATTATTAATTATGTGTTATTTATTATTATTATTATTATTTATTTATTATTTATTATTTATATTTATTTATTATGTGTTATTTATTATTTATTATTTATAATTTATAATTTATTATTTTTTATTTTTTTATTTAGTATTTAGTATTTATTTTTATTTATTATTTATTATTTATCTTTATTTATTATTTATTATTTTTTTGTTATTATTTATTATTTATTATTATTTAATATTTTTTATTTATTATTATTTATTGTTTATTATTTATTATTATTTATTGTTTATTGTTTATTATTTCTTATTTCTTATTTATTCTTTATTCTTTATTCTTTATTCTTTATTATTTTTTTATTATTATTTATTATTATTTATTATTATTTATTATTATTTATTATTATTTATTATTATTTATTATTATTTATTATTTATTATTATTATTTATTATTATTTATTGTTTATTGTTTATTGTTTATTGTTTATTGTTATTTATTTATTTTTTATTATTTTTTACTATTTTTTATTTTTTGTTATTTTTTATTTTTTATTATTTAATATTTATTATTCATTATTTGTTTATTATTATTTATTATTATTTTTTATTTATTGTTTATTGTTTGTTATTTTTTATTTATTCTTTTTTATTTATTATTTATTATTTATTATTTATTATTTATTATTTATTATTTATTATTTATTATTTATTATTTATTATTTATTATTTATTTTTATTATTTATTATTTATTGTTTACTATTTGTTGTTTATTATTTATTGTATTATTATTTTATTATATTATTATTTTAATTTCATAATTTCGTAATTTTATTATTTTATTTTCATATTTTTATAATTTTTGTAAATATTATTATAATTTATTTGTTATTTATTATAATAAACAGTAAATAATAATAAATAAATAAATAACTCAATAAATAACTAATAAATCAATAATTATTAATTATTAATTATTACTTATTTCTTATTGTTTAATTATTATTGAGTTTATATCTATTAGTTATGTATTATTTGTTTTTTCAATTAGTATATATAAGTATATTAAATTCTGTTTATTAACCACATGACAAGCTTGCTGGAGTGGTAAAGTCTTTGGAAAATATGCAAGAGGTTAGGGGTTCAAATCTCACCAAACGCAGTATTTCATTATATTGCATGGGCATGTGCATGCATAGATAAAGTAAATAAAGTAATACGAATTAAATAAAATAAATACCAAATAAATAAAATAAATACCAAATAAATACGAAATAAATACAAAATAAATACGAAAGTGCATGGGCATGTGCTTGCATGGGTAAATTAAATAAAGTAATACAAATTAAATAAAATAAATACGAAATAAATACAAAATAAATACAAAATAAATACAAAATAAATAAAATAAATATGAAATAAATAAAATAAATACGAAATAAATAAAATAAATACAAAATAAATAAAATAAATATGAAATAAATAAAATAAATACAAAATAAATAAAATAAATATGAAATAAATAAATAAAATAAATAGGAAATAAATAAATAAAATAAATAGGAAATAAATAAATAAAATAAATAAATACATAAAATAAATATGAAATAAATAAAATAAATACGAAATAAATAAAATAAATAAATAAAATTCGAAATAAATAAAATAAATACGAAATAAAATGAAATAAATTTGAAATAAATAAAATAAATACGAAATAAAATAAATAAATAAAATAAATAAATAACTAAATAACTAAATAAATAACTAAATAAATAAATAACTAAATAAATAACTAATTAATTAATTAATAATTAATAATTAAAAAAATATTAAAAATATATAAAAAATATATAAAAATAATAATTCAAAAAACCACCGCGAAACGTTCTACGATGGTTTTGAAAACCACCGCGAATAGTTTCCTGACGCACAATTTAGCGGCAATTTTTCAAAACCGCCGCCAATTGATTTAGCGGCGGTTTAAACCGCCCCAAAACGAAAAAAAAACCGCCGCTAAATACGCATTTTGTCGTAGTGATTAAATTTAGAGTAACCATCATAGCTACTCATGTAATACCCTCATGGTTAACTTCTGAACATTACTTTAGAGTATCCATCATAGCTACTCATGGATTATCCATCACATTCAATCTTTTAATTACCATCATTATCAACTTACAAACATTACCCAATGCATTTGGGAGATATAATGGGGCTCACCCTACATATAAGCTATACCGGTCTCACCCATTAGCTATATTGGGGATCAACCCTTTTTAAATAATTTCAAAGATCTATATCATGAATAAAACCCTTGAAAACTCTTCTAAACTCATATCCAAGACTCTTTTGGATATCAAAATACCATTTTTAAACCATTTTTTAAAAATCTAAAAATAGTGAACATAATAAATAAATGATTTTATTTAAAAATAACAATGAAAACATATAAAGGAAACTTCAAATCATTAAGATTTCATGACGGTGGAAAAAGCTTCTCATTCCATATATGTTAAAAATGTAATGAATTTGTTTTTTTACATGTTTTTAGTTGGAATATTAAATGGGTTATTTTCCGATCTAGGTGCTAATATGGCATGAAATTTTGAAGTCTGGTGTCCCTGGAATTAATTTTTAAAATATATTAAATTCCACATGTACACATTTTACCTAAAAATGTGGAATAACTCTTAAATGGAGTCTTGCATCAAGAATATGAGGCCACTATTGAGTACAGAGCATGGGATTTACCCTAGGTGTGGCTTAACCCTAGAGCGCATCGAACGTTCGGGTTGAGCGGCGTCATGGGAAAATTAATAAAATGAATAAATAAAATTATTTATTTAATTAAATGATGCACCAACCTAATTTATTTCCTTATAAACATGTTGTTATGCCTAATTTTCAGGGTTTGCTACATAACTTTGAAAATTTAGAGGGAGGAGATTTCATTGGAGAGCGATGACCGGATCGGGATTGAGAATCTTTGTGCCAATGGGATGTGTGGATCTCACCAATAATAGTGACGTGTGATCATTCTTCACCAATGATTGATCCAAATTGAGGTAGGATGTTTGTTTTATATGGATTTTTTCTTGTTTAATTATTCCTATTTCAATCTTGAATCAATCCTCTAATGGATTTATATGAAGATCGGTTGTATTACAAGTATGGGTTTATTTTTCAGGAATTATTGGGAGAATTATTTATTTTTATTTTGGATATTCATTTGTCATTCTAAAGGAAACAGATCGAGGACAATCTGAAAAGGACCAAGTTTCTTTCCTCTGTTGTGTTTTTCTTGATTTCCTCCCATTGTTCTTCATTCGTTCATCACCGATATTTGTTTTTGACTGATGGTTCGACAAAATAATATATAATCAATCATTGTGCACCCATTTCTTGGAACAATATATTGATGTGGGTTTATATTAATGATGGGATCAAGATACAATAATGACAATGATGGATTTGAGGATAGATTTGTGACCCATTGTTTGAGAGGGGTGTTCAAAAACAACATGAAACAAAAACATCTATTTTATCATATGATTTTGGTGGCTAGAATCTAGAGAGCAATGATGGTGAGGCTTGGCTAGACTAGATCCACACTCTCTGGCTTGATTTTCTATAGAATTGGAGGTGACAACAATACATTAGTACCTGGAATAAGAACCTATGATTCTAGAAAATACCACAAAACACATAATGTATTTTAGAGTTACACATGACGTGGGGCCGCTAGTGTGATGATAGGGTTTCTATGAGAAAATAAATATCACATGGCATGTGAAATATGTCACATGGTGTGTGACCCTTTACCTATAGGCTCAACATGTACTTCAAAGGGTACACGAATATGAAATGGAGTGCACAGGCTCGGGCATGTTGTGTACTCAAGCATGAACATAACCATCCATACATAGACACGGTCAGGAGTAAATGGTCTAGGAAACACCATTTACTCGGAAACAAATACAGACACGGGTCTTGATACATGGGCAACACCCAGTGTAGAAGGGACCCATCATGTACTACTAGTACACACTATGTGCTCCTTCAAATATATTTTAGAGCCCTTATCCTTTTCAATTTGGAAAAGTTTCATTAGGGTATGTTCCCTTGATCCTTTCCTTGAGGGTTGTTATGGAATATCATCCAGTGTATAGGATGGAGATCCCATATGAGGAACTTTAGTCTTGGATAGATTTGTTGAAATCTATCCATGAGGCCCAGAATGAGATCCTCTATCATCATCATCCTAGGTGGGTTTCTCGGTATCTTCATAACCAATACTATATGGGAATAGATCCCATAATTAGTGGGTTATTATAGAATGGGATGATGGTATACCACATGGCTTTGGGACTGATCCCCTTTCTTTGTATTATTCTCTTCAGACTTCTAGTGAGTACTTCTTATGGAGAGACCCTATAAGTGTGACATCATGGACATATGCCGTCACTGCTATATGACTCATAGAGTGAGTTCTCTCATATGAGTGTTATGTGGAACCTTCAAGAAGGAATCCTAGGTTGTAATTATGGTTGTGACATTACCTTGTGATAGTGATTCTATGTTGAGTATATCTGGATATTCATGTTATATGTGTTGCTGATATATACTTGTGATGAGATGACTATTATTCTTGATGTTATATTCTTAATGATTTCAGGGTGTCCTACTAGGTATTGTTATAGTCACCCCTATATGGGATTTTCCTACACATATTGTGTCTTATACAGATGAACAACTATTTAAAGGAGTCCTATAGGGACCGGAACCTGGTGGAGCTTAGAGATACGGACAGACCGCAGTGTGTCCCTATGGTTGCATTTTATAATAGTCCTCCCCCACTTTATAGGCTGGAATTGTCTTTAGTTTCTTTGTGGTGGGATTTTATTTGACCCTTTTTACTTTCCATTACTTGTGTTGTACTCTTATGGTTGTATTTTAGACGTATGCATGTATGGTTATCAGTTATTTTGCATTTCAGTATTGTATGGGGTTGGAGATGTGTTCATGTGTACATGTACATTAGCCTAAGGCATCTCATGTGTGAGATATACCTACTCAACAATGGTCTCTAACCCATACCCTATTGGAGGTGGGCTTGGGGTATTCGTGACATGGGCCCCATTGGGACAGTTCGTGACAGAGTGGTATCAGAGCAGTTGGTTCTACTTTAGGACCGGAGTCTGTGAGATTGATTTGGGGAAACAGTGTTAAGTGTTTCAAGTTCAAATTTTAGAATAGAGACTC
Organism: Viscum album; assembly: GCA_963277665.1. Classification (NCBI taxonomy): domain Eukaryota; kingdom Viridiplantae; phylum Streptophyta; class Magnoliopsida; order Santalales; family Viscaceae; genus Viscum; species Viscum album. Next base: position 2,073,511,847 of record OY728119.1, read on the forward strand.
CAGTGTTGGTGCAGAAACCAACATATTAATACACCATGAATCTGATAACCTTTTTTTTGACTCAACACATATAGAAACTGGTTGAAGGGAAAACATTGGTACATGCATCTTATAAAAATGGGTTTTGGTATCCATATCCTTCTTGAGTCATCTCCCCAAATATACTCATTGACAGTGGTACATATTTTCTATTTAATAATTTATCCATGATGTTTTATTGATTTGATTCAGCATCATGATCATGAGGATGATCCCTTTAGTGATGATTCTTTGATATGGGGACATGTTCAGGGGGTTTACCTTCAGGTGGTGCATCGGTTGTACCACCACCTTTCAAGAAGTAGTTGGTACCAGCAGTATCATCATATGAGGTGTACAGGCTAAGAGTGGTTCATGAGATTTAGTAATAGTGACCCCTTATGTTCCAAGTAAATCCTGAACCATAAGCTGATGAGGACTAGCATGAGGCAGTGATATGAGTTTTCTATCTTTTCAGGACCCTGGTAGACCAGATGGTGGTCATGAAAGAGACCCTTCTTCATGAATTTATAGGATGATGGTGGGGAATAGTGATCGAGACATATATTGAGTTGAATCTAGAATGGTCATAGTTCATGTTCCTTTTCCAAGAGAACTTCTATCCAACTATATTTAGGGATGTGTGTTGAAAGTGGGTTCCCTAGACCCAACTTATATTGTACTTTGATTACCACTACATATATGTAGTTTGTTATATATACATGTGTTTACCTTACCATAATAGTGTATATACTTCTGTATCCAATTTTTTTATGGAAATTTACTTATATTACATGTCATATCAAAGGGTTACAGCAGATCCCATGCTATAATGAGAACCCTGAGATGCCATGATAGTAATCTTAAAGTAATATCCTATGGTCTAGTTACATCATTATGAAAGGACATAGATAATGTGTGACTATCAGGTGCTAAGGGTTCATAAGCATTGATACTTCTTCTCATGAAGTTCTCACTTGATGATCTCTAGTAGTTGAGATCATGAGGACAGACCTGCATAATAGGAACACCGCATGTTTCAGGTTTCATTGGTCGTTCCTATCTACATAAATGTGTAATGGTCTCCAGAATTGAGATCATTATCAATGTATTTAATTTAATTGCATACTTTGATGCAAGGAGAAAATCATAGAGATAAAGTCATGGAAAGATAGTTTGTGTTGGGTATGTCACTGGTGACATGACATTAATTGAATGATCAAGATAGGATTTTTCACTTCCAAGTTGAGTAAGATATATCTCGAGCCTAGTTGATTAGGATGGTTGCACCTTCATTAAATCCATGGCCATGGTAGTGGAAGGTAAGACCATCCAGAAAAATCAACAAATAAAATAAATAAAGATAAAGGGTGATGACACTAGTGTGCATTCTGATTTATTGAGATATCGATGACGAAGAGATTATATTACATAGAGCATGTTCGTATGAAGGTAGGCATTGCTTTGACTTTATCTTATCTCTATAGGGGCCTCGATGGGTTTCTATACTCCACTCTTGATCAGTGAATATTATTCATTTATATTGAGATAAGGACCTAGAGGGTCACACACTATAGTGCTTTGAGAATCTACCTTATTATGTGGAATAGGAATATAGAACTTGGTGGGCCCAATAAGGGGTCTGAGTATTATCAAAGTTTTATGGATCACCAAGTAATAAATAAATTATTTAATTATTCAAGTTTGGAATAATTTGTTGAATTTTTTTATAACATTTATTTATAAGTAATTAAGTAAATACAAAGATAAAATATTATTCGAATGGATTTAAATATCCATGGTTCATTTAATATTTTCAGGATAAGTGAGTCGAGTTATAGACTCAATATTTTCACGCAATATATATTTAATATATATATATATATATATATATATATTGTATTTAGTGATAAAATTATAAATATTATTTATGGCATAATTTAATTTGTCATAAATAAATATTTATAAAACTTATACTGTAAATATCTATTACACGGGGGTCGGGAACCCATACCGGATATTTTAGATATTCCCTATATAAGTGAGAGAGAGGCTCTTCCCATGTAACTATTCATGTGTTAGAATTGAGAGCCTATCTCTCCTCCTAGATTCTAGAGAGAGATTATATCAAGAAAGGAAGATCTTCAAGCTCATCCTTCTTGGATTAAATATTTTTGATTGTGGTGATCACCGCTACGTCGAAGTGATCGTTGGTGTACCACGCTAGCACTCGGATTCCAAAAAATGACACGCGAGCATATTTAAGAGGCATGTGTGGATGATCTAGAGGTCTTCAATGTCGAAGTATTCGATCAACGATTTTCGGCATCCTGCGACGGACTTGCACATGTCAAATTTGAACAAGGTACATGTTCGATTTTATTTTTGTGCTCTGTCAAATCCATGCGTGGTCCTTGAACTGCACCAGGATAAGATCACCGGAGTTGACGTTGTTACATCGCTTCGGTGATGTGAAAAAATTTAAATTCCCATCCCATCGGCTTCTGCATCCCATCCCAGTATCTAACAATGTGCACATTCAGGAGTTGTTACAGCTTCTGTATGGTGGTATGATTGTGGATGAGTATTCATCAAGGTTCACCAACCTCTCTCAATACTCAATGGATATGGTATGTGATCAAATCCTTTAATCTCGAACATTAAAGTGAGTAATACACATAGAAATATGATCTAGTTTAATAGCTCATTACATTCATACCTATGATGGGGTTCTATAGTGTGCTTTAGTGGTCAAGAGTTTCCTGGTTGACAAGACATAGACAGTTGTTACTGTTGGAGTTGGTTCCCTATAACCAACTTCTTTATACCTTATGATAACCTATATTTATAGTTTTTAATATTAATAAACTTTTTATCACATCATGATTTTTCTTCTAGGTAACATAGTAGGTGATAATGTCCTAAGAGTAATTGTCACACTAAAAGGCCATTGCAGTTCCCTACTATAATGAGAACCTAGAAGTACTATGATAATATTCTTAAATATATGTTTTATATCTATATGATATCATTTGATGGGGGAAATGATAAAGGCTATCATGGTTATAGGCTCATAGGACATTGAGTCACCTTATCATGGTTTATGCCCTTAGTAATATCCAGTATAGGATATTATGAGAACAAGACCCACCAGTAGGAAGTCCACATTTATATGTTTTATTGGATGTTCCTATCTATGGATGTGTGTATTGATCCTTAGACTTTAATATTATTATAAATTAATATTATAAGTCATTTAATTTGATGTATTGACAAAAAACATGATGACATGTGTTCTTGGTGAGGTGGGATACGTTGGGTACGTCATTAGTAATATTGCATTAAATAATAATGTGAGAAAGGATTTGTCCCTCCTGTTCTCTAACGGAAATTGATATTTCAGACCCTTTGATGGAAATGATATAGCCAAAATAAATCCATGGCCATGTTGTTCTATGGGAAAGTTTGATTTTTTGATAGTCAAAGAAAGAGACATCAAGCACATTGGTTGATGACACCAACATGCAACCTGCTTGATTAGAGATATCGTGATAAAAGAATTATATTACAAAGTGAGCATCTGTATGAGGTATTATGTTGTTTTGACATTGAATTATTTCTCTATGGGTGGTGTGGCATGTTTCTAGATTCCAACCTTAGAATTTAAGTTTTTTTCCCAATGCCACTAAGAAAGAGGCCTAGAGGGTCACACACTAAGTGTATTAAGATTCTCAGTTAAATAATATATTATTATTTATTATTTAACAAGTTGAGTAAATATTATTTCCAAATGTGGTTTGATGATTATTCATGTTTTCTTGGATTCATATATTCCATCACTAGTTATTCAAGATAATATTATGTGAGTAGAATATTTAATAAATATTTATTTTTTTATTTAGTGAATATGGTATTTATTTATTTATTAGAGAATAATGCAGTATTATTTATTAATTAAATAAATAGTCATTATTTAAGGAATGATAAATATTATGGAGGAATAGAGGACCGAGTTTATAGGTCTAGTGATAAATAATATATATTGAATATTATTTGATTAAATAATATTTAATTTTAATTTGTGAGTTTAGCACATGTCAAGAAATAATAATTTTATTAATATTATTATTGACATGGGGTTTTGTAGGGATTAAATAAATAGTCAGTGGAACTTGTGAAATTATTTATTTTTAACCTAAATGATATATAAACCCAATTATAATATTTTCCAAGAGAGCCAGTTCATTTTTTTTGTTATGTACAACGAATATGGAGAATCCTCTTGAATTCTTAGAGAGATCCATTCTCCATGAAAGCTCTCAAGAACAAAAAGTGGTATTCCTCTACCTCCCACTCTATAGTCTAAGGAGATCAGGATAAAACTTTGGAATAAATTCTCATAGATACTAAAGGTGAACGACACAAGTGATAGGATACTCTATGCTAGCACCCGAAGATTCTTACAGTGGCATTTGGAGATATTTGGAAAACGTGTGGATCACCGCTAGAAGGAATCTACTCTTAAATCCTTCAACGAAATAGAGATACAACAGAGATTTGTTGTCAGACCCATCAAAAAATAATTAATTCACATAAGGTAATTATTAATTGGTTAAATTAATTATAAATAATATGTGATGATCATGTGCTTGGTTCTGGAATTCTATCTCTTGTCTATTTTTCTTTGACTCAATTTTGTTGATCACAACATTTATCATTGTGTAAATCTCAGATTGATCATCGATCATGAGAAAATAGAAATGTTGGGAATGACCCATCAAACACTTCTATTATACCCAGAAGCTAAAAGTGGTATTAAAGTGGTCACATAATTATTTATAATTATTTAAAGATCATTTATTGATTTACACATTTGTAATTTAGCTTCCAATTCAAGTTTAATCATTATTTAAAACAAATTTAAAGATATTATTATTTATCTTTAATTTCTCATAGATCTAATCAAATAAATTAATTTTATAAAATAAATAAAATCAAAGAACACATCTGATGGTGCTGAGGATTCTGGCTAGATAACACAAGAGTACACACCATGTACTAGTGTTCAACATTCCAAGAATTAATTTTAAATTAATTCAAATCGTGTGCAATGAATAAACATTATGAATTTAATTATAGACCATGTGTTGACTAGGCTATCATGGTGCATGGTTATCCAGAGTACATGTCATGTAGCCCACATACAAGGCGTGTAGTCCTGTAGTCACAGATGGGTCATGTATCTTCTTACACGACCTACATGACTGGTGACCATGTAACTTGAAGACCACATACTATATAGCCCTTATACACACCATGTACTCTAATTTTTATGAGGAATAGTTTACATGACAAGTCCCTAGGTGTGTTCCTCAGATAGAGGGTGTGAAACATTCACGCCGTGTAACTCACTTGTACACACCTTGTAATTATACCAAATTATGTAGAATTAAAATTAATTTATCATACTGTGTAAACCTTATCGAAATTTACTTACATGTGGTCATTAATTGGAAAGGAAATTCCATGTGATGGGTTTTAATATATATATATATATATATAATTAATTTATATGTAATGTTAAGATTTATATATCATATGTGACCTGTATTACAGTTATTACTATCTGTGATTTGAAGCATAAAATGTGATAGAAAAGTCATGTAATTCGTGTAATCCTTAAGTTGATAGTACATGTCATTAAAGTAAGTGATAATTTGTGTATGCCATATGTCATAAGATTAAACAATATATGTGTATAATACATGTTGGGTAGATTCTGATGGGTATTCATCATGTTTCCTCCAAGGTATATTTATGTATATAGTTAATTCTAAAAGAATTTATTTAATTTTTAAAAAATTATGATGGATGAGAATCTCAAGGAAATTTGGATGAGAATTAAGATAAAATAATTGATTAATTAAAGAAGATAATTAGTTGATTTGCACATGATTTATCTTAAATAAGAATTATTTATAATTGAATGGTATTTTATTAAATGTCTAATTTGTTTAATGCATGTGGATGACCATAAAAATAGACCAGACCTTTGTATGATATTGGTTTCATTTAATTTATTTTCAAATTAAATTATTGACCTATGTGTCATATCTCATCTCATTATGTAAGGGTCAGCATGCCCATGGTTCATTTTATGTAAAACCCTTTTCCCCTCACCTGTGTGTGAGTAAAAGCATATGTAATGGATGAAGCTCCCAATCTAGTGGAGGTAGTTCAATTTTGGAGTTGAGGTGAAACCAATCTAAGAGAGATACACACACTACTGTAATTTCGACCTTTTGCGACAGACTATTTGCGACAGGCTCCCATTGCAAAAAACCCTTTTGCGATGGGGTCCCGTCGCAAATAGCTCGTTGTAGAAAATGACATCGCAACATGTATTTTTTGTGACGATCCCGTCACAAAAAATATTACTTGTGATGGGAAGCGGGCTCGTCGCAAATAGATGTCTGATTAAATACATTATATATACAAGAACTTTTAGCGACGGGCCCGTCGCAAATAGCTTATATGTTATAAACCTGTTGCGACGGGCCTGTCGAAAAAAAAGTTATTGCGACGGTAAAGCAACCCGTCGCAAAAACTTTTAAAAATATATATATATAATCTATTTGCGACGGGCCCCCCGTCACAAAAGGCCCCATTGAAAATACTTAATAAAAAAATATTAATATTATTAAAATAATAAAAAAAATATTAAAATTATCAATATTTGAAAATACTCAATAAAATAAAAAAAATAAAATTATGATTAATGAAAAAAATAATATTAATATTATTAAAATAAAAAAATAAAAAATATTAAAATTCTCAATATTCAGAAAAAAATATAAAAAATCATAAAATATTATTATTATTATTATTAGTAAAATAAAAAAATATTAAAAAATATAATACTAATAATAAATATTAAAATATTAAAAAGAATAAAAAAAATTATGCAATATTCGCACCAATATAAAAGAAAAAAACTATAAATAGTTCATATTACAGCAAATGTTCTATTCAAATGTTTTTAACAGAACAAAAAAATCACTAGGGGATAGTCTTTTGGAGGAGCTGGAGGAGATGGTGGAGGAAACTCCATCCCTAAACTATGAGTCAAACGACGCATGTACTCCATCTGATCGTGCTATTACTCCTGCCATTGACGCATGTCCTCCCTGTGCTGCTGCTGTTGCTGCTGCCATCGATGCATGTCCTCCTCGTGCTGCTGCTGCTACTACCATCGACGCATTTCCTCCTTGTGTTTCTTCTGCTGGTGTTATTTATTACTATTTATTAGTATTTATTAGTATTTATTTCTATTTATTTCTATTTATTAGTATTTATTTCTATTTATTAGTATTTATTTCTATTTATTAGTATTTATTTCTATTTATTTCTATTTATTACTATTTATTACTATTTATTTATATTTATTTCTATTTATTACTGTTTATTACTATTTATTACAATTTATTACTATTTATTACTATTTATTACAATTTTACAATTTATTACTATTTATTAGTATTTATTAGTATTTATTGGTATTTATTACTATTTATTAGTATTTATTTCTATTTATTAGTATTTATTTCTATTTATTATAATTTATTACTATTTATTAGAATTTATTACTATTTATTAGTATTTATTACTATTTATTAGTATATTTCTATTTATTATTATTTATTATTATTTATTATTATTTATTAGTATTTATTACTATTTATTATATTTATTACTATTTATTACTATTTATTATATTTATTACTATTTATTATATTTATTACTATTTATTATATTATTGCTATTTATTATATTTATTACTATTTATTAGAATTTATTAGTATTTATTACTAATTATTAGTATTTTTATTACTAATTATTAGTATGTATTACTAATTATTAGTATTTATTACTAATAATTAGTATTTATTACTAATTATTAGTATTTATTACTAATTATTAGTATTTATTACTAATTATTAGTTTTTATTACTAATTATTAGTATTTATTACTAATTATTAGTATTTATTACTAATTATTAGTATTTATTACTATTCATTACTATTTATTAGTATTTATTAGTATTTATTAATATTTATTAATATTTATTACTATTTATTAGTATTTATTACTATTTATTAGTATTTAATAGTATTTATTAGTATTTATTACTAATTATTACTAATTAATACTATTTATTACTAATTGTTAATATTTATTACAATTTTTTTCTAATTATTACTATTTATTTCTAATTATTACTAATTAGTGTTAATTACTATTAATTACTACAAAATACAGCTACTAATTACTAATTACTGCTAATTATTTATATATATTACTAATTATCCATAATAATTAAATTATAACTAATTACTAAGAATTAGTACTAATAATTTAATTTTATTATTGCAAATAAATACTGATGACAAAACAATTTAAATATAACTTAATTACAACTAATCAACAATAACTAAAATTAATATAAAGAAAAATAAATAGATGCTAAATTAAATAAAACATAAATACCTTTAAACTTGATCTCTTATAATTGTAGGTGGCTTCACAACTTCTTCATAAAAAAAGCTAACTCTCAAAAAATTTCACTCTAAAATTAGAGTTTACAGAAGCAGAGGAATAAGAAATTCAGGCTGAGAAAAGAAAAAATGGAGGGGGTATATATAGGTTAGATTAGTTGCGATAGGAGTATTAGCGACGGGACTCCCGTCGCTAATAGTACTTTTTTGTGACGGGACCCATCGCAAATACCTTCAGCCGCATTAATTACGGTCGGTGGTTAAAAGGCTATTTGCGACGGGCCCCATCGCAAAAAGGGACCTGCCGACACACTTTTTGCGATGGGACAACATCTCGTTGCAAATAGTTTTTTACCGCCGCCGGTTATTTGCGATGGGACCCATCGTAAATACCCTTTCGTGTGGTTTGGCATTCAAACCGCGCGCAAGTTTTTGCGACGGACGGCTATTCATGTCGCAAATAACCTCTTTGACAGACTATTTATAATGGGAATAAATCCTGTCACAAATAACCCGTTGCAAATAACGGTTTTTCCCATAGTGATAGGTGGATCGGTGAAAGGCTGAAACACGAACCTTAATTGGTTCAAGGTGTTTTCCCCTAGGTTGACGGTTAGTTTATCAACTTCTAGATAAAATAACCATTAGTATAATCTCCTAATCATACCACTTTATGATTTTATTTATTTCAAGTTAGAAGTTTGCTTCGTTATGGATTTTTTGTCATGATTACATGAATTTATGAATTAACAAGCATTCATGAGGGAACTGAAATAAATTTTCTTATGCGTAATTATTATCTAAGACATGGTTAATCACTTAACTAAATCCACTTAATATTAAAAATCGTATAATAAATATAATAATTTGAAATCTATGCATAAAAGATAAAATCCATCAAATATATATATTAGTTCGGTATATCCTTCCACTACTTTAGTTAAAATTGATCCATATTTCAAAGTGATTAACCAGCCAAATTTGAGGTGATTTCAATTATTAGGGAATTATAGCATAAAGTTTTAGGTTGACTCAACTTAGTTAAAATCTAGGTTTGAATGCCAAATCATGACTTTGTGTAACTAAGAGGCAAGGGTTTAAGAAATCCAATTTAATGAATTTAGTATTGGGGGTCCACTCAACAGATTAAGGAACTATGAGTTAATGCAGTTAGAATTTGGAACGCCTACCTAAAACCATTCAATTTTTTTGACCAACCAAAGTTGGGGTAATGATAAGGGGAATATGTATCCTTTCAACTAGAGTGCCCAAGAAATAGAATATTATAAATCCAATGGTGAGGGCGATTGGGTTTCGATAAAATAGTGTGAGATTAATAAATATAATATTTATTTATCTATATAAATTTTATCAGACAAAGTACTAAAATTATTCCCATCTTATTTGTAGAAACATCAATAAAATGAGTTTAAACATATAACTTTGATCTATACTTGAGAATGATAACATTCTCACCAGCACAAATTACCAAGAGTGGCAAAGGCATTTACATGTTTTCATTTTCCAGGAAATGGAATTGTATGTTCTAGAAGAACCAATTCTCGATGCACTTAGAAATGAGGCTAGTGATGAAGATATGCCTCTCTAGAAGAAACATTTTAATGATGCTACAGACGTTCAATGCTTCATGCTATAATCCATGACCAATGCGATTTTGAACCAACATGAGGACATGGATGCATATATCATGATGACTTGCCTTTAGAATATCTATCAAGAGAAGGTGAGACAAGAGAGATACGATGTCTCCAATGCTTTGTTTACAACTAATCTTAGAGAGTCTGCACCATTTGGGACTCATGTTGTCAAGATTATTGACTAGATTGAACACTTATAAATATTAGGGATTAAATTCCTAGATGAGTTGCACATATATCTCATACTTTCATCACTTACAAATAACTTATCTTTTTTTATTGTTAATTATAATATGATAATTAATGAGACGAGTCTTTCAAAACACCTTACTCTAATTCTACAAGTGGATAAGGACATGGGGTGTGGAAGCCACATTTTCCTTATCATGTATAAGAAAAGTATGAACAAGGATAATGTTCCCAAGACTCATAAAAAGTATAAATCTCCAGAGCACTATCCTTATAGGAAGTGGAAGATCCAGATATAGGGAAAGGAAAATGAGGCAATATTCTTTGAATGTGGAAAGAAATCCCATAAGAAAAAGTACTCCACCCAAAATCAAGGGGATGCTAAAGGTGAATTTGTTATAGAATGTAATATTTCAATATCTAAAAATTGGGAATTAGATACAAAATTTGGTACTCACATTTGTATCCAAATGCTGGAACCATGTAGATTCCAAAAGATTTCTAGAGGAGAGGTGGATTTGAAAGCTGACAATGGTGTAAGGCTGGCTTCTTTAGCCATTGGTGACTACGACGTTTCATTGTCAATGGATTATGGTATGTAACATTTAAATAATGGTATTTATGTATTAAATTATGAAAACCATGTATTGTAAATAGATAAAAAAATCATGTTCTCATGAATCATATAACACCAATCTTTGGCATCATTGTCTTTTTATGTGAATGAGAAGCATTTGAAAAAGATCTATCAAGATGGTTATTTAGACTCTTTTGAGCTAAAACCACTTGAAATATGTCATGCTTGTTTGTATGAAAAAACGAGAAAACCTAAAATATGTAGATAGGATGAAAGGTACACATATCTTCTAGGATTGGTACACACTGATGTGTGTGGACCATTTCCAATAGAATCTAGAGGTGGGTATTATTACTTCATAAATTTTACTGATGACTTGAGTAGATATGGTTATGTCTACTTGATGTGGTATAAGTCTGATCCCTTTAAGAAATTAAAGGAATTGACGAATGAAGTAGAAAATAAACTGGGATAGTAGATAAAGAATCTTCAATTGGATAAAGGTGGTGAATATCTTAACCAAGATTTTATATAATTTTTACCGGAGTTTGAGATTCTATATCAACTCACTCCACCTTGCACACTATAATGGAATGATCTTATTTAAAGGAGGAACTAAACCTTGTTATAAATAGTAAGGTCAATGGTGATTCATGAAGATCTTCTATTATCCTTTTGGGGATATTCATTATAAACTATAGAATATACATTAAATAGAGTACCAACTAAAGAAAAATATGGGATTCCCTTCGAGTTATGGGGCGGAAAGAAACCTATTTTTTTCATACACGTGTATGGGGTTGCGAGGAATTTGTTAAGTCCTTCTTAGGAAACAAACTTGCACCCTAAGTCACAAAGTGTATCTCTATAGAGTATCCTAAGGAAACAAAGGGATACTACCTATACAACCCCTCAAACAAGAATTTGATTGTCGCTAAACAAGCCTTGTTTCTTGAGAGGGAGCACATCCTAAAAAAAAGGATGGTGGGAGAAATATTGAATTCAATGAAGTTGATACCCATGATACAGAATAGTTGGTATAGGAACATATTCCATAGTTCCCCATGGAAGAAGCGGTTTCTCAAACACAAGTACTGTGTAGGAGCACAAGAGAGGTAAGAGAACCATAGATATATGGTTTTATAGTCACCAAAGATAGTGACTAATTATTGTTTAACAATGATGGACCTCTATCCTACAAATAGGTAGTAGATATCTCAAAAATATATAAGATTGAAAGAAGCCTTGAATTATGAAATTGATTCCATGTATAAGAACTGTGTTTGGGTTTTGGTCGATGCAACAATTGATGTAAATCTTGTATGGTGAAAATGGGTATTCAAGAAATAACTCAACATAGAAGGTAAAGTAAATACCTCTAAAGAAATGATAGTGAATAAAAGGTTTAAATAACATCAAGGAATTGACTAAAATGAAACATTTTCACCAGTTTCCATGTTTAAATCTATTAGAATTCTACTATATATAGAAATTTATGATGACTATGAAATTTGGTAGATGGATGTCAAAACTGTTTTATTTAATGGGAACCTTCAGGAAGATTTTTATATGACACAACCAGAAGGGTTTCTAACTCCAGGTGATTCCAAAATGATTTTCAAGTTGTAGAGATCCATTTATAGATTAAATTAAGCCTCTAGTTCATGGAATAATCGATTCAATGAAGCTATAAAAGACTTTGGTTTTATAAAGAATGAATGTGAGCCATGTTTTTACAAGAGGTTTAGTGGAAATGCATTTATTATCCTAGTGGTATATGTTGTTGACATATTACTTGTTATAAATGACATACCATTATTATAGTCTATTAAGGACTAGTTAAACTAATGTTTCTCCATGAATGAATTAGGTGAAATAGCCTATATTATAGGGATCAAGATCATTCGTGATAGATCCAAGAGTCTACTTGGACTAAGTAAAAGTACATACACTGAATAGATAATAAAGAGATTTAGTATGGAATAATCCAATAGGGGATTGGTTCCAGTATCACATGATTTACATCTTTCTAAGAAAATGTGTCTTCAAACACAATAGGATAAAGGGAGTATGAGTAATATCCCATATGATTCGGTGATAGGATCAATCATGTATTCCATGTTGTTTACTATAATTAATGTTTCATATGCATTGAGAATAGTAGGTAGATATCAAGAAGATTCCTAAGAACAACATTGGTTTATTGTTAAAGTAATAATTAAGTATCTGATAATATCTAAGTATATTTTCCTATTTTATGGAGGAGACACATATATATTCATTAGGGGTTATATTGATGCTAGTTTTCAAATAAACTAGAATGGTCTAAAGTCACAGTCAGAATATGTTTTCTATCTCAATGGAGGAACTATGTGTTGGAAGATTTCAAAGAAGTTATTTGTCTCTAATTATACCATAGAGTCTGAGTATATATTGTATTCTGGTGTAGCCAAAAAATCTGTTTGGATGCAAAACTTTTTCCAGGATCATGATGTGGTACCAAGTAGTAAATATCCTATCACATTGTATTTTGATAATACTGCAGTAGTGGCTCTTGAAAAAGAGCCAAGGTCACACCAGTGGACAAATCATATATGACGTAAGTATCACATCTTGAGTTATTTTTATCAAAGGGGTGAAGTTTTAGTAATCATAGTACCCACAGAAGAGAACATGGTGGACCCCTTGATTAAAGGATTATCTCATCAGATGTATGAGTATCATGTGAGAGCTAGTGGACTGAAGGTTGTTAGTAGTTGATTCTACAACAAGTGGGAGTCTGTTGGACTTAGTGACCTAGAACCAACTTATGTGTACTTTATGATAACTTATATTCATATATTTTAACATTTATAACCTCTTTATGAAATCATGATTGTTTTTATACGTAACATAGTATGTGATAATGTCCTAAGAGTAACTATCTCACTAAAAGGTAATATTAGTTCTCTACTATGATGAGAACCTATAAGTTCCATGAAAATAATATTAAATATATGTTCTATAGTTGGATGATAACATTTTAGGGACACAAATAATATAGGCTATCAGGGGTAGAGGCTCAAAGGACTTTGAGGCACCTTATCATGGTATGCATCCTTGGTAATATCTAGTGTAGGATATAATGAGAACAAGACTCGGTTGTATGAAGTCCACATTTATATGTGTAATTGGATGTTACTATATGTGGACATGTGTATTGATATTAATACTTTAATATTATTATTAATGAATAATATAAGTCATGTACTTTGATGTATTGATGAAAATTGTGATGATATATGTTCACGGTGAGGTAGGATGTGTTGGGTGCATCATGAGTAATATTGCATTAATGAATAATGCAAGAAATTATTTTTCCCTCTTTTTCTTTAATTGAAGTTGATATCTTATCCCCTTTGATGGAAATTATATAGCCTAAATAAATCCATAGACATGGTGTTCTATGGGAAAGTTTGATTTCCGAAAATTCTAAGAAAGAGACATCGAACACATAGGTTGATATCACTAGCATACAACTTTCTTGATTAGAGATATTGTGATAAAAGTATTATATTATATAGTGATCATTTGTATGATGTATTATTTCATTGAGGCATTAACATCATTCAATATGGGTGTCTTGGTGTGTTGATAGATGTTAAACTTGGACTTTAGGTTGTTTCGCCTAATTCCACTGAGAAAGAGGCATAGAGGGTCACAAACTAAGTGTCTCTAAAATCTCAGTTAAATAATATATTATTATTTATTATTTAACAAGTTGATTAAATATTATCATATGTGGTTTAATGATTATTCATGTTTTCTTGACCGTATATATTTTGTCACCAGTTATTTGAGGTAATATTGTGTGAGCAGAATATTTAATAAATATTTATTTTCTATTTAGTGAATATAATATTTATTTATTTTTTTGGTGAATAATATAGTGATATTTATTTATTAAATAAATATTCATTATCAAGGCCTGATAAATATTACGGAGGAATGAAAAACCAAGTTTATAGGTATGGTGAGAAATGATATATATTTAATATTATTTTATTAAATAATATTTAATTTTAATTTGTGAGTTTAGCGCATGTCAAAAAATAATAATATAATTAATATTATTATTGGCATGGGGTTCCACATGTATTAAATAAATAATAAGGGTAACTTGTGAAATTATTTATTTCTAACCCTAGAGGTATATAAACCCAATTATATTATTTTTCAAGAGATCAAATTCATTTGTTGTATTATGCACAATGAATCCAAAGAATCCTCTTGAATCCCAAGATATCTCCCTTATCCAAGAAATTTCCCAAGAACAGAGAGCGATCTTCCTCCACCTCCTATTCTCGAGTCTATATAGATCAAGGAGAATTCTTTGGAAGTGATTCTGATGGTGATCAAAGACAAAGGACGCAAGTGATAGGATCTACCATGCTATCACCCAAATATTCCTATAATGATGTTCGGATATTTTTGGAACATGTGTGGATCACCACTAGAGGAAATCTACTCTTAATTACTTCAACACAAAAAATATGCAATGTATATCTATTGTTAGATCCATTAACAGAGAAATAATTCTCATAATGTAATTATTCATTAATTAAATTAATTATAAATAATATGTGATGAACCTACACTTGGTTATAACATTCTATCCCTTATCTATATTTCTTTGATTCGATCATGTTTATCATAATTTTTGTCATTTTTTAAATCTCGGATTGATAATAAATCATGAAAAAAAAATGTTACATCTCACCACACACTTCTGATGCACTCGAAACCTACAATTACCAGTACTTGGTACACATGATCTTAGACTTGGCGGATGGAAGCCAAAATCAGACATAAGGATTGGGACGTGCGAGAAGATTCATAAGGAGGTATTAGGACATAGTTTCTAGGGTTTAGGCTCACAGGATGGATCTCTTCAGTCTAAGGAGAGGTGGTGTTACTATTGTGACGGTAGGGGGAATCTTATGTGGGATGGTCCAACCCACCATATAGATGATAGAGAGGTAGTGGATGGGCCTCCTAGGTAGAGGAAGTGATAAGATCAGGTAATTCCACGGAGTGGAAAACATGGTAGAGGAATTGGTAGAGTATCTAGAGTTAGAAGACGTTATGACTTATTGCCACAAACACTCCCAAGTCGTCCTCTCCAGGCTTCGAGAGCTGGTGGTCAAGGGAGAGAGTAGTTGTAGGCAGTTAAGGCTTATGAACTATAGGCTCCTAGGATGATATAAGGTATGATCTGAGTCACCACTAGTAAGAGTCTCCAAGCGCGAGGGTTGAGCCATGGGCTCAACCAAAATATCTATGTATTAAACTAGATATGTGGAAATAAAGGAATGATTATCTACAGTTCATGTCCAGATAGACTATTTTAGGTAGAGTATGTGATTTTTTCATAGTGATGGTGCTAGGTTCTCCTTTTTGGGTGAAAAGTAAACCCAGACAGAGCAAGATGGAATCATTCATAGGAGGGTGTGGCTGATTACACATTGGTTGGCTAGCATGAACCTTAATATCATGGATTATATGAGCCTTTATTTTCTTGTAGTGGTGGTGGATTACAAGGAAATCTTTATTAAGGATGTTCCTAGATTAACTTTGAGCCAAGAGATAGACTTTTTCATTGATCTATTCCTCGTGATGAAACTGATATCTTCTCCAGCATATTGAATGGCTCCCACAAAGCCTTACAAGATGAGGGTGTGTTTGAAGACTTGAAGTGGAGGGGCTTTGATAAACCCAGTGTTTCACTCTGATCAGCCCTAGTATTATTTCACAAGAAGACTGACAGGAGCTTGAGGTTGTGTGTTGATTATCATTTCCTAAACCAAGTGACCATAAAGAACTATTATCTATTACCAAGGATATATGACCTCTTTGATCAGTTGAGAGGGGAATGATGGTTCTCGAAGATTGACCTCAGATCAGACTATCACTAGTTGTGATTATAGGGTGATAATATAATTATTATGACATTCAGATATTTCTATAGTCAATATTAGTACTTAGTGATTCCCTTCATTATGATGAACTTCCCAATAGTGTTCATGAGACTCATGAACCAGATATTTCAGCCTTTCTTAGATCAATTTGTGGTAGTCTTCATTGATGATATCCTAGTGTACTTAGAGTCCAAATAGGATCACAATAGACACTTGAGGATGGCTCATGACGTACTCTAAGATCACTAGATTTATGGGAAGCTTTTGAAGTTACAGTTCTGAATTCAAGAGATCCACTTTCTCAGACATGTTATCTCAGTAGATGGTGTGGCAGTGGACCTAACAAAGGTCGAGCTAGTGTTAGCTTGGGAGCCACCCAAGTGTGTGATGGAGGTGTATAAATTCCTTGTCTTAGAAGGATACTATCATATATTCATACATGATTTCTCTAGTATATCATCTCCCTTGATAGATTTTACCTGAAAGGGGAATCCTTTCATGTGTACATAGAAGTTCCGGCAGGATTTTAAGGAGTTGAAGTAGATATTGATGAGCGCTCCCATATTTATATTTCCAGAGGAGGGTGTTGATTACATAGTGTTTTGAGATGAATTGAGGACCAGGCTACATTGTGTTATGATGTAGAGGAAAGAGGCAATTATTTATGTTTTAGGTTATTTGATACCACATGAACATAACTATGTGACCCATGATCTTGAGTTAGAAGTAGTAGTCTTCACACTGAAGATGTGGTGACACTACCTAATTGATGATTTATTTATCATCTATTATGACCAAAAGAGTCTCAAGTATATCTTCTCTCAGAAATATCTTAACTTGAGATAGAGGTGGTGTCTAGAGTTCCTCTAGGATTATGACTTTGATATTTTCTATTCTTCTAGGAAGGGGGGCACAGTAGAAGATTACCTCAGTAAGAGATCTTATTCACAGTTACTGAGTGATGATTCAGAACAGTTGGATTCATTTCAATTATCCTTTGTGGGTATAGATAGAGCATTTTACCACCAGTTGATGGTTTTTACCCCTTTTCTTTTATAGCGATTCAGAGAGGCACATCTTGGGGATACTAACTGTGAGACCCTATATACTTAGATATCCATTAGACATGCTCCTGATGGATTTTATGAAGGTGGGGAGAATTTTTTTCCTTTTATAGGATTCATGATGGTACTATTTTCACTAATAGAGTATTTGTTAAGGGATTTTAATACTTTACCCTTGGCGGTACATTCAGGTGTAGCGAAGATGTACCAGGAGATACAGTGACAATTTTGGTGGCCAGGTATGATAAATGGATTTGCAAAAGTTTTCTATTGATGATTTACTTTTCATCAAGTGTATGATGAGAAACAAGTTCTAACAGGTTTAAATCAACCCCTTAAGGTGTCAGAGTAGATGTGGGATGGTATTTCCAAGGGTTACCATGTACATCCAGGGGACACAATTCCATATGGGTGATTATAGTCCGAATCACCAAGTCATCCCACTTCCTAGCTATCTGAGAGTATATTTCATTAGAGATATTGGTATGCCTCTATGTGGAGGAGATATTCTGAATCCATGTATTTCCCTCAATGATTTTTTCTGACTCTAATACTTGCTTCACATCTTGGTTATGGAGAGGATTATGGAAGGCCTTTGGGACTCAATTGTGTTTGAGTATAGAGATTGACCCCCATACTGATGGCCATATTGATAAGACCATTCATGTCATGAAGGAAATGTTTTGGGTCTACATGTTAGACTTTTTCGATATTTGGGAGGATTTTTTATCATCGGTGGAGTTTTCATATAAGAACAGATACCATTCCACCATTGGTATGCCACCATTCGAGTCCTTGTACGGGTGACCCTATAGGTCACCACTATATTGAACTAAACTAGGAGATTATGTACTTATGGGACCAGAGTTGGTGTGAGCTAATACATATAAGGTACAGATAATTTAGGAGTATATGAGGTCTATACAGAACCGTCAGAAGTCTGATGTGGACTAATGGAAGAGGCCTTTGATGTTCGAGGTGGGAGACCATGTATTCCTGAGGGTCTCACCTTGACATGGATTACATAGATTTTTCTAGGGAGGAAATATATCTTATAGATTCATTATCCCTTACCAGATAATTTATAGAGTTGGTTAGGTGGCATACCACTTAGATCTACAGTCATAGTTAGACAAGTTACACAACGTCTTCCAAGTGTTTCAATTGAGGAGGTACATGCATGACTTGTCACATGTTATGGATTGGGGAGAGATGGACATTGAGGATAGAGATACCTTTTTTCAATGCTCAATGGAGATCTAGGATTGTTAGGAGAGGATCCTTCATGGGAAATCAATTTCCCTAGTCTTTGTCTATTGGTAGCACAAGAAACTCTTTAGGAGAGAAACTGGGAGCAGGATGTTGAGATGCGTGCTTTGTACCCATATCTATGTATGTAGCCTTTTGTTTTGGATTTCTTCAATATAAATCCCCAAGGTGGGGAGAATTTAATGACTTTTATTTTTTTAGGTTTTGATTTGGAATATTAAATGGATTATTTTCATATATATGCATCAAGATGACATGAGATTCCAATTCCCAAAATTCTTGGAATAAATTTTTAAAATATACTAAATATATTAAATATCATGCATGCATAGTTTACATAAAAAGTTGAATAACACTTAAAAATAGTCTCATATTAGAAACATGAGGCTTCTTTTGAGTTTAGAGTGTGGTTTTTCCCTAGGTATGGATTAACCTTGGAGTGCATCAGACGTTCAGGTTGAGCGTCGTTGCAGACGAATTAATAAAATAAATAAATTAAATTATTTATTTTATTAAATGACACAATGACCTAATTTATTTCTCTATAAATAATTTTTTGTGCCTAATTTTCAGGGTTATCTATATAACCCTGAAAAATGAGAGATAGTGTTGGAGGAGCTTTTGTTGGTGAGCAACGACCAGATCGGGATTGAGGAACGACATAGAAATAGGATGTGTGGATATGTCCAAAAAGAGAGACATGTGATTGTTCTTCACCAGTGATTGATTTAAATCAAAGTAGGACATTTTTTTAGCTTTATTTTTCCTTTTTTAATTATTACTATGATTAATGTTAATTAATCGACCAACGAATTTGATTCACGGATCAGTTGTATTGTGGGTATGGGTTTATTTTGCAAGAATTATTGGGAGAATTGTTTATTTTTGTTATGGATCCTCATTAATTATTCTAAAAGCAATGGATTGAGGCTAATCCAAACATAGTCAATGTTCTTTCCTCCTTTCCATTATTTTTAGTTTTCTTCCAGCGTTATTTATTCATTCATCACTGATATTCATTTTTATAGGTGGTTCGACAAGATATTGGATAATAAATCATTGTGCACCTATTTCTTGGTGCAACAGATTGATATCACAGATATGGGTTTGGATAGAAAATAGTATTGAGCTACAATGATGAAGACAACATATTTGAGGATGTATTTTTTATGCATGGTTTAAGGGGGTCATTCGATGACAATGAGAACCAACGATGAACATTTTTTCATATGATTTTGGTGTCTAGAATCCAACAAGTGATGATGGTGAGGCTCAACTATACCAAATCCAAACTCTTTGATGTGATTTGCAGTGGAATCAAAGGTGACAATAGAGTAGGAATATATAGAAGAACCCACAGTTCTAGAAGATCATGCAGAACATGACATGTATTTCAGAGTTACATGTATTGTGGGACCTTTGGTGTGGTGGTATAGTTTTCGCAAGAAGATAAATATCACATGGAATGTGACATCTTTCACACAGCATGTGGCCCTTTACCTAGGGTCTTGGAGTGTACTTAAAAGGGTAAAAAAACACAACTAGGAGTACACAGGCTCAGAAATTCCATGTACTGGGCATGGACACGGTCAACCAGATACGAACACTATCAAGAGTACACGGGCTTGGAAATTTCATGTAATCAAACACATACATGGGAATGGTCCATAATACATGGGTAGGACCTAGTGGTGAAGGTAAATGTTGTGTATTACTTCAAATATGGCTTGGATCCCTTATCATATTCACCTTGGATAGTTTTTGTTAGGTTATTTCCCCCTGATCCTTTCCTCAAGTGTTGTTATGGAATCGCATCCAGTGCATAGGATGGTGATCCCCTCTGAGGAACTTTTTTCTTGGATGGAGTTGTTGGAATCCATTCATGAGGCCCAAAATGAGATCCTCTATCATCATCGCCCTAGGTGGATTTATTGGTATTGTTGTGACCGAAACTTCATAGGCATCAATCCCCTACTTAGCGGGTACCTTGAGGATCTAGGAGTGATCCCCTTTCTATGTATCATTCTCTTTATACATTTAGTGTATACTTCTTATGGTGAGTCCCAATGAGAATGACATCTCTGACAGACACCATTAGTGCTATGTGACTCATAGAGTGAGTTATACCAG
This sequence comes from Viscum album, assembly GCA_963277665.1. Classification (NCBI taxonomy): domain Eukaryota; kingdom Viridiplantae; phylum Streptophyta; class Magnoliopsida; order Santalales; family Viscaceae; genus Viscum; species Viscum album. The sequence continues at coordinate 2,073,533,265 of OY728119.1, forward strand.
ATGAGTGATATGTGAAACCTTCGAGCAATAACCCTAGGCTGACATTATGGTTGTGACTTTACCATTATATTGTGAGTCTATATTGATTATATCTAAATATTCTTATTATATGTGTTGGTGACATATACTTGTGATGAGTTGAATTTTATTCTTGATGTTATCTGGTTACTAATTTCAAGGAGTCCTATTGGGTATTTTTAAACTCACCCCTACATGAGATTTTCCCACATGTGTCATGTCTTATGTAGATAATTGACCATTTGACAGTGTCCTAGAGTGAATAGGACTAGTTGGATCTTAGTGATCTAGACAGAAAGAGGTGTGTCCATGTGGTTTCATTTGATAGTAGTCCTCACCCACTTTATAGGTTGGAATTTTTTTATTTTCTTTTTGGTGGGAATGTATTTGACCCTTTTTATTTCAATTACTTTTTTCATACTCTGATGGTGAGATTTTAGATTTATGCATGCATGATTATCAGTTTTTTTACATTTCACCACTTTATGGGCTTAGATATGTGTGTGTGTACAGGTAGGGTTAAGGCCTCCTATGTGTGTGATATTCCTACCTAGTGTTGGTCACCATCCCTTGGTCTATTAGAAGTGGGAATGGGTTAGTCATGATATGAGCTCTATTGGGAAGGTTCATGATAAAAAAACATTCCTTCCATATTCTTATCAAAAAATTCACAATGTACCTCGTTTCAAAAATGATAAAAAGTTTTCTTCCAAAAAAATTTAAGGAAAAATCAAACATGGGTGAAAATTATTTAAAAAAATCATAGGATAATAGTAAAAACCTTCATTAATTTTTTTTTATAAAATATGGATATGGAAGAAAAAGTGAGTTTTAAGGGAAACATTAAAAAAATATTTTTTCAAAAACAGTCAATTACCTTTAGTCTGACTGGTCACATACGTTATTTGTCTTCCTCTTAATTGGAAAACCTCCTTTTATTAACACCTTAAGCCTTTTAAGGTTAGTTTTATACCTAAAAAGAGACCTCAGGAATGAGAGTAGGGATTCTATGAAATGGTTTAGGCAAGGATTGACCAAACCAAAGGGGTTTCCAAGTGTGAATGATTGAGAATAAGAAGTTCCCTTTTATAAAAGGGGAGAGCAACTCTTAGAATTTTTAAAAAATATTAAATTAATATAAATTAATTTTTAATTCCAAATGGATCCAAAGTAATTTATTTAGAATATAAGATGATTATGGATCTGAATCCTCTCATATAATATTTTTTTGAAAAATTTTAGGTCATCTTTTTACCTTTATCATTTGGTTTTAACCCCTCGTTATCCCTATTTAAACTTATCATGACAGTAAGGATTTTTAGTATTTGAAGGTCAATATTGTTACTATAAATGGAAAAATGGACCATAAGTGGATAATAGTTGATATTATAAAAAATATCCTAATCAATTGGCTGAATCTAATATCTTTTGGAATTTTTATCATTTAATAAAATATTATTTTCTTTAAAATATCACTAATATCAATTTTTAGAACTATTCATTATATTGAATTTAATAATATTGTGATAACACTCAGAAGTAAAACAAATTATTTTAATACATCACTAACATGTAATTTTAATCTATAAAATTCATGTATTACTTTAATTATCTCAAAGTATATTAATTTTAATATTTTTAATATCAATTATTTGATTTTTCCATTAATTGACCAATTAAATCATCAATATTGTGTAAGAATTTAATGTAATTAATTATTCACTAAAAATATAAATAAAATACCATGTTTAAGATAAATATTTTACCTTCCAAAAGAATATTTATTGTCAAACATATTCTCTAAATAAACCTATACTAAAAATATTATAGTTATTAAAAACAAGAGTGTGACATGTTTGAATTTTCTTGAAATAAAATACTATAAATGTCATAATATCATCCAAATGGCCCTAAAATTCTATATAACTAAATATTGGATGATTATGGATGAAATTTTCTAATAAGATTATATTAAGAAAAGTGATAGGGTCATTTTATCATCCTTATTTAATTTACTATTCATATTGAAAAATAAATAAATGGTCTTATTCACTAGATTTGGAACTGATTATTCAAAATATAGAATCCATTTTTCAAGATTAAACTCATATAAGTTGAAGAATTAAATTTAAAATTAATCCTTTAAAACACAATGAAAACTAGTTTTCTTGATAAATGCATTTTTAAGCCAAAAAATGTACTTATTCCCAAATAAGGTATAAGGATGAATAAAATGTCACTAATTAGATTATATCTGACTAAATATTACTTAATATACATTGAGATCAAATTCAAATAATAATTGGACTTTTTAATATAACGAAAATGACAGTTTTATAAAAATCGATTTTTCATTATTCACTGAAAATTTGATCTTTTAAGAAAAATCCCAAAAAATCACCCTAAGTGAATTTTGACATGCTAAATTAAAAGTAGGATGACATAATTAGGAAGTTAAAACATGTATGTGTAAGAGAAAACTAACTCCTAAGGACTGATATATAGTGATATAGAACATGTTCATGAGAAAGATAACCATCACAAAACCACAAATATGTGATGGGTTAAAAGGCTATTGATTTTCGAGTAAGAAAATTAAACCGATAATGTTTTTATTTCAAAATACTTTCCCTAAAGTTGAGAAATTATTTTAATATCTAGACTAATAAAATAAGTAAATATACTTACTTATCAAGAGGAATATCATCCTTTAATCAATTTCCACCACAATCTCATCTTCTACTACAAATTTTGAGTATTCAAGATGACTTTTTTATTACTAAAATAGACTTCTATGGATAAAAAAATACACAAAATGATAAAGATCTATTCCTCGTAACTTTAGGCATTAACTAAAACCAAAATATTTAGTACATGATAAAATAATTTCCAAAGTGAACAAACCTTCAGGAAAAGAAAAAATACTTTAATTTTTAAAATTAAATAGTAATACCCAAATTTTAACATAGAAAATTTAATAAATGAATATCCATAAAATTCCTTAAACATATTCCAGACTAATATTGAAACCCAAAAATTAGAATTATTTGACCACATTTTATTACAAGATAAATTTAAAATTTATTTCCAAATAACATCAAATCAATTTTCGATAACATGGTTATCTCAACGATAAGATATAAATTCTAAAAAATATAATAAACAACATAAAAATATCACTTTTTAACCTCTAGGGTTTTCTATACAGATCATTTTTTCATAAAAGAAAATAATATATCATTAAGAACATATTAACCCAAAGGATTATTTATCCTTTTATCATATGTCCTTAAATGAGTGTCTCCAAAATTATACCCTTTTTGTTACATCACTTTTCAAAGGTATCGATTTCCTCTACATATGTTTCCAAAATATTAAAAACATAACCTATGATAGAATATTCCTTAGGTGTTTCATGGTCCTCATAACTTTTTTGAATCAATCAAGATATCATCAATAAAATCATCCACAAAATTATCCAAATATTAATGGAAGACTCTATTATTAAGATTTATTAATATAACCAGGTCATTTTTTAACCCAAATGAAATATCCACAAACTCATAATGTATGTTTCTAGCTTGAAATAATATTTTTGGAAATTAAACCTCATTAATATTCAGCTGATGGTACCATGATCATAGGTTAATCTTTGAAAAATACTAAGCTCCCTAGAGTTGTTACTACTTCATTTGGTGGCCCACCATCTACTGATGCAGTTGAAAATGTTTCCACCACAACCTTCTACTTAGAGTCTTGTTACTTCCTATCATTATTTTAATTCATTGGAAACTAGTATTCAAAATGACACATCTTACTACATTTAAAACACTTTAATTAATACTTATCAAAAATCTCCTAAACAATACCAATATATTTTTTATTTCACTCACTACCCATATGACCTGACTTAACGCATCAGTAACACTTTCCAAAACCTATCAAACATTCATTAAAATGTAGTTTACAACACTTGAATCATGTTGGGAGCTTGCATCCAGACATATTGATCATTTTATTTTCCATTTCCTACCACCTTAACTATTTCTTACCCTTTTCATCTTGAGGCACATATGTGTTTTCAAACTACATCTCAACTTTCTCAGCACAACGAAGAACTTTTAAATTGATTTTAAATTCTCATACAGTTAATGTTCTTCAAAAATATGGATTCAATCATAACTAAAATCAATTAATTTTACAATCAATGTCCCAAAAAAATCTATCACATACCTAGAAAATATTGTGAAATTTTATTCATATACAGCCACATAATCATCATCTTTTCTCCTAAATTAAAAAAATCTCCATCCTTAGAAAAAAAATTATAGGGAAATATTTATCTACAAGAAGATTATAAAATGTTACCAATTACATTTAATAAATATCATCTCTATCTTTTTTACTCTTAACCAAATACCACTATTGATTAGCTTCACCTTCAAAATAATAAATGGGAAGAGTTACCTTTTGTTGATCCAAACAACCCATTACATAAAATATGATTTCTAGGGCTCTAATCAACCCCTAAGCTACTGCTAGGTAAGAAGATACAATAAATGTAGGAGCTTTTTTCCTTATAAAATATTCCACTATTGAAATTTTCCTTTGAGGTGGATCTGACTACTATCTGGAAAGGATACCACCAAAATTTATAACTTATGTCATTCGATCTGTCACAGCAACAAATTATTAATTTCTAATTCCAACCATTCTGGGTTACTAATTTGGAAGGATATTTCCTTATTAGTTACTTCATAATATATATTCCTTGTTTCTTATATGGATTTACATTCTAAAAAAACATAGTTTTTATGAATAAACATGGTAATTTTCAAATTCTATTTCATTTCAACTGAACCATTATGAAAAATCATTTAAGGGTATTCAATAATAATTATCATAACCCCTAAATTTATATAAACCTTTAACTTAATACAAAATATAAGGCACTGACCTTAAACATTACATATTCTAGTGACTTTAGACTGGAATTATCTTTCTTTAATTCCCAAATATCATTTATGTTTTTAGTTTTTGAGAATTAGGAAAAACTCTTACATAGTAATCCCTTATATTATAAGTAGAAAATTATATCTTGTATCCATTTTTCCTACAAAAAAACAATTTTAAATAAAACCTGATTTATTTTTAAGAAAAATAGTCATAATTTTCATCTTGACCTCATCATTTTCCCTACACTTCCTTAAAACCCTATGAAAAGAATTTTAAAACATGGTATGAGCTCAAAAAGCTCATAAACGTACAAAAAAGAAAGAAAGAAACCATTATTCCATGAAGATTTATAAAAAATTTTCATTTTCAAAATAAAATTTGGGCTCAAAATAAACACTTTCATTACCCAAGAAATCACCTGAAGGTAAAATTAACCATCAAATCATAAAGGTAAAATTAACTCATAAAGGTTTCTTTGAAAATTTGAAAATCGCATGATTTTTTTCACAAGGTTATATATTTAATTCTTACACATGGAATAACCACCATGGTTATAAATGGAGTAATAATCAAAGTTACACTTAGAATAACCATCACAGTTATAAATGGAGCAACCATCAAAGTTACACTTATATTAACCATCATGGTTAAATTTAGAGTAACCATCATAGATACTCATAGATTAAACCTCATAGTTAATCTTGGAATAACCATCATAATCAACTTCTAAACATTTCCCAATGTATTAGAGAGATATAATAGGGCTCACCCTATGTATAAGATGTATCAGGCTCACCTATGATCTATAATAGGGATCAACCCTTTGTAAATAATTTCCAAGGAATATATCATGAATAAAACCCTTGAAAAATCTTTTAAACCCATGTGAAAAAACTATTTTTGATATCAAAATACTCGTTTTTCTTAAAAACCCATTTTTCAAAAATCTAAAAACTATGCACAAAATAATGAAACCATTTTCTTTGAAAAGAACTATGGAAACTTATAAAGAAAACATTAAAGCATTAAGGGGTCATCGTAATGGAAAAATCCACTCATTCCATATATTTTAAAAAAACATTCCTTCCATATTTTTTTTAAAAAGTTCATAAAGTACCTAGTTTGGAAAACAAAAAAAATATTCCTATCAAACAATTATTTTAAAAAATTCAAACATGGGTAAAAATGACTTAAAAATCATAAGATAATAGTTAAAAGCTTATTATTTTTTTAGAAAAATATGGATATGGTGAAAATATAGTCTTAAGGTAAATATTAAAAGATGATTTTTAAAATAAATTTCCTTACCTTGAGTTTGACTCTTCACGTACGTTCTTTGTCTTCCACTTCTATGGAAAATATCCTTTGATTAACACCTTAAGCCTTCTAAGGCTGGTGTTATGTATTAAAAATACCTTTATAATTATAGGAGGTATTTTAGGAAGGTATTTGGGTAGTAAATGGAAGAACCAATTAGGTTTTTAAGTCTAAAAGATTGAGAAGAAGATGTGCCCATTTATAAGAGAGTAGATGAGAAATCTTGGAATTTCAAAAAATATTAAATTAATATATATTAATTTTTAATTAAAATGGAACAAAACTCGTTTATTTATAATATATAAGGAGTATGGATCTAAAAAATCTCATATAATAATTTTTTTACAAGTTTATTTCACATTTTAATTCTTATCATTTGGTTTTAAACCCTTGTTAACCTTTTTTAAACTTACTGTGATAAGAAGGAATTTTACACTTTGAGGGGAAACTAGTTACTATAAATGAAAAAAAGGCCCATAAATGGACCATGGATGATATTATAAACCGTATCCTAATCACATGGACGAATATGAGATTTTTAGGAATTTTACATCATTTAATAAAATATTATTTATTTTAAAATATCACTAATGTCAATTTTTAGAACTATTAATTAATTTGAATTTAATAATATCAACACAATACATAGAGTTAGAAAAAATTATTTCAATACATAACTAAAATTTCATTTTACTCTGTAAAATTCATGTATTATATTAATTATATCAAACTATAGTAATTTTAATATTTTTAATATTGTTTTCTTGATTTTTCATTTAATTGAATAATTACTATGTTATCATTGTGTAAGAATTCAAGGTAATTATTTATTCACTAAAAATATAAAATAAATTATAATTATGAATATAAATATTTTATATTCCAAAATTATATTTATTTTCAAACATATCCTCTAAATAACCCCATATTAAAAATACTATAGTAAATAAAAAAAGAGTGTGACATATTGGACTTTTCTTGAAATAAAATATTATTAATGTCATAATCTCATCCAAATAGATGAAAAATTCCATACAACCAAATATTGGATGATTATGGATTAAATGGGCTCATTAAATAATATTAATGAAAGTGTTACGGTCATTTTATAATCCATATCATATTATTTTTTTAACTTTAATTACCTGGTTTACCATTTATCATAGTAATAGAAATTACTAAAGTTAATATTCATATTAACCAAAAATTAATAGGGAAATATTTAATAAATTTTGATCCATTTATTCCAAATATAGAATCAATTTTTCATGATTTTACTCATATAATTGGAAGGATTTAATTTAAAATTAATCCTGTAAAACGTAATGAAAACGAGTTTTCTTGATAAATGTGTTTTAAGCCCAAAAATGTACTTATAAGAAAATAAGGTATAATGATAATTAAAATTTAATTAATTATATTATATCTAAGGAAATATTACTTATGTTAATTTAAGATCAAATTCAAATCATAAAGGTAATTTTTAATATAATGAAAATGAAAGTTTTATAAAAATTGGTATTATTCAATACTCGCTGAAAAAATAATCTTTTTAGAAAATTATAAAAAATAATCTTAAGAAAATTTTGACATGATGAATTAAAAAATTAATTTCATTTTTTAAAATAAATCTTCCAAAACTTCTAGAAATTAATAATAATATTATCTCATAAAAATCCATAAAACCATTATTAAAGAAAACGTATTTTTAAAGAATATAATGATTTAACTAAAAATAGAGTACTTATTTTTAAAGCTTTAATTATTACATTAGAAATGATTAGAACCATTATATGTTTTGGAATGTGGGTAATAATATTCATTCCTACTAATTTAAAGGTTAAGTTATAACAATCATATTTAAATAATAATAATTTTTTGTTTGTTTAAGCTCGATGTTGCACATCTTGTATGCTATCGAACATAGTATTTCCTTTTAAAGTATTGGGACAATAAATAATATTATTAATAAGTAATAGTATATTTTTTAATTAATAATTAATAAATACATAATAATTATATTATTATTATTAAAAATCAGTAACTAAAGAATAATTTTAAATATTTATTAATAAGTAATATTATTTATTAATTAATATTTCTTAGAAATTAAAATTATTAAATAGTAAAAAATATTATTTTTTTTAATTATTAATAATTTGTATAAATTAGTTAATTAAATAATAATAATAAGTAATTTAATAATTTAATCTTTATTATTAAATTTTCATAACTAAATAATAATTTTAAATATTTACATGTAATTGTTTAATAATTATTATCACTGTTTACTTATTTATTTTTTAATAGTTAATTAGTTAATTTTTAAATAATATTATTAATAAGTAATTAAATATTTTTAACTGTTAATTAATTTCTAACTAATAATTATATTATTATTATTAATTGGTCACAAAATAAAAAAATTAAATATCTTTTTGTGTTGGATTAGACCAACACCTCATTATTTTAATGATCTCAAATCATGTTTATATTGATATGGATGAATTTGGTGTTTTTTTGTTGGTAAATGTTTTTTAGGAAAAATCATCCAAAAATGGATAACTCTGGAGCTTACTGTGCCACCTTACCATCTGATGACTTTGAACGTATTGTGTGAAGGTAAAGTGACTGGGTCACCTTAGCACATGTTATATTTCACCTGACCGCATGTACAAACTTCTTATAGTGAGATATATGAGAAAAAAATTTCTAAGTTGTGAACTAATCACACATTGATGTTGAGCTTACCGTATTTTGAGAATCACCTTACCACATGTACAATCAACCTACTGTGTACCTGACCATGCAATTTAAGGTAGTAACCATGTAATGGAAACTATCTACCATAAGAAGAAAACAAGTTACTATGTCAAGGTATGTATAGTTTTTGATATAGTTAAATACTAATTGTGTCTATTACTATAGTGAACACATGAAGAAACAACTTTCCATGTGAATTCATGAGCCTACCACATGTGAAAATGAATTGGATATGTGAATTGCTGAAGAAATCATGACAACCTTCTGCATCAATCAACCATATCAAGTTTTCATGATATCAACTAACCATGGATTAAGTGATGAAATCTTTCCATGTCTAAATTAGCAGTGGAACTTTTTCAAATTTCCAACACCTAGTTTTTGAAGAATTAAATGTAGCATAAGTTCATTTAATATTTCATTGATTATTCTCTAATAGTTACTTTGGGATAAATATATTTTTAAGATGTAAATATGACTATGTGAAGATGGGAATGTTCATTAGGCAGTGAATATATGCTCTTACACGGAGAATAACAAAGGATCATATACACACATGCACCTATGAAGACTCTACGACACTTTGTTTTCCTGAACTTACTATGAAACTTGTCTGATCTTCTTCTAAATAAAAATTTAAGGACTTTGAACAAGTGAACCTATTTGGATTGAGTTACCTCACATTTTCTCATACTTAATCTCTTTCTCTTTCGTTTATGATTTTATTTCGAGCTGTTTTTTTGGCCTTACTCTGTTTATTTGTAAAACAAAGTATCATGCACTAAACTAGAGAGTACTTGATAATCACTCTAAAATATTTTTATTTGTATTTCCTTGAATAACTATGGAATATATTCTATGTTACCTGGTATTTTTTGTATCCCACACATAACTATGGAAGAGTATTTTTCATGGACAACCCTGTGCGTTTTTTATTGTAAAACCCAATCTAGATTATAGATTAATTTATTTAATAAGAAATTGTTTAGGAGAAGGTGATTTCCAAGTGGAAGGTATTAAGTCTCAACTTGATACCAAACCTTTTTTAAAATTTAAATTTTTTTCTTTATTTATTTTATTTATTAATATTTAAATAGAAATAGTTGTTATATATAGTTTCTTAAACAAACATAACTTTGATAGTTAACTTAAATGAGTTTTTTTGTATACTTTGTTTGATATGATTATAATTTCTTAAAAAGTTAAAGTGTTTTACATAGTATTTTATCAAATAAGTGATCGAGAATTTGAGAAACTTTTCAAAATATGAAATTATATATTTATATTATTTTTTTAACTTAGTGATGTTATCAAATTGGGGGATTTGGTTTTAAAATTAATTTTATATAGAAATTTTATTAGAAACTCAATTCACCCCCATCTTGAGTTCTCCGCTCCGACCAGCATTTAGTATCAGAGGATTTAAAAATATATTTTTATTGTGATCTAGTTGTTTTTAAAGATCTTAAATTTATGTTTTATCTTAATTTAGATCATTATGGATAACAATAGATGAGAAGGAATTTACACTAATCGACCTCCTTATTTTAATGGAAATAATTATACTCAATGGAAAATAAAAATGGAAATTTATTTAGAAAGTATGGGATTTTTTATTTGGACTGTCATTGATGACAAATATGAAAAACCACAAGCTTATAGATCTACTTGGAGTGATTACACTAAGGAAACACGTGATTGTAATTATAAAGTTATGAATGCTTCTTATTTTGTTTTAGGTTAATTTGAATTTAACAAAATATATTCTTGTGCTAATGCTTATGAAATTTGGAATACCCTTTCTATATATCATTAAGTAACTTATAATGTTAAAGAAATGAGTTTAAACACTTATACTATTAAATATGATACTTTTAAGAGGAATCTTGATGAATATATTTCTGATATATATCACAGGTTCAACGAGATTATTAATAATATGAAAACACTGGGTAAGAAAATTACTAATAATGATCATGTTATGTGACTTCTAATATGACTTCTAGAAATATGGGGAGGAACATCTATGTCCATAAGAGAGTCTTGAGACATTAGCACACTTTTATTAAAACATTTATCTAGAAATATAATGATGTGTGAAGAATAATTACAGGTGAACAAGGAGGAAGTGGATGAAATAAAAAGGAAGTTTGTAGCTTTTGATACTTATAACTATAAAAAAATGGAAGATCAATGATGAAAGCTCAAGTGATGAAAAATCACCATCAGACAGTGATGAAAAAATGCCACGCCTAGACAGACATTTTAAGATTTTTTTCAGAAATAAAAATTCCTTCAAGAAATCAAATTACAATTATAAGTATGAAAATAAAGGGAATTATAGAAAATATTGGAAAAAGGATGATTATGCAAATGAAGTAATATGGTATGTATGTAATGGAAAAAGACACATCAAAGAAGATTTTCCCAAGCTTATGTATAAGAATAAACACAAGTTCAAAGGAAAGAAATACAAAAGGGTTATGAAATCCACTTGGATTTCCCCAGAGGATAGTTTGAGAGATTCATACTCAAGTAGAGAAGATTGAAATGAATAAACTAATATGTTTTTTATGACAAACACATATATGTTAACAAATATTTTCCATGCATTTCCTATTCATATTTCTATTCCTTCTAAAACTGAAAATAACAATGAGAGTATGTCCAATGATTAATTATTTTAATATTATAACATATTGGAAGACACATGTAATGAATTAAAAGATAAATATAAATGTTAAAAGAAGAAATATTCTTTGTCTGCTCACTTTAAAATAGATCTTTCTATAGAAAAGATAAGAATTCATAATTTCTTAAAGATAACAATGAATTGAAATTATATAATGAAAAATTAATAAATGACGTGGAGAGGTTAAATAATGGAAGAAAAAACCTTACCTGGATTCTTGGTAAATAGGCTACTCCTAAGTACACTACTGAAATAGGATATCTACCTGGACAAAGGAGAATAAATAAAAATAAATTTATACTAAGTTTGAGTTTTGTTTGTTATTCTAGTAGTTATTATTCTAATATACCTAAAAAATTATTTATTTATGAAGTATTAGGTATACTTATTGGAAATCAGTTAAATAATTATGGATTTATAAGGCACTTATTACTAACATTTTTTGACCTAAGAAAATATGTGTACCAAATTCATTTTTGTTTTAACTATTTCTTTTAGGAAACCTACATGAAATATTTTAGTAATCACTTATGATATATGGATTGTAAATGTTCTAGACATATGACTATGGACTACTCAAGCTTCAAAAACTTAATCAAATTTGATAGTGGACATGTCACTTTTGGTGACAATGCTAAAGGTAAGATAATTAGGTTTTACTAAATTAGTAACTCTAATAATGTTTTAATTTATAAAGTATTATTTGTATATGTATTGAAATATAATCTTCTTATCATTTCACAATTTTGTGATGATGGTTTTCATGATATGTTTGAAAACAAAGATTGTAAATTTTTTGATTTCAAACGTGCTTTAGTTTTTATTTCCACGAGAAATAAATTTTTTCTATATATTTAGATTCTTTATATTCCCATAATGTTTCTTGTTTAAGTACCTTTCACAAAGAAGATTGGATTTGGAATAGAAGACTAGGTCATTTAAATATTTACTCTCTTAGAAATCTAACTAGTAAAGGTTTATTCAAGGATCTACCAAAACTAGAAATACCAATAGACAGAGTTTGTAATCCATGTCAAAAGGGAAAGTAACATGAAATCACTTTCAAATTAAAGAAATAAGTCTCAACTTCTCAACAATTTGAGTTGGCTCACATGTATTTTTTTGGACCCTATATAGTATCTAGTTTATTAGGAAATTACTATGCTTATGTTGTAGTTTATGATTATTCAAGATATACATGGGTGTTTTTCCATGATTATAAAAGGAAGCTATTTCATGTTTTAAAAAATATGTTATATATATAGAGAATATTAATGGAATTGGAATCAAGACCAAGAGAATAGATCATGGTTGTGAGTTTAAAAATCAAGAGTTTGAAACATTATGCTCACAACATCGCTATAGTCATAAATTTTTTGCTCCAAGAACCCAAAAGAAGAATGGTGTAGTAGAGAGAAGAAATGGAACCCTTCAATAAATTTTTTAGAGCATGATCAATGATTATGATTTAGCTATTTATTTTTTGGGAGAAGTTATAAATATAACATGTTATATAGTTAATAGAGTTTTAATTATACCATTTTTAATGAAGTCCCCTTATGAATTATAGAGTGGTAGAAAACCAAAGGTTAATTAATTTAGAGTTTTTGTTTGTAAATTCTTTATACTCAACACAAAATAGAATTTATAAAAGTTTTCTTCCAAGACTGATGAAGGAATTTTAATTTGATATTCCATAACCAGTAAATCATATAGGGTGTTTAATAAAATGACCAAGGTTATGGAAGAATCGGTGCCTGTCAAGTTTGATGAGATAGATCCACATGTGCCTAAGACCTCTTCATAAAATATGGAATATGATCTTTTTAAGTTAGATATCAATTCTTCTAGACCTCTAAAAATAATTCTCCTAGTTATGATGAAAATCCTGAACAAAAACTTATATATGTGAATGTGGTGTCAAAAAATTCGATTCGTCGAGCTGTTATGACTCAATGATATCACCCTTTAGATATACTTGTAAGTTTCCTAGACAAAGGAACTCATACTAGATATTATCTTAGAAACAATGTTGAACATTACACTTTCTTATCACATATTGAACCTAAGAACACAAATGATGTAATTAATGATGAATTATAGGAAATGAAAATGTAATAAGTGAAAAATCAGTTTGAATGAAATGGATTCTAGAAATTAGTTGAAATTCCCCAAGACTACTTAACTTTTGGTAGAAAATGGGTGTTTATAAACAAGGTTTATAAGTCAAGAATAATAGTTATAAATTAAGATAGACTGGTTGTATAATGATATAGTAAAGAAGAAGGTATTTACTACAAGTAATCATTTTCCCTAGTAGATTTACTTGATTCCATCAGAATGATTATTTCCTATACAACACATTTGGATTTAAAATTATATAAAATGGATGTCAAGACTAAATTCTTAAATTTTTATATAGTTGACAATGTTTTTTTTCAACAACCCCCTATATTTTAAAACCCCAACTTTCCAAATATTGGTTTTAAATTAAAAAAAATATGGTTTAAAACAAGTTCTTAGATCTATGTATGACCACCTCAGCTCATTTTTAATTTTAAAAGGATTTAATAAAGGAATATATTATCCTACATTATTTATTAATTGAATTCAAAATATTTTTTTGTAGTACAAACATATGTTGATGGTTTTTTTTGTTCTTCAATAAATTATTTGTTTACTGAGTTTTCAAAAATAACACAAAATGAATTTGAAATGAGTTTGATGTTGGATTTGGTGTTTTAGAACCAACTGTTTGTACATTGATTACATGAAAATTTAATATATTTAAATATTAAACATATTATCGCATATTGTTCATTGTTCTGCATGACTATAATGTAATAATTTCCTAGAGTATTTGTCACTTTAATAAGGTCATAGCAGTTCTCCACTATGATGAGAACACTGAAGTGCTATGACAATATTCTTAAATATAGTTCCATGGTTTGATGATATACTATGATGGGACACATATTATATAGACCATCAAGTGTGAGTAATCATAAGAATATGAGACTTCTTCTCATGAATATTGCACTTGGTAATCTCCAAGATGGGAGATTATGAGAAAAGACTCGCTAGTAAGAATTTCACATGTTTTGGTGTCATCGGATATTCCTATCTGTGAGGGTGTGTAATGGTCCTTAAACTTTATGATTATCATTAATACATGTCATGGCTCACGCACTTAGATTTTCTAACAAAAATCATCACACCATATGTTGGCAGGAAGTAGGGTATGTTAGGTGTGTCATGAATGACATGTTATTAATGGATAAGTCGAGGAAGTATTTGTCCCTTCCATTTATGGAAGTGGATATCTTGTCCCTTTGATTGAAATAGAACGGTCACCCTAAATTACATGGCCGTGGTGTAATGATGAGTTTATTTCATATATTCAAATAATGGCATATCAAGAATATAGGTTGATGACATTATCATGAAACCTGCTTGATGAGATATTGTAATAAATGGATTATATTACATAGTGATCATTCGTATGTGGATGTCTTCATTGCGACTTTAAGTTCTTTATCTTGGGTGCCTTAACCCGTTACTAGATAGTAATCTTGAACTTTAGGCAAACCCGCCTAATTCTAATGAGAAATAATCCTAGAGGGTCACACACTAAGTGTTTTTTATGGTCTCGATTAAATTCTATTTGAATATAATTAATGGAATAAATATTATTCTCAAGACTGAGGAATAATTTTATTCAAGTTAAAATAATATTATAAATTAAATAAATATTTATTCACCAGATTATGAATAAAATTTATTTATTTATTTTATTTAACATTTAATAAATATTTATTTATTGGTTAATAAATAAAAATGTTTATTTAAGCGAATAAAAATATTTTATTCAGGTGTTCAATAAAAGGAAGAGGAGTTTGAATGGACCAAAATTGTGTCTCTTGATAAATTAATTATTTACAAGTTGGTAAATAATGTTTATCTAGTTGGTTCAAGAAATAATAATAATATTGTTATCATTATGTGGCATGAGATTTCATTTATGATTCTGTTTTGTGCAAGTTGGCGCACCACGAATAATGGTGTTGTTATTGTTATTATGTAGCATGGGGTTTCTCTAGGGTTATGAATGTATTTAATTGTTCTTATGCAATTAAATATTGTAACCGAAACCCCATGTCGTTAAATAGACAGATACGTTTATTGTGCCATTATGCCTGGTGAACCAAATTGTCAGTGGTGAGAGAATTATTGAGCCAAAACAATTTCTCTCACTAATCCTCTTCTCTCCCCTTTCAAGAAAAAGATATGTTCTTCAAGAATGAAGAATAGGCGATCAAGAGAGGCCGATTCAAGACACTTTCTTCGCCGCACTAGCACCCAAAGAATGAGTGGTGTTGATCAGAGGACATTAGAGCACATGTGGATCATCGCTAAAGGGATTCTGGTTTGGATCCTCACAAGTTCAACGAGACAATCCAGAAGGGTCATTCCAGACAATCAACATCATCAAAGAAGAAAGTACCGAAGATCTAGGTATTTAATTTCTATAGAAATTATTTAAATTATTTATAATAATGATGTGTAAGATCATCTCTCTAGGATCTGGTTCCCTTTTATTCTTTTGTCTAGATCTTTGATCTTAATTTTTGGATATTGGTGTTTATCATCATATTGATCCTAGATTGGTCATCGATTACGGAAAAGTCAAAGTTGGGCCCTCCCAACCGCCACACTTCCGCTATGTATGAATCCTAGAAGTGTTATCAAAGTAGGCTCATAATTATTTATAATTATTTAAATAACTTGTTGATGATTTATGCTTTAATAATTTAGTTTATCAATTCATGTTTAATCGTTATTGTAATATAAATTTTGAGATATGTTCTTCCTCTTTTTGTTTCTTATAGATTTAATAGAAATGAATAATTTTTTAATTAAAATTAAATCAAGGATCTCATCAGGAGGTGCCGACGATTATGTCCAGGTAACATGATAGTACACGTTGTGTATTTGAATTTACATGCCATATAATCTACCATACATGTTGTGTAATCCAGATTACACACCATGTAGTTGTGTTCAGTATATTGGGAGTAATTCAGAAATTACTCAAGTTGTGTGCATTAATGACATGTGGTTTAGTTAATTCTTACACCACGTGTTAACCAAGACATAGTGGCACACAGTCAGCCAGATTACACATTGTTTGGCCCATTGGACATGGTGTGTAGTCCCTTCAGTTCAATGGAAAAACCATGTATCCCATACACGGCTAAGATGACCGGTAACCGTGTAACCCAGAGACAACACGGTGTGTGGCCCACTGGACACATCGTGTACTCCAAGATTTCTAAATTATGCCTCACACACTGAGTCCATAGGCATGCACTTCAGATAAGATGGTGAAGGTAGTACACGCCATGTAGTTAGAACTACATTCCACGTAATTTACCAAATTACATAGAATTAAAACTTTAATGTTTGTGTAATGTTCAGAATTACATATCATGTAGATTTGAACGGGTGTTCACCATGTTACCTCCAAGGTTATGGATGATAATCTTAGGGAAATTTAGAAAAGGATTAAAATAAAAGGATTGGTTAATTAAAGATAATAATTAATCGATTCAAGAACGATTTATATTAATAAGAACGATTAAAGAATTGAATTCTAGTTTTATTAAATGAGTAATTTGTTTCATGTATGTGGATGATCATGAGATAGACTAGACCTTTGTATATGATTGGTTTCCTTTTATTTTATTTGAAATTTAAATTATTGGTTTGTGTGCCATATCTCCTCATTAATATGTAGGAATTGCGTGCCTACCAACGAGCCTGTACCCGAGTGCTGAGGGCTCCTGCTTGGAATCCAAGAGACCCAAGTTCAAAACTGGGTGGAGGAAAATTTTCGGGGGGTACTGTAGCAGTACTGTAACAGGCATTGTAGCAGTGCTATAGAAGGCATTGTAATAGTACTATAATAGGTGTTTTTCGGTACTATATCAGCCAGAACTATTCACCCAATTTGGGCTTTCGAGCCACCGATTTGGGCCTACGGGTCTCAAGGGCCTTCAGACCATCAAAGGCCTTCGTTCCACAGGGCCTTCAGGCCATTGAAGACCATGAAGTAGCCCAATTGACACAGAGTAGGCACCATAAGAGGATCAGAGCACCAGTAGCAGTCACTAGAAGTAGAGCTAACCGGATTGGAAGAATGAGAGGGTATGGAAACTGCCATCGGGACTAGGCACCGTGCAGCTTTGTACGAGGCAATGCTAGCTGATCATCAATGTAGGTGAGGAGCTAAAGGAGATCAATGATGCAAAAGCTGGGGTGAGACATTTCTAGTGGGCTGGGCCTACGGGTCATGTTATGGGCATGGTATGCCTCTGGGCCTCCGGGTCATGTATTATGGGTCTTGTCGGGCCTTGGGCCTTGGGCCTACGGGTTATGTATGGGTTCCCCTTTAACCCTTAAAAGGGGGATTATCTATAATAAAAATGAAAAACGAAGTCCTTCGGGCCATTCAGAGTAGGGATTGTGTGCCCATAGTTTCTTTTATGTAAACCCCCTTTTTAACTCTCACCTATGTGTGAGTTAAAAATCATATGTAATGAATGGAGCTCCCAAGCTAGTGGAGATAGTTCAAGTTGGAGCCAAGACGAAACCAATCCTAGGAGATACAAAGATGGACATGTGGAAAGCTGTAAACATGAACCAAAAAGGTTCAAGGTGTTTCTCTCCTAGTTTAGGGTTAGTTTATCAAATTCTAGATAAACTAACCATTTTAAAATCTCATGATCATTCCCTTTACTTTATTTTATTTCTATCAGTTTCATGGTTTATCATTATGGATGTGTTGTTGCGATCACATAATTAATGAATTAAACAAGCATGCAATATGGAACTAAAATAAACCAGGATTATGTGTAAATATTATCAATACATGGTTAATCACTTAAGTAAGTTCCACTTAATATTAACAATCATGTGATAAAGATAATAAGAAATTTACACATAAGTGATAAAAATCCATTAATAAAATATTAATTCAGACTAAGCCTTCTATTACTTGATTAAGGGAAAGACTTAATAAAACTATGTGTTTGGCCAACCATTTTTAGGACACTTACTTTTATACAGGAATCTCTTGTGAAATTTTCAGGTTAACTTAACCATATTATATCAATAGTATTATCCCTTTCTAGACCTGATGTAATATTGGAGGCAATTGTTGAGGAAATCCATGTCAGGATTTTCAGGATTGGGGAGTCCACTCAACGGATAAAGGAGCTTCAATCCCGTATTTGGAAAAGACCAGCCTATATAAATCCCTTTAAATAACTTGACCAACCCTTGTTGGGGTTATGCGAAGAGTAATATGGATCCTCAACACTATAATGTCTAAGAAACTAGACATTATGAGTTCAATGGTGAGGGCCATTAGGACTTGATAAAATAGTGGGAGACTTAATAAAATTAATTTATTATCTCTCATAAAATGTAATCAAGAAAGTACTGATTATTTTATCTTTTAATTGTAGAATAAAAATAAAAAACTTTTCAACCATGTTATCCCTGTGATCAATAATGAATAAAGACAACATCCTCACCAGTAGTTACTTCTAATAATGGTTTAGACGCCTTTAGTTCATTCTACGCCATGAACGAAAATATTATGTACTAGAGTCCTCGTTACCTGATCCTCCTACCCAAGAGGCGAGTGATGAAGAGTTCCTAGTCTAAGAAAAACATATGAACAATGCGGTCAACATTCAATGTTTAATGTTATCATCAATGTCTAGTGAACTCATGAAGTCTCATGAAAACATGTATACCTATAGCATGCTTGAGCACCTCCGTGATCTTTACCAGGAGAGAGAAAGATAGGAATGGTTTGAGATCTACAAGGCACTCTTTCAGAGTAATATTGGATAGGGTGCCCCAGATAGGACTCACGTAGTCAAGTTTATTGGCTAAATTGAGCATCTAGATTTTATAGGGTTTAAACTCCCCAAATAACTGGGTACCGATCTCATTCTCACATCACTCCCTAGGAGCTTCTCTAGTTTTTTTGTGAATTTTAATATGAAAAACATTGAGAAATCTCTACCAGATCTTCTTATACTCCTTCACCAAGTGAACAAATACCTGAAGCGTGAAAAGACTTCTATCCTTATATTGAATAAGAATAAAGGGAAGGAGAAGTGATTTAAGCCCAAAACTTCTTCACGCTCTTCCGAGAAAAGGAAGAACAAGGGGTGAGGAAGGAAATATGATTTTTTTTGTTTTTCATGTGGCAAGAAGGTATGATAGAAGAAAATTTTCACCCAACTAAAAAACAAGGGGACACTTCAGGTGCATTTGTTATTGAGTGTAATTTATCTGTTTATACAAATTGGGTATTGGATATAACTTGTGGTGCTCACATATGTATTCAAATATAGGAACCAAGTAGATTCGGAAAAATTGATCGAGGGGAGGTAGATCTAAGAGCATCCAATGGAGGTAGACTTGCTTCTATAGTTGTTGGGGACTACCACCTCATGTTGTCGACTCATATGATCTTGGTATTAAAAGGTTGTTATTATGTTCCCTTTGTAACCAAAAACATTATTTTTGTATCTAGACTAGATACATATGGATTTATTTTCAAGTTCAAAAATAAATGTTTCTTCTTTTATAAAGATAGAATTTGTTTTGGTAAGGCACATTTATATAACGGTCTTTACGTGTTGGATTACACAAACCAAGTAATGAAAATCAATAACAATAACTACTTCACAAGAATCATACCACACCCAACTTTTGCATCACTGACTCGGTTGTGTAAATGAGAAATACTTAACAAAGTTACATCAAGATGGATATTTAGATTATTTCAAACTAAAACCACTTGGTGTATGTCATGCATGTTTACAAGGAAAAATGAACAAAGCCCCATTTAGTGGGAAAGGTGAAAGAGCCAAAGAGATTCTTGAATTGGTTCATACCAATGTATGTGGACCATTTCCAGTTGAAGCAGGGGGTGAGTACTCATACTTAATTACTTTTACTGATGATTTTAGTAGATATGAATATATCTACTTAATGAGGTATAAGTCAGATTCTTTTGATAAGTTCAAGGAATATAATAATGAAATTGAGAACCAACTTGGTAAGAATATTAAGAAACTTTTCTCATACCGAGGCAGAGAATATCTTAATCAATACTTCATTGATTACTTACAGGTGTTTGGGATCCTATCCCAACTCACTCCTCCTTACACACCCCAGTGGAATGGTGTAAGAGAAATTAGGAACCACACCTTGTTGGACATAGTGAGATCAATGATGAGTCATGAAAGTCTTCCATTATCCTTTTGGGGATATTTATTACAAACAGCAGTACACATACTTCACCAAGTACCGACTAAATCAATAAATGGTATTCTATATGAGTTTTAGAGTGGAAGAAAAGGCATGTTATTGAATTTATATGTGTGGGTAATCAAATTGTTTGTTAAGGACTCTTCAGGTAACAAACTCGCACCCTAAGGCACAAAGTGTACCTTTATAGGATACCCCAAGGAAACAAAGGGATATTACTTATACATCCCCTCAAACAAAAAGGTTATAGTGGAAAGACATGCCATATTTCTTGAGAGGGAGAACATCTCTAAAATAGATAGTAGGAGAAAGATAGACTTAGATGAAGTCTAGGCTCAATGTATATAAGATTTGGTATAGGTGAGGATTCCACAAAGCCCCGTAGAAGAAAGATATGTTCTAGAGACACAAGTACTGCATAGGAGTACAAGAGAGGTTAGAGAACCATAACGGTACGATTTTCTAGTTACCAAGGATGGTGACTCAATATTAGTTGATAATAATGACCCTCTAACCTATAAAGAAGTAATAAGTGGAACAGAAGTTGCCAAGTGGCAAGAAGCCATGAATTCTAAAATGGATTCCATGCACGAAAACCAAGTCTAGATTTTGGTAGATCCTCTAGTAGATGTAAATCCTATTGGCACTACCACAAAAACAGTTTTTCACAACGCCAACCTTTATCAGCGCTTTTAAAAGCACTGATAAAGGGTCGACTTCAAAAAAAATTAATTAAAAATAATATATTAATATATAAATATATAAATATAGTTATATTGATATAAATATAATATATAATTTTTAAATATATCTTAGATAAGTATAAATATGCATTTACACTTAATATACTTAATATATAAGATATTTAGTGAAAATGGCTTATAAAAAAATTAAAAAAATATTTTTAATTAATAATTTTATAATTATTATGGATTAGTAGTCATTTAATAACAATTTTAAGATTAAAAAATATAAAAAATTAAAAAAAATATCCAAAATATGTTGAAAACGCAACTTGAACTTCAAATGGCCATAACTTTTGATTCGGGTGTCTGTTTGAGCTCTAACACATATCAAATCGAATACTATGATGATATCTATATTGTTTTGACCTGAGGAGACATTAGTCAAGGTTTTTTCGAGGCCAAAAAAGGCCCAGAAGGCCTCCAAAACTGGGTTTTTAGTCAGGGTACCCCGATTTTTTAACATTTTGTGGATTTTCAGCCTCATTTAAGGGGGTATTATTGGATTTTTTTGGTGGGGACTAAATTTATTCCAAGGTATTACATTCATATTGATATTATTTCTTTTAAATTTCATCATTTTTTATAATTCACTTCTATTTATAATCAAATATATAACAATATATACATATTTTTTATATATTCACACATAAAAATTTAATTATAAATATAAATAATAAAATATATTTACATATAAAATATATTAGATTTATCTAAATAATAACTAATATCTATTTTATTTAAAATACAAATATATGAATATTTATATACCTATATATTAATCTAACTATATATATATATATTAATCTAACTATATATATATATATTAATATAACTACATATATATATTAATATCACTATAAATATATATATTAATATCACTATAAATATATGTATTAATATCACTATATATATATATATATTAATATAACTATATATATATATATTAATATAAATATATATTACTATCCGAATAAATATAACTAAATATATATATATATAAATAGAGATATATATTAATATAACTATGTATATATATATATTAAGATGAATATATATATATTAATATAACTATATATATATTAATATAAATATATATTACTATACGAATAAATAAAACTAAATATATATATAGAGAGAGAGAGATATATATTAATATAACTATATATATATATATTAATATAACTATATATATATATTAATATAACTATATATATATTATAATATAACTATATATATATTATAATATAACTATATATTACTATATGAATAAATATAACTAAATATATAAATATATATATAGAGAGATATATCATGAATTGGAAAACAAATCAAAATAGAGGAGTGGTAAGGGCTTAGGCGCGCAGGGGGGAGGTCTTGAGTTCAAATCCTGGTGGAGGTAGGGGTGCGCGCGCATGGGGGAATATGGGAGCAAGCACTGTTAAAGGGTGGAGGGGGTGCATGGGGTGCTGTAGGGGGGCGGAAAAGCGCTGTAAAAGGGGGGTTCAAGCGCTATAAAATCCCCCCTGATTGGCATTATTTTTTTTATTTTTTTTAATTTTTTTATTTTTTTACCTTTTATCAGCGCTATTAAAAAAGCGCTGATAAAGGGGACCCCCCCCCCTTTATCTTTGTCGGCCTTAACAACACTTTTCTAGCACTATTAAAGGCCATTTTTAGCGCTGATAAAAGCCATATTTTTAGTAGTGTGGTTTTAAATGGGTATTCAAGAAGAAATTGGACATGGAAGGACAAGTCAGTACCTATAAGGAATGACTGGTTGCAAAAGGGTTTAAACAATGTAAAGGCATTGACTACGATGAAACCTTTTCATCAGTTGCAATGCTAAAATCCACTTACCAAGACTATGAGGTTTAGAAAATGGATGTCAAAACAACCTTCCTTAATGGGAAACTTTAAGAAGATGTCTACATGACATAAACTGAAGGGTTTGTGACTCCAAAATATTCCAATAATATATAAAAGTTTTGAAAATCCATTTATGGATTAAAGAAATCATCTACGTCATGGAATATTCATTTTGATGAAACTATAACAGAATTTGGTTTTATAAATAACGAATGTGAGCCTTGTGTCTACAAACGGTTTAGTGGGAGTGTAGTCATTTTCCTGATAGTATATGTTGATGACATATTACTTATTGGAAATGAAATACCAGTCTTACAGCCTGTTAAGGCATGGTTGAATAAATGCTTCTCCATGAAGGACTTGGGTGAGGCAGCATATATTCTTGGGATCAAGATCCATTGTGATGGATCCAAGAGATTGTTGGTCCTAAGTCAAAGTACATACATTGATAAGATACTTAAGAGATTCGGTATGGAAAAATCCAAGAGGGTATTGTTTCCAGCATCACATGGCATTCATATTTACAAGAAAATGTGTCCTCAGACGCATGAGGAAAGAAATAAAATGGAAAGGATTCTATACACATTAGTGATTAAGTCAGTCATGTATGATATGCTATATACTATGCTAGATGTTGCCTACGCATTGAGTGCAGTAGGAAGATATCAAGCTGATCTGGGTGACCACTATTGGATGGCAGTCAAGACTATCCTTAAGTATCTAAGTCATACAATGGATATGTTCCTAGTTTATAGAGGATATGAGGAACTAGTCATCAGAGGATATGAAAATTATATTTTCCATACTGATCAAGATGACATGAAGTCACAAATGGGATACATATTCACTTTGAATAGAGGTGTTATGAGCTATAAGAGCTCAAAGCAAGGTGTGGTCGCAGATTCTACAGTAGATTCTGAGTATATTGTAGCTTCTGAGGTAGCTAAAGAAGCAGTATAGATGTGTAGCTTCATCCAAGAGTTAGATGTGGTACCTAACAATAAATATCATATCACACTTTATTGTGATAATATTGCAGCGGTGACTCTTGCAAAAGAGTCAAGGTCACATCAGCGGATGAAGAACATACTATAGAAGTATCATATCTTGAGGTATTTTTCTTAGAGAGGTGAATTTGTAGTGAAAATAATTTCCACAGAAGACAACGTGGCAGACCCCTTGACTAAATCCTTGATTCAGCAGAAACATGATCATCATGTTAAGTCTAGCGGACTGAATTTCATAGGCAGTTGGCTCCAGTCCAAGTGGGAGTTTGTTGGAGTTGGTGTCCTAGAACCAACTATTTGTACATTTATTATATTAATATTTAATATATTGAAATATTAAACATCTTATTACATATTCTTCATTATTCTTCATGACTATAATGTAATAATGTCCTAGAGTATTTGTCTCATTAATAAGTTCATACCAGTTCTCCGCTATGATGAGACCCTTGAAGTGATATGATAATATTCTTAAATATAGTTCTACAGTTAGATGACATACCATGATGGGACACATAGTATACAGACCGTCAGATGTGAGTACTCATAAGAATATGAGACTTCTTCTCATGAAGTTCGCACTTGGTAATCTCCAAGATGGGGGATTATTAGAACAGACCTGCCAGTAGGAATTCTGTATGTTTTGGTGTCATCAGATATTCCTATCTATGAGCATGTGTAATGTTCCTTAGACTTTAATATTATCATTAATGCGTGTCATTACTCACGTACTTATATTTTTTGATGAAAATCGTCATACAATGTTGGTGAGAAGTAGGTTATGTTGGGTGCATCATGAATGACATGTTATTAATGGATAAGTCGAGGAAGGATTTTTCCCTTCCATTTGTGGAAGTTGATATCTTGGCCCTTTGATTGAAATAGAACCGTCACCCTAAATTCCATGGCCATGGTGCAATGACAAGTTTATTTCAGGTAGTCAAGGAATGATGTATCAAGCATATAAGTTGATAACACTATCATGAAACATGCTTGATGAGATATTGTGACAATGAGATTATATTACATAGTGATCTTTCGTATGTGGATGTCATCATTTCCACTTTAAGTTTATTCTCTTGGGTGTCTTGGCTCGTTGCTAGACAGTAATCTTGGAATTTAGGCAAGCCCGCCTAATTCCAATGAGAAAGAATCCTAGAGGGTCCCACACTAAGTGTTTCTGGTGGTATCGATTAAATTCTATTTGAATTTAATTAATGGAATAAATATTATTCTCAAGACCGAGGAATAATTCTATTCAAGTTAAAATGATTGCATAAATTAAATAAATATTTATTCACTGGATTATGAATGAAATTTATTTATTTATTTTATTGAACATTTAATAAATATTTATTTATTGGTTTGTAAATAAAAATATTTATTTAAGAAAATAAAAAAATTATCCAGGTGTTTAATAAATAGAATAGGAGTTCGAACGGACTGTGTCCATTGATAAATTAATTATTTATAAGTCGTTAAATAATGTTTATCCAGTTGGTGCAAGAAATAATAATAATAATGTTATCATTATGTGGCACATGATTTCATTTATGATTTTGTTTTGTATAAGTTGACACACCAAGAATAATGGTGTTGTTATTGTTATTATGTAGCATGAGTTTTCTCTAAGGTTATGAATGTATTTAATTGCTGTTATGTAATTAAATAGTGTAACTGGAACCCTGTGTCATTAAATAAAAAGGTATGTCTATTGTTCCATTACACCTAGTGAACCAAATTTCCAGTGGTGAGAGAATTTTTTATCCAAAAAAATTTCTCTCTCGAATCCTCTCCTCTCCCCTCTCAAGAACGAGAGACGTTTTTCAAGACCAAAGAACAAGCGATCAAGAACAACTGATGCAAGACACTCTATTTACTGTGCTAGCACCTGGAGAATGAGTGGTGTCGATTAGACGCAATTGGAGCATGTGTGGATCACCGCTAGAGGGATTATGGTTTGGATCCTCACAAGCACAACAAGACAATCTGGAAGGGTCATTCTGGACGATCAACATCATCAACAAAGAAAGTACCGAAGACCCAGGTATTTAATTTCTGCAGAAATTATTTAAATTAATTATAATCATGATGTGCAAGATCCTCTCTCTAGGATCTGATGCCCTTTTCTTCTTTTGCCTAGATCTTTGATCTTAATCTGTGGATACTGGAATTTATCGTCATATTGATCCCGGATTGGTCATTGATTACGAAAAAGTCAAAGTTGGTTCCTCCCAACCTTTATGCTTCCAATGCATCCATATCCTACATTTGATGGGTGAAATTAAATTATTTCTTAGTTTTCATATTTTTTAAAATAAATATGGAATTGTTTTAAATCAAATAATGTATAGCGAATATAATTTTTTTTTTTTTTCATAGATAGTACTAAAGGTAGTGATACTCCCATGAGTACTGGTTGCCAATTGGATCTTGATTAAACTAGGAAACTGATTAATCAAACCACTTATAGAGGTTTGATTGGAAGTTTACTATACTTAACTAGTAATTGGACTAATATAATGTGTAGTGTGTGTATTTGTGCTCGTTTTCAAGAAAATCTAAAATACTCACATTTATTAGCTATGAAAATAATTTTTGAATACATAAAAAACGTAACCAACGTATGCTTGTTTTACTCCAGAGGATAAGCATTTGACATAGTGAGTTATCTAGATGCTAATTTTGGTGGTTGTATGTTAGATAGAAAAACAATCACTTATAGAAAAAGAAAAATTTTAGGAAATTATCTAGTGTCATGGTGTAGTATGGAATGTAATTTTTTTCACTATCTACTTCTGAAGATGAGTATGTAGTTTTAAGAAGTTTTTTGTGCACAAATTCTATGGATGAACCATACATTACAAGACTATGGATAATAATTCCAGTATGTACCTATAAATTATGATAATAAAAGTGGGATAAATATTTCTAAGAATCCTATATAATATTCTAGAACAAAGAACCTTAACATAAGACATCACTTTTTAAGAGATAATTTTCAAAAGGGTGATATAACTCTTGAGTTCATTAGTATTGAATGCCAGCATGTTGATATATTTATAAACCCCTTGAATGTTGAGATAATCAATTATATCAGATTTTAATTGGGTGTGATTAATTATTCCTAATTTTTTTAATTAAATTTAATCCTTTGAATTTATTTAAGTTGTATTTAGATTTTATTTTCTATTATTTTATGGAAGTAACTGTGAATTACAGTTTATGCGGTCAGTATGCTGACCCTGAGTTTTTGTTTATGCGGTTAGTATGCCTACCATGAACACTTACTCATGTGGTCACCAAACTTACTATGATTATTTACTCACATGGTCACTATGATTACCATGAATACTTTTTCACATGGTTCGTACTTACTTATGGTTGACATATTTGTTATATGGTTAGAATGCCTATCGTGCTTATGTTTTTCAATATATATAGTTAACAGAACTACTATGTCTATTTCCTTTGTATTTTATGTGAGAAATTTTTGGTGTAATTTTATTTATTATTATTATTATTTTAATCCCTAAGTTTTTTAAATTAGAATTAGAATTGAAATATGAATCTACACCCATTGTTTCCCTTAGATCTCCTCCATCCATTCAATTTATTTTGAGTAAATCATTTTATCTTATCTTAAACCTATCACCCTCTCAAAAATCAAAACTCTCCATTTTTTCCTCCTATATCTGAACCTTTAGAGATCTCAAACTGAACCAAAAATTTATAAAGTGAAACACAATTCCAATGTCGTGCCTTCGGTTATCCTATCTCCTGCTAATAAATCATAGAAATCAAAAGGAATAATGAGTGCATCTGTAAATTTGAAGAATCTCCATCTCATTGATCATCTATTTTCAATAGAAAAATAAGTCGATGCATAGTGTTTGTAATTGAGTAGATCTTTGGTATAGTATACAATTAAAACCAGGGATGAGATTCTTGGTTTAGGGAAAATGATATGCCTTTTATCCGAGAAATTTGAAGGATTTTTATGCATTCCTAGAGGTTTTCCCTAGTGAGAAAATAATAGGGGTTTATAGACCCGACCTAGCCCGACGGGTTCGACCTGACCCAACCGGTTCATGTTGGGTTGGGTTAGGTTATGTTAAAAAATGTTTGGGTTGGGTTTGTATCTAGTTGACCCATGCATGGGTCGGGTCAGGTCTCGGGTTAACTACATATCAACCCAACCAGACCTGATGACCCAAGGGTGTATGCAGAAAAAACCCTCCCCCACGTTACGACCCGACCGACTGGCCACCCTAATTCCCTCCATCCCTCATGCTCACCTCCTCCTCCTACCCTCCTCCTACCCCTCCCTAACCTTCCCTTGTGTGCGGCTGGCCTCCCTCCTCCTATTCTTCTACTCCCTTCTTCCTCCTCTCCTCACTCACCTCCTCTTCCCTAAACATATTCCCTCCTCCTCCTCTCCTCCTCCTCCCCCTGACCTCGACCTTCCCTCTCACGTGGCCAAACCCCACTCCCCTTCCTTCATCCTTCCCTCACCAATGACTTGCCTCCTTCCTCCTACTCTAATCCCTTCTTCCTCCTATCCTCACTTGCCTCCTCCCCAGACATACAGATTCCCTCATGAGTGATTGGGAGAAATTCCTCCTACTGGCTCGCTCCTCCCTATTGTGCATTCTGTCTGGTGGCACTGGTGGTAAGTATTTATTTTTTTATCATGTTATTATAATTATCTTCCTCATTATGGTGTGATGTTGATGTCTTATTCTTCTTCCAGGGGTGTACCATAGCAGACTGGTTACTGTTTGGAGATTTTGTAGAAAGCACAGCACCTATCCATTCACATGGAAGGTGTTTCTAATCCTCTGGTTTCCCCAAGAACACAAAGTCAGATAGGGTCTACTCCAAATACACATTCAATTATAGAAATAGTATGGTGGAGTAGTATCATACCGATTGAAGAAACTGAGGGTAAGAGGTCTCCTAAAAAGGTAACAATTCCTAAATCTTTTGTTGTATTTAGATTTTCTCAATCTTGGGATAATTTTCATAATAAATATGGAAATTTTTTTGTAATTATTGTGGTAAAGATTATGCTTGCACATCTGGACAACATGGAACTAGTAATTTGAATAAGCATTTGATAAGGTGCAACAAAAATCCTCACAAAAATATTGAAAAAGGTCAAACCACTATTATTCTTAGAAATAAGTGTGAAAATGAGGATGATGGGATAGTTAAAATTTTGGTAGCTTATTTTAACCAAGAAGAGTGCAGAATAGCTCTGGAAAAAATGATAATCATTGATGAGTTATCATTTAAATATGTTGAGAATCAAGGTTTTAGAGAATTTATTGAAGTTGTTCAACCTCAATTCCAAGTTCCATCTAGACAAATAGTTGCAAGGGATTTTTTACAGTTATATTTTAATGAGAAATAAAAATTGAATTCTATATTTGATATGTTCTCTCATATGGTTTTTCTTAACACTGATACATGAACTTCAATTCAGAATCCGAATTATATGTGTGTGACTGCAATTTTATTGATGATAATTGGATCTTAAATAAAAAAATAATCTGATTTTGTCTTTTTGTGGATCATAAAGGTTAAAAAATTGGCCGAATATTAGAACAGACATTAAAATAATGGAGGATTGAAAAGATTAATATTATTATTGTGGACAATGGTAGTTCCAATAAAACAACGATCAGTTATTTAGTGGGGAGGGTTAATGATTGGAATGTTTCTATTCTTAATAGAGAGTTTATGAATATGATATGTTGTGTATATATTTTAAACCTTATTTTTTTGATGGGATAAAGGAAATATCAACATCAATTGATAGAAAAATAGTTTCTTGCAAATTTTTGAGAAGTTCACCTTCTAGATTGGATCTTTTCAAGAGCATCACTAAGGAGTTAAAAATTCCTAATAAACATGCCATAATTCTTAATGTGCATACTAGGTTGAATTCTTGTTACTTTATGTTCGATATTTCAGAGAAGTGTGAGAAAGTATTTATTCACCTTTAGAAGGATGCAAGTTTTAGGAGTGCTCTTGTGTGTGAAGGTGGGGCTTCTAGAACATATGATTGGGAGCATGCTCATGTATTTGTCAAGTTTTTTTAAAAAAAAAATATGACACCGCTATTGAGTTTTTTAGTTATATACATGTGACATGCCACACTTTCTTTCATACTCTTTGTGACATATATAGAAAAATCAATAAATGGATGAAGAGTCATGATATTACTGTGAGTACAATGGCTATTGCAATAAAGCTTAAGTTGGACAAGTATTGGGGTATTGGTTCCAATTTTAATTCTATCTTACTTGTGGTAGTTGTTCTTGATCCCTTATATAAATTAGAACATGTTCGGGATAGTTTTCAAATGGTGTTTGATAATGAAGACGAGAATGAGTTAATCAATAAATTAACAGAGGTTCTGAATAATTTCTACTAGTTTTACAAATTTAAATATCCCATTCTAGTTTTTGATAAATGTGAGTTAATTTCTCATCAACAGTCACATATTCATGATGCTATTACCAATAGTGAGTATGATGAGAAATGGAAATATGCATATAGATTAAATAAAAGGAAAAGGCAATTGACACAATAAAGGAATGAACTAGAAAAATATCTAGAGATTGATGATTATGAGGATAATTTCGATGGATTTGATATTTTTAGTTGGTGGAAAGGAAAGGCAAACAAGTATCATGTTCTCTCATGAATTGCTAGAGATATTCTATAAATTTATTTAACTATAGTATCTTAAAAGTTTGATTTTAGTAAAGGAGGATGAGTCCTTGATCTATTTCATAGTTTTTTGAATCCCAACACCGTTGAGACATTAATTTTATCACTAAATTGGTTTAGAAAGTCTAAACCAATTGACATTTGAAATAAAATTTAATAATTGGAATTGATTGAATCATGTACCATAAAAAATATTATGATTTTTTTATCATTTTTCATTTGTCAATTATAAAAATTTATTTGAAAAAGTAAAATACTGACTTTTTCTTTTTTCTGTTGTGTTTTTTTAAGATATTCCATCATTCACCACAATTCATGATCAGAGTTTCACTGTCTAAAATAGAAGAAGCAAGGGTGATGGAGCAATCTTCATTAAGGTATAAATGTATTATTTTTTTACAAATTATTTTCATAATACTATGATTTATGGTATTCCAATTTATCATAAATTTATGATTATTTTAGGGCATATCATTCTTATGTCATGGGGATGTACATTCTTGTTGTTATATTATATTTTTATGAAGTATTGTAATATTCTCTATAATTAAATACCATCATGGTAGTTATAAAGTGGTTTAAAATATACTTTCATTACATACATAGATCACCCTCAAAGAATATATAGTTTATTATATTAAAGTTAAGGTACCCTGGTGAAACTTAAAGATCATTTTAGAGTTCATTTCTATCCAGGAATGTTTTGATGCATTCATTGATGATTTAAAGGTACACTTGGATTTCATAAGTTATTATTTTACTATTGTTATGTAAAATACATTAAATGAGGTTGATTTACATGTATATAGAAAGTATTCTCTAGTGCAGCATCACTACTATTAATATTTTGAATTCAGGTTTTCATAGTACTATAGTATCCTTTGTAGGATCATGGGTTTCTTTAAAATATTTCAGGACTTTGATGGCCATTATAGATAACTATTTTTATGGTTACAATTTATAAGAAATTATAGAGTCTCAGGTAATTTCTACATGCACCTATGTGAGTCGGATCAGAGTGCATATGTTCACATTTCAAGTTGGCAGTGACAATTTCTCATTTCAGTTTTATGAACAGTAGGTATACTTGGGTGATTTTGTTTGATTTCCATTTCCCATGTAAGTGATTTGTCACTCCAGTGAAGGTAAACCTCCTAGTTATCAACTCTATGATATTTCATTTCCTTCCTGATTGTCCACCTATCTTCCATTTTCACAGCCATTTCTGTATACTTATTTTATTAAACATTCAACCAAGAATACTAGTAATCCAAACAACTTATTCCTATGGTTTGACCTGGTTACTTACCAATTTATTTATTTTGTTGACTCTGTCCACTTATAGGGGAATGTTTTTTTCACTACAACACATTTACATAATTAAATTTAGTGCCATTTACAAGGACATTGTTAGGAACATGGGATAACTGGGGTTGTATAAGGGGGTATTTACTACTAGGGGGTAGTATAGTAATTATGTAGTTGGTCTATTCTGGATAGCTGTAGTAGATAGTGGTTGTTTTCTGGGAAGGTAGGGAAATAAATGGGGGATGCTATTTGGGAGGGAGTTACAGATGTATTTATTTGGATTTTAGTTATTGTAGCTAATTGGGAGACTCAGGTCTTGGGTGACTCAGGTCTTGGGTGACTCGGGTCTTGGGTGACTCGGGTCTTGGGTGACTTGGGTCTTGGCCTCGGGTAGCATCTTCGGGGAGTTCCTCCTCCTCCTCCTATTCTTCTCCTTCTACTTCCTCCTTCTACTGGTTTTCTATTGTAACCTTGTTCGCTTCTGTAATAGAATACTTATTTTTACTCTATCTCTCTCTCTCTCTATCACTTTGCATCCCTATCAAATTAGTGCTTTGGGGTAGGAGAGGGGGAGGGGCTGGTGCAGGGGGAGGGGGGAAGGCTGGTGTGGGGGGAGGGGGGTGGTGCTGCAGGGGGGGATGTTGTGGGTAGGGAGGAGGCTAGTCCAAGAGGGAGGTTGGTGTAATAGGGGGAGGTGGGGGAGGCTGGTGCGGGGGGAGGCTGGTGCAGGGGTGAAAACTAGTGCAAGGTACGGGGGGGTGTAGGGAGGATGGTGGGGGAGCCTAGTCTAGGGGGGAGGCTGGTGTAGCAAGGGGGAGACTGGTGTAGGGGGAGGCTGGTGCAGGGGTGCATGCTGGTGCAGGGGTGTAGGTTGGTGCAGGGGGGAGGGGTGGGGGCAGGGGTGGAGGGGGCTGGTGCAGGGGGTAGGGGGTGGTGGGGGAGCCTAGTCCATGGGGGAGGTTGGTGAAAAATGGGGGAGGCTGGTGTAGGGGGAGGTCGGTACAGTGGTGTGGGGGGGGGCTGGTGTTGGGGTGCAGAATAGTGCAGGGGGGCTACTACCAGGGGGGATGGGTGCAGGTCTATCAGGTTAGGTTTGGGGGGAGGGAGCTGGGTCTGGGGGCTGGGTCCAAGTTCATCGGGTTGGGTCGGGTTGGGTCAGGTTTACACATAGAACCTGAACCGAACTGACATGACCCACAACGGGTTGGGTTGGGTTGGGTCCTTCATCCATGCATCAGGTAACCCGGCCCCAACAGGTTGGGTTGGGTTGGGTCAACTGCTCATGAATCATGTGATCCAACCCAACCCTACTTGAAATTTTTTGTTTAGGTCGGGTCCCGAAACATCCTCGACCCAACCCGACCCGACCTAACCCATAAACACCCCTAGAAAAGAGATGTCATCAAAAAAATGGTCAGTGGTGAAGTTATGGAGTTTTCATTGAAATGCTGGGAAAAGTTTTTTTAGTGTGCCACATAATGGAGAATATGAGGTTTATCAAAGCTTTTATGATACTAATCATTGATATTTTGAGTTTCAGAGTTATTTGGATGAACTAACTTGGAATGGAACCCCTAAGATACTTTTAGTTATTCAACTTATCAAAGAATGTAGGATATTGATCAAGTTTATCCAGTACCTAGTATATCCAATAAAATGGGATTTCATCATCCTAAGGTATAAATATTTTTTTCTTGTTTTTTATGAATAATGATATTAAAATTAGTCTTTTCAAGTATTTTGTGAGATATATGCTTGAGTTGTGTAAGCCATCTTCAAGGTTCGATTATTTACCTTATCATAAGCTCGTTTTGGCCTCACTAGAGTATAAAGGATTATTTCCTCAGGTGAAGGAAAGAATAACTTCATCTAATGAATTATTTCTTACTCAATTTTTTTAATAAAATGTGAGTAAACAAGAACCCATGGAAAAAGTAATGGATGGATGACTCAGAGAAATTATAAGAAATATTTAATCCAGTGAAATACCTTGTTAGACCTAGGGATCTGGTGGATCCAGGTCTCCAACCTGGTGAAGTTGTAGAATATTCAGATCATAATGTATCCCATTTTAAAGAAGAATTAGAGGATACTTATATTAAGTAAGAGGAAACAAAAGAAGAGAGAGAAATATAGACCTTGATAAATAATCTAGAATATCTCATGAGTATGATCTATAATAGGATAAGTCTTCTAAATCTGATGTAGTTGGGGATAACTTAGAAGGATCTCATATTATTGGGAGTACTTCTAGACAGCATGTACCCAGTGAACCTTCTAAAGGGGTGATTTCCCTTGGATATCTTATTTTGGGATTAGACTATCTGAATTCTAATGATGATTATTATGGAGGTAGTCCACCTAGACATGGTGGACCTTCTATTCTCTCTATTCAAAGAACTTTAGAAGGAGCATTGATTACTGAGGTTGATAATGAAGAGATAATCAAGGTGTATCTTATAAGAACTTGTGATGATCAAACTCTTCATGGAATATTTTTTCCTACTCCCACCAGATAAGGTGAGGAATCTCAACTTGTTGTTAATGAGGATATAGTTGAAGATTCTGAAAGATTAGTTGAGGATGCAACAATGATAAATGGTAGGAATTAGGCTAGTGATCCATCTCCCTATAATCTTACACCCTATATTAATACTACTTCATATGTCACTAAGGATGACTTGGATGTTTTCAAGTCATAGTTAATGGATAAGTTCAAAAAGGTGCTTGTTAATTTTGACAACTCCTTAAAACAAGTGAGAAAATATAATATTTTTTAAGGTGTTACTTTCATAATCAACCATCTTCATCCAAGATTTAATTTTACAATTGAGATGATGCAAAAAGAGATTGCATATTTGAGAAATTAGGTTGGTGGTCCCCTGGATGATCTATCTAATATGATGATTTAGTTAGACCAAAGGATTGTGAATGTTGTATTTCAAACTCCTCCTTCTCCTCCTGGCCAGCCAGTTTTTCATGAAGAGAATGTTAGAAAACTCATTTGAGACGAGTTGAAGGTTATGTTTTATGAGTTTATAATGACCAGAGAAGTTATGTTTTATGTGTTTCAAACCCATGCTACCAATAAATTGGAAGTAGTTTTTGAGGATGTCGAACAAGCTGATTAAGATAGAGAAACCATCAAGAGAGAAATTGATTATTACCTAAGCAAGATCTTCACATAGTTAGATATAAAAGGGTTGTTTTCAACTCTTTATTTATACTTGAAGATTCCAAATCTGAATCATACTTTTTAATCCCAAGTTGAGAAGCTCACAGCTGATAATCTAGTCTTCAAATCTTTCGTAGATAATAGAGAATATTTTCTTTAGGATCTGGAGCACGATTATTGAGCATTTAGTGATTTTATCTGGTCGATTAAACCCTATATGTACAGTTCTTCGATAGCTAGACCCTTAATACATTCCTTTATCCCTACCTACTACCCCTAATACCATTAATCCTTTTGGCCAAACTCTTACCCAAGCATTTTAACAACTTTGACCTATTTCCACATGTGTAGTTCTTCGAGAGCCCTCCTCTTCTTCTACTCCACATAAAACCTATGCTTTTGCCTCTACATCCAAGGGAAAGTACCCTCTTCTTTCTACAAATGTTATATATGTCCCTCACTCTGATTTAGATTATGATCTTTGGTAGGGAATTTCTATACCCTTTTGTAGTCTTTTTGCAATCTATTTTGATATATTAATGGAATACTCTCTTTTATTCTAAATTTTATGTATTTTTATTACTCTTACAATTATTTTTTCCTCCCTGGATTTTTTATAATCCCAAAAGGGGGAGTAATTAATGTGTGATAAATAAAAATTCATTGAATTCATTGAAAAACATTGCATGATTTCAGGAACTTTCTAAATAGTTATTTCAATCCCCTACAAATATACTTTTTTGTATTCAATGTATGTCAATTCAAATGTATTGAATTATGATCATATAAAATGGGGAGATTGATGGATTAGACTAACACCTCATTATTTTAATGATCATGAATCATGTTTATATTTCTATTAATGAATTTTATGTTTTCTGTTAGTAAATGTTTTTTTTGGACAAAACTTTCCAAAATGGATAAGTATGTGGATTACCATGCCACATTACTATGTGGACTTTGAACTTACTATGTGATGTTCATGTGACCAAGTAACCTTAACCCATGTTATATTTCACCTTACTGCATGTACAGACAACTTACCATGAGTCAGACGAGCATAATATTTCCAAGTCATGAATTGACCACACATTGAAGTTAAGCTTATTGTATGTTGAGATTCACCTTAACACTTTTATAATCAACCTATCGTGTACCTAACCATGTGAATCAGTGAAGTAAACATGTAAAGGAAACTACCTACCACATAAAGAAAACATGTTACCATGCCAAGGTATGTATAATTTTTCATATAGTCATATATTAATTGTGTTTATTATTGTAGTGACTGCATGAAGAAACAACTTACCACATGAAGTCATGAACCACCACATGTGAAAATGAATAGACAGCGTAAAGTGATGGACTAATCATGAAAACATGCCACATCAATCGACCGTGTCAAGTTTTCATGAGATCAACTAACCATGCTTTAAGTGAAGACAATTTTCCATGTCTAAATTAGTAGTGGATCTTTTTAAAATTTATAACAACTAGTTTTTGAATCATTAAATGAAGAATCAATGTATTTAATACGGAATTGATTGTTCTCCAACAAATACTTTTGCATGAATATATTTTTAAGAATAAAATCTTATTTTGTGAAGATAGGCATTTTCACGAGGCAATGGATATATTCTCCAACACATAGACTAACAGAAGATCCTATACATGTGTACACATGTGAAGACTCTACGACACTCTACTTTCCTAAACATGCTGTGAAACTTGTCTGAGCTTCTTCCAAAGTCAAATTCAATGACTCTGGACAAGAGAAGCTATTCAGATCAAGCTACATCACATTTTCTCATCCTTAATCTCTTTCTCTTTCATTTATGATTTTCGTTCAAGCTGTGTTTTTATATTGTTGTGTTTATTTGTAAAACAAAGTCCCCTATGCTGCACTGGAAAGTGCTAAATAATTTCTATGAAATCTTTTATTTTTATTCACACAAATAACTATGGAAGAGGTCATGTGTGACTTGGTATTTTTTTAGCACACACATAACTTCATAAGAGACTTTGTGCCTGGACAGGCTTGTGCGTCGTTTGTTTTAAAACCCGATTCAGGTTGTGAATTACTTTATTTAACGAAAAATTACTTGCAGTAGGTGATTTCCAAGTGGAGAGGATTAAGTGTCGGCTTGAGACCGACCCTCCTGTTAATTTTCTATTGTGTTCTTTATTTGTTCTGTTTCTTAATATTCAAATTGAATTAGTTTTATGTCAATAGTTTGTTAAACAAAACATAACTTTGATAGTTAACTTAAACTAGTGTTTTATATATTGTGTTTGATATGAGTATAATTGTTTCAAAAGTTAAAATATTTTCCAAATTATTTTAGCTGAGTAGTGATCAAGCTTTTGAGAACCTTTTCAAAAGATCAAATTATATATTTATGATGTTTTTGTTAATTGGGCGATTTTATCATATTTGGGGATTTGGTTTTTAAATATAAATTTTATTGGAAACTCAAATCATCCCCTCTTGAGGTGTCCACTCTGACCAAAAATTAGTAATTAATGTTAATTATTAATAAATATTTGTTATAAATTAATATTATTAAATAATAAATAATTTTATTTAAATAGTATATTAGTAATTAATATTTATTAGTAATTAAAATTAATGGGAAATAGTTAGGTAACTAATTAATAAAAAATTAATAATAATTAATTAATAATTAGTAATTTAATAATTTAATCATTATTATTAATATTTAGTAACAAATTATATTTTAAAATATTTATTAGTAATTGTTTAATAATAATTATTAATATTAACTAGTTAATTTGCAATTAATATTATTAATAAGTAATTAAATATTGTTTAATTACTAATTATTTAATAACAATTAACTATTAATAATTAATTAGTTATTAATATTTTTATCAATATTTTTAATTGTTAATTAACTAATTATTAATATTTTTATATTTACACTGTGTTTGGTGATATTTTAGTATAAAAGAAAAGAAATAAAATGAAATGATTGTGATTTCTCTCCTTGCGTTTGGATCAATAACTTAGTAAAAGAAAATAAATGATTTGGATTTCTCTCCATCTTATTTGGTGAATCTTTTTAAAAGAAAAGAAAAGAAATTCTTTTGTGATACATGTAGAAAATAGGGATAAAGTTGGAATTTCAAAATATTAACAACCCCCGCCATCATTTCTTTCCAAATCATCCCAATTTTGGAGTGATTTAAAAACAATAACAAAAGAGAAATCTATTTCTATCTATTTATCTCTTTATCATTTCTCTCCCCTTAAAATTATCTCGCCAAACATGATAAATCATTTTCTTCTCTCAAAATCATTTCTTTTCTCTCTGTATCATCCTTGCCATTGTGCGGCTTGTTACGAATACCTAAGGCTTCTTAGATTTGAGGTGTATCCTAATTGGTAAGTGTTAGGATGAATTAAAACGAAGGGTATAAGGCTATGGCTCCATTGCCAAGCCTGGTATGTTGTCCAATCAAGACCAGGATTTTCAAGCTCAAATTTGGATTAGAATAATTGGTCCTGGATTTTTCGGTCCTGGAGCTAGTGAGTTAGCTCCTCTGAATGAGATTATTCTTTGTTCAGCACTATCTTCATCGCACAACCATTATCCTCTCCCATAGATTAACGTGGACCGAATTAGCCCTAGCTTTCATGATGGAGTTCCGGTGCCTGATTTTCTGGGGGGAGTTTTTGAAGCGGCATCTCTTCTTTATCAGTGGACTTTGTTGCTCACTTCGGAAAGGAGCGTCCTCCGCTATGTTTGTTTCAGAACATCGTGGTTTCGTGGGGGTTGTCTCCTCTGGCGAGGATATTAGTGCTCAACCGCAAGTCCTATGTGGTCCTCTCCTATAGGGCGGATTTCATGGAAGCTTGGGCGATTCGTTCCTGGGTTTGCGGCAACTGGCAATTCAATTTATTCAGATGGTCGGTAGGGGTTCACTCTGGGCACGACTCACCCCAGTCTGCGATTTGGATCGATCTTTTGGGGCTCCCTATTCCCTTTCACAATGCTACATTTCTCAGGTCGATAGGTGACACAATGGGTTCTTTTTTATGCATGGATGATCATACATCAAAGCTGCTATATGCCTCCGTAGCTCAGATTTGCGTGGAAGTGGATCTCTCTAAGATAATTCCGAATCACATCCATCGTAGAGGAGGAGACTCAGTCCTGGTGGAAGAAGATCCCCCCATCTCCCCGGTGCAGTTTTTCTCGAGTTTCCAGTTGCAATGTCGCTCTTCTTCAGCTTGTATGAGGTATGAGAAAGTTCCCCAGGCTCTTCGCCGCAAAAAAAAAAAAAAAAAAAATCAGCTGGTTCTTCTTCATCCCCCAACCTGAAGATAGATTCCCATGTCTTCTCGGCCTCTCGACTCATCTCAGGATCTTCTTAAGTTCCCTGCCCTCCGGATCCTTTACCCAGTAGGCCGTATACCTCCTTGTTAGGCCCTGTTCCCTTAGTCGCTTCTGCCAGACCGCTTGCTCTGATTCCCCACCAGACCAGTCTATCCCATCTCCCTTCTTCAGTAAGGGAGGAACCCTGCAAGGCCCTAGTGGTTTATAGACCTCCAGAGAACACCAAGGAAGTCTCGTTCCCCAGCTATCGATCTCCAAAAAGCAGGGGTAA
The DNA here is from genome assembly GCA_963277665.1 of Viscum album. NCBI lineage: Eukaryota > Viridiplantae > Streptophyta > Magnoliopsida > Santalales > Viscaceae > Viscum > Viscum album. The sequence goes on from OY728119.1 coordinate 2,073,573,840, forward strand.
GGAAGTGGAAGTGCTATTTTTTTTGCAGCCTCCCCTAGTGGATGCGCCAGGGTCTTATGGGTCCTCCCATCCTATTATACCCAACGACATCCTTCCTCTCGCCATCTCCTCCCAGTTTCCTTGGGAACCAGCCTCTCCAGTCTCTCCCATCTTCATTCCTCCCTCTCCCCATAGTGGGGTAAAAACCAGGTCCCAAATGAGAAGACTAGCCTCCATGGTCAGCAGCCCCAATACTTCCTCGTCGGCAGGTTCCAAGTATAATTTCTCCCTTCTTCAATGAGGTACTTCATTATATGGAATGCCCACGACCTTGGTGCATGGGCCAAAACCGATTTTCATTCTCAAGAACTTCATAAATCCAACTCCACTATAGTGGTAATGTTGGAACCCAAGCAACCTCCTTCGAAGTTTCCAGACTTCACTCATGGAATTAAAGTACAAAACTTCATCCATGTTGTGAATTTCATATTCATTTTTTTGTTAATTAAAAATCATTTTACTTTTAATATTCATGTTTTGAGAATTTGTTATGCAGCTGAAAATCCAGAACCACCTAAGCCATTTCATCCGCCCACATGTGCCTCTCGCTCAAGGCGATCTGCTCCGATATGATTGCACGCAGGAGGCTCTCATTCAAAGAGCATTCGGCTGGTTCCGCTCTCCAAACAGAGACCCTAGATCGTGAGCTTTTCGTTCGCCAAAGGAGATGGAGGCGACTTCTCTTGGTTGGATGCCCCTAGTTCACCGTTGAAGATCAGAGAGGAGAGGGATTGCAACCGTGGTTCCTTGGTTTTGCGATTTGGTTTGTCAAGAAGAGAGTTCCAGCGGCATCATCTCATTCTTGGACCAAGAAGTTTTTGTGGGAAGTCTTCTACCATGATTACGGGGTCTTTGTGTAGGATCTCGGGGTGTTGAGGAGCAGGGCCGTTGGCACTAGGTCTAGGGAGGAGGCGCTCGATATTCACATGGCCATCGCCGGTGGATGTGAGATCGCACTTCAAGGCCGGGAACTGCCTGCACGTACTCGGGCAACACACGGGAGGCTCTTGTTCAAAGAGTATTTGACTGGTTCTGCTCTCAAACCGAGAACCCTAGATTGTGAGCTCTTTGTTCGCTGAAGGAGATCACGACGACGTCTCCTGGTTGCATGCCCCTAGTTCACCGTCGAGGATCAGATAGGAGAGGGATTGCAGCCGCGGTTCCTGGGTTTTGTGATCTGGCTTGTCAAGAAGAGAGAGTTCTAGCGGCGTCATCTCGTTCTTGGGCCAAGAAGGTTTTTTTGGGAAGTCTCCGACCATGATTACAGGGTCTTTGTGTAGGATCTTAGGGTGCTGAGGAGCAGGGCCGTTGGCGCCAGGTCCAGGGAGGAGGCATTCGACAGGCACATGGCCATCGTCGGTGGATGTGTGATTGCACTTCAGGGCCGGGAACTACCTCCACAAACTCGGGCAGTACGCGGCGGAGAAAGAGGAATTCACGCAGACGCCCGACGCGGCGGAGACCTTCGGGAACTAGTGGGTGGAGGCCGCGATTTTCTGCCCTAGCCATTTTAGGTCTTTGAAACTCCTTGGCAGTGCTCTCTTGGAGGTTGTGTTTTTCTGCCCCAGCCATTTTAGGGCTTTGAAGCTCCTTGGCGGTGCCCTTATGGACGTCGACGCATATGTGGCATTGAACCACGACAACGTTGGATCTGGGCAGAGATGAGGAATTTGGTTAGCACCTGTGAATCTGCACATCACCCGCGCACCTGGACAACCGCAGTGTACCCGAACTGCAACGATGACCTTGAGGTCGTAGGCATTTGAGCGCTCAACTACAGTGACTTCGTCATTCTACATTGACCATCTGCGGCAAAGGTTTGACCAACCCCAGGTAAGGGGGTCTTGGTCCTGTTAATGTGTTTTTTCCTTTGATGTTTTTTAGGGTCCCATGCTTCCTGCTCGTTCTATCTTTATATGTGTTGTGTCTCAGTTAACTTGTCCAGCTTTGTCAATGTATCTCGTTGCTCATTGTATTCCTTTATTCTGCATAGTGAAAAACCAGTGATGATCCTACCCCGTGCATGTAGGCCAAATGGCCGAAGCATGTAACTCTGCCTGTCCCTTTTACTGCTTTACTTTTCCGCTTTTTTTCGACCTGTAAATTGCTGAACGCTCACTTATTGTGTTTAAATTTGAATTTGTTTTTGAGTTCAATTGTTTTAATTAAAAGTTGTTTGGGCATTTGTTTTGCCCGTTTTATATTGCTGCTTCTGCCTGCTGCCTTCAATTCTAGAATGGTATATTTGATTCTGGAATTTTATTTCTCAATGTTTTTGGTTTTATTAAAAAATTGTTGTACAAATTATGTTTTCTGTTTAATGAGAAATAGTGCAATTGTTGAATTGGTGTGATTGTTCACTGCTAGTTTGTGATGTTTTTCACTACTGGAAAATCCTTTGTTCATTCCCTGTTTTCAGAATATTGTTAGACCAATCAAGTTTTTTATTTATTGGGTTATGTGTTTTAAGACTGGAAAATAAACATAGTTTTGATTCCATATTTTGGGATACTGCGAACTAAGATTAAGCCCAATGGATCCTGGGTAGTCGAATGGGGATTGCCTTGCGTAACGTGTTAGTTCGGTGTAACCCGATCCGTTTTGGATGTTGTTGAGCTGAATGCTTTCGGCCCATACTATGCACTAGGCCGCAACATTCGCGGGTTGAGCTCTGCGGTGAGCTCTTTGGGGGATGCAAGGGGCAACACGCCCTTTCTCTGGGGTCCGGGGGTCGAAGGCCCCGGTCCTAATTGTTTGGGGGTACTGTAACAATGTTGACCACTGTAGCAGTGCTGACCGATCGACACCGACAGGGCATTGTAGCGTTGTGGACTTCCAGTCGCCATTCACTGTAGCTCCTTGGACCTCTAGCCGACAACCACTGTGACACTTTTGACTTTGCTGACCACCTTTCACTGTAGCGATGTGGACTTCCCGCCGCCTTTCACTGTAGCACAATGTACTTTTTGACGGTTGGTGAAATAGCGCTTCGTCCTTCTTATTAGCCCATTTCGGATTAGAGTTTCATGTGTTAGAAACTTTGAGAAACCTCTTTGTAATTTGTGCTCCCGACATATAGTGAAATTCAGCCTCTCTGTATCGTTTCTGGTTTTTTTTCCTTTTACTCTTCTTCAAATCGTTTCTTTCTGTCATTGCGACTCCTGACGTTTTCGCATCACAACACATCCCCTCAACAAATGGCATCAGAGCCAAATTGGATATAATTTTGTGTCGTCAAAATTCGGAATCAAATTATTCATTGCTTCAAATGATTTTGTTGTGGATTTTACTGTGCAACATGCTTTGATGTTTTGTTCAACATTGTTCGTTTTATTTTTTGGCTGTAATTTTGAAATCTGTTATTGGTTTCCCTTGTTGTATCACTGTTTTTTTTGCCCTAGTAGAGACCTTAGTCAGCTTGAAGTTGTATGGTTTGTGTCTTGGGTTCTTGGGTAAGAGGGGTTTGTGCAAGGTTGGTTTGGGCGAGCGTGTATCGATTAGCAGTGGGGTGTGTGAAATTGTCTGTCTGGTTGTTTTGGTCTCTTGGTTTTTCCTTTTGCATTAGGAGAGTGTGCTTGTAATTAGCTCGGGTTTGTTCATATGCTTTGTGTCCTGGTTGGGGATGTTGTCTCTAGGTGTTGACATATTGTGAGTTGTGATTGGGCCTGGGCAGTGTTTAAAGTGACAGTGTCATGTGAATAGGTTCGGTGACGATCGAGCTTCATGGTGGTTCTGTCGAGATCACTTTAGCGACGTTAGGTGGTTCCAAGATATCGTTAGAAAGCTAGACTAGGATGAGTTTTCTTAGTCAGTAGCTGGCTTCTCTTGGATCGCCAGTGTTCTCATGGGTTTAGAGATTGTTCTTAGGACTCTTGGAGCTGCATGAGATTTGTAGTGGTACTCGGTTGTTGAGGAACTTCTCATGTTGGCTAGGTTCTAGGCAGTGTCTTCCCTTTCGGTGGAGAGTTTACTGAGTTCGTGAAGGGTTCAGGTGGAGACCGGTTTTTCCTTTTCTATGTTTGATTTCTCGGTGTTTATTTTATTGCTACTATTTGCATTTCTATACTGGTTTTTCGAGTTATATTCTTTGCGAATTTTATGAGATGTTTGTAATTACATGGTTTTAGAGGAAGGGTGCTGCTATGTTCTGCCTTGTGTTGCAGGTACTGGTCAGCAGTCCAGGACTTCCTCGATGACATGATCTCAGAGGTCGACTCAGGTAAGTGCAGGTATGTGTTCTGTTTATGTTTATAATTGTTTAATTTTGAGCATGTTTAGTAGTTTAAAATATCATTCAACTTCGAACAACATTTGTCACATTGATACATGGTAGGGGGGACTATTTGGGTCCACTAGTGAAGAAAACATTTTTTACGTCACCATTTTTTACGTCGGTTATATAAAACCGACGTCATAATATGTAAAACGAGGTTTTTTACGTCGGTTATTTAATAACCGACGTAAAAACCTGTGTTTAGTACACCTTTAACGTCGGTTATTTTTATAACCGACGTTATTAATCGCGCGGCTTCGTTTTTTACGTCGGTTATACATTAACCGCCGTAAAAAACAGAAGCGGGGGGTGTTTATTACGTCAGTTATTCAATAACCGACGTAACAAACGCGGTTTTTGAAGGCCTTTTTACGTCGGTTATTTTATAACCGACGTAAAAAAAGAATCCGCAGATGTTTTTGACGTCGGTTATGGAATAACCGACGTAAAAAAATGCGGATTTTGAGCCATTTATAACGTCGGTTATAAAATAACCGACGTAAAAAAAGAATCGGAGGAAGGTTTTTACGTCGGTTATTGAATAACCGACGTTATAAATGTTTTTAAAAAAATTATAACGTCGGTTATTGAATAACCTACGTGATAACTCATTTAAAAATTTACCCAGACCCGTGGATTGTCATTCGCGAGTTTACCTTCGACAGTCGCGACTCGTCTCTCTCGCGCGTAAACCCGAATCGGCTCGTCCATTTCGTTGGTTTAGATTCGTTTTGCGATCATCGTTTCTCATATTTAATCTCCTCGGATCAATCATCTAAACTCGCAGCACTCAGGTAATCCTCCCACTCGTTCGTTTTTTTTCGCGGATAGTATATATATATGTGTTGTGATTTTTTTGTTGAAACTAGCTAAGATTCTTCGATTGCGAACCCTTTTAACTCGTTTTGGCACCATAATCTTATTTATCATCCCTATATCTATTAGTTCGACTTGCAATATTGACTAATTTTATGATTTCACTAATTTTTCATCGTTTTCTATAAATCCCCGAGAGGGTTGGGGCGTGTCCATTTGGATGGGTTGCCCTTTTACAGTTGTTACTACTTTATTCACACACAACCATGGCATAGGTGCATGGATTTGGGATCACATCACCATTTTCACCCCCTGCAAACAAAGTTTCACGAGGAGGACTCGCCAGATTTCACCTCGGCATGTTAAAAATTTTAGATACCCTCTTTTCAGCAAGTAAAAAATTAACTAGTTTTTTCTTCACTACTTATCCTAAACAAATAAAACCACCATTCTTTCTAGAACCTCTACTAGATCCATTGCATCCATCAACATACATATTTGGATCTGAAAGCATCCCTTGAGCCTTATGTTCGATGCTAACATCCTTTACTGATCTATAGAAAATATGATGGTCTGCTAAGCTCTCCATTTAAAAGTCAAACCCCACCAATTATTCATCCTCATCATGAGAAAATGGCACAACATCTGAATTTCTGATTCAATCTCTTGGGTCACTGAACAAACATTAACTCCTTCAAATCCACACCTGGAATAGACAACCTAATGTCGAGTTCCTTCTCTATCTATTGAAACTCAGTTCTTCCTCCACACCTAAAAACATTCTTTGAATGGCCCAACTTCTTGTTATGGTAAATTTTCAGTGATTCCAGGGGGGTGGGAGGGCTATCAAGAGGGTTGGGGGGTGTCCAGGGGGGTGTCCAAGGGGGTAGGGTGTGGGGGGTGGTGTCCAGGAGGGGTGGGGGGCTGTCCAGAGGGGTCGGGGGGTGTCCAGGGGGGTTTACAAGGGGGTGGGTGGGTGTGGGGGGCTGTCCAAGGGTGTGGGTGGGTGTTGGGGGGTGTCCAGGGGGGTGTCCAAGGGGGTAGGGGGTGGGGGTGGTGTTTAGGAGGGGTGGGGGGGCTGTCCAGAGGGTTGGGGGGTGTCCAGGGGGGTGTCCAAGCAGGTCGGGGGTAGGGGGTTGTGTCCATGAGGGGTGGGGGTGCTTTCTAGAGGGGTCGGGGGCTGTCCAGAGGGGTCGGGGGGTGTCCAGGGTGGTGTCCAAGGGGATGGGTGGGTGTGGGGGGCTGTCCAAGGGGGTGGCGGCCTGTCCAGAGGGGTCGGTGGGGTGTCCAGGGGGGTGTCCAAGGGGTTGGATGGGTGTGGGGGGCTGTCCAAGTGGGTGGCGGCCTCTCCAGAGGGTATTTGGGGTTGTCCGGGTGGGTGGGGGTGCTGTCCAGAGGGTTGGGGGATGTCCAGGGGGGTGTCCAAGGGGGTAGGGGGTGGGGGGTGGTGTCCAGGAGGGGCGGGGGGCTGTCCAGAGGGGTCGGGGGGTGTCCAGGGGGGTTTACAAGGGGGTGGGTGGGTGTGGGGGGCTGTCCAAGGGTGTGGGTGGGTGTTGGGGGGTGTCCAGGGGGGTGTCCAAGGGGGTAGGGGGTGGGGGGTGGTGTTTAGGAGGGGTGGGGGGGCTGTCCAGAGGGTTGGGGGGTGTCCAGGGGGGTGTCCAAGCAGGTCGGGGGTGGGGGGTTGTGTCCAGGAGGGGTGGGGGTGCTTTCTAGAGGGGTCGGGGGCTGTCCAGAGGGGTCGGGGGGTGTCCAGGGTGGTGTCCAAGGGGATGGGTGGGTGTGGGGGGCTGTCCAAGGGGGTGGCGGCCTGTCCAGAGGGGTCGGTGGGGTGTCCAGGGGGGTGTCCAAGGGGGTGGATGGGTGTGGGGGGCTGTCCAAGTGGGTGGCGGCCTCTCTAGAGGGTATTTGGGGTTGTCCGGGTGGGTGGGGGGCTGTCCAGAGGGTTGAGGGATGTCCAGGGGGGTGTCCAAGGGGGTAGGGGGTGGGGGGTGGTGTCCAGGAGGGGCGGGGGGCTGTCCAGAGGGGTCGGGGGGTGTCCAGGGGGGTGTTATATCTTACTATATTTTGTTTAAAAAATAATATTCAAGCATATTTTTTTAAATACACATCGATTTGTTTTATATTTCAAAATTGTTTACATTCAAATTATGATTTTTTTCATATATACATATATTTGTCTTATCTAAAAAATATATATATTTTTGCTATTTGTTATAGGTAATAATGAGTCGAAGTTGGATTACGGCACATCGAATGAGCAATGAATATGAGGAAGGTGTTGATGCCTTTTTGGAATTTGCTAAACGAAATGTTCCAAGTAGTGACATTTTTTTCTGTCCATGCCTGAAATGTCTGAATATGAAGAAGTTGAAAAGTAGAGAGATAAAAGATCATCTGATTTGTCATGGTTTCAATCCGAGTTACAACCCTTGGATTTGGCATGACGAAACTGGACAGAATGTCACTGATGATAATGAATCGCAAGATGGTAACTCCGATGGAATTGAAGAAATGATTCGCGATATTGTAGCAGAACAAATTGAGATAGAACCGACAGTTGCACGTCTATATGGTGATGCCGAAAAACCATTATATCCTGGTTGTACAGATTTTACGGTTTTGTCGGCGGTGTTAAGATTGATTAACCTGAAGGCGAAACATGGATGGAGTGACAGAAGTTTTACAGAGCTGCTGCAATTGATGAAAGACATTCTTCCAAAAGATAACGATCTTCCAGATTCACATTATAAGGCCAAAAAAATATTATGCCCGATGGGATTGGGATACAGGAAAATACATGCCTGTCCGAATGACTGCATTATATATAGGAAGGAATATGAATTTCTGAAAGAGTGTCCTAAATGTGGGACATCACGGTATAAGGTGAAAGAAAAATCACAAGCTGATGTAGAGATTACAAAGCTCCCTTCAAAGGTATTTTGGTATCTTTCTATAATTCCTCGTTTCAAACGTTTATTTGCTAATTCACATGATGCAAAAAGGTTAAGATGACATGCTGATGAGCGGGTATGTGATGGAAAAATACGTCATCCAGCTGATTGTCCACAATGGAAGAAAATTGATGCCCAGTACCCTACATTTGGAAATGAAATTAGAAATCTGAGACTAGGCTTGTGCACAGATGGAATGAATCCATACCGAACCCTCAGTAGTACACATAGTTCATGGCCTGTTTTATTGGTAATTTACAACCTCTCTCCTGAAGTTTGTATGAAGCGCAAATATGTCATGTTGAGTATCATGATCTCTGGTCCAAAGCAACCCGACAATGATATTGATGTATACTTGTCACCGCTGATTGATGATTTGAAACTGTTATGGGCTGATGGTATTAGGGTGTATGATTCTTATAAAATGGAATATTTTCAACTGCATGCAGTGCTTCTATTCACTATAAATGACTTCCCAGCATATGGAAATTTGTCTGGATACAGTGTTAAAGGGCATAAAACATGTCCAATTTGCGAACAGACGTCATATTGTCAATTGCATCATGGGAGGAAAACAGTGTACATGGGTCATTGAAAGTTTTTGCCTATGGATCACCCTTATAGAAGACTAAAAAAGGCATTCAATGGCTCACAAGAATTTGATACTGCTCCAAAACCTTTATCCCCAGATTTGTATTTTGAGAGGGTGAAAAACCTTGATGTGACATTGGGAAAGACACAGAAATCTGGTAATGATAGACATATTTGGAAGAAAAGGTCAATATTTTTTGAGCTACCATATTGGAGGTATCATGAAGTCAAACATAATATTGATGTCATGCACGTGGAGAAGAATATCTGTGATTCTTTGATCGGAACATTGCTAGATATTAAAGGAAAGACAAAAGATGGGTTGAATGCAAGGTTAGACCTACTATCAATGGGAATACGTTTGGAGTTAGCTCCCACTCCTAAAGGAAGACGAACATTTCTTCCCCCGGCTTGTCATACATTATCGAAGAGGGAGAAAAGTAGCTTCTGTTAGTGTCTTCATGATATCAAAGTGCCTCAAGGTTATTCTTCAAATGTAAAAAATTTTGTCTCATTGAAAGACTTGAAGTTGATAGGTATGAAATCACATGATTGTCACGTCATGATGCAACAAATTCTACCAGTTGCACTGCGTGGAATATTGCCCATCCGTGTCAGAAAGACTATAATGAGGTTGTGTTATTTTTTCAATTCAATTTGTAACAAGGCGATTGATGTGAATGTTTTGAACATTTTGGAAAAGGATGCAATTTTTATACTTTGTCATTTGGAAATGTATTTTCCTCCAACTTTTTTTGATATGATGATGCATTTAATGATTCATCTGGTTCGAGAAATAAAGCTTTGTGGACCTGTATATCTTCGTTGGATGTATCCTTTTGAAAGGTATATGAAAATATTAAAGGGATATGTTAAAAATCCATATCGACCTGAAGCCTCCATTATTGAAAAGTATATTTCTGAGGAGGTAGCAGAGTTTTGTACGAGCTACTTGGCTACGGCGCAACACATAGGTTTGCCTCCATCTCGCCATGAACGAGTTAATAATGAGGGAAAGGGGATTCGTGGCTTGAAAGTCAAATCACTGTCAGCTGAACAGATGAAGAAGTTAGAATCATACATCTTGAATAACATAGCTGATGTTCAACCGTATATCACATTGCATATTGATGAGTTGAAACAATGTCATCCAAAGAAGAAAGAAATGTGGATTTTGAATGAGCACAACAAAACTTTTTTGCCATGCTTTAAAAAGACCTTGCTTGGTAGATCAGATGTATCAGAGACATTAAAATGGATAGTGGGTGGTCCATCTTTAAATGTGATAACATGGTCCGCTTATGACATTAATGGCTATACATTTCATACGAAAGCTCAGGACAACAGAAGTGCAGTTCAGAATAGTGGTGTATTGGTGTTTGCAGAAGCAATGCATTTTTCGAGTGCTAAGGACAGAAACCCAATTTCGGCATTAAGTGCATATTATGGAGTGATTGAAGACATATGGGAGGCTGATTACTTTAAAATTAAAGTTCCTGTTTTTAACTGTAAATGGTTTATCGGTAACAACAGTGTCAGACACGATGAATTTGGAATGACACTTGTTAATCTGAATAGATTGGAAGACACAGCTGATTCTTTTATAATGGCAACACATGCCAAACAAATTTTCTATATAGTAGATCAATCAGATATGCAGTGAGCTGTTGTTTTACAAGGGAAAAAACAATATGTTGGTGAGGATGAATTTGATGAAGATGTTGATTTATGTGAGATCCCTACTTCCTTCGTCGTGATCGTTCCTTATGGCACAAACCATGTCTTCAACATACTCATCATTATGTTCTGGGCTGTTGTTTTACAAGGGAAAAAACAATATGTTGGTGAGGATGAATTTGATGAAGATGTTGATTTACTACATAGAAAATTTGTTTGGCATGTGTTGCCATTATAAAAGAATCAGCTGTGTCTTCCAATCTATTCAGATTAACAAGTGTCATTCCAAATTCATCGTGTCTGACACTGTTGTTACCGATAAACCATTTACAGTTAAAAACAGGAACTTTAATTTTAAAGTAATCAGCCTCCCATATGTCTTCAATCACTCCATAATATGCACTTAATGCCGAAATTGGGTTTCTGTCCTTAGCACTCGAAAATGCATTGCTTCTGCAAACACCAATACACCACTATTCTGAACTGCACTTCTGTTGTCCTGAGCTTTCGTATGAAATGTATAGCCATTAATGTCATAAGCGGACCATGTTATCACATTTAAAGATGGACCACCCACTATCCATTTTAATGTCTCTGATACATCTGATCTACCAAGCAAGGTCTTTTTAAACCATGGCAAAAAAGTTTTGTTGTGCTCATTCAAAATCCACATTTCTTTCTTCTTTGGATGACATTGTTTCAACTCATTAATATGCAATGTGATATACGGTTGAACATCAGCTATGTTATTCAAGATGTATGATTCTAACTTCTTCATCTGTTCAGCTGACAGTGATTTGACTTTCAAGCCATGAATCCCCTTTCCCTCATTATTAACTCGTTCATGGCGAGATGGAGGCAAA